>JAFJYI010000333.1:0-600000 GCA_019022655.1 Acacia acuminata
TTCGATCATACCGGCACTAATGCACCGGATCCCATCAGAACTCCGCCGTTAAGCGTGCTTGGGCGAGAGTAGTACTAGGATGGGTGACCTCCTAGGAAGTCCTCGTGTTGAACCCCTCTTTTTTGCGCGGTCGGTGAACGGGCCTGGGAGTTGCCGTTCGGTGTCTGTCTCTTCTCGGGCTGAAATTTGCTGGGCTTGAAGCGAATGACCTAAACATCAGGATACATTGCTTCGCCATGTAGTCTTCGGATTTTAGCCAAATTCCATCGTTTAGACCACTTTTCCAATTTTTCTTTATTTTTTTTCATTTTTTTCATTTTCGCGTTCGTCCATTCGTCAAGTGAACGGCCATACGGTCCGGCCGGTTGGCCCGTACCGTCAGGCACAACGGCACTTAACGAGATCGGCCCCCCGTCGCATTTGTCGTATCTCGCAGGGCGCGAATATAGATTTTGATTGCGCGTCTCCTTTCGGGTTCGATCATACAAGCACTAATTCACCGGATCCCATCGAACTCCCTTGTTAAGCGTGCTTGGGCGAGAGTAGTACTAGGATGGGTGACCTCCTGGGAAGTCCTCGTGTTGAACCCCTCTTTTTTGCGCGGTCGGTGAACGGGCTGGGAGTTGCCGATCGGTGTCTGTCTCTTCTCGGGCTGAAATTTGCTGGGCTTGAAGCGAATGACCTAAACATCAGGATACATTGCTTCGCCATGTAGTCTTCGGATTTTAGCCAAATTCCATCGTTTAGACCACTTTTCCAATTTTTTCTTTATTTTTTTGACTTTTTTTTTCACTTTCGGGTCCGTCCATTCGTCAAGTGAACGGGCATGCGGTCCGGCCGGTTGGCCGTCCGTCGAGCGCACAACGGCACTTAACGAGATCGGCCCCGTCGCATTTGTCGTATCTCGCAGGGCGCGAATATAGATTTTGATTGCGCGTCTCCTTTCGGGTTCGATCATACCAAAGCACTAATGCACCGGATCCCATCAGAACTCCGACGTTAAGCGTGCTTGGGCGAGAGTAGTACTAGGATGGGTGACCTCCTGGGAAGTCCTCGTGTTGAACCCCTCTTTTTTTTGCGCGGTCGGTGAACGGGCACTGGGAGTTGCGCCGGTCGGTGTCTCTGTCTCTTCTCGGGCTGAAATTTGCTGGGCTTGAAGCGAATGACCTAAACATCAGGATACATTGCTTCGCCATGTAGTCTTCGGATTTTAGCCAAATTCCATCGTTTAGACCACTTTTCCAATTTTTCTTTATTTTTTTCATTTTTTTCATTTTCGCGTTCGTCCATTCGTCAAGTGAACGGGCATACGGTCCAGCCGGTTGGCCCGTACCGTCAGGCACAACGGCACTTAACGAGATCGGCCCCCCGTCGCATTTGTCGTATCTCGCAGGGCGCGAATATAGATTTTGATTGCGCGTCTCCTTTCGGGTTCGATCATACGGCACTAATGCACCGGATCCCATCAGAACTCCGCAGAGAAGCGTGCTTGGGCGAGAGTAGTACTAGGATGGGTGACCTCCTGGGAAGTCCTCGTGTTGAACCCCTCTTTTTTGCGCGGTCGGTGAACGGGCCTGGGAGTTGCCGTTCGGTGGCTGTCTCTTCTCGGGCTGAAATTTGCTGGGCTTGAAGCGAATGACCTAAACATCAGGATACATTGCTTCGCCATGTAGTCTTCGGATTTTAGCCAAATTCCATCGTTTAGACCACTTTTCAAATTTTTTCTTTATTTTTTTTCATTTTCGGGTTCGTCCATTCGTCAAGTGAACGGCCATACGGTCCGGCCGGTTGGCCCGTACCGTCAGGCACAACGGCACTTAACGAGATCGGCCCCCCGTCGCATTTGTCGTATCTCGCAGGGCGCGAATATAGATTTTGATTGCGCGTCTCCTTTCGGGTTCGATCATACCGCACTAATGCACCGGATCCCATCGAACTCCGCAGTTAAGCGTGCTTGGGCGAGAGTAGTACTAGGATGGGTGACCTCCTGGGAAGTCCTCGTGTTGAACCCCTCTTTTTTGCGCGGTCGGTGAACGGGCCTGGGAGTTGCCGTTCGGTGTCTGTCTCTTCTCGGGCTGAAATTTGCTGGGCTTGAAGCGAATGACCTAAACATCAGGATACATTGCTTCGCCATGTAGTCTTCGGATTTTAGCCAAATTCCATCGTTTAGACCACTTTTCAAATTTTTTCGTTATTTTTTTTCATTTTCGGGTCCGTGCATTCGTCAAGTGAACGGGCATGCGGTCCGGCCGGTTGGTCCGTACCGTCAGGCACAACGGCGCTTAAAGAGATCGGCCCACCGTCGCATTTGTCGTATCTCGCAGGGCGCGAATATAGATTTTGATTGCGCGTCTCCTTTCGGGTTCGATCATACCAAGCACTAATGCACCGGATCCCATCAGAACTCCGCCGTTAAGCGTGCTTGGGCGAGAGTAGTACTAGGATGGGTGACCTCCTGGGAAGTCCTCGTGTTGAACCCCTCTTTTTGCGCGGTCGGTGAACGGGCACAGGGGGAGTTGCCGTTCGGTGGTGTGTCTCTTCTCGGGCTGAAATTTCTTTGGGCTTGAAGCGAATGACCTAAACATCAGGATACATTGCTTCGCCATGTAGTCTTCGGATTTTAGCCAAATTCCATCGTTTAGACCACTTTTCAAATTTTTTCTTTATTTTTTTTCATTTTCGCGTTCGTCCATTCGTCAAGTGAACGGCCATACGGTCCGGCCGGTTGGCCCGTACCGTCAGGCACAACGGCACTTAACGAGATCGGCCCCCCGTCGCATTTGTCGTATCTCGCAGGGCGCGAATATAGATTTTGATTGCGCGTCTCCTTTCGGGTTCGATCATACCAGCACTAATGCACCGGATCCCATCGAACTCGCGAGTTAAGCGTGCTTGGGCGAGAGTAGTACTAGGATGGGTGACCTCCTGGGAAGTCCTCGTGTTGAACCCCTCTTTTTTGCGCGGTCGGTGAACGGGCCTAGGAGTTGCCGCCGGTGGCTGTCTCTTCTCGGGCTGAAATTTGCTGGGCTTGAAGCGAATGACCTAAACATCAGGATACATTGCTTCGCCATGTAGTCTTCGGATTTTAGCCAAATTCCATCGTTTAGACCACTTTTCCAATTTTTCTTTATTTTTTTTCATTTTTTTCATTTTCGCGTTCGTCCATTCGTCAAGTGAACGGGCATACGGTCCAGCCGGTTGGCCCGTACCGTCAGGCACAACGGCACTTAACGAGATCGGCCCCCGTCGCATTTGTCGTATCTCGCAGGGCGCAAATATAGATTTTTATTGCGCGTCTCCTTTTGGGTTCGATCATACCAGCACTAATGCACCGGATCCCATCAGAACTCCGCAGTTAAGCGTGCTTGGGCGAGAGTAGTACTAGGATGGGTGACCTCCTGGGAAGTCCTCGTGTTGAACCCCTCTTTTTTGCGCGGTCGGTGAACGGGCCTGGGAGTTGCCGCCGGTGGCTGTCTCTTCTCGGGCTGAAATTTGCTGGGCTTGAAGCGAATGACCTAAACATCAGGATACATTGCTTCGCCATGTAGTCTTCGGATTTTAGCCAAATTCCATCGTTTAGACCACTTTTCAAATTTTTTCTTTATTTTTTTTCATTTTCGGGTTCGTCCATTCGTCAAGTGAACGGGCATACGGTCCGGCCGGTTGGCCCGTACCGTCAGGCACAACGGAACTTAACGAGGTCGGCCCGCCCTCGCATTTGTCGTATCTCGCAGCGCGCGAATATAGATTTTGATTGCGCGTCTCCTTTTGGGTTCGATCATACCAGCACTAATGCACCGGATCCCATCAGAACTCCGCCGTTAAGCGTGCTTGGGCGAGAGTAGTACTAGGATGGGTGACCTCCTGGGAAGTCCTCGTGTTGAACCCCTCTTTTTTGCGCGGTCGGTGAACGGGCCTGGGAGTTGCCGCCGGTGGCTGTCTCTTCTCGGGCTGAAATTTGCTGGGCTTGAAGCGAATGACCTAAACATCAGGATACATTGCTTCGCCATGTAGTCTTCGGATTTTAGCCAAATTCCATCGTTTAGACCACTTTTCAAATTTTTTCTTTATTTTTTTCATTTTCGGGTTCGTCCATTCGTCAAGTGAACGGGCATACGGTCCGGCCGGTTGGCCCGTACCGTCAGGCACAACGGCACTTAACGAGATCGGCCCACCGTCGCATTTGTCGTATCTCGCAGGGCGCGAATATAGATTTTGATTGCGCGTCTCCTTTCGGGTTCGATCATACCAGCACTAATGCACCGGATCCCATCAGAACTCCGCAGTTAAGCGTGCTTGGGCGAGAGTAGTACTAGGATGGGTGACCTCCTGGGAAGTCCTCGTGTTGAACCCCTCTTTTTTGCGCGGTCGGTGAACGGGCCTGGGAGTTGCCGTTCGGTGTCTGTCTCTTCTCGGGCTGAAATTTGCTGGGCTTGAAGCGAATGACCTAAACATCAGGATACATTGCTTCGCCATGTAGTCTTCGGATTTTAGCCAAATTCCATCGTTTAGACCACTTTTCAAATTTTTTCTTTATTTTTTTCATTTTCGGGTTCGTCCATTCGTCAAGTGAACGGGCATACGGTCCGGCCGGTTGGCCGTCTCGTCGCACAACGGCGCTTAAAGAGATCGGCCCACCGTCGCATTTGTCGTATCTCGCAGGGCGCGAATATAGATTTTGATTGCGCGTCTCCTTTCGGGTTCGATCATACCGGCACTAATGCACCGGATCCCATCGAACTCGAGTTAAGCGTGCTTGGGCGAGAGTAGTACTAGGATGGGTGACCTCCTGGGAAGTCCTCGTGTTGAACCCCTCTTTTTTGCGCGGTCGGTGAGCGGGCCTGGGAGTTGCCGTTCGGTGGCTGTCTCTTCTCGGGCTGAAATTTGCTGGGCTTGAAGCGAATGACCTAAACATCAGGATACATTGCTTCGCCATGTAGTCTTCGGATTTTAGCCAAATTCCATCGTTTAGACCACTTTTCAATTTTTTTCTTTATTTTTTTTCATTTTCGGGTTCGTCCATTCGTCAAGTGAACGGCCATACGGTCCGGCCGGTTGGCCCGTACCGTCAGGCACAACGGCACTTAACGAGATCGGCCCCCGTCGCATTTGTCGTATCTCGCAGGGCGCGAATATAGATTTTGATTGCGCGTCTCCTTTCGGGTTCGATCATACCAAATTAACTAATGCACCGGATCCCATCGAACTCCGCGCAGTTAAGCGTGCTTGGGCGAGTAGTACTAGGATGGGTGACCTCCTGGAAGTCCTCGTGTTGAACCCCTCTTTTTTGCGCGGTCGGTGAACGGGCCTGGGAGTTGCCGTTCGGTGTCTGTCTCTTCTCGGGCTGAAATTTGCTGGGCTTGAAGCGAATGACCTAAACATCAGGATACATTGCTTCGCCATGTAGTCTTCGGATTTTAGCCAAATTCCATCGTTTAGACCACTTTTCAAATTTTTTCTTTATTTTTTTTTTTGGTCCTTTTATTTTTTTTTTTTGGATTCGGATTGGGTTTTTGATTAAAAACCCGGATCGACATTTCCCAAGGACGTAGCTCGAACTTGGTTAAAGTATTACTGTGCGATCGTACAATGATACGCCACTGATTCGAACAAATTCTAAACGATTTTTCAGTTGAGTGAATTTCTTGACAAACGCAGAGATTTCGGTTTGTCCAGAGTCGATCACGAGTTCGTTATAAATCTGTTTTCGTCAGGAAGGAAGTGGTGGAATTCGAAATCTGGGTTAATCCTTTAATCCTCTGTTTTGTCTGTTTAATTTGTGTTATTTCGTTTTGTCTCTGTTACTTCGTTTTTTTTAATTCTCTTTGAATCAAAACAAAACCCCCTTTGTTTCTGTTTTATTGCTGTTCAAATTAAACCGACTGCGAATTCGTTGGGAAACGATCCAGGTTACATTGTACTGCAAATCCTTTCCTAATCTGGTTATTTTGGGAGATTACGGCAAATCTCTGTCAAAATATGGCGCCGCTGCCGGGGAATTTGCATCGGTTTGATTAGTAACAGTAGTGTAAATAGCGTCGTTTAGGTGGTTTGGGTGGCTGGACAGAAATTTTTCTGACCCAGATCACTCAACCCAGGTCTTATTCACAAGGAATTGGGCATTCTAAGAAAGAGTCACTCTCAAGTAGAGAGTGAGGTCTGCCTTATTTTGTCCAAATTCCAACGTTTAAACCACTTTTTTCGCTGTTTTTAGTTTCAATTTTGTGATTTCTACTAGGGTAATTTTTTTGGAGTATCTCTGATTTGGTTGAAATTTGGTACAGTGATAGAAAATGGCCTATCATTTGATAGTGTTTCTGGACTTGTTTGGGTCAATTTCTACCATAGGTTTTTGTTTTTGTGTTTGCTTTTGTGTGTCTTAGTGTTTTTCTACTTTTTACCACTTTTTGTGGCATTTTCGTAATTCTGATTTTCTGCAAATTCTGCCTTGTGATTATGCTACATGAGTACTAGGAGCACTATCAATCCAGAAGACTTGTTGCCATTTGATCCTGAAATAGAAAGAACAATTCTTCTTGCTAGAAGAGTTGTTAGGCTAAGTCGTGGGATTAATAATTTGAATTGGACATTGAACTTAAGTTTGACCATTACGATTGTGTTCATTCTGTTGATCTTTTTGATTGTGTTTTCGATAGTACTTCGATAGTCTTGTTGTTTTCACGATTCGGTAGCAATTTTGCTAACTCGAAATTATGGCGAAGAACAGGAAAATCGTCCTACTTTAAAGGAATTGAATGAACCGATGTTAATTATCAACCTTTGTGCATCCAATATCTGCCCTTGCTTTTGCTAACTTTGAGCTTAAATCTAGTCTAATACACTTGTTGCCTAAGTTTCATGGTCTTTCGGTGAGTGTGCCATTAAGCATTTGAAGGAATTCCATCTAGTGTGCAGACAATGAAACCACGAGGCCATTGATGAAGATCATATCAAAGCGAGAGCTTTTCCTTTCTCATTGGAAGGTGGAGCCAAAGGCTGGTTGTTGTACCTTCAGCCCTCATCTATTGGAAGCTGGACTGATGTTCAGAGATTATTTATGGAGAAATATTACCCTGCCTTAAGAGCAACTGCGATCAAGAAGGAAATTGGCAACAAGACTCCGATTGGGATGTCTCCTTATCGGCTTGTCTTTGGTAAGGCATGTCATCTTCCGGTTGAGTTGGAGCATCAAGCCTATTGGGCCATTAAGCGGTGTAACATGGATTTGGCTAAGTCGGGATGGAGAGGAAGCTACAATTGCAAGAGTTGGATGAGCTTAGATTGGATGCCTATGAGAGTTCGCGGTTATACAAGGAAAAGACTAAGGCATTCCATGATAAGCATATTCCGAGGAAAGAACTTTTTGTGGGCCAGAAAGTTCTTCTGTTTAACTCCCGTTTGAAGTTTATGCCCGGTAAGCTTCGATCTAGATGGGATGGCCCTTTTGAGATCACTAACATTTTTCCATTTAGTCTTTGTTGAGCTATGTGATCCACCCATGGGACGAACCTTTAAGGTCAATGGGCATCGCCTCAAGCCATTTCATGAGGGATCCCGGCGACGAGGAAGCGAGAGATTCTCCTCATTGATGCCACTTATCCTCCATAAACCCCTAGGGGAGTATTCTTCTTTCTTTCTCCCTCTTTCTTCTATTTGTTTTCCTTTTTCTACTTTGCTTTTTAAAAAAATAAATACAGTCTCTCATTCTATGATTGCTACATATTATGAACTAGGACATTTTGGTTTTAAAGGATCATTCTATTAGGTATACCATTCTTGACTCTTCGATTACATGTCTTGGTCCTTGATTTGATGTTGTTGATTGCCTAAGTTGGTATTGACCTTGTGAGGTTTTGGGCCTGCATGAATGGAATTCATCTTTTACCATTCTTTCTTTCATGTGTGCATCTACTCATGATTTGTGTTCTCTAGAACTTGCTCCTTTTCTTTTTGAAACTACATTTTCATTTACGTGCATAAGTATGATGGAAGCTTGTTTTCTTTCTTTTATTTTCCCTACTTTGGCCAAATAGCCTTTCCCTTGCATTATGATCCCTTTGCTAGCCCTTTGTGCCTTTTTGACTCCTTCTTTTCTAAGCCACATTACAAGCCTAAACGTAAAACCATTTTATTCTCGCACCTTGAAAATTTATTGAGCATTGGTTTCACCTTGGTTTTGTGTTTAAGTGTGGGGTTGCTCGGGAGTGCAACAATTTAAGTGGGGGGGATGTTTGCTTTTGTCATTGTGATTATGTATATAGTATAGTTTTATTTTCAACAACAACAACAACAACAAAAAAGAAAAGAAAAGAAAAAAGAAAGAAAGAAAGAAAGAAAGAAAAGCAAAAAGAAAAAAGCAAGAAATAAAGAAAGAAAATACATAGAAAGAAAGGAGATATATAAGTAAAATAAAATTTTCTTACATAGAGAATGATTGTGTTAATTAGTGCTCTTTTTAATTTCTTTGGTGCTTAACCTCTCATTCCATACTATTACCTACCTTCACCGTAACCCCATTACAACCTTTCATAACAAGCTCTCTTGATTTGTGCATGCATGTGTTATGAGTAGTGGAGGCGTAGAAATTGAGCAAGCTTATGGTAGAGCAAATTTCTTGAGTAGAATTTGAGCAATACACTTATTTACCTTAAACACTTGAGAGATTGATTGATTGATTGAGCGCATGATTTGAGAGACCATCTTATGTGATTAGCATCATTGATGAGATTGCCATGAATTGTAATTTGAGATGAAGAGATTTTGGTCTTGATTGATTGGTCTTTTGGAGCTTTGTGTCCCTTGTTCAATTTTTTGCATTGTTAGCAATTATTAGAAAAGAAGAGTTTCTCCTTTAGGTCTTTCTCTTTGGATTTCGCTCAGGAGTGCAAAAAGATAAGTGTGGGGGAATTTGATAATTGAATATTTCATACACTACTTTTTGTCTCTTGATTAATAATTTAGGACTCTTTAGCTAATAAAAAATGGATTTTATACTTATTTTGGCTTTGGGCCTTTTATTATGTTTTAGCCATTTTTAATAATAAAATTCCAGTTTTACATTGCTTCACTATTTTCACCATAACTCTTGAACCAGACATCAGATTTGCCTCATTTTTTGTCTCATATTTCAGATGATTGAGAGAGCTACAATTGTCATGAAGCCATGAAGAGAAAATTCGGTCAAGAGGGCGGTCGATTTTGGAGCCGAAGTCATATATATTTTTGGATTTTATTTGGGCTCGAATTTTGTAACTAAAGCCTAATTTTATTTTATTTTCGTTTTGGGTGAACCCATTTCCATTTTTAGGTTAACTTTAAGTTAGGTAGCAGCCACAAACATTCATTCATTCACGTTTTTAGATTTTAGTGGATCAAAATAGGAGTTTTCAAATTCCACGAAATGTTCTTCGCGTTCTTCATCATTTTTTTTCATTTTTCCTAATTATGTTCGGCTAAATTTTTGTGATTGACCCATGGATTGAGGATTCCACTATCCAGAGGACTCGCGCTTAATCGGTAACCATCTAACTCGTTTCGCATTCTTTAATCGGATTCAATTTTTGGATTCGGATTGGGTTTTTGATTAAAAACCCGGATCGATATTGCCCAAGGACGTAACTCGAACTAGGTTAAAGTATTACTGTGTGATCGTACAGTGATACGCCACTGAGTCGAACAAATTCTGAACGATTGTTCAGTTGAGGGAATTTCTGGACAAACGCAGAGATTTCGGTTTGTCCAGAGTCGATCACGAGTTCAGTTATAAATCTGTTTTCGTCCGAGGAAGGGAAGTGGTGGAATTCGAAATCCTAAGTTAATCCTTTAATCCTCTGTTTGTCTGTTTAATTTGTGTTATTTCGTTTTGTCTCTGCTACTTCATTTTTTTATTCTCTTTGAATCAAAACAAAACCCCCATTGTTTCTGTTCTATTGCTGTTCAAATTAAACCATTGCCGAGTCGTTGGGAAACAACGCGAGGTTACATTATACTACAAATCCTTTTCTAATTTGGTTATTTTGGGAGATTACGGAAAATCTTTGTCAAACACAACGGCACCTAACGATATCAGCCCGCCTTCGCATTTGCCGTATTTCGCAGAGCGCAAATATAGCTTTTGAATGCGCGTGTCCTTTCGTGTTCGATCATACCAGCACTAATGCATCGGATTCCATCAGAAGTCCACAGTCAAGCGTTCTTGGGCGAGAGTAGTACTAGGATGGGTGACCTCCTAGGAAGTCCTCGTGTTGAACCCCTCTTTTTTGTGCGATCGGAGAACGGGCCTGGGAGTTGCCGATCGGTGGCTGCCAATCGGTGGCTGTCTCTTCCGGGCTGAAATTTAGTGAGTTTGAAGCGAATGACCTAAACATCAGGATACATCGCTTCGCCATGTAGTCTTTGGATTTTAGCCAAATTGCATCGTTTAGACCACTTTTCCAATTTTTTCTTTATTTTTTTATTTTTTTTTCATTTTCAGGTTCGTCCATTTCTACCTCGTCAAGTGAACAGGCATACGGTCCAGCCCGGTTAGCCCCTACCGTCGCACAACGGCACTTAACGAGATCGAAACGCCTTCGCATTTGCCGTATTACGCAGAGCGCGAATATAGCTTTTGATTCGCGTCTCCTATCAGTTTTGATCATACTAGCACTAATGCACTGGATCCCCTCAGAACTCCGCAGTTAAGCGTGCTTGGGCGAGAGTAGTACTAGGATGGGTGACCTCCAGGGAAGTCCTCGTGTTGAACCCCTCTTTTTTGCGCAGTCGGAGAACGGGCCTGGGAGTTGCCGATCGGTGGCTGTCTCTTCTCGGGCTGAAATTTGGTGAGCTTGAAGCGAATGACCTAAACATCAGGATACATCGCTTCTCCATGTAGTCTTTGGATTTGCAAAATTCCATCGTTTAGACCACTTTTCCAATTTTTTTTTATTTTTTTATTTTTTTTTTCATTTTCGGGTTCATCCATTTCTAGCTCGTCAAGTGAACGGGCATATGGTCCAGCCGGTTGGCCCCTACCCTCAAGCACAACGGCACTTAACGAGATCGGCCCTTCGCATTTTCGTATTTCATGAGCTCGAATATAGCTTTTGATTGGGCGTCTCCTTTCGGGTTCGATCATATTAGAACTAATGCACCGGATCCCATCAGAACTCCGCAATTAAGCGTGCTTGGGCGAGAGTAGTACTTGGATGGGTGACCTCCTCGGAAGTCCTCGTGTTGAACCCCTCTTTTTTGCGCGATCGGAGAAAGGGCCTGGGAGTTGTCGATCGGTGGGTCTATCTCTTCTCGGGTTGAAATTTGCTGCGCATGAAGCGAATGACCTAAACATCAGGATACATTGCTTCGCCATGTAGTCTTCGGATTTTAGCCAAATTCCATCGTTTAGACCACTTTTCCAATTTTTCTTTATTTTTTTTCATTTTTTTCATTTTCGCGTTCGTCCATTCGTCAAGTGAACGGGCATACGGTCCAGCCGGTTGGCCCGTACCGTCAGGCACAACGGCACTTAACGAGATCGGCCCCCCGTCGCATTTGTCGTATCTCGCAGGGCGCAAATATAGATTTTTATTGCGCGTCTCCTTTCGGGTTCGATCATACCAGCACTAATGCACCGGATCCCATCAGAACTCCGCAGTTAAGCGTGCTTGGGCGAGAGTAGTACTAGGATGGGTGACCTCCTGGGAAGTCCTAGTGTTGAACCCCCTTTTTGCGCGGTCGGTGAACAGGCCTGGGAGTTGCCGATCGGTGGCTGTCTCTTCTCGGGCTGAAATTTGCTGCGCTTGAAGCGAATGACCTAAACATCAGGATACATTGCTTCGCCATGTAGTCTTCGGATTTTAGCCAAATTCCATCGTTTAGACCACTTTTCAAATTTTTTCTTTTTTTTTTTTCATTTTCGGGTTCGTCCATTCGTCAAGTGAACGGCCATACGGCCCGCCGGTTGGCCCGTTTCGTCGAGCACAACGGCACTTAACGAGATCGGCCCCCGTCGCATTTGTCGTATCTCGCGGGGGCGCGAATATAGATTTTGATTGCGCGTCTCCTTTCGGGTTCGATCATACCAGAACTAATGCACCGGATCCCATCAGAACTCCGCAGTTAAGCGTGCTTGGGCGAGAGTAGTACTAGGATGGGTGACCTCCTGGGAAGTCCTCGTGTTGAACCCCTCTTTTTTGCGCGGTCGGTGAACGGGCTGGGAGTTGCCGATCGGTGTCTGTCTCTTCTCGGGCTGAAATTTGCTGCGCATGAAGCGAATGACCTAAACATCAGGATACATTGCTTCGCCATGTAGTCTTCGGATTTTAGCCAAATTCCATCGTTTGTACCTTTTTTCCAATTTTTTCTTTATTTTTTTTCTTTTTTTTCTTTTTCGGGGTCGTCCATGTCTACCTCGTCAAGTGAACGGGCATACGGTCCAGACAGTTCGCCCCTACTTTTTCGGGGTCGTCCATGTCTACCTCGTCAAGCGAATGTTTCATGCACCACTTTTTGTCTCTTGATTAATAATTTAGGTCTCTTTAGCTAATAAAAAATGGCTTTTATACTTATTTGGGCTTTGGTCCTTTTATTGTTTTTTAGCTATTTTTAATAATAAAATTCCAGTTTTACATTGCTTCACTATTTTCACCATAACTCTTGAACAAGACATCGTATTTGCCTCATTTTTGTCTCATATTTCAGATGATTCAGAGAGCTACAATTGTTATGAAGACATGAAAAGCAAATTCGGTGAAGAGGGCGGTCGATTTTGGAGCCGAAGTCATATTTATGTTTGGATTTTATTTGGGCTCTAATTTTGTAACTAAAGCCCAATTTTATTTTATTTTCGTTTTGGGTGAACCCATTTCCATTTTTAGGTTAACTTTAAGTTAGGTAGCAGCCACAAACATTCATTCATTCACGTTTTTAGATTTTAGTGGATCAAAATAGGAGTTTTCAAATTTTCTGAAATGTTCTTCGTGTTCTTCATCTTTTTTTCGTTTTTCCTAATTATGTTCGGCTAAATTTCTATGATTGACCCATGGATTGAGGATTCCACTATCCAGAGGACTCGCGCTTAATCGATAACCGTCTAACTCGTTTCTGCATTCTTTAGTCGGATTCGATTTTTGGATTCGGATTGGGTTTTTGATTAAAAACCCAGATCGACATTTCCCAAGGACGTAGCTCGAACTTGGTTAAAGTATTCTTGTGCGATCGTACAATGATACGCCACGATTGAACAAATTCTAAACGATTTTTCAGTTGAGTGAATTTCTTGACAAACGCAGAGATTTCGGTTTGTCAGTCGATCACGAGTTCAGTTATAAATCTGTTTTCGTCCGAGGAAGGGAAGTGGTGGAATTCGAAATCCTGGGTTAATCCTTTAATCCTCTGTTTGTCTGTTTAATTTGTGTTATTTCGTTTTGTCTCTGTTACTTCGTTTTTTTTAATTCTCTTTGAATCAAAACAAAACCCCCTTTGTTTGTTTTTTTCTTTGTTCAAATTAAACCCATTGCGAATTCGTTGGGAAACGATCCGGGTTACATTATACTTGCAAATCCTTTCCTAATCTGGTTATTTTGGGAGATTACGGCAAATCTCAATCAAAATATGGCGCCGGCTATTGGGGAATTTGCATCGGTTTGATTAGTAACAAGTAGTGTAAATAGCGTCGTTTAGGTGGTTTGGGTGGCTGGACGAAATTTTTCGACCCAGATCACTCAACCAGGTCTTATTCACAAGGAATTGGGCATTCTAAGAAAGAGTCACTCTCAAGTAGAGAGTGAGGTCTGCCTTATTTTGTCCAAATTCCAACGTTTAAACCACTTTTTTTTTTGTTTTTAGTTTCAATTTTGTGATTTCTACTAGGGTAATTTTTTGGAGTATCTCGATTTGGTTGAAATTTGGTACGGTGATAGAAAATGGCCTATCATTTGATAGTGTTTACGGACTTGTTTGGGTCAATTTCTACCATAGGTTTTTGTTTTTGTGTTTGCTTTTGTGTGTCTTAGTGTTTTTCTACTTTTTACCACTTTTTGTGGCATTTTAAGTAATTCTGATTTTACGCAATTTGCCTTGTGATTATGCTACATGAGTACTAGGAGCACTATCAATCCGAGAAGACTTGTTGCCATTTGATCTGAAATAGAAAGAACAATTCTTCTTGCTAGAAGAGTTGTTAGGCTAAGTCGTGGGATTAATCTTGAATTGGACATTGAACTTAAGTTTGACCATTCGATTGTGTTCATTACGTTGATCTTTTTGATTGTGTTTTTGATAGTACTTCGATAGTCTTGTTGTTTTCACGATTACGGTAGCAATTTTGCTAACTCGAAATTATGGCGAAGAAACAGGAAAATCGTCCTACTTTAAAGGAATTGAATGAACTGATGTTAATTATCAACCTTTGTGCATCCAATATCCGCCCTTCTTTTGCTAACTTTGAGCTTAAATCTAGTCTAATACACTTGTTGCCTAAGTTTCATGGTCTTTCAGGTGAGTGTGCCATTAAGCATTTGAAGGAATTCCATCTAGTGTGCAGCATAATGAAACCACGGGCCATTGATGAAGATCATATCAAGCTGAGAGCTTTTCCTTTCTCATTGGAAGGTGGAGCCAAAGCTGGTTGTTGTACCTTGCCCTCATCTATTGGAAGCTGGACTGATGTTCAGAGATTATTTATGGAGAAATATTACCCTGCCTCAAGAGCAACTGCGATCAAGAAGGAAATTGGCAACAAGACTCCGATTGGGATGTCTCCTTATCGGCTTGTCTTTGGTAAGGCATGTAATCTTCCGGTTGAGTTGGAGCATCAAGCCTATTGGGCCATTAAGCGGTGTAACATGGATTTGGCTAAGTCCGGGATGGAGAGGAAGCTACAATTGCAAGAGTTGGATGAGCTTAGATTGGATGCCTATGAGAGTTCGCGGTTATACAAGGAAAAGACTAAGGCATTCCATGATAAGCATATTCGAGGAAAGAACTTTTTGTGGGCCGGAAAGTTCTTGTTTAACTCCGTTTGAAGTTTATGCCGGTAAGCTTCGATCTAGATGGGATGGCCCTTTTGAGATCACTAACATTTTTCCATTTAGTCTTTGTTGAGCTATGTGATCCACCCCCGGGACGAACCTTTAAGGTCAATGGGCATCGCCTCAAGCCATTTCATGAGGGATCCCGGCGACTGAGGAAGCAGAGATTCTCCTCATTGATGCCACTTATCCTCCATAAACCCCTAGGGGAGTATTCTTCTTTCTTTCTCCCTCTTTCTTCTATTTGTTTTCCTTTTTCTACTTTGCTTTTTAAAAAAATAAATACAGTCTCTCATTCTATGATTGCTACATATTATGAACTAGGACATTTTGGTTTTAAAGGATCATTCTATTAGGTATACCATTCTTGACTCTTCGATTACATGTCTTGGTCCTTGATTTGATGTTGTTGATTGCCTAAGTTGGTATTGACCTTGTGAGGTTTTGGGCCTGCATGAATGGAATTCATCTTTTACCATTCTTTCTTTCATGTGTGCATCTACTCATGATTTGTGTTCTCTAGAACTTGCTCCTTTTCTTTTTGAAACTACATTTTTCATTTACGTGCATAAGTATGATGGAAGCTTGTTTTCTTTCTTTTATTTTCCCTACTTTGGCCAAATAGCCTTTCCCTTGCATTATGATCCCTTTGCTAGCCCTTTGTGCCTTTTTGACTCCTTCTTTTCTAAGCCACATTACAAGCCTAAACGTAAAACCATTTTTATTACGCACCTTGAAAATTTATTGAGCATTGGTTTCACCTTGGTTTTGTGTTTAAGTGTGGGGGTTGCTCGGGAGTGCAACAATTTAAGTGGGGGGATGTTTGCTTTTGTCATTGTGATTATGTATATAGTATTGTTTTATTTTCAACAACAACAACAACAACAACCAAAACAAAAAACAAAAAGAAAAAAAGAAAGAAAGAAAGAAAAGCAGAAAAAAATACATAAAAAGAAAGGAGATATATACGTAAAATAAAAATTTTCTTACATAGAGAATGATTGTGTTAATTAGTGCTCTTTTTAATTTCTTTGGTGCTTAGCCTCTCATTCCATACTATTACCTACCTTCACCTTAACCCCATTACAACCTTTCATAACAAGCTCTCTTGATTTGTGCATGCATGTGTTATGAGTAGTGGAGACGTAGAAATTGAGCAAGCTTATGGTAGAGCAAATTTCTTGAGTAGAATTTGAGCAATACACTTATTTACCTTAAACACTTGAGAGATTGATTGATTGATTGAGCGCATGATTTGAGAGACCATCTTATGTGATTAGCATCATTGATGAGATTGCCATGAATTGTAATTTGAGATGAAGAGATTTTGGTCTTGATTGATTGGTCTTTTGGAGCTTTGTGTCCCTTGTTCAATTTTTTGCATTGTTAGCAATTATTAGAAAAGAAGAGTTTCTCCTTTAGGTCTTTCTCTTTGGATTTCGCTCGGGAGTGCAAAAAGATAAGTGTGGGGAATTTGATAATTGAATATTTCATACACTACTTTTTGTCTCTTGATTAATAATTTAGGACTCTTTAGCTAATAAAAAATGGATTTTATACTTATTTTGGCTTTGGGCCTTTTATTATGTTTTAGCCATTTTTAATAATAAAATTCAGTTTTACATTGCTTCACTATTTTCACCATAACTCTTGAACCGGACATCGATTTGCCTCATTTTTTGTCTCATATTTCAGATGATTGAGAGAGCTACAATTGTCATGAAGCCATGAAGAGAAAATTCAGTCAAGAGGGCGGTCGATTTTGGAGCCGAAGTCATATATATTTTTGGATTTTATTTGGGCTCGAATTTTGTAACTAAAGCCTAATTTTATTTTATTTTCGTTTTGGGTGAACCCATTTCCATTTTTAGGTTAACTTTAAGTTAGGTAGCAGCCACAAACATTCATTCATTCACGTTTTTAGATTTTAGTGGATCAAAATAGGAGTTTTCAAATTCCCTGAAATGTTCTTCGCGTTCTTCATCTGTTTTTCATTTTTCCTAATTATGTTCGGCTAAATTTTTGTGATTGACCCATGGATTGAGGATTCCACTATCCAGAGGACTCGCGCTTAATCGGTAACCATCTAACTCGTTTCTGCATTCTTTAATCGGATTCAATTTTTGGATTCGGATTGGGTTTTTGATTAAAAACCCGGATCGATATTGCCCAAGGACGTAACTCGAACTAGGTTAAAGTATTCTTGTGTGATCGTACGGTGATACGCCACTTTGAAGTCGAACAAATTCGAACGATTGTTCGGTTGAGGGAATTTACGGACAAACGCGAGATTTCGGTTTGTCGGAGTCGATCACGAGTTCGGTTATAAACTGTTTTCGTCAGGAAGGGAAGTGGTGGAATTCGAAATCCTAAGTTAATCCTTTAATCCTGTTTTGTCATTTTAATTTGTGTTATTTCGTTTTGTCTCTGCTACTTCATTTTTTTATTCTCTTTGAATCAAAACAAAACCCCCATTGTTTCTGTTCTATTGCTGTTCAAATTAAACCGACTGCGAATTCGTTGGGAAACAACGCAGGTTACATTATACTACAAATCCTTTTCTAATTTGGTTATTTTGGGAGATTACGGAAAATCTTTGTCAAACACAACGGCACCTAACGATATCAGCCCGCCTTCGCATTTGCCGTATTTCGCAGAGCGCAAATATAGCTTTTGAATGCGCGTGTCCTTTCGTGTTCGATCATACCAGCACTAATGCATCGAGATTCGTCAAGCGTTCAGTAGTACTAGGATGGGTGACCTCCTGGGAAGTCCTCGTGTTGAACCCCTCTTTTTTGTGCGTTCACAGGGATCATCTCCAAAATTTAGTGAGTTTGAAGCGAATGACCTAAACATCGGATACATCGCTTCGCCATGTAGTCTTTGGATTTTAGCCAAATTGCATCGTTTAGACCACTTTTCCAATTTTTTCTTTATTTTTTTATTTCTTTTCATTTTCGGGTCCGTCCATTTCTACCTCGTCAAGTGAACGGGCATACGGTCCAGCCGGTTAGCCCCTACCGTCAGGCACAACGGCACTTAACGAGATCGAAACGCCTTCGCATTTGCCGTATTACGCAGAGCGCGAATATAGCTTTTGATTCGCGTCTCCTATCAGGTTTGATCATACTAGCACTAATGCAATCCTTTGGATCCCCTCGAACTCCACGGTTAAGCGTGCTTGGGCGAGAGTAGTACTAGGATGGGTGACCTCAGGGAAGTCCTCGTGTTGAACCCCTCTTTTTGCGCGATCGGAGAACGGGCACGGGAGTTGCCGTCGGTGGGCGCCAATCGGTGGCTGTCTCTTCTCGGGCTGAAATTTGGTGAGCTTGAAGCGAATGACCTAAACATCAGGATACATCGCTTCTCCATGTAGTCTTTGGATTTTAGCCAAATCCCATCGTTTAGACCACTTTTCCAATTTTTTGAGTATTTTTTTATTTTTATTTTCATTTTCGGGTTCATCCATTTCTAGCTCGTCAAGTGAACAGGCATATGGTCCAGCCGGTTGGCCCCTACCCTCAAGCACAACGGCACCTAACGAGATCGGCCCGCCTTCGCATTTTCCGTATTTCACAGAGCTCGAATATAGCTTTTGATTGGGCGTCTCCTTTCGGGTTCGATCATATTAGAACTAATGCACCGGATCCCATCAGAACTCCGCAGTTAAGCGTGCTTGGGCGAGAGTAGTACTAGGATGGGTGACCTCCTCGGAAGTCCTCTTGCTGAACCCCTCTTTTTTGCGCGGTCGGAGAACGGGCCTGGGAGTTGTCGATCGGTGGCTGTCTCTTCTCGGGTTGAAATTAGGTGAGCTTGAAGCGAATGACCTAAACATCAGGATACATTGCTTCGCCATGTAGTCTTTGGATTTTAGCCAAATTCCATCATTTAGACCACTTTTCCAATTTTTTGAGTATTTTTTTCCATTTTCGGGTTCATCCATATCTACCTCGTCATGTGAACGGGCATACGGTCCAGCCGGTTAGCCCCTACCGTCAGGCACAACGGCACCTAACGAGATCGGCCCGCCTTCACATTTGCCGTATTTCACCGAGCGCGAATATAGCTTTTGATTACGCGTCTCCTATCAGGTTCGATCATACCAGCACTAATGCACCGGATCCCATCAGAACTCCGCAGCTAAGCGTGCTTGGGCAAGATTAGTACTAGGATGGATGACCTCCTGGGAAGTCCTCGTGTTGAACCCCTCTTTTTTGTGCGGTCGGAGAACGGGCCTAGGAGTTGCCGATCAGTGGCTGTCTCTTCCATGGCATTTAAGACCCTTATCCTAATAGAAAAAGATGTTCCTTTATCAAAACAGTTGTCTTTAGGACACCTATTTACTAACAATATTTAGTTTTAATTTTTGATCCTTTTTTTCGTTTCTTAAGGTTAATTGGAGTATCCTTAAATTGGAATGAAATTATATAAAAATAACTACTTTGACATTAAATCCGGAGGAATTCATTATTATTATCGTTATCATTAATAATAATAATAATAACCCGGCTGCGGATTGGGTTTTGGATGATATCAGAGAAAATAGACCCCGATGAGAAGTTTTTCCAGGAAGAGATGGCTTCAATTGATTCGTATAGCATCACTCTAATGGTTTGACGGCGAATTTAATATCTTTTCATCCTTAAATATAATTATAATTAATATTAATCCTTCTCGACAAATAGTTTTTGACATGGACGTTTTAATTTCCTATAAAATAACTCCACCTGTAAACATCGAAATCGTTAGGTACATATAATATAATATATTTAAATACAACAAGCTAACCACAAAAACTACAATAGTGTAATTATAAAATATTAAAAAGAATATATTTCTTCCTCCCAAAAGATAAAAAATCATGTTGTTGACTTTTTATTTTTATTTTTATAAGAAACTAAATAAAACCTTATTCAATCAAGAGTCTGCAACCCTGCTATTTAAAATCTATAAGAATTCAAAATATTGAGGGAGACAGGAGTTCTTCGGAATTATGAAATGAACTAGATCTTGAAGTACAAGGTTTTTCGTTATAGTACAACAGACCAGTACTACTATAGTATTACAAAAGAAGGGTTATATTGCCAACGAGTGAAGTAACAAATTGGTCGTACGAAGTAACGAATTGGTAGTACGACAAATCAACAAAGGTTGTTGGTGTACTACAATGTCTCCAGGTTCGTTTTACTTTCACGATTTCACATACATATGTGTGTGCGGGTGTTCATTAATTCTCCAAACCACAAGATAGTGAGATTTGCGTGGAAAAATTGATCTTAGAGTTTGCCCAGAATGGAGAAACATCATTGAGTGCAGCGTTGATGATGGCCAATTCTTTAACAACCTCGCCGCCGAATTTGCTGTGCGATGGATCACCTTCATCGACGCTGCACTCAATCATGTTTCTTGTCGTTGTGGGATGCTGCTGATTCTGGGAAATGCCTATTAATTCTTGTTGATGAGCAGATATACCAGGTTATACGTACAATACATGTTTCACTTTCTCTGTAGTCCTAATTAGTTTTTTGCCCTTGACCTTCGATGTTTTGTTTTTTGTTTTCTTTATCTCCCTAAAAATTTTTACCTCCTCCAATTTTTAATGTACAACTTCAATATAATAACTAATTTGCAAGGATTTAATTATGCATAAAAAATGTCTGTTGATTTCCCAATAATATTAACGTTAATAATTTGTATTAGAAAGACTCCCTTAATGTTTTATCTTTCTAGCTAAGTAATGAAGCTTATGCCAAAAAATAGGCTGGGATAGTATGAAACTGAAGGAAGTATGACATTTTAACGAGTGCGGATCCTCTTATTGGCGTTTTCTCATTGTCCCTCATCGGCATTAAATCTGGACCATAGATTTGATATAACTACTCACACCAACGACCTCATTAAATCAAATCAACAGTTGGGATTGGATGATGAGAGATGAGGAGAAAACTTAGCTGATTAGAGAATCCTCTTCCCATTTTAACTTATCTATCTATCTTATGGGTTCTGCGGAATTTTACTATGTTTTGTCTGATATCATAAAATGAATCGAGAAATAAATGACCATCCAAGTTGATTGTAAAACAATAATGCCATCAAATAAGACTTTTCAAATTATAGAATGATGTCGTAAAAGTTAGAAACTTAAACTTAATTAATTAAAATAGGAGTATTTATTAGGTCCTTATTTGACATGGATTGCCACTCGATTCATAAAATGAGAAATGGTAAAAAGGAGTATATACTTTACAGGTGGACCATGACTCCAGGTAACAATTGATCTTTCTGATTTCTGATCTTTTATTTAAGGGTTAAGGTACATTTTTTCCCTTAAAGTATGCGCCCAGGAGCAATTTTGCCCCTAAAGTTTTCGGCGTAGCAATGTTTCCCCTGAAGTTTAAAAACGGAGCAATGTTGCCCCTCCTTTAAAAACACTAACGTTGACCGTTAGGCTTTTTAACGGAGGGGCAACATTGCTCCGTTTTTTAAACTTCAAGGGCAAAATTGCTTTTTTTTGGGAGCAATATCGCCCCTAAAGTTTAAAAACGGATCAATGTTGCCCCTCGTTAAAACCCTAACGTTGGACCGTTAGGGTTTTTAAAGGAGGGGCAACATTGCTCCGTTTTGAAACTTCAGGGGGCGACATTGCTACATTTGAAACCGGGGGCAAAATTGCTCCTGGGCGCATACTTTAAGGGCAAAAATGCACCTTAACCCTTTATTTAATGTCATTTTGATGTTAATTCAATTATGAACGAAATTATAACAAGGGTTAAGGTGCATTTTTGTCACGGAAGTTTTGCTAATGGAGCGTCCAGCACCCGGAAGTTTTTAGGGTATCAAATATTCCCTAGAAGTATGAAAAAGGTAGCAAATTTGCCCCTCCATTAATTTTGACCGTTACGTGCCACCTCATCACACGTGGCATGCCACCTCATCAATCAAAAGTATCATTTTTGCCCTGGAAGTTTTCATTGAGGAGCAATTTTACCCTGGAAGTTTTCACTGAGGAGCAATTTTGCCCCGGAAGTTTACAAAAGTAGCAATTTTTCCCTTCTTTCTCCCAATATTAAATTTGACTATTAGATCGTCAAAGACCACACATGTCATGCCTTGAAAAGATCGAACTTGGAGTCAGAGAAGGAAATCTTTGACATCTTGAGCTCAAGGCGGCTAGAATTTGTGAAGCCGAACTGGTCACAGGGACTAGAGTTGGGAAATCGGACCGGCCCGTTTAAGCCTTGGCCTTGCAGGGCTCGGGCTTGAAAAATAAGCCAGATTTTTTAAATTGGCCCTGGAGGGCCTAAGGCTTAATCGGGCCGGCCCTGCAGTTTATATAGATTGATCATTTGCTTAGATCATAAGTGATGCTTCCTGTGACCAGTTGTTCAGCTTCATAAATTCTGGCTGCCTTGAGCTCAACATCTCAAGGATCTCCTTCTCTGACTCCAAGTTTGACCTTTTCAAGGCATGACACGTGTGGCTTTTGACTGATTTAATAGTCAAATTTAATATGGGGGAAAGAAGGGCAAAATTGATACGTTTTGTAAACTTCCGGGGTAAAATTGCTCCTTAGTGAAAACTTTCGGGGCAAACTTGCTCTCAGTGAAAACTTCCGGGGCAAAAATGATACTTAACTCTTATTGGGTTGATGGGTGGCATGCCACGTGTCATGAGGTGGCATGCCACGTGTACACTCAGTTAAACTTAACGGTCAAAATTAACGGATGGGAAAATTTGCTACCTTTTTCATACTTTCGGGGTAAATTTGGTACCATTTTCATACTTCCGGGGCAAATTTGGTACCCTAAAAACTTCCGGGTGCTGGACGCTCCATTAGCAAAACTTCCATGGCAAATTTGATATTTAACCCTTATAACAATGCGTTAAATACAATCACTGCACAGGAATAAATTTAAAGTACATTAATTATATAATTAGAAACTATTTTCTGAAATTTTCCTTTCAATAATAAAATTTATAATGAGCCCGTTTGGGTTAGCAATGGGAGAAGTGACTTATTTTCTATATGTCTTTTACGAAGTTAGATAGGAAAAAAGTCATATTGTGAATGTGATTTGTATTCGGATTGACAGTGACAAAAGTGACTTTTTTCTAAATGACAACATGTTTGGATGATTATTTGAAAAGCTAGTTGAGATAGAAAGTGACGTAAAAGGGCATGAATTATATTGACTACTACAAATATATATATATATAAATATATATATATATATATATTATTGTATATATTGTAATAATTGAAGATAAAATTTAAAGTTAAATTTGATACAAAAAATTTAAATATTATATATAAAAAATTAAAAAACACTAAAGTTCTTAATTTAATATATTTAATAGATAAATCATATATAAATTAGAATACATACAAATGTACATAAACATATGGATAGTAGATAACAGTACATTGCTTATTGGTTCACCTATCTCTAACAAGTGATCTCTAATTCTATCATGAACATAATTTATTTGCCCCAACTTTGATGATGTGGATGTTTTGCCACATCATCATCATTTTTTGTTTGAAAAGGTTGATTTAATTTGCCACACATTATGCCCCTCTATTCTAGACTCTTTTTGACACACAGTGATAGAAAAACAAAGGAAGAGAGAGACAAAGAAATTAAAAAGGATGAGTCACAATAGTTCCTTTGTGAATTGAGTGATCAACTCTTCCTCTTCCTGCCGAACTGAGTGATTGAGTGACTGCGACGAGGATAGGCGGTGATAGGCGATGGGGGATGGGCGAAGTGAGAGAAACGACGATGGAAGCACAATTTCTAGGGACAAGACCGGCGAATATAGCTAGTATGGGTTTGTGCAGAGCAGAGGAATGGTGGCAAAGCTCCAATGAGAAGGTGGTGTGGAGGAGGAAGATTGACATTAAGGAAGAAGTTCTAATCTCTTTGTTCCTTAAGCTTCGCACCAAAGCTTTAAGGCGCCTTTTTGTCACATCTCCGCTGCCTAACGCTATACAACGATCAAGTGAGTAGCGTCCGAAAAGGAGTGTTTTGGGCGTAAGTCCAGTGGCTGAAAAACCACCACAAATACCTCCAATCTGACTTTTCATTCTCTACTGATAAAGACACTATGATTTTTTTGCCCTGAACGCTCACCCACCGGGGTTCCCAAACACGCTGAATGTAGTAGCTCCTAATTTTTTCTTTTGATAAGCATGTAGGCCAACGAGTTGCCCTTTTGTTATGGGAAAACTTTGCCTAAATTAAAGGAAAGACTATATGTAATAACCCACTGGTATATCAGCAATCAGAGTATTATTACATAGTTCAATGGGAAAAACAGAAATAACGTGATTTACTGATATAAAATTCTTGATTACATCACAAAAATACCCACAGGGTTCATATATATTACTTACAAACCCTAAATGTAACTACAAAAATTCCTCAACAAATAACCTGCAACCGATTGCACAATAAGACCAGCATCTCCATTGCCTACATTTGCAATATCTTGCCTTCGGAGCCGTGTCCAGTACACTACTCAATACAAACATAATGAGAAGGGCTAGGATTCCGAACAACCTCAGGGTAATAGTTAACCTCACATAATATGTATGCACAGTACATGATAGAGTACCATAAAACCATCCAACCAGCATTCAGAATGTACATAACATAAAAAGTACTGGATGCAAACAAAATTCACATATGACACCACAAGGTTCACACATACATATATGGCCACACATAGAATGTGAGAGAAGAGTTACCACCTGGACACTTTACCAATTCTCGAATCGGCTCTCAATCCTTCGGTCGACTCGGGAAATTGTTAGGTCCTGA
The DNA here is from genome assembly GCA_019022655.1 of Acacia acuminata. Lineage (NCBI taxonomy): Eukaryota > Viridiplantae > Streptophyta > Magnoliopsida > Fabales > Fabaceae > Acacia > Acacia acuminata. Next base: position 24,833 of record JAFJYI010000333.1, read on the forward strand.
AAACACACATTTATGAATGGTGGGTTATTATTTATCCAACCTCTTCATAAGACTTAAGGGCCCTATTAACTCCAAGGATCTTAACCCTTAAAATTTAACTTAATTACCATTTTGCGTTTACATTTCTCTTTTTCGCACAACCAGTCAAAACTGGTAGAATTTTAAACCAAAATAAACTTCAAAATTTATATAAAAAATGTCAAAAAGAACTCTTCCTCCAAGTCCACCTTCCTTTGCCTCCGCCTTATAGTACTGACTTCCCCTTCTTAACTGTTCCACTACCTGTGGTTTTGTTCAAAACAAAGATTCGCGAATGAATCTCAAAGTAACACGTTAATCTCTATGCATAGTGTACATCATATATGAAAATAAATTAGCACAACTCAGGAAACAGTTTAACATTCAGTATCAACGCATAACAACAAATAACAGTATATCGTACATCTAATGTTACTTGTGAATGGACCCTACAAGTCCAAAAATGTAGGATTGGACAAGTCCTGAATTCCACAGTTCTAGGAAAGTAAACGCAAGACTCTACGAGTCCCGAATTCCATAGTGCTAGGAAAAATTAACCTAGGACCCTCTGAGTCTCGAATTCCTCTACCCGAGGAAAATATAAATGCAAAGCCTACTCGGCTCCAATTCCTTTAGCACATAGGAAAAATACAAATGCAGAACTTACCCAGTTCCGAATTCCGTTAGCACATAGGAAGACACATGTTATTAGCCAAACAACAAAACAGATAAATGTAATCAACTATGTGTGCAAAACAAAAATCCATAAGCATGGCAATTAACATATAAACATACACACGTCATAAAGAATTAGTGTTACTACCCAACTATGTAGTAACCTTAATTGCGTTCGAGTGCTTCGTGGTGTGTGTGGTCTTGGGAATTCCTATAATTTTGGGATAATAATCATCACTTAATCCATATTTACAAATGTGATAAAAGTGTCTTTAATTATCATGTTAATTCCCTTGTTAACCCTTATTATATTAGGGTATAATTTAAGTTACCCTAATTTGTCATTTTCATTCTTAAACTTGACTGTCTTGAAAATCTAGAGACTTCAAAAATGCATAATAAATTGGATACAATTCAAAATGGTGTGCTTCCAAAACCCACGTGTTCCTTGACAAGTCTATTTTCATTGAAAAATAATTCCCAAAGTCAAAACACATCAAATTAATACCAGTTTTAAATTTTTCCTACACTGTCAGAAAACTTTTCCAAAAACTTCACTTATCTTGAAAAATCAATATCTTGTGACAATGGGCTTCAAAAATTGAAAATTATATATCAAATCAAAGCTTTATGTGTCCTCTTTCTATCTGTAAATTTTTTATTTATCATACTCTAGTTATTCCCAGTTTTTAACATCTTTGCCCACCTTTGTCAGTTGTGTTTCCAAAAACTTATCTTAACTTCAAAAATCATTAACTCAACATACAGAGCTTCAAAAATTGCCCATTTTATATCAAATTAAATCACTACATGTCCTCTGTCAATTTGGAAAATTTCATAATTTTTTGGGTCCATTTACCTAGTCAAACGCCTTGCACTAGCTTACTATCCATTTTTATTTTCTAGAAACTTGAGTCATTTTGTAAAAATTGTAACTCTTTGTGCATGACTTCCAAAATTACAAAATACCCACCATTTTAAAGCTATAAGCCTCTATTATCTTTCTGGAAAATTTCATAATTTTTAAAAGTCATTTACTCAGTCAAACCACACATGCAAGCTAATTGAGCTCAAAAACAAAAAATTGGCAGCTTTTCACATTTTTGAAAAGCTTGGGATTTTATGCTTCAAAATACTATTTAAAATTTATTAGGTTAAATACCATTTTAGCCATGGAGGTTTAGCCTAAGGAGCTATTACACTCCTACCGACCTCGCTCTTTTAGGTGGCAGGTTAGATGGATTCCTTTTATCTGTTACCTTTTCACAGTTATTTATTCCTTTTCAATATGCATCAAAGTGTGCACAACAAAGCATATTATCGGTTTTGACAAATATGATATACTGGTAAAGGTGTGGAAAACCAAAAGTAAATAGTCCCCGTAGAGTTAAGGGTACAATTATCCAAAATAAAATACTGAGCAGTAAATAAATACGTACAGTCATCCCAAGATAAATATACAAAGTGTAATAGGGCATTCCCTATTTCTTCAATTTTCTACCATTTGCCCTTACCTTTTTCGATTTCTTTAACAGCTTAATGTCTTTCACCTGTATCTACAGAGTGGTCTGGAGTTGAAGAATGAACCCCAGAGTAACTATTAAACTCAAGTACTATATGTATGCAGTGTATGAATGCCATCATAATCATGAAATATCAATCACATGACAAACATACCATATATGCATTCAGAGCCATAACACAATATCATATACCACAAGCCGTCGAGCTGACTTACCAAGGCAAGCCCTAGAATCACAAAGTCGTCGAGCTACCGAACTAGGCCAGCCCGAAATCACAAAGCTGTTAAGCCGCCAAACAAGGCTAGCCCCGAAAAAATCCTCGCTGGAACAACACAATAGTCAGGGACTCGAACCCCAACTATTCTGTATGCATATTAGGCAAACACAAGCATAGCATACAAACATACAACAATAACATAAAGTACGTGAGTAAACAGTTACTACTTGTTGGCTATTCAGAGATTTGAAATTCTACGATGTCCGAAAGCCTTTCGAGATGTGTTTTTACCCTAGACAACATCAATATACCTTGTTTTTAGTATTTCCATAAATTCCTCTTCTATTCTTGAGAAATCCGAGCCATATTCTCAAAATTCCAAAACCCTTGTTTGACTTAAAACATTTTTAATTAATTCCAAAAAAATACAATTGACATGAAATCAGCGGCTATGGAACTCTTAGGATGTCTTGTTTATGGTAAAAATATCTCCAAGTCCAAAAGGGTTCATATTTTATCACATAACCCATACTTTGCTCGCTAGTCGGAGAAATATTTCAATTTTTTGAGCTGTTTTCAAAAATTTATTTCTCCTAGTAGGATACTCAAAAAGGCACCAAATTTTATATCAAAATGAAGCTCAGGATGTCTAATTTAAACCTGTAAAATTTCAAAGGAAACAGACTTCCATTTACTATTTTAAAAATACCGATTAAGCTTCGCTGCCCAGAAATCCTGAGGTTGGCAGCTAGCTATTCCTTTTGGTTTTCGATGTTTTCGAGTTCGTAAATCTTATCTTTAACCTAGCCCCATGCAAAATCTCATTTTTAACTCACTGGAACCCTTAAAAATACCAAAATCACACCATAACTTCATGCTTTATCCAATTGGATGAAAATCCCAAATTTCAAGCTTCAGAGGCTAGTTTCGGGGTTTAGCTGAATTCGAAGCTTTAACCGGTATTTCGGCTTCTTTCTCTGAGTATTGGAACTTGGCTGCTCACTCCCTTTCTCTCCTTGTATGCATCCTTGGCAGCCAAGAATGGGAGGGTTATGGTCCTTATAAAATGATCAGGGTGCATGGAATTGTCTGGTTCACGCTTTCGTCCGCTGGTTAATAGCATGTTTCAAACTCTTCACTGATCTTCTCCCCTTTTGTCATCACTAAACAAGGGTAAAATAGAGGTAGAATCTTAGGGAAAGGGTCAACCAATGGGGTAGATGCAGGTGAGTCAAGTTTGACAGTGGAGGTGTGAGAGGGAGGAACAATGACAGTGGCTGGAGTGGAGGAGGCAACTGGGGAGGTAGTGATGATAGGTGTGGTGAAAAGTAAATGAAGGTGAGGTAGAGGGAATAGGTTCAGTCTTAGGAACATCTGGTGTAGAAGAAGGAGTACCAAAACCAAAACTCAAGTGACTTGGACTAGTAGATGAAAGAAGCTTCAGAACCTTGTCCATTTTGTCACTTAAGACTACATTTGACACCATGAGAGTGGAGATACAGGTAGCTTGATCTTCAAAATGGCCAAAAGGTTTTCCACTTTTTCTTTCAACTCATCCTGGGCATCCACCATGTCACTATTCTCTTTGGTGACCTCAGAAACCAACTTGCCAACTTGAGCCTCAATTTTATCAGTTAACTCAATATGGCTTTGTCCACAATAGCCTTGATCCTTGCATCAAGATCAGAGGGCATCGAAGACTGAGGTGGAGGAGGTGTAGAATGATCTTCTTGATCTCTGGCATGAGAAACTCTTGATCTAGAGGGAGCCCTTAATTGGCTAGAACCTTCCTTAAAGTTTATCCTCATCATGTTTAATTGATGTTTCCCAAAACTTGGAGGCTTCTTCACTGTCTTAGAAGTGTCAATGTACCATATCTTGCAGTAAAAGAGAATGACAGACACAAGAGTTGGGAAAGGAATGTTAGAAGGTTTCTAGAAGCGAATTTGAACCTGGCCATTTCCTGGAAGATCCAGCAGCCAACATTGATAGTGTTACACCTCTACCAGCCTCGCCTTTCCGGGTGGCAGGTTAGAGGGATTCCTTTTTAAGATTACCTTCCCTTCATTATTAGTCCAATTAATTATAAGTCAGAGCATGCGCAACAGAGCACTGAATCGGTTTGGAATACTATTGTATTGGTAAAACATAAATCAACAGTAAGTGAAGTCCCAAGGGTTAGGGTACAGTCATCCAGAAGTAAATACCAAAATAATAAATACAGTCATCCTAAAAAGATAAGGTACAAAATATGATAGGGAATTCTCTATCCTTCATCAGCACGGCCATGCCTACTTTCCAAAAAGGCCTTTATTAGTCAAGTACACCCCTCTGTATCAACAAAAGCTTCTGGAGTCCAACAACGGCCCTTAGAGTAACCATCATTACTCATGCACTAAATGTGTAAGGTGTATGCATGCAACCATGTCATATATGTAAACACAGATAATATGCCAAATTTACCATATATGCAAACAGAAACATACACAATAGCCAATCATCGCACCGTCAGCCTGGAATTACCAAATCACTAGCCTGTCTCCGTTGAGCCACCATATAGGCAGACCGCGGTAGGCATCCTCAGTGCTAGGAACACAATCAATAACATGCTCTGTATGCATATGTGGCAAAACACATACAAAAATTCATATGGCAAGCAACACATACAACAAAACACATAAAAGTGTCTGAGTAAAGTAGTTACTACTTGATAGGATATGTACCGTCTTAAAGTTTTAAGGGGCCCATTAGCTCTTCAAAATATTGTTTGACCTTAAACATCACCAAAAGACTTTATTGTAGCATTTTCCAAAAATACCCGTACGTTTTCTTTCAAAACTGAGCCCATCACTACTTTTCAGTGAATCCAAAATTTTTGACCCAACTTCACATATTTTTAATAAATTCTAGAAAAATCATATTTTTGTGAAACAATGCCATCTGAACCATTAAAATGTCTATTTTTCAGGAAAAATATTTCTTGAGACCAAAAGGACACATATTTTGGCGTGAAGCCAATTTTTCACTCTCTGGTCTAGATTCGACCTCATGCTTATGCTACACCGGTGTTTTGCCCTGGGCCAGCTTCTTTTCAAATTTGGACCTTAACACATACTCTTTTCCTCGGTCCTAATGGGTGACTTTTTGGGTCTTTTTAAGGTTTGCCATACTGTCACCCATTATTATATTAGCCTTTTGAAATTACTATTTGAAAATAAAATATTACAGAAAATAATGATAATGAAATTAACAACCGAATCTCTTCATTAATTCATCGGGGCTTACATATACACTGTTTACAACAGTAGGGGTGTTAAATTTCTCCCCCCGTAAAATAAATTTCATCCTCAAAATTTTAGTTACGCATTCATAATGTTACGAGACATAAAGTCAAGGTAGCGTTTCTTCATATCTTCTACCATTTCCCATGTTGCTTCCCTGGGGGACAGTCCTTTCCAGAGTACTTTGACAGATGAGATGCTTTTTCATCGGAGCTACTTTTCTTGATATTCAAGGATTCTTTCGAGTTCAACGATGAAAGTAAGATTGTCTTGAACATCTACGTCTTCTTTTCCAAAATATGCTATGCACTCGGCTGGTATTTCTTCAATTGAGAGACATGGAAGACATCATGAAATTTACTCAAATTAGGCGATAATGCCAATTGACATGCCACTGGTCCTCGTTTTGCAAGGATCTCGAAGGGTCCAATATATCGAGGACTTAATTTTCTCTGCTTGATCACTTTACCAATTCCAATAACAGGTGATATTTTAAGAAAAGCATGATCTCCAACTTTGAATTCCAAAGGTCTTCTCCTTTTGTCAGTATAGCTCTTCTGTCTACTCTATGCTGCGAGAAGTCTCTTATAAATCAGCTTAATTTGATTGGACATTTCATCAACCATTTTCGGACCAAATAATTTCCTTTCAAACAATTCGGTCTAACAAATAGGAGATCTATATTTTCTTCCATACAAGGCTTCGTATGGAGCCATCTGTATGCTAGAATGATAGCTGTTGTTGTACGCAAACTCAGCCAGAGGAAGGTATTTATCCCAATTACCCTTAAAGTCCAGAACACAAGCACACAACATATCCTCTAGCGTCTGGATAGTCCTTTCTGACTAACCATCAGTCTAAGAATGATAAGCAGTGCTAAATTTAAACTTTGTCCCCCTTGCCCCACGTAGAGCTTGCTAGAATCGAGAAGTAAACTGGGGATCTCTGTCAGAAATGATATCCTTTGATGTAACATGGAGTCGGATAATTTCTTTGATATAAATCTTCACCAACTTTTCCAGAGAATAATTTACACTTATGGGAATAAAGTGATCAGATTTCGTGAGTCGATCAACGACCACCCAGATTGCATCATAATGTTTAATCTTGGGTAGACCTACAATTAGATCTATGGTAACTTCTTCCCATTTCCATTTAGGTATCCCAATGCCTTTCAAAAGTCCTCCTGGTCGTTGATGCTCAATTTTCACCTTCTAGCAAGTTAAGCACTTAGCCATATACTGCGTAATATCATCTTTCATACCAGGCCACCAGAACTCAGTTTTCAAGTTATGATACATTTTAGTTGCTCCTGGATGAATAGTATATTTGCTCTTATGTGCCTCATTTAGAATCTTCTTTGCTCCTCGTAAGCCTCTCTTTCAGCACATGGAAGCTCTCCTCACACTGAGCATCCCATACAAATGACTGGTTCTTTTTAGTTAGCTTTGTCATTGGCGATGCGATCCGTGCAAAATTTTGTATAAAACGATGGTAATATCCCGCAAGACCCAAAAAACTGCGAATCTCAAATATAGTCTCAGGTCTTTTCCAATTCAGTATTGCTTCAACTTTACTTGGGTCAACAGCAACCCCGCCTTTCGAGATCATATGGCCAAGAAATTTCACTTCTGAGAGCCAAAATTCGCATTTGCTAAACTTAGCGTCGAGCTTTTCTCTCTCAAGACATTTAATGCAAGACACAGATGGTGTTCATGCTCTGCCTCACTCTTAGAGTAAATCAGTATGTCATCAATAAATACCACCACAAACTGATCCAGGTAAGGTTGAAACACACGATTCATGTAATCCATGAATACACCTGGAGCATTTGTTAATCCAAAGGGCATAACTAGACATTCATAATGCTCGTCTCTGGTCTTGAAGGCTGTCTTCAGAATATCTTCAGCCTTTACTCGCAACTGATGATATCTGGATCGTAGATCAATTTTCAAGAATACATAGGAACCGGATAACTGATCTAACAAATCATCAATTCTGGGAAGCAAATATTTATTCTTGATCGTCACCTTGTTCAATTCCCTGTAATCAAAACAGAGCCTCAAGCTCCCATCTTTCTTTTTCACAAAGAGTACTAAAGCTCCCCAGGGTGACATACTAGGCCTGATGAAACCTTTCTCAAGCAGTTCCTCTAGCTATTTCTTTAATTCTGCCATCTCATTGGGTGCCATTCGGTAGGGTGCTTTCAATATTGGTCCAGTTCCAGGCATAAGTTCAATAGCAAATTCAACTTCTCTTTCTGGAGGTAATCCACTGATGTCATCTGGAAAGACATCAAGGAATTCCTTTACAATTGGTATTTTATCTGCCGAGAGTTCTGCTTCTGCCTGTACTGAGAAAAATACTATATACCCATGGTAACCCTATTCAAGGCATTTATTTGCTTCTTGGCCGTCAGAAAGTTAAGGCTAACTTCACCATCAACATTCTTTGGTGATTCTCGGTATGCAATTGTTTTGCTCCCAGAATCCATAATTACATTGTTGGCCATCAGCCAATTTATGCCAAGTATTACATCAATTCCACGCAAAGGTAAACATATTAGATTAACAGTCGTCTCACGATCATTTACAATTACAACACAGTTTAGACATACATAAGCGGTTTTGGTTCTAACTCTTAAGGGTGTGGACATATTCAAATCATAAGGCAATTGATGCACATCAAGTTTCAAACGTGTCACAATCACACGCAATAAATGAATGACTAGCACCTGTATCAAACAATGCATGTAAAAGATGACCATAGACATAAATCGTACCTTGCATAATCTCAGGGGATTTCTGAGCCTCATCCCTGGTCATGGTAAAAACTCTGCCCTAGTTCTGTGGTCTCTTTTCTACCTTTAGTTGTGGGTAGTCCTGGCTATAGTGTCCAGGTTTTATGGCAATTAAAACAGATAACCTGTCCATTGCAATCATTTCCAAGATGGTTCTTTCCATATTTATTACACTTTTGTGGCTCAGAAGGCCTTTGGAAATTCCACCGATTAAACTGAAAAGATTTCTTTCCATTACCCCGTCAACCTAGGTCTGGTCTCTTGCGTTTTGTTGCATTTCCATGGCTGGATTCACCACGATTAGAGGCATTCTTGAGAGCACTCAAATCTTTGAGATTTCTTTCAACTATCCTGCATTCCTCAACTGCCTGATGCAGAGTATAGAATTGCCGAGCAATTAGTTTTTCTCTGATTTCATATTTTAGACACCAAAGTTTTTATGATAAGGATAGTACGGAGATGACCGAGTGAATCTAGCGTAATAATCCTCAAATGATTCATGGTCACCCTGTCTGATCATGAGAAATTTTGATTCTTTAGCAATACGGATAGATAGTGGCTGATACTGCTCATTGAATTTTTCTTGGAATAATTCCCAAGTTATAGGAATATTCAAAGCTTGCAGAATGGTCTCTATATTTCTCCACCATTGATCTGTATCTCCCTCAAGCTTATATATAGCCAACTGGGCTTTTCTTTCCTCTGGACAGCCTAAAACCTGAAAAATCTTTTCTAATCTCAAGATCCAATCCTTCGCTGCATCAAATCAGCCTCGGAATACTGGAAGGTTCTGCTTACAAAATTTAGATACCCAATAAAGAGGAGTTTTAACATATCTATTCTCTTGTGGCCTGCGTTGGATTTCTTCCTGCTCATTATCATTATCATTCTCATCATCATCGTCATTTTTTATTTCATTCCGATCTTGAGAGCCCTTAATTCATTAATTTCAGCTCTCATTTGTTGTTGTTAGTTACGATGTGTTATATAGATGCCATTATCCAGAGCAAAAAGATTGAATATATTTGTCTTTTACTTTGATTAATCCTTATGTATAAATGTAGATATGAAGTTTAAACAATGAAGATTGATCAAGAGAGGAGATTGAAGAAAGGAGAATATCAATATGAAAGTCTCTATGATCAATGGAAGTTGAATTGGTGGAGTTCAAATAGGCCAAAGATGCATTCCTGAAGCTATACTCGAGTACCACAACTTAATACTTGAGTATGGAACCCAATCAGCTCTTATTCAGTGTGTTTTGGAACCAATACTCGAGTACCACAATGTCAATACTCGAGTATTAGACATAGTCAGCTCCTATTCAAGCAAAAATCCCGTCAATACTCGAGTATCTCACTTCAATACTTGAGTATGGGAACAATACTTGAGTATTCAGCTTCAAATACTCGAGTATCAGCAAGTTGTCCAGCTGCTCTGTTCAGTTCTATTTCTAGTGACCTCTGGTAATTCGATGATATCTCCCAAACCAGGAATCGGATTGACATGAAACCAGTGGCATATGAAACTAGACATCCAACACGTATTTGTGGAAAATTTTCAAGTCCAAAGGAGTCTAGATGAGTGAGCTATCAATTTTTCAAGTTGGCACAAGAATCACCGTCACAGTCCAGACCAACCTTCGGTAATTTGAGTGTATCTCACAAATGACAAATCCAATTGAGCTGAAACTAGTGCCATTGGAAACTAGACTCAAATAAATTTTCAAAAACATCAAGAACAAAAAAAAAGATGAATTGAAGAAGTTATGATGTTTTGAAGTTGACATTACGTTCGGATGCTGCAAAAACTTGGATAAGATCAACCTCCTTTCATCTGATGTTAATGGACGAATTACAACTAGTTTGGAGATGATTCTTATTGAAATAGAAATAATATTTGAAGAGCTTTCTGAGATGGGGTGATTTGCTAAATTTGGATTCACACCAAAGACTCACTGGAAATTGCTTCATGTACTGTCAATGATATTATTCCTTGAAAATCTGATTTTTACATAACAACATATATATGACTGCAAGAAGATTGACATTCAAAGATGATACTGAAGTAGAAGGTGATATATACTCGAGTAATGTCGAAGGAGCCACTGCAATGAGCAAAGTGATTTCTGCAATAAGCAAACTGATTCATGTGATACTCGAGTATACCTCAAGTGATACTCGAGTAGCAGCAAAGCAGAGATGATGCTGAGTCAATCAAGATAGCAATACTCGAGTATTCAAATTCAATACTCGAGTAATGTCGGTCCTGAAAGCAAATGAGTATATATCAAAAGTCTATCATACTCGAGTAGATAAGTGTGATACTCAAGTATACCTTGAAATCTCGATTTGCACTGGAAGCATAATATCCAACAACTGATACACTCTTGCACAAGGACAGATGCTGTTGCACAAGACTACTACATATTAGAAATCATCTATTCGGATAACATCGTTCTAAAGCTTCTGGTTTAAATTGCTGAGACAATACTCGAGTATTGGATATAGCATACTCGAGTATGGATTAAATGCTGAATATCATTTGCTCTCTGGATGTGTAATACTCCAGTGTAAGAATTGGAATACTCAAGTATTGACAGTTTGAAGTTTCTGATATAATCAAGCTGCAACGATACTTGAGTAGTGCATATAGGATACTCAAGTATTGAGTTTAGCTACCCAAGTATTGAATTTGGAATGAGCATCTGTTTCTGCAATGAATACTTGAGTATTGGTCCAATACTCAAGTATGTGAAATGGCCTACTTGAGTAATGAAGGAAATGCACATCTGTGAAGAAGTTATGGATACTCAAGTATTTAGGAAATATTCTGAAAGTATTCAAGCAAGTATTCAAGAAATATTCCCAAAGTGTTCCAAAAGTATTCAGTAAGTATTTAGGAAGTATTGAGGAAAAATTCATGAAGTACTCAAGATTGAATACTCAAATATGTTTTACTAATTTGCTTTTCTGAGTTCATTTGTTTCAGGATAGAATAGGAGATACTCAAGTATTATCATTGGAATACTCGAGTATGAACATTTGCAATGTCTCTGGTTTACTTGAATTGCTGGATACTCGAGTATTGGAAAATGGCTACTCAAGTATTGATGAGTATGAATCATCTGATATGTGATTATGCAAGAGATACTCGAGTATATGAATTTGGCTACTCGAGTATATATCAGCAAACATATCAGGAAGCACATATCTTCTGCAACATCAATCGAATGATTTGATTAATTCACTATACTTTCCAAAACATCATTCAATATTATTTGTATTATGATTAATCATCTTCTTGAGTGTTTTTTAGATGTTTTAACAATGTTTGAATTTTGATGAGCTGTCACGCACTGAGAGAGACGCCGGACAGAGACAACACACAGAACCCTATTAAGGCATGCCCACTGTGTCAAAAGCAGCGGGTCATTAATTAAACCTCCATTTGTCTGAGAGCACGTGAATGACAACTGTAAAGATTACCCAAGTAAGCGGAACTCGATTGAGGTTAAGCAGAAGACGCGGACGTTTAAATCTCTCAACGGACATATTCAAATGTTAAAACGGATAGATTCAAATCCTTCAACGGTCTACAATCTTCAAACTATAAATACTCAAAGGTTTGAATTCATCAAGGGACGAATGAACACGGGCATACATAGATAAAGTTTTTACATTGTTTAAATTGTATTCTGTACATATCTTCGGATATAATTGCGAGCTTCAGTGTTTATCATTTATCTACTCGTGAGGAGTTATTCAAACACTTATTCATTTTATTCTGAGATTAAATCTTAAGGTTGAGGAACCTTAAGTGTGGGTGTACGATTACAACTTATAAGGGGGAGTGGATTCTGAGAGTGAGTAGACCATCCTTCATTTACAGAGTGTGTAATTGTAATTGTGAGATAGTGCAAATCCCAGAGTGTTTCTGGGGACTGGACGTAGGTCAAGAGTTGGACCGAACCAGTATAACCTCTTGTGTTCATTGCTCTTCTCTCTGTCTCTGTTTTAAGTGTTCTTGAGCAATTAGCAAAAGAATTTTCATAATCACCTATTCAGCCCCCCTCTAGGTGATATTCCACCTTCATTTGGTATCAAAGCGTAGGTTTCTCAGTTGGGCTTAACATCCCGAGATAGATCATGAAAGGAATATTACCTGAGGGTGTCTCAATCAACCGACTACCTGGCTTCAACGGTGAATACTATTCATTCTAGAAAGCAAAGTTCAGAGTGTTCATGTTAACCACGGAGTATGGTCTCTAGCAAGTAATTGAGAATGGGGATTATGTTCCCACAAAAGTAGAAGGTGGAATTAATGTTCCGAAGGCTAAAGATGAATTGAATGAGGATGACAGATGAAAAATAACTCTTAACAGCAGAGCCATTCTGATGCTCTAGAGTGCTCTTAGTCAAAAGGAGTATTTCCGCATCTGTAATCTATCTACTGCTAAGGAGATGTGGAAAACTTTGGAAATGACATACGTGTATGCTACATGTGGAGATAACTCCTCAGACGAAGAATGTGAGGAAGAAGAAGTTGCGAACATGTGCTTAATTGCTGAAGAAGAAGAGCAATGTGAAAATGATGACGAGGTATATGATTCTGAGCCTACCTATGATGAATTATTGTCTGAATACAATGAACTATATTCTAAATTTGAAAAACTTACAAAAGAGCTTATTGCCTCTAAGAGAAAAATTAAATTGCTCGAACAAACCAGAGATTTACCTCCAGTTTCAGTTTATGAAAACTATGTTTGCGAAAAATGTCCTGATCTTATAAAGAAAAACTCTTATCTTACAAAAACACTTGAGAAATTCACCAAGGGAAGTGAAATGCTTAATGTGATTCTGAAAGGTCAAAGATTTACAAATGATCGATCAGGCATAGGATATGATCCTATTTTTGACAAAAGGAAAGGCAAAAAGAAAACTGGTGGAAAATCTTATTTGAACTATTTTCATAAATCAGTTCATACTTCAAATCCCTTTGCTCATTGTAATTATTGTGATCGTAAAGGTCACAATACTTTATCATGTTTTCATAAGAAAGATAGAAGAGATAAACCTATTGGTAATTATCAATGGGTACCAAAGGGAGCTTATGTTTTCCCTAAGGCTCGAACTAACCTGGGAGGACCCAAGTATAAATGGGTACCAAAATGTCCATCTAGCGCTTTATGTGTGCAAACAGAATCTGAAAAGAAAGGATCTCAACGTATAGAGAAGAATAAGAGTCCAAGAGTTACTCATGAACCAAAAATGAGCTTTACATCAGTTAGGAGAACTCGTGCAGAAGTCGTTGCTACAAACTTATCCTCAAATCAAAAGAAGCAATGGACACAAGCAAGAGGAGTATGTTCCACCTCAAGAACAAAATACCACAGAATACTATTTAACTATCTTGAGGAAAACAAGGAAAAGAGTCTTGTCGTTTACATCTTTTGAGAAAGCTTTGTATGCATCCACAGGAAAACAATTAAAGAATCAGTGGGTAAGCAAAGTCAATCCTCTAAGTACCTAAGGTAAAGGTATACAATGGTAAAACCTCATGTGCTATTCTCTATAATATTTATTGAGGTTTTATATTGTGGAACCGTAGGAATGAGTATTGCAAACTATTTTGAAATTAAGCTTTTGTATGTCTTAAAAATCTGTTGATTTTAAAAGAATTGCAATATTCATTAGTTTGATTCCTTATGCATATACAATGATTCAATAATTCCCTCTGTGAACTGCATATGTTGGAATCATACTCGAGTAATAAGCTAACCTACTCGAAGTATTATCGGGCTTTAATAAGTATGTTTAAGTGTTTCAGGCATCAATACTTGAGTATTGGTAAGGTACACTCGAGTATTGGTTAGATATATCAGCTATCGCATATTGATTCTGATATGATACTCGAGTATGAGCTTGTCGATACTCGAGTATGTGGCTTCATCACTGACAGCAAACTTCTCATATCAGAACAATACTCGAGTATTAGTAAGTGGGTACTCGAGTATTAACCAGATAGTTGAACCATCGCAGAAGCAGCTCTGATAGATACTCGAGTATTGGTTTGTGAATACTCGAGTATGTGACTTCTTCACCAACAATGATCAGAGCAATACTCAAGTATGAGGTAAGTGATACTTAAGTATGTGTACGGAACTCAAGTACAGGTATGATTCACGAGTATGCAGAAGAAGTAATAGTTGATGTTGATGGTGAACATTGGTTGAGAGTCATCTATATCAATTCATCTTATTCAAGCATGCTTTTACAAGGACAAGAAGAATTATGGTGATATCTAACTCTTACCCCATACTGTAATTACATAATGAATACTTGTCTATTATTGCACTCCATTAGCAATCAATCGTTTATGATTTTCAAAATGTTTTTCAGATTGCTAGATGGTCTATAAATGAATTTGTGGATAACTTTCTGAGTTTCTGTTTTTGAAGTGCACAATTCTAAAATTTGTTGCCAATTTCAATTCACACTGTTTTGTGAAAATGCATACAAATGCTTTTGAAAATTATTCATGCTTTTATTGTATTCAATTGATGTTTTCAAAATTGGAAGTTAATATTGTTTATTGAATGTCGATTTGCTTCAAAATTGTCCAGCTAATTTTCCCTATCATTCACATATTGATCTTTAGTATTTAATGCGATACTTGAACTCTTCATCCTCTATTCTCTGACTAGTTGGACCTTATGTCTAACAAGTTAATCATATATAAGAATTTTAAGTCTATCTTCAAGAAAAGAATTCAATTTGTGAATCTGTTATGCCTTAAACACTAATGTTCATCATTCAGGAATCCTAGTATTCATATTGTTACTCAAATACATCAACATTGTCTTCATCCATTCTTATGAGTAACTATATTCAAATACTTGCCTTAACCATTCATATGTTTCTAAATTCAATTCTAAGGGGCAAGATTATCACTTGGGCAATAGCAAAGTCATTGTGCTCATATATTTCTGTTGTGCTAAGCATGTTTCAATAATACTCTATTTTCATGACTTTTGCTTTTGAGAAAATTGTTCAACATGTTTTTCTAAATATGCTTAAAAAAATGAATCCTTCATTCATGAAAATTTTTGATTTCATAATACATTATCATGTTTGAAAAGAGCATTCAAGATTTGAAACAAGTTGCATGTTTCAGTATCATTTTTTTAATCTCATCCATGGATTACATGAGATTCATATCAATGACAAACTTTCCGACATAAATTGTATTTACAAATTGTCATTCAGAAACAACACTCTTCATATCGTTTATCTGTATATTCGTGATATTGAATTTCATCACTGGTAATTTTGATATACTTCTTGCTCCAATATAATATGTTTCAATTATGTGAGCTTGAGAGTTGCTATGCCTAATTTTGTATGGACCCAAAAAAACAGTTGGGTACCACATGTACTTTTGCTCTGTAGGACTCTCTGAAGAAGAAAAGATGCTTAGACTAACAGAAAGCAAAGTTCAGAAAAAAAAAAAAAACCAAAACTCAGTACTTGAGCAAGGATCATTGCATACTTGAGTAGGATAATCGAGTATGGATACCTGTCTACCCAAGTACAAGGCTTTTCTGTCAAAGTAATTGACTATGTCAATCTGTTACTGGAGTATAGAGTAAGTAGTACTCGAGTATGGTGAATGGTTTACTCAAGTATGACTGATTATTGAGCTTCTATCAAAACATTTTAAATTGACTACTCGAATATTATAGAAGTGCTACTTGAGTAAATCAACAATCTGAAAGATGCTGACCATGAATGCACAAATCAAATCTCAAAATCAGATTTCATTTCAAAGAAGTTGAAGTGTTTTTAATTTAAGGGAACTTCATTTTTTTTTTTTTTAATCATGCATTCATTAAGGGGGAGCTTCACTTTCACATGTGTTTTATATCTTAAAGGCTCATCTCTTTTATTTGAAGAAAACCCTCTTAAGTAAACTCATCTCCATTCACTGTGTTTTATTAGTTTTGATGATGAGTTAATATCATATTTTCCTTTTACTATCTTAAATTGAAAATATTATATAGAAAGGAATATGTTGATTGCACTAATAATTCTCCCTTGCAAGAAAGTTTTACAATTGTGACAAGAGGATTCGGGGTGTGCAAGAACTTTGATGGTTGAAGCTAAGCTATGTTCTATAAAGGAAGAAAGTCTACCACTGCTTCATCTTAGGCTACAGCAACTCAACCGAATTGCATATAGCAAGCAAATGGAATTCACAGATCATTCATCACTTTACCAAATTTAAATGAGGATTTCTGAATCTCTATCTTTTATATTCTGTGAATATTTTGCGCGTGTTTTTTATATTAATTTGGTTTAATCGAAAGTTAAGTTTCTTAAAAAAACTTTCCAAATTGTTTTCAAACATGTTTTCATGAAAATTGTATTTCTACTTGCATCATATCAAATACTATCAAAAGGGGGAGAGAAAATTGTCATTTCAAACTTATCTTCATATATGCCTCTTCACAAGTTTATATTCCTTACTTCAACTTTTTGCTAATGACAAATAAGGGGGAGAGAAATGGCAAGAAAAATATGTTGGGTTTAATAAATTTTCATATTCATACATATTTTTCTTAAGGTATTTGCCATCATAAAAAAGGGGAAGAATATTAGTTATGATTAGTTTTGATGATGTGTTATATAGATGCCATTATCCAGAGTAAAAAGATTGAATACTACATTTATCTTTTACTTTGATTAATCCTTATGTATAAATGTAGATATGAAGTTTAAACAATGAAGATTGATCAAGAGAGGAGATTGAAGAAAGAAGAATATCAATATGAAAGTCTCTATGATCAATGGAAGTTGAATTGGCGGAGTTCAAATAGGCCACATATGCATTCCTGAAGCTATACTCGAGTGCCACAACTTAATACTTGAGTATGGAACCCAATCAACTCTTATTCAATGTGTTCTGGAACCAATACTCGAATACCACAATGTCAATACTCAAGTATTGGACATAATCAGCTCCTATTCAGGCAAAAATCCCGTCAATACTTGAGTATCTCACTTCAATACTCGAGTATGGGAACAATACTTGAGTATTCACCTTCAAGTACTCGAGTATCAGCAAGTTGTCCAGCTGCTCTGTTCAGTTCTGTTTCTAGCGACCTCTGGTAATTCGATGATATCTCCCAAACCAAGAATCAGATTGACATGAAACCAGTGGCATATAAAACTAGACATCCAACACGTATTTTTGGCAGAGTTTCAAGTCCAAAGGATTCCATATGAGTGAGCTACAAATTTTTCAAGTTGACAGAAGAATCACTGTCACAGTCCAGACCAACCTTCGGTAGTTTGAGTGTATCTCAAAAATGACAAATGAAATTGAGCTGAAACTAGTGCCATTGGAAACTAGACTCAAATAACTTTCCAAAAACATCAAGAACACAGAAAACAAAGATGAATTGAAGAAGTTATGATGTTTTGAAGTTGACAGTCTGTTCTGGATGCTGCAAAAACGCTGGATAAGATCAACCTCCTTTCATCTGATGTTAATGGACGAATTACAACTAGTTTGGAGATGATTCTTATTGAAATAGAAAGAATATTTGAAGATTTTTTTGAGATGGGGTGATTTGCTAAATTTAGATTCACACCAAAGACTCGCTGGAAATTGCTTCATGTACTGTCAATGATATTATTCCTTGAAAATATGATTTTTACATAACAACATATATATGACTGCAAGAAGATTGACATTCAAAGATGATACTCAAGTAGAAGGTGATATATACTCGAGTAATGTCGAAGGAGCCACTGCAATGAGCAAAGTGATTTCTGTAATAAGCAAACTAATTCATGTGATACTCGAGTATACCTCAAGTGATACTCGAGTAGCAGCAAAGCAGAGATGATGGTGAGTCAATCAAGATAGTAGTACTCGAGTATTCAAATTCATACTCGAGTAGATAAGTGTGATACTCGAGTATACCTTGAAATCTTGATTTGCACTGGAAGCATAATATCCAACAACTGATACACTCTTGCACAAGGACAGATGCTGTTGCACAAGACTACTACATATTAGAAATCATCTACTCAGATAACATCGTACTAAAGCTTCTGGTTTAAATTGCTGAGACAATACTCGAGTATTGGATATAGCATACTTGAGTATGGATTAAATGCTGAATGTCATTTGCTCTCTGGATGTGTAATACTCCAGTATAAGAATTGGAATACTCGAGTATTGACAGTTTGAAGTTTCTGATATAATCAAGCTGCAACGATACTTGAGCAGTGGATATAGGATACTCAAGTATTGAGTTTAGCTACCCAAGTATTGAATTTGGAATGAGCATCTGTTTCTGCAATGAATACTTGAGTATTGGTCCAATAATCAAGTATGTGAAATGGCCTACTTAAGTAATGAAGGAAATGCACATCTGTGAAGAAGTTATGGATACTCAAGTATTTAGGAAATATTTTGAAAGTATTCAAGCAAGTATTCAAGAAATATTCCCAAAGTGTTCCGAAAGTATTCAGCAAGTATTGAGGAAAAATTCAGGAAGTACTCAAGATTGAATACTCAAATCTGTTTTACTAATTTGCTTCTCTGAGTTCATTTGTTTGAGGATAGAACAGGAGATACTCAAGTATTATCAATGGAATACTCGAGTATGAACATTTGCAATGTCTCTGGTTTACTTGAACTGCTGGATACTCGAGTATTGGAAAATGGCTACTCGAGTATTGATGAGTATGAATCATCTGATATGTGATTATGCAGGAGATACTCGAGTATATGAATTTGGCTACTCGAGTATATATCAGCAAAAATATTAGGAAGCACATATCTTCTGCAACATCAATCGAATGATTTGATTAATTCACTATACTTTCCAAAACATCATTTAATAGTATTTGTATTATGATTAATCATCTTCTTGAGTGTTTTTCAGATGTTTTAACAATGTTTGAATTTTGATGAGCTGTTACGCATTGAGAGAGACGCCAGACAGAGACAACGCGTAGAACCGTATTAAGGCATGCTCACTCTGTCAAAAGCACCGGGTCATTAATTAAACCTCCATTTGTCTGAGAGCACGTGAATGACAACTGTAAAGATTACCCAACTAAGCGGACACTTGATTGAGGTTAAGTAGAAGGCGCGGACGTTTAAATCTCTCAACGGACATATTCAAATGTTCAAACGGATAGATTCAAATCCTTCAACGGTCTACAATCTTCAAACTATAAATACTCAAAGGTTTGAATTCATCAAGGGACGAATGAACACATGCATACATAGATAAAGTTTTTACATTGTTCAAATTGTATTCTGTACATATCTTTGGATATAATTGCGAGCTTCAGTGTTTATCATTTATCTACTCGTGAGGAGTTATTCAAACACTTATTTCATTTTATTCTGAGATTAAATCTTAAGGTTGAGGAACCTTAAGTGTAGGTGTACGATTACAACTTGTAAGGGGGAGTGGAGTCTGAGAGTGAGTAGACCATCCTTCGTTTACAGAGTGTGTAATTGCAATTGTGAGATAGTGGAAATCCCAAAGCGTTTCTGGGGACTGGACGTAGGTCAAGAGTTGGACCGAACCAGTATAACCTCTTGTGGTCATTTCTCTTCTCTCTGTCTCTGTTTTAAGTGTTCTTGAGCAATTAGTGAAAGAATTTTCATAATCACCTATTCACCCACCCTCTAGGTGATACCACCTTTAGTTGCATCATCTATCCCTGTTCTTGCAACATTTTCATCATTTTCTTAGTAAGATTAGGTGCCTGTGGATTCTATTCCTGTTCTAGCTCTCTCTGTGCTCAAGTTCGACGTTTAGCCATTCTACTTTACTGGTTACATCATTACAGAAATGAGTAAGTAATCAGGAATACCAGAATTTACACAACATACTCATATTATTCACGTAAGAGTTTTTACAGCAATTACATATTTGATGCCTTACAACTATTTTACATACGGATACATACTACATCATACATAGCTATTTTACTTTATGATATTTTACATCAATAACCAGTTCATAGTACAACTACACTATTAGTTTTATCTTACATCATAACTATGTTGTGTCAATAACTATCATACAACATCCTATTCTCACATCCCAACACAACCGAGGTTCACATCTCAGACAGGACGTGTATCTTGATATAATCAATAAACCTCTTCAAATCATAGTTGAGACCGCGCTCACGTCCCATAGTTCTATTGAACAAACACACCCAAAAGAGAGTCGTCGGGAAGAAATAAAGCACAACAATCTTCCATTGCACCAGAGTGTATCCCATCATTCATTTAACAATCCACTATTGTATAATGTCTTAATTCTGTCCATGAAATAATGATACTTACTCTTTAGTGTGGGCTTCCGGATACGAGCCTTTTGATAATGATTATAGGCAATCTTTATCAGACTTATATCAATATCTGTCAGGTAGGTGATAGGTGGAGGTTGCTCATCATCAGATGCAGCCTCATTCTCTGCCAAAGGATGCGGTGGTAGTACTATGGGATCCTCATATTGGAAATTATGCCCTAGGGGCAAGTCATTGTACTTTAAACGTTTATGTTATTTAAAGTATTATCCTTTAGTTATCATTTCATTTGCATGTTTATAGTGATAACTGTATCCCTGAATATATCTTATAGATTATCCTAAAATGTGCTTGGTCAGTCATCTACGCGGGAGCGAAGATGAAATAAGACTAGTATGACTTTGACGAGGTATGGAGATACGAATCAAAGTCATAGGCACTTGTAAGAGTACAAGGTGTTAGACCGACCCACTATGAGAAAGCTGCATGGATTTAGTTATAAGCTTATCTCATATGTAACCGCGTCACAATGCCCTTTGACCTGAGATCATCATGGATTCCTACATGATGAGTCGCTAATCTTTGACCTAGTCAAAAGTCACCTTTGACCGGGTGATGATAAAGGCTTGGATCGGGATTAGTGGTTTTCATGCAGAGGAATGTGAATGGTCAAGATGGAATTTGTCCCTCACATTTGTAGGGAGATAATACTGGGCCCCTTGATGAGTGAGTCTGAGAAATGTATGGCCATACTACGAAGGAAAGGAGTTTCCATTATTAGACTACTGGAGAATCGATCCTTGACCAAATTATAGCGTGATAAAAAGGACGTGACATGGTTGTATCATAGGTAGTATCGTATCATCGATCCCCATATGAATTAGGTAGTCACAATGTCTTGCTAGAGGCCGCTTGCGACTTGTGGGCTAGTACAGTATTGGCCCACTGCCAATCTCATGTGGGCCTACAGGGTCGCACACAAAAATAGCCAAACACGAGTAGTAGTGTCCAGATTCATTGTTCTTAGAATTGTGTAAGATTTAATGAATACTGTTAATCTAGGGATGATATATTATATATATATATATATATATATCATATTATATTATATTATAAATTTGAAAATAATAATGGTATTATTTATAGATAATAATATCATTATGTATAGATTTAATTTATTTGATAAATTAAATAACTATAGTAAATTAAGATATTGTATCTCATATTTAATTTTTGAATAAAGATATAGTATCTCGATTTAATTGAATTCAGATATAGTATCTCGAGTTAATTGAATAGAAAGATATCATATCTCAGATTTGATTTATAAAGATAAATTAAATCTGTAGGCTAATCATTCAAATTAAATAAATATATTTGATTAGATCTGTTGGACAGATTTTAATTAATGTATTGTTTTAATTCAGATTCGAATTCAAGATTAATTGATTAATTTTGAATATTTCAATATGGCTCATTTGGGTTTTAGAAACTCTATAAATAGATATTGATCTGGTCGTATTGAGAGGACAGACGAATTAGAGAAGCCGTAAGAAACCCTAGAGAGAAAGGAGAGACACGAGAAAACCTTGAAGGCGCTAGCACGCTATCGCCCGTGTTTGAAGGCTGTTCGTGTGGATACCATAGAGGGAGGAGACTCAAAAAGTCTGCTTCTGTTTGATCGAACGAGATGGCACCACGTCCAAGACGTATGACGACGAGACGCACGAAGCAGGAAATGTGCACCAGACCAGATCGAACGAAACTCTCAACCCTTCGCATAGGTACGGTTTTTCTAACGAACCTTGATTTAAACGCCATTGATAGATCCTCCGATGGGATTCGTAAAAATTTTATAATTCCACTACGTGTATGGATCCCAACACCTCAGAGTCCCCAACAGATGATTGCAGTGATCCATTGTTGTTTACAACTTCTCCTACCTCATTTTCACCTACTTGTTCAACAACTTAAGTATAGGAGGTACACTATCGAGAGGTTGCACGAGAAGTGGAACACCTAGAGGTGGGATATACTCAGGCTCATTTAGATGTGCTGGCTCTAGTATGAAGACTGGATTCGACATATTAGGAATACTGGGTATGTAGGGTTCCTCATTTACCGAAGGGAAAACTGATACAGGTAAGTTTAAATCAAAGTCAAGCACAGGTATCTCTAGCCCAGGTATAATATTAGGTGCAATCTCAAGGTCGGGTGCTAGGGGAGGAACAGGTATATAAGGGGATATTTGCTCTGGAAGTGGCGGTAGCTCTAGCTCAGGTATGACCAGGGGAATAGGAGGAAGATCATGGACTGGTGCCAGAGGAGGCAGGGGTGGAAAATCGGGCTTGGGAGCTAGTGCAGGTGCGAGTAAATTAGCTCTATGCCTTGTTTTCCAAGTACCATTGGCTGTCTTCTTCTCCCCTGGTACACTTATCCATATATGGGATCCAGGTCCATTTTTGCCTACTTTATTCACCATTACATTAGTACCCTTAACCAGAAACTTTATCAGTATTGTCCAAAGCGTGCTCTGATACCAAAAACTGCTACACCTCCACTGGCCTCACCCTTTCGGGTGGCAGGTTAGAAGGATTCCTTTTTAAGATTACCTTGCCTTCATTATTAGTCCAATTAATTATAAGTCGGAGCATGCACAACAAAGCACTGAATCGGTTTGGACAACTACTATACTGGTAAAACATAAATCAATAGTAAGTGAAGTCCCTGAAGGGTTAGGGTACAGTCATCCAGAAGTAAATACCAAAGTAGTAAATACAATCATCCTAAAAAGATAAGGTACAAAATATGATAGGGCATTCCCTATCCTTCATCAGCACGGCCATGCCTACCTTTCCAAAAAGGCCTTTATCAGTCAAGTACGCCCCTTTATATCAACAAAAGCTTCTGGAGTCCGACAATGGCCCCCAGAGTAACCATCATTACTCATGCACTAAATGTGTAAGGTGTATGCATGCAACCATGTCATATATGTAAACACAAATAATATGTCAAATTTACCATATATGCAAACAGAAACATACACAATAGCCAATCATCGCATCGTCGGGCTGCCTTACCAAGGCAAGCCCCGGAATTACCGAAATCACTAGCCCGTCTCCATTGAGCTGCCACATAAGCAGACCCCAACAGGCATCCTCAGCACTAGGAACACAATCAATAACATGCTCTGTATGCATATTTGGCAAAACACATACAAAAATACATATGGCAAGCAACTCATACAACAAAACACATAAAAGTGTCTGAGTAAAGTGGTTACTACTTAATAGGATATGTACCATCTTAAAGTTTTAAGGGGCCCACTAGCTCTTCAAAATATTGTTTGACCCTAAACATCACCAAAAGACTTTATTGTAGCATTTTCCATAAATAACCTTACATTTTCTTTCAAAATCGAGCCCATCACTAATTTTCAGAGAATCCAGAAATTTTGTCACAACTTCACATATTTTTAATTCTAGAAAACTTATATTTGCATGAAAATAGCTGCATATGAACCATTAACATGCCTATTGTTTAGGAAAAATATTTCCAAAGACCAAAAGGACACATATTTTGTCATGAAGCCAATTCTTCACTCTCTGGTGCAGATTCGACCTGATGCTTTAGAGCCAACTTTAACAATTTTTATCTCCTAGTAGAAAAATCCAAAAAACATAAAATTATACATCACAGTGAACCTTAGGAAGTTTAATGTTTTTCTTGTAAAATATCAGCTTACTCCAACTTCATCTTCTATTTTTAAAACCCAGTTGAAGGTTCGCTGCCCAGAAAGCCCAAAATTGGCAGCAAGCTTGGTTTTTAAGTTTTTCGGTGTTTTTGAATTTAGAAAGTTAAAACATAGCTTAACCCTACACATTGAAGCCATCAAGAACACCAAAATCAGATTGAAACACCATGCCCTGACGCCTTGAATGAAAATCACAAGTTCAAGTTCAGAGGTTTGAGTTTTTGGTGTTTACCTCAATCGGAAGTTCGGTTGATGATAGCTTGGGACTTGATCTTGGCTATGGAGGTTGGCTGATCTCCTCTCTCTTTTCCTCTGAAATTTCATGCTCCTTGGTTAAGAGAGAGAGAGAGAGAGAGCAAATGTCATTTAATAAAGGTAAAAGGTAACTGAACAGTTTGAAATAACTGGAGCAAAATCATGTCCAGTAATTAGTAAAATTCATCTGGCTTTTTTGACTTATTTTCCAAGAAAAAATAGAAGCTACTAGGGTCTGGAAAAGTGGCACCTCCCCCTCCAAAATATATAGATTTTTACTTTTCATTTGGAGAAAATTACCTACTTTGGCCCAAAATTTGTGAAAATTACCAATTTTGGCCCGGAACTTCTTTATTATTCTTTTCTTTTCCCCATGCACTCTAGATGTTTCCTAGGTCTAGGTGGCACCTCCTTGACCCCACAAATCAGATTCCTTGGTTTTTATTTTATTTTTCACAATTTATCTGATTTATTCCCTTTTATCTAGCAAGTATGACTCATATCTTGACTTTTGGACTGATTTTGTTCTTTCTTTTTCTTCAAGCATATTTGGTCATAGTGGGCGACTTTTTGGGTCTTTTTAAGGTTCGCCATACTGTCTCCCATTATTTTGTCGGCCTTTTTGAAATTAATATTACAAAATAAAATATTACGAGAAAATAATGATAATTAAATTAATAACCAAATATCTTCATTAATTCATCGGGGTTTACATATACACTATTTACAATAGTAGGGGTGTTATAGATAGGAACCTTATCAATGATAGCAGCAAAGAGAGGGTGATCCTTCTTTGCAAAATGGGTATAATTGACACCCTTTTGCAAGATGTTCCTAGAATTAATATACCATATGGCTCTATGAACATGGGGCATAGCAACAGGAGGGAAGGACAGAGAAGCCAGTTGATCCTCAGGAATAGGCTCATTTGGCCTTAGAATTTCAAGTGTCCTTATTGCTATAGTTCAAAGTGAGAATAGGAGGAGGATTTTCAATTTGCAAAACAGAGTTAATTAAAGAAGCAAATAAGGTGATCTTAACTCCCCTAACTTGAGTAGAAATCCTCTTCTCAACAAGATTTCTCTCAGAATCCCCAATACCATCCCAAACCATATTGAAATAAAACATTTTTACTATGTTTGAACAATTAAAATTTCATTTAACTTATTACTTTTGATGAAGAGAGTTGTGTCACCTTTGCCTTTAATAAAACCTTGATCAAGAAGGAATTGCTTAATCGCTCATACCAAGCTCTAGGAGCTTGCTTAAGGCTATATAAAGCTTTCTTGAGATGATAAACATGATCTGGATGATGTTCATTTTCAAAACCAGGAGGTTGTTCAACATAAACCTCCTCTTGTATAAAATCATTTAAAAATGCACTTTTCACATCCATTTGATAGAACTTGAATCCTTTGATACAAGCAAAGGCTAGAAGAACTCTTATGGCTTCCAATCTTGCCACTGGAGCATAAGTTTCTTCATAATCAATTCCTTCTTCTTGATTATAGCTTTTAGCAACCAATCTTGCCTTGTTACAGACAATGATTGGTGTTTCATCACGTTTGTTCTTAAATACCCATTTAGTCCCAATAACCAGATGGTCGTTGGGTCTAGGTACTAGGTCCCAAACTTGATTTCTATCAAATTGATGCAATTCCTTTTGCATTACTATAACCCAATCATTGTCTGAATGAGCTTCGTCAATCTTTGAGGGTTCAATGTGTGAAATAACTGCAGTGAAAGTAACTTCATTTAAAGTGCCTTTTCTGGTTCTTACTCCTTGATTTACATCACCCATTACTTGATCTAAAGGATGATTCCTAATAAACCTTCAAGCTTTAGGTTGAGTTTGACCATTGTTTTCACAAGCATTTTCAGGAGTAGTTTCAAAAACATCCTCAGAATTTTCAAGGGAGGCAGGGTAGTTTTTGAAAATAATTGATTTCTATAAGCATTTTCTTCATCATCATCCAAAGGTTTATCAGATTTGGTTTCACTAAACACAACATGAATATATAGACTCTTCAACAATACAATTTTGAGTATTGAAAACTCTATAAGCCTTACTTTTATTAAAGTAACCGAGAAATATACCTTCATCAGATTTTGAATCAAACTTACCAAAATTGTCCTTACCATTATTGTGCACAAAGCACTTACACTCAAAGATGTACAGATGGGCAAGGTTGGGTTTTCTCCCTTTGTAAAGCTCATAAGATGTCTTCTTAAGATTCTTCCGGATGTATGCACAATTTGATATGTAGCATGCTGTGCTCATTGCATCAGCCCAGAAGACTTGAGAAGTTTGATTCTCATTCAGCATTACTCTTGCCAACTCAGTGAGGACACAATTCTTCCTCTCCACCACACCATTTTGTTGAGGAGTCCTCGGGGTAGAGAAGTTATGATCTATCCCATATGCATCACAAAATTCTTCAAAGGCATAGTTTTTGAGTTCTCCACCATGGTTAGTTCTTGTACCTGAAATGGAGATACCTTTCTCGTTTTGGACCTTTTTAGAAAACAAAACGAATTGATCAAATGTTTCATCTTTCGATGATAAAAATATCGTCAAACAAAATCTTGAAAAATCATCAACAATAACCAAAGTATAGAGATTGCCTCTGTTACACACCTACCGGCCTCGCCCTTTCTGGTGGCGGGTTAGAGGGATCCTCATCGCTTATTACCTTTCCTTTGATAATTTATCACTTTAAACATATATCAGAGTGTGCACGGTAGAGCATAGGATTGGTTTGGACAACTTACACTATACTGGTAAAGGTTCATACAAATACATACATTTAGGGTTAAGGGTACAATCGTCCAAAATAAATACTAAATCGTGAGCGTAAACCATACAGTTATCCCAAACATAGAAGTATAAAACAACAGGGCATCCTCTATTTCTTCATCCTTCCGCATCAGGCCCTACCTTCTTTAATTCCTCCAGCCGCTACTTCCTTACACCTGTATCTTTTGAACCAGACTGGAGTTCAAAATTGAACCCCAGAGTAACTGTTAAACTCATATACAATATGTATGCAATGCATGTAATGCAAATCATAATCAGGAACATAAATATGGCATGTACTCCGCAGGACCGCCTGGTCAAGACAAGCCCCCGGAACTAGCACGCAAAAGGGCCTCAATAGTCAGGGTGGCCAACCCTAACCACCTACCCCAGGACCTCAGTGGACACCTATAAACACACATTCATATAGGCTCAACCTACCCTACATACCTTGGGCCTCAGTAGACACCTATGAACACATAGTAACATAGGCTCCACCTACCCTACTGCCAAGGGCCTCAGTAGCACCCCAAAAGAGATACTACCTACCCATCATGGCTTAGGCCTCAGTAGCAACTATACAGGTACTACCTACCCTGCATACCTCGGGCCTCAGTAGCAACCATATAACACGAAGCCCCATAGATGCTACCTACCCTACATCCACAATCATGATAACACAGAACATACAAGAGCCACATAGAGTATGCAAGTTTACAGTTACTACCTGGCACTTCCTGGATGCGGTGAACTTTTCTCTTAGCATTGGGGATGCATCCTACATGTGGGAATACCCTAAATAGAGCCAAACACTATGCTATCATGAAGGTGGAATATCACCTGGAGGGGGGTGAATAGGTGATCACAATAATTCTTTTGCTGTATGATGGAAAAGCGATAAAGACAGTAAGGAGTAAGGATAAATGACACAGAGAAGTTATACTGGTTCGGTCCAACTCATTGACCTACGTCCAGTACGCAGACACTTCGGGATTTTCCACTAACTCGCAAATACAATTACACACTCTGTAACTCAGGATGATCCTTTCTCTCTAGGACTCACTCCCCCTTACAAGTTGTAATCGTACACCCACACTTAAGATACCACTATCTTGAGATTTGAACAAATGTAAATACAAATGATAAACCTCTCTCACAGAGTAAACAATGAACACTGAAGCTCAATGATATCCAAAGATATGAACAGAATTGAGATTGATCACTTTGAGTACTTTTTCTGTATATGTGTTGATTTGTGTTGATGAATTCAGTCCTTCGTGTATTTATAGTAGTCGAGGATAAAGGATCGTTGTAGGATCTGAACTTGTCTATTTGAATATGTCTGTTGTGAGCAATTAAGCATCCCACCAATTTTGCTTTAATTGGATTCAGCGTGTTGTCTCTGTTTGTCTCTGTTTTTTGAAATTTTTGTTGTTTGATAGTATATTGAAAATTCAACCGTTGCTTAATTATCTAAAAATCACTCAAGATTATGATTAATAATATCACAATAAATATTGAATGATGTTTAGGAAGATATAAGTAAGGAATCAAATCATTGGAATAAAGTTGCAGAGAATTTGTATTTACTGGTGCACAATACTCGGGTAC
The DNA here is from genome assembly GCA_019022655.1 of Acacia acuminata. Classification (NCBI taxonomy): domain Eukaryota; kingdom Viridiplantae; phylum Streptophyta; class Magnoliopsida; order Fabales; family Fabaceae; genus Acacia; species Acacia acuminata. The sequence goes on from JAFJYI010000333.1 coordinate 54,114, forward strand.
TCCAATTTGTATACTCGAGTAGTCTGTGTACAGATATCCGACAGATGGTTTATTCTTGTCAATACTCGAGTAGCAATACTCAATACTCGAGTATCTCAGTTGGTTTAGTCAAACCAGATGATTTGCTCTTGAACATACTCGAGTATCCATTCTCCATACTCGAGTATCACCTGTAGGTAAACTCAGAGAAGTATATCAGTAAAGCAATACCTGAGAATTCAGTTTAGCATACTCGAGTATCACAATTCACATACTCGGGTATTGTATTGTAAGTAAGCATACTCGGGTATCATATTTCCAGTACTCAAGTATCACGCCAATACTCGAGTATTACTTAACCAATACTCGAGTATTACTTTGATTTGTGAAAGGTTCTGTCAGTGATGAAGTCTCATACTCAACTATTCAAAATCCAATACTCGAGTATCATATCAGTAGCAATCCACAGAAGTTGAAACACCTGACCAATACTCGAGTATCTAAACTTTAATACTCGAGTATCACACCAGAATGTAAACGATGCCTAATCTGATCAATCAATACTCGAGTATTCATTTCTAATACTCAAGTATTGTATCTTGAAACACTTGATCATATATATAAGACAGATTATACTCGAGTATCATATTTACATACTCGAGTACTTATTGAAGTACATGATTAAATCTGATTCAAAAGCTTAAAAAATTCAAGTCTTGTTATCATCAAAACCTTGAGAACTAACATATCAATCACACATTCAAACTCTACTTCAAGTTTCATGAAATTCGCATAGCACCAGAATTTCGACTCAACTTTGCTAAGTTTTAATAAATTCTAGAAACATCGTATCGACATGAAATTAGTGGCCTTAGAACCCTTAGGATGTCTATTTTATAGGAAAAATAGTTACCAAAGTCATCTGGGCTCGAAACTTGTCTTTATTCCCAAATGTTAGCCACTGGTCCGAGAGAAAAATCTTGTTTTTAGGTCATTTTCAAATTAAAGGATCTCTCAGTTGGAAACTCCAAATGACACAAAATATTATACCAAAATAATTCTCACGAAGTATAATTTCACCATGTAAAATTTAAAAGCAATCATATTTCACTTACTACTCCAAATCTATCGATTTCCATTCTCTGCCCAGAAACCGTAAGAACTGACAGATTTTCGTATAATAAAGACTTAAGCTTTTTGAGAGTTTGGAAAAAGGTGATCCCACATGTCCCCACAAAAAATCACCCTTTGGACCCATTGAAGACCTTAAAAATATGAAAATCCTACTTCATTCCCACGAAACACCATAGGGCAGAAGTGAAAGTAGCTTGGTTGCCGGTTTAGGGAACTTACCTCGGAATGTCGGTTGCGTATGACCTTCTTCTTCTCCTTGGACCAAGACCTTGCTGTCCACTCCTTCCTCCCTCTTTGAGCATGTCCTAGGCAGCAGAAAATGGCCAACGGGGTGGCCTTATATAGACTCCAAAGGTGGGGCCCTTATCCCAACCTTGATCACGATCCAACGGTTGGGAAAATTCTTATTATTTCTTTGCTTGTTTCTCAAGGCTTCTAGAGGAATCTTTTGGGCAGATGGGAGGTGAATCCTAAGGCCAAAAATGAGATTCCAAAATTGCCCCTGGTGGTGGTCTCTGAAATTGCTAATTGTAGGTTTTTGGCCCAGGGGTAAAATGGTTTTTTTGCACGCTTCTTCTCCAAGTTAGTGGGACCCGCGTGGTCTGCCCTAGGATATGCCATAATTACCCTTTATGTGCCATAATTTCTTGTCAATCCATTGTTATGTCAGTTTCAAAAGATGTGTCCAGATTAAACCTGATTATTTTATCTTTCTCTCTCTTCATAATTACATGATGTGACCTTTTTCTTTCCCTCCAAGTCACTTTATCTCTCCTCTAGGCCCACCAATTTCATCCTCCTTCCATGTCTAGGGGTCTAGGTCTGACTCTGATAAACCCTAACCGGTCTCGTTTAGCTCCTTTTTGCCGATTACGCCTTTCCTCGTAACTCGTGCCACACAATTGGACTTGTACGGGCCCGGATCATCAATCTCTTCTCCCTGACAATAGGTGGAGGGAATATAGGGCCTTGGGGAGCAAGAAACCCATATTTTAGTATCTCCTAACCACCCCGTACTTCGTGCTACCCAATAAACCAACTTCTGAACCCGAAATCCTACGTGTCCGACGTAGCACTACTATTATTGACTTTTCCTCTTATACTTGGTCCAGATACACATTCTCTCTCTCTCTTCCCTTCTTATTTCCTTAAAAAACGCAGGACATCCATGACTGCCCTGAAAATGTCATATGCCTACTTATACCGACATATTTCCGCTCAGCTAATTGTCCTATACCTTAGGACATAGTTAGGCGGCATCCTTTCCAACCGGATTTACACCATATACATCTTCTAAACCCATTTTTCAGTAACACTTTAATCCCATGGCTTATGCATACTAGGTCCACTATCCCGTATGGCCGAGTTACTTAGTCCCAGAGAGGCTTCCTGACTCTCGACATTCTTAGGACTCTTCCCGAACTAGCCCTAGTCATTCACCTATTTTTGGCTTATTCTCAATTCTCAAGGTCTAAAATTTTGGATGTTACAGCCTCCAAGGCTTCTTACCCTTGCTGGTCCAACTAGGTCCAAATGAAGTAGTTGGAGGGGTCTATTAGATGAGATTTCAGTTTTAGATTTAAAAGTTGATTTAGTCTGTTTACCTTTTTGACAAGCATCACAAATCATGTCATTCTTGAAATTAAGTTTTGGTAAACCAATAACTAAATCCTTTCTTTGCAACTTGTCAAGTTGAAGCATATCGACATGAGCTAAACGCTTGTGCCATAGCCAACTTTCTTCCAAGTTACTAAGAAAGCAACTTTCAGAAGTGATTTTATTGCAATTACTAAGGAGGTTTAGATTGTAATAGTTACCTTCTCTAAGAGCCCTAAATAAGGCTTTTGATTTGATGTTGGATAAGGGCAGATCATTCTTGCTTACAATCAAGCGTTCCTCAGTGTCGAAGATAACCAAGTTACCTTTGTCTGTGCTTTGGCTCACACTGAGGAGGTTAAGGCAAAGGCCTTCTACAAGGTAAACTTCTTTAATTTGAGGTCCATCGTTGTTGCTAACTTCACCGATTCCAACAATGCTTTCGGATTGATTTCCTCCAAAAGTCACCTTGCCACCATCCTTGGTCTTGAGAGTAGCAAATTTTGTATGATCTCCCGTCATATGTCTAGAGCATCCACTATCAATATATCACTTGTCGGACTTTGATGCTCTTAGACAAACCTGCAAATCACAAGAAATCAGGTTTTAGGTACCCATCTTTTCTTAGGTCCTTTCGGGTTAGTTCTTGTCTTAGGAACCTTATAGGATCCCTTAGGCACCCATTGATAATTACCTACAGGCTTACTCTTTCTTTCCTTTTTATGAAAACAGGAAGAAGTAGTATGACCTTTATGATTGCAATAATTACAATGAGCAAAAGGATTTGAAGAATGAACAGATTTTCTAAAATAGTTCATATAGGATTTTTCTCCAAATTTCTTTTTGCCTTTCCTTTTATCAAGGTCAGGTCTATACTTGATTCCTGATCTGTCGTTTGTAAATCTTTGCTGTTTCATAATGACATTGAGCATTTCACTACCTCTAGTGAATTTCTCAAGTGCCTTTGTGAGATGCACATTCTTTTTCTTTAAATCAAGGAAATCCTCACAAACAATGTTTTCAAAATAAAGTTTTCAACTTGCAATTCAAGAGTTACATTCTTCTTTTTCAACGAAATGCATTTTTCAGGAAGTTTTTCAAACTCAGGTTGTACCACATTGTATTCAGCAAACAATTCATCATAAGAAGGTTCTGGATCATATACCTCATTGACATTTTCATATTGCTGTTCTTCTTGAGCCATGAGGCATATATGAGCTCTTTCCTCATCTTCAGCTTCATCTTTATCGGATGAGCTGTCTCCCTATATAGCTGAGACATAGGCTTTCTTCTTGAATTTATTGAATTTCTTCTTTTCTTTATCTTGGTTCTTCAACTGGGGGCACTCTAACTTGATGTGGCCAGGCTTTTCATATTCGTAGTAGATGATTGGCTTTTTGGCCTCATAGCTAGAGCTACCCTTATGAGACCTCTTGTATCCTTGGTCTTTCTTATAGAACTTCTTGAATCTCCGGACCATCATGCCTAGCTCTTCATCTTCATCTTCTTCATCATCATTTGATTCTTTTGCTAGTTTGACATCTTTAAGGGCAATTCCTTTGTTCTTTCCATTTGCATCATCAAGTCCCTTTTTGAACTTAAGCTTTGCCTTATACTCGACAGTGCCAGAAGAGAGTGCATCGACTCCATTGATTCTCCACGAGCTTCTTCAATTGCAATGACCTTGGCTTCCCATTCTTTGTTGAGAATATTGAGTATTTTCCTCACTTGAACATGTTGCTCATATGAATTTTCCTTCTATACTGGGTCCAGGCACATGTTCTCTTTCTCCTCCTTGATTGAATATGCATTCCTTGTCTCGTAATGCCTTTCGTCACCTATCCATTATACCGGTTTACATCTCCGAGATTACTTCATGCACAAGTTACCTCACAGTTGGTTAGGATTTCTTCTTATTTTGACTTAGTAGTTTCTCTACTTGCTCCTAACCAATGATTTTTCATCTTGGGGCCTTTAAAATAATTTACGCCAATAATCGTAGAAGATAAATGCTTCAAAAATTAACTCAAGACTTCATATTACTATGCAAATTTGTACTGATACATGCATTACAAAAGTAGGGGTGTTACAGAAAAGGAAAACATCAACAGAGATGGGACCCATAGGAGTAGGCATTGTAGCAGCAGCGGTTGCTGATTGTGGCATCAGAGGGATGGAACTAGGGTGCAAGGTGTGTGCCAGTCGAACCCTGTGGACTACTGGATGAGTTCAAGAGGGTAAGTGGAACACCCAGCAACAATAGAAGCTTTGGAGATGCCGACGTCGCCGACACTGTGACAGTCAATGGAAGACGGAGACACCAAGACAGTGACGGGGTAATAGTTCGTTGGAGAATCTGCTCCAAATTATGTTTTTTTTTCACTTTTTAATTGTTGATTGGCAATTTTGGTCCCCTCAATAGTTATTTGTGTCAGATGCTCCTCAGGTAATAGTTGGTTGGCAAATCTGCACCTTGACTCATTTAATTAAATAGACAGATATAATATCTCAGATTTAATTTACAAACATAAATTAAATCAGTAGGCTTTTAATTCAGATTAAATAAATATATTAGATTAGATCTGTTAGACAGATTTAATTAATGTTAGTTCTCTATGTGTTTTGTGATAACTGACAATTGTAAACACAAGTAGAAGTTTGTCTTTGGTAAGTTGAAAAACTTAGTGTCAAAGACAAACTCGAGTTTTGATAAACTGAGAAAACTCCAGTTTGTAAAGGCAAACTCGAGTTTCTGACATACAGAGAGTAATCTAAGTTTTTCACATTAAGACAAACTCGAGTTTGCACCATACAAAGACTCTCCAATATTTTCTAAAGTAAACAAAACTCCAGTTTTCATTTGGAAACTCGAGTTTTGGGCATACAAAGAGCCTCCAATGTTTTAAGCTAAAGAAAACTCCAATTTTGTTATAAAACTCCAGTTTACACTTAACCAAGAGTTTTCTAAGTTTTCCAAAGTTTTGAGAAAACTCCAATTTACATTTGGAAACTCAAGTTTAGGCTTGATAGAGACCTTTCATAAGATCTAGTATCCGTGATTCTTTTCTATCATAAGATCTAGTATCTTGGCCCTCCTGACTCCATCAAGACTCCTTCACCATTTGGCAAATCCTAGTTGAATCTCATGAGGCTAAGCTTTGAGCTTGAAGGATCTGGACATTCTTGGGCTCCTTCTCGATCACATGCTAGAGCTTCACAAGAAAGAACTCAGGAGGCTCAGTCAACACCTCCAGCTCCTCAGACGTCTTTACCATCTGATTTTGATGCAAGAGTGAAAGGAATTGTGGATGCTGCCATTGCTGCTATGTTAATCAGGATTGAAATCGAGGTAGGGAAGTTGGTAGCTGAGGTAATCCAAGGTAATCATGAGATGGTGGGTGCTCAGGACATGATGAAAGAACAAATAGAAGATCTCTTTGGACAGAATACTGAGATCAAAGAAAAGACTGAGGATCTCACAGGTCATATGCTGGATCATGATGCCAAGCTCACTACATTGATGGTTTCCAATTTGAGTCTAAGTGACAAGCTAGATAAAATCCTGAAACATCTCAACATTGGTTCATCTCCTGGTTTTGGTATCTCTACTGGTCCAAGCACTTCAGGTCCTGCTTATGGTTCATCTGCTGATCATCTGAAACCTGACCCTGAACCATCCTCATCACCCTCCTTCACCTTCACTAGTCCTCAGGTCCCTACTTCCTCACATGACCCATCCACTCCCATTTCTCCTCCCCTATTCCTACTTCCACACCTACCACAGAGCTTCTACCCTCCTCATCTCTAATTACCCCAACCACTAAGGTTCTTCACATCTCTCACACTCCAAATTGTGGTTCTACCTCACTCTCCTTCCTCTACAGTACTATTGAGATGCGTACACGCAGCGGATTTAAAATTTTACGAATCCCTTCTGAGGATTGCTCAACCGCGTTTAAATCAAGGTTAAAGGAATCCGAATATTACCTATGCACTTAAACAGTATGCATCCCTTTCGATTTGAATTGGTGGGCTACCTTCTCGATCAACAGAAGTCGACTCTATGAATCGGCTTCCTCTACCGGTATCCACACGAATAATCCCCGAACACGGCTGCGGCAGCGTGCTAGCGCCTTTTGAATTATACGTCTCACTCTTTTACTCTAGGGTTTCTTGCGGCTTTCTAATACGCTCGACAAAAGTCCCGTAAGTTTTTCCCAAAACCAATCAGCATATTATATTCAAAATTAATACTCATTAATTTTGAATTTTGAATTTTGAATCTAGATTAAAAAAATATATTATTTAAATCTATCTAATAGATCTAATGTAATCCATTTATTTAATCCCAATTAAAAGCCAGATCGAAATTTGAATTTTGAATCTGGATTAAAAAATAGATATTAATTAAATCTATCTAATAGATCTAATGTAATCTATTTATTTAATCCAAATTAAAAAGCCTTCGATTTAATTTATCTCTATAAATTAAATCCAGAAATGATATCTATCTATTTAATTAAATCTAAGATACTATATCTCAATTTAAATTAAATAGATATATGATATCTTTATTCGAAAATTAAATGAGATACAATATCTCTATTTGTTTTAGATATTTAATTTATCAAATAAATTAAATACAAAACAAATATTATAAAATAATATTATAATCTCCATTAATAATAATATTATATTAATTTCGAATTTAACATATATATATATATATACATATATATATTTATCGTAGATTAAATTCAGTATTCATTAAATCTTAGATATATCTATGAGATTGGCAGTGGGCCAACACTGTACCAGCCCACAAGTCACAAGCGGCCTCTAGCAAGACATTGCAACTACCCAATTCACATGGGGATCGATGACATGATACAACCTATCGTACAACCATGTCACGTCCCTTTTGTCACGCGATAATTTGGTCAATGACGAGGCATGGATAATGTCAACTTCTTGTTCTTGACCAGTACTTTCTCGATTTTCAAGTAGTCTAATAATTGATATGTAAATTCATTTCCATCATAGTATGGCCATACTTTTCTAGACTCACTCATCGAGGGGCCAGTATTATCTCTCTACAAATGTGAGGGACAAATTCCATCTTGACCATTCACATTCCTCCGCATGAAAACCACTGATCTCGATCCCAACCTTTATCATTACCCAGTCAAAGGTGACTTTTGACTAGGTCAAAGACCAGTGACTCTCATGTAAGAGTACAAGGTGCTGGACCGACCAGTGACTCTACATGAGAGTCGCTGATCTTTGACCTAGTCAGAAGTCACCTTTGACCGGGTGATGATCAGTGGTTTTCATGCAGAGGAATGTGAATGGTCAAGATGGAATTTGTCCCTCACATTTGTAGAGAGATATACTGGGCCCCTCGATGAGTGAGTCTGAGAAATGTATGGCCATACTACGATGGAAAGGGGTTTCCATTTCAATTGTTAGACTACTTGAGAATCGAGAAAGTATTGGTCAAGAATAGGAGGATGACACTATCCATGCTTCATCCTTGACCAAATTATCAAGTGACAGAAGGGACGTGACATGGTTGTATAATAGGTTGTATCGTATCAACAATCCCCATATGAATTGGGTAGTCGCTGTTGGAAATTATGCCCTAGGGGCAATTCATTGTACTTTGGATATTTAAGTTATTTAAAGTATTCTCTTTAGTTATCATTTTCATTTGTATGTTCGTATTAATAACTGCATCCCTGGATACGTCTTATAGATTATCCTAAATGTCCCGGTCGGTCATCTACGCGGGAGCAAAGATGAGTTAAGACCAGTATGACTTTGATGAGGTATGGAGATACGAATCAAAGTCATGGGCACTTGTAAGAGTACAAGGTCTTTGGACCGACCCACTATGAGAAAGCTAGTCATAACCTTATCTCATGTATAACCGCGTCACGACGCCCCATGACTGAGATCATCATGGATTCCTACATGATGAATCACGGTCTTTGACCTAGTCAAAAGTCACCTTTGACCAGATGATGATAAAGGCGGGATCGGGATCAGTGGTTTTCATGCGGAGGGATGTGAATGGTCAAGATGGAATTTGTCCCTCACATTTGTAGAGATATCTTTGGGCCCCTCGATGAGTGAGTCTAAGAAATGTATGGCCATCTTGTGATGGAAAGGATTTTCCATTTCACTTATTAGACTACTCGAGAATCGAGAAAGTAATGGTCAAGAAAAGGAAGTTGACATTATCCATGCCTCGTCCTTGACCAAATTATCGCGTGACAAAAGGGACGTGACATGGTTGTATGATAGGTTGTATCGTGTCATCGATCCCCATGTGAATTGGGTAGTCGCAATGTCTTGCTAGAGGTCGCTTGCGATTTATGGGCTAACACAGTGTTGGCCCACTGCCAATCTCATATGGGCCTGCAGGGTCGCACACAAGAATAACTCAACACGAGCGAATGTGTCCAGATTATGATTACTTGGGCTTAATTGTTGTACGAGGAAGATAAGTGTGGGGGGGACACAATCCAAAGAGAAAAAGTAGAAATAATGTAGTTTACTAAGTAGAATAAGAATAATACATTCTCTTCTTCTATGATTGCTACATATTATGCACTTGGACATTTTGGTTTTGATGGATCATTCTGTTTTGATTGATATTTTGAAATCTTGGATTATAATATCTTGGTAGTTGATTCGTGATCCGATTGCTACCTTTGTGAGATTTTGGGCCTGCATGAATGGAAATACTCTTCTCCCATTCTTTCTTTCTTGAGTGCATCTGCTCATGATTTTTGTTCTCTAGAACTTGCTCTCTTTCTTTTCAAAATTACATTTTTCACTTGCATGCATAAATATGATGGAGGCTTGTTTTCTTTCTTTCATTTTCCTACTTTGACTAAATAGCCTTTCCCTTGAATTATAATCCCTTTGTTAGCCCCTTTGTGCCTTTTTGACTCGTTCCTTTTTAAGCCACATTACTAGCCTACATGCTGAACCATTTTATTCTGCACCTTGGAAATTTATTGAGCATTGGTTTTGTGGTTAAGTATGAGGGTTTGCTCAGGAGTGCAAAAGGATAAGTGTGGGGGAATTTGATAATCTTTGAATTCATGATATTTTAAATGCAAAAAGAAGCTAACAACTCTATCATTGTCATGCTTTAATGTATCAATTAGCTAAATATGTGATTTCATCTTCATAATGAGTTTTTAGACTTTATTTGCATTAATCTTGGTCACATCTTGAGTTTGGATTCAAAACTGAACTTTAGTCACATTCTTACTACAATTGGGTCGTGAATACTGTTCGGTATTTTGGGTATAACTTGAGTTCTAGAAGTCCAATGGATCTTCAATTTTCATTTTCAGAAAGCTAAGAGGAAGCCCTACAAATATTATGAAGAGCCCAAAAGCCAAATCAGATGTTTAGAGGGCCAAAATGGGCCTGGAAGCGAAACAGGCTGCATCCTTTGGACTCTGGTATTTGACCCATAACTAGAGCTACAGACCTCCAAATTAGGTCCGGTTTGCGCGGTTGGAAAGATGACATTCAGGGAAACATTTAATATGAAGACCACGTGGTCTAGATCCGCCGTTTTCGGGGTGTAAATCCAGCTTTCAAATGACGCGTTTTTGGAGGTGGAAAGTGGTTTAATGATTCTTCCATATTTGCCACCAATTAAAATGACGTGTTTTTGTCCAGCTTGCAAATGACGCGTTTTTGGAGGTGGAAAGTGGTTTAATGATTCTTCCATATTTGCCACCAATTAAAATGACGTGTTTTTGTCCGGCTTGCAAATGACGCGTTTTTGGAGGTGGAAAGTGGTTTAATGATTCTTCCATATTTGCCACCAATTAAAATGACGCGTTTTTTGGAGGTGGAAAATGGATGAATGAGATGCCCAATTTTCCTATAAATAGATGAAGAGGCTGAAGGGAAACACACACATTTGGAGAGACCAAGATCTCTCCCATTCTAAGTTCCTTCTTTATTTCTTGCCTCCTTCTTGGGATGGCTTAGTTTAGCTTTATTAGTTTCATGTATTGTCTTTAATTCTTGTCTTTAATTTCTAGCCTCCTTCTTGGTATGGCTTAGTTTTAATCTTTCCTTTTAATTATTTTATTTTGATTTTCTATTCTTCATCTCTTTTTGTAAGGATTCATTATGTTCTTGAGATTTATTTTGGAATAGAAGCTTTCATTTTCTTTAATTGTTCTTCGTGTTCTTCATGTTCATGATGAACTTGTTCATGTTCTTCATGGTCATGATGAACATCTTTCTTTCTACATTTTCATTTCACATAGCCATGCTTGGCTAAGTTTACGTGATCGACCCATGAGTTGAGGATTCCATGGTGTCATCCGGAGGACTTGTGCTTTAATCCAGAATCGACTTGTTTCTATTGATTTTAATCGGATCCGATTATAGTCATGGATTGGGTATTAGATTTAATACCCAGATTGAAATCCCAAGGACATAGGTTGGACCGGGTTGTAGAGAGCGTTGTGCGATCGTACAAATGAGCTTCGCCACGTGTTCGATCAGATGCTAGGCGATCGTCTAGTCGAGGGAGTTTCTAGACAAATGCGAGATTTCGGTTTGTCTAGAATCAATCATAAGTTCAGTTATTCTATTTTTGTTCGATGATGGAAGGTCTTGGAATCCCAATTGGGTTGATCCATTTTAATTTCATTAATCTTACATTTTTCTCATTCTATCTTTAATTCTTATTCTAAATCCAACAAAAACCAATCCCCCTTGTTTCTATTTCATTTGCATCACATCTAGATTACTTAGGAATCAATAAAAGGCTCCTCGAGAAGAGAGAACGATCCAGGTTTGCCTATCGCAATCCTTGGTTAATTGTTGATTGTGGACCCCAAGGCTAATGACAAAAGGTCTTCATCAAGGGTCACCGGAAATAGGAAAGACATTCCTAAAGTACTTAAGAAGGATTAAAGATTTGTTTCTTATTTACGGTGGTAGTGGTGAGCTAAAACTAAAAGGGTTCACTGATGCCAGTTTCTAGAGTGATATGGAGGGCTCACTTTTATCTCACTACTACTACCATAAACCATAAATAATTCACTTTTAGCTCACCACTACCACAGTAAACAAGAAACAAATCCTTAGTCCTTCTTAAGTACTTTAGGATTATCTTTACAGCTATCTAATGACCCTCTCTAGGGTCAGCCGGGTATCGACTCATAATAGTTAAAGCATAAAAGACATTTGGTCTCATGCATAAAATGGCATACATAATGGATCCAATTGCTAATACATATGGAATCCTCTCTATGCGTTCCCTTTCAGCTGGTGTCTTGGGACACATAGCCTTTGGAAGATGAATGCTATGACTGATAGGAAGGAGACTCCTTTTCGACCTGTCCATGCTAAATCTCTTTAGCATTTTTTCTATGTACGTGGATTAGGATAAACCCAGCAACCTTTTGGATCTATCTTTATAGATCTTTAGACTAAGTATGTAGGACGCTTCTCCAATATCCTTCATGGTGAAGTTTTATAATAACCATATCTTTGTGGACTACAACAAGGGAATGTCATTTCCAATGAGCAAAATGTATTGGAAATTATGCCATAGGGGCAAGTCATTGTACTTTAAACGTTTATATTATTTAAATTTTCTCCTTTCGTTATCATTTCATTTGCATGTTTATAGTGATAACTATATCCTTGGATATATCTTATAGATTATCCTAAATGTCCCTGGTCGATCATCTATGCGAGAGCGAAGATGAAATAAGACCAGTCTGACTTTGATGAGGTATGGAGATATAAATAAAAGTCATAGGCACTTGTAATATTACAAGGTGCTGGACCGGCCTACTATGAGAAAGCTGCATGGATTTAGTCATAAGCTTATCTCATGTATAACCGTGTCACAACACCCTTTGACCTGAGATCATCATGGATTCCTACATGAGAGTTGCAAGTCTTTGATCCAGTCAAAAGTCACATTTGACTGGGTAATGATAAAGGCTTGGATCGGGATCAGTGGTTTTCAAGCAGAGGAATGTGAATGGCCAAGATGAAATTTGTCCCTCACATTTGTAGAGAGATAATACTGGGCCCCTCGATAAGTGAGTCTAAGAAATGTATGGTCATACTACGATGGAAAGGAGTTTCCATTTCAATTTTAAACTACTCAAGAATCAAGGAAGTAATGGTCAAGAACAGGAAGTTCACATTATCATGCCTCATCCTTGACCAAATTATCACGTGACAAAAGGGACGTGACATGGTTGTATGATATGTTGTATCGCATCATTGATCGCTATATGAATTGGGTAGTCGCAATGTCTTGCTAGAGGCCACTTGTGACTTGTGGGCTAGTACAATATTAGCATGCTGCCAATCTCATGTGGGCCTGCAGGGTCGTACACAAAAATATCCCAACACAAGCAATAGTGTCCAGATTCATTGAATCTTAGATATGTCTAAGATATAATGAATACTGTATTTAATCTTGGATGGATATATATATATTAAATTCGAAATAATATAATAATGCTATTTAATGGAGATTATAATATTATTATATAATATTTGTTTTGTATTTAATTTATTTGGTAAATTAAATATCTAAAACAAATAGAAATATTGTATCTTAGACTTAATTTTCAAATAATGATATCATATATCGATTTAATTAGAATTGAGATATAGTATCTCGATTTAATTAAATAAATAGATATCATATCTCAAACTTAATTTATAGAGATAAATTAAATCAAAAGGCTTTTAATTCGAATTAAATAAATAGATTTGATTAGGTCTATTATATTTCAAGATTAATAGGGATTAATTTTGTATATATAATATGCCTATGGGGTCTTGAAAGACCTACGAGACATTTTGTCAGACGTATTAGAAAAGTCACGAGAAACCCTAGAGAGAAAAAGGAGAGACGCAAGGTTTGATGGTGCTAGCACGCTGTCGTCAGTGTTCGAGTGCTATTCGTGTGGATACCAGTAGAGGGAGGTGATTCGTAGAGTCGACTTCTGTTGATCGAGTAGGTAGCCCACATGTTCAAATTGAACGAGATGCATACCAGTTCGTATAGGTACGATTCGGTTCTTCTAACTTGATTTAAACGCTGTTGATAGATCCTCTCAAGGGATTTGTAATTTTTTTAAATGGATGAAAATCCTTCCACTGCGTGTACGGATCCCAACAAAATGTCATCCACATAAAGTACAAGGAAAACAATAGCACTCCTACTAACCTTCTTGTAAATACATGGTTCATCTTCATTCTTGGTAAAATTGTTTTCTTTGACAACTTCATGAAAACAAAGATTCCATCTCCTTGATGCTTGCTTAACCCATAGATATATTTTTGAAGATTGCATACTATATGCTTTTCATCCTTGGATTCAAAACCCTTGGGTTGTTGCATATACACCTCCTCCTTCAAGAAACCATTCAAGAAGGTGATTTTGACAGCCATCTGCCAAACCTTATAATCATGATATGTGGCTATAGCTAGCATAATCCTGATAGATTTGATTATGGCTATAGGTAAGAAAGTTTCCTCAAATTCATTTCCTTGCTTTTGATGATAACCTTTCACAACCAACCTAACTTTCTAGGTTTGAATGGTTCCATCTGCATCAGTCTTCTTTTTGAAGACCCACTTACACCCAATTGGAACTATTCCCTTAGGTGGTAGAACCAAGGTCCATACCTTTTTCTGATCCATCAAATCTATCTCATATTGCATGGCTTGAAGCCATTTTTAGGAGTCAACATCCTTGACTACCTTAGTATAGGAAGTAGGCTCGTCATCTTCAACAGTCTGTTGATTCTCAATCACAGAGCCATACCTTTCAGGTTGATGACAAACCCTAGAAGTCATATGGGGTTGGGATTTTAAAGCCTCTACTTGATGCATCGCTTGACCAATAGACTCAGGCTCTGTTATCTATTCCTGTAGGTCTTGAATTTCTTCAAGTTCCACCTTACGCCCACTACCTACTTGAAAGAATAGATCCTCCTCAAGAAAGGTAGTATTCTTGGGTACAAACACTTTGTAGTCCCAGGGTAGTAAATGTAGTATCCCTTAGTTCCCTTGGGATAGCCTACAAAATAGCACAAAGTGCTCATAGCCTCCAATTTATTCGATACTAGGATTTTGACATAAGCCAGACAGCCCCATACCTTGAGGTAACTTAAGTTGGGCTTCCGGCCCCTCTATATCTCATACGAAGTAGTCTGAAAAGATTTCAACAGAACCCTATTAAGAAGGTTTAACACCGTATTAAGGACGAATCCCTAAAACAATTTTGGGAGCTTCATACTACTCACATTGACCATAACATGTCAGGTAAGGTTTGGTTCCTCCTCTTAGATTTTGATGTGGTATGATGAGCCATCAACTGTGAGAGAATCCCATTTTCTCTTAGATAATCCTATAACTCCTGACTTAGATATTCGCCACCTCAATCAGATCAAAGTGTCTTAATCATCTTGTCAAATTGTTTCTCTGCTTCATTCCTAAACTCTTTGGACTTTTCAAAGGCTTCAGATTTATGTCTCATATGATACACATATCCAAATCTGAACTTATCTTCAATAAAGGTTAAGATGTAGGAGTTTCCTCCTCCAGCCTAAGTAGACATGGGCCCACCAACATCTAAATGATTGAGTTCTAACAACTCATTGGCTTATGACTCATAAGCTTCTCAAGCTTGGTCTTATTCATGTTACCAGCCAAACAAGATTCTCAAGGCCCATAGGATTCAAAATCCATGGAATCTAGATAATTATCATCTTGAAGTCTAGACAATCTTGTCTTATTAATGTGTCCCAACCTACAATGCTAAGGATAGGATAGATTATCCAAGCGCGATTTCTTGACTTGAATACTAAGAAGTTCACTATTTATAGGATTCTTTAGTACTAAAGGAAGAAACATAATCATGCTTATTTCCGTTGAGGCTTGTAAGGTTTAATGGGCAGTTCCTCCTCCAATGTCCTTTCTTTTGACAATGGAAGCATACAGCAGTGTCTTTAGACTTCCTATTTCCTTTGCCCTTCTTATTCTTGGGCTTGAGCATGTCTATCTCCACAGGCATACCCCTGCCTTTCTTCTTAGACTTGCCCTTGAGTAGGGGCAATAAGAATTGGAGAATCTAAAATCTAAGCTATCTTCTTAGAATGCAAAACTAATTTTTCATTCCAATTCTAGCTCTTAAAGTTAGGTCTAGCTATCTTTTTAGCATCCAGAATAGAGCAAAATTAAAGTTTCCAGCCATGACTCATATGTTGAATAACAAAGATGGACGTAAAAGTATTTCATGAAATTTAAACAACCATATACATAGACTCTTGAAACATATGTGGCCCTCCTACTATTTTTTCTAAAATCAATGACCCTCAATTATTGATTTAGGGTATCCTTCATAAGCATATCCGTAGTGGGCTAAGAGAGTGACTGAAATCATTAGTTTCCGGCTGAGCCTGTAAAACTAACTTATCCAGTGGAGTGATTTGATCAACAACATTTCCATGTCTTTCCTTAGACCTTCAGGTTAATAACACCTTGTCACTTAGTGTTACATCACTATGTAACAGCCTGCCATTTTTGCCCTAAATGCATAGACTTGATTGAGCCTGCGGACTACACATCTAGTATAGCACAAACCATCATCCTAACTATCATACACTTTGAATGGCACCATTACCCAACAACGATAGGTCTTTGCTGAGCTAGAAAGCACTACTATGTAGAACGGATTTAAGTGTCATCGATGATGAGAGGCAAGAAAATGCGCTAGATAATTTTCCCTAAATGTATAGACCTGATTGAGCTTGCAGACTATACATCTACTCCAGTATAAACCATCATCTTAAGTGTCACACACTTTTAATGGCATTGTCACCCTACGAAATTGTAGGTCTTAGTTGAGCTAGAGAACACTACCATGTCGAAGGTTTTAAGCACTACCGATGATGGGAGGTAAAGGCACTAGATAATTTTGTAAGGGCTCATTTCAATCTCATCCTAATAACTAACTAATAAATTAACTAGCATTTATTAATTTCTAAGCTAGAATTGATTTTATCTTGCATGCATAAATTAGACTTACGTATAAAACAACTATTGCATAGTTTAATTTTAAATGGCTTGTATTTATCATGCATGCTAGTCATGTAGTTATCACATTTACTATTGTCATACATACTAGTCGTAATAAGTATATGCATAATAACAATAATAATAAGGGTTAAGGTGCAGAATGGCCAACAAACTATTACCCGAGGAGCATTTGGCACATATATTAATTGAGGGTACCTTAATTATCAATCAACAATTAAAAAGTGAAAAAAAACAATGTCATTAAACTACCCCGTCACCATCTTGGTGTCTCCCTCTCATTTTTGTCTTCCATTGGCTGTTACAGTTTGACAACATCGGTGATTTCAAACCTTCCATTGTTGCTGGGTGTTCCACTCACCCTCTTGAACTCATCAAGGTTCGTATGTAACTTTAAAGCGAGAATCACACACCAAAACCAAATCCAGCAGTCCATAGCTTCCGACTGGCATGTACCTTGCACCCTGATTTTGTCCCTCTGATGCCACAGGTAATAGCCATTGCTGCCACAGCGCCTGCTCGCATGGGTCCCATCTTTGTTGGTGTTTGCCTTATCCAACAAGAAGGTATAACTACTCTTTTGTCCAGTGTCTCCACCACCGTCCTCTGTCAATGCGTCATATTTTAACATAATTGTGATAGTTGTTTTTTTAATTGTTATTTGGTAGTTATTTTCACTTTTTAATTGTTGATTGATAATTAAGATACCCTCAATTAATGTTTGTGCCAGATGCTCCTTGGATAATAGTGCGTCGGCCAATTTGCACTTTAACCCTAATAATAATAATAATAATTCATGTATTTTATGGATAATCATGTTGCCTTCTGATTATTGATCCAAAACATCTCCATGTCTTGGATTATCAAATCTTCAAATCTGTTCCATTCTTTCATCATGGTCGAATGATCTTTTGGTAAACTCTTCTTGTATAGGTACATGATTTAAAAGTTTACATTCTTATTTCGATTACAATTTTTATGTGATAAATTGGGACAAAACAAGCTCATTTACCAAGAATAAGAAAGTAAAAATAAATTTTAAATCGGGACAAAACAATCTTGTTTACCAAAAGAAATAAAATTTAAATCATTCAGTCAAGGCACCATAACTTTCCCTTTTTTCTTGTACCTACAAAAAGGTTAGAAAAATAAATGCACACCATTTTTTTCAAATCCTAATTTATTATTGAATTAAATTCAATTATAGTACCCTATGTGTTTACTGTAACGAGTCAGGCTCTGATACCACCTGTTGGTTAAATTTGCCTATTACGTGACTTTCATGCAAAGTTTTATGAGGTTGAAAACAAAAATTTTGCTTAATTGTTGTTGAAACCCGTAATCCTTACGGTCCTCATGAACTATTAACCTTAACTCATTACGCTAATTAGTTATCAATCTTTAATCTGTAACTCTTTACGGCACTCATTAGAATTCATAACAATTTATGATATTCATGAGTTTCAGGATTACTTGTTAAAACAACTATTAGGGATTATGATAACTTGATAAAATGACTATTGGAGATTAGGATTACCTTAGATCACTCGAAGACTTCAATGTTGTTGATGTCCTCTATCGTTGATCCATACAGTTTTCCCTTGATGGCAATGAGAACACTTTCTCTTGAAACCTCTCACTCCTTGGATGCTTGCTAGGCGAAGGCAAGGTTGAGGTTTGGTTTCCTTGGGTTTTTTTCTTTTCAAGAAGATGGTGATTTCTTAGAATTAGGTTAAAGATAGGAGGAACAAGATTGGAACTTACATTTTCGGAATTGGCGGCACACACCAATCAAATTGGTTTCTTGCTTTTCTCTCTTGAAAAACGTACAAGAAAATGGACATCCAAAAATCAGCACTTTATAAGAGTTTAACCCTAATTTAAGTGCTTATAAGAAAAGCCCAATCCAAGCTTGAATTTGAAAAATCCAAATCATAATGAATTAAATTCATATCTTGATTGATTGAATTTAAGATTATGAATCACATTCATATGTTGATTGATTTATTGAATCAATCATTTAAGATGATTGATCACATTTATTTCTTGATTGATTGATTGAGTCAATCATTTGAGATGATGGATCATATTCATATCTTGATTGATTGATTAAATAATAATTTAAAACGATGGATCACATTCCTCTTTTAAACTAAAATTCAAAATCATTTTTAATTGAATCTTTTTATATATATATATATATATTAGATAATTCAGAATTATCTTTTAAAATTCAGAATTATCTTTTATAACCTAACCTCTTGAATTAAAATTAAAATTTCAAACTTAAATTCAAAATTTGAATTCCAATTTCAACTTGGCTTAAGACCCCATTAGGTCTTCCTACACATTTGGGCCCTTTTGTGGAGAAACTAATTTCCCATTGGGGACACCATATATGACATCATTTTCTCCTTATTGGGCTTGGAGTCCCACTCAACCCAATTACACATTTACTTTTGATAAATCCCAATAACAATTATTGGCCCTAGTATGCTAATTTTAAATAATCAGGAATAACCCGTGTGTGACCTATTAGGCCCAATTAGTCACTGACGTAAATAAACTTAGACCAACTAAAACTCCTTTAATGGGCCTAATTTATTTAATGATGTCATAAGACACTAGCAATGCTTTGCAGAGCCAGAACTAATTAATCAACTTCTCATATTTGGATATCGTGTAGGCATCATCCCTCACGTCGTCATTAATATTTAGTCCTAAGCAAAGAAAGAGTGTCATCTCTATTAATTGACTAAATGTATCTAATTCAAACAACTAGGAATATTCTTATTTAACTCTATGACAGATCATGACTCTTCATGATCACTTGCTATGCACACAGACTCCTGAGTTAATTTAGAAGCTATCCAAGCTTTACCAATCTTGAGAATGACTAATCCCTTGTTGGGGACTGTGAGGCCTCTCAGCATATTCATCTATACTCATGTATTCGAGTTATACCCAAGAGTACATCATTCTCCCCTTTTCAAGCAGATAGAGTTGTACAATCAAAGTATAACCTTAGGACATAGTGTTTGATGGCATCCTTAAGTCCAGGACGATTCGTACTACCAAACGATGAGAGACTCTTTACATATCCAACGATACTCTCTACAATGAATCTTTTTAAAGTCTCTCGGCAGGTCTATTATGTGCTATATGTTCTCTAACAGATCCACTTTCAACATTAGCTAAGGCATAACCATGCATGTATTTCTTGAGGTCCCTACTGTTAGTTCTCTATGTGTTTTGATGATAACTAACAATTGTAAACACAAGTTGTAGTTTGTCTTTGGTAAGTTGAAAAACTTGCTGTCAAATGCAAACTCGAGTTTTGGTTTCAAAACTCAAGTTTTGGCTTTGACAGAGTGTTGCTCTTTTTCATTGATCAAAGCAAAACTCAAGTCTCTAAAGGAAACTCAAGTTTTGGACTTACAAAGAGCACTTAGTTTTTCACTTAAAGACAAACTCAAGTTTTTGACCAGAAAACTCGAGTTTTGCATTACTCATAGACTTCTCATTATTTTCAAATGAAGACAAAACTCGAGTCTTGGTTTGGAAACTCGAGTTTTGGCCAGACAGAGAGTCTCCAACATTTTGAACATATGCAAACTCAGTTTTGACTTAAAACTCCAGAATCCTACTTTGCTATGAGTTTTCTAAGTTTTCTCTAAGTTATGAGAAAACTCGAGTTTTGATTTGGAGAGAGTTTTCAAGTTTTACTCGGTCTTTGAAAACTCGAGTTTTTGACTTGGCTCGATCTCTCAATGTTTTCATATTTAAATAAAAACTCGAGTTTTTGATTTGAAAACTCGAGTTTTGGCCAAGCCGAGAGCAATACATTTTTCAATGTTTTGAAAACTCAAGTTTCTCTCAAGAAACTCGAGTTTTGATTTGACTCAGATTTCTCAATGTTTTCATACTTAAATGAAAACTCGAGTTTTGGATTGAAAATCAAGTTTTGGGCAACCCGCGAGCTTTGAGCATTTTCAATGTTTTGAAAACTCCAGTTTTGATGTTTTGGACTTAAACTCACTATTTTTCATTAAAAGTCCAAAACTCGAGTTTCGTTTTGGGAAACTCGAGTTTTGAGTTTCTCTAAAAAATGTGCCCCGAGCTCAAATCGCAACTTTCTTCTCTGGATGGAAGAAACTTGAGTCTTGATATTGAAACTCGAGTTTTGACTTAAGTGCACAGTTGAAAACTCGAGTTTAGAAGAACAAACTCAAGTTTGCATCGCTAAGTCTGAAATTCAAATCTGACGAATTTGTAAAACCTTTTTGTTTGATCTTAATACTTTCTATGATTATTCTCTAATGTTCCTAGATATTTTTAACCACTTTGTTAGTGAGTTTCAGATAGATTAGAGAATGTTTATTGAAGGTTTAAAGCAAAAGTAAAAAGTGATGTCAGCACATTAAATGCAAATCCCAGAAAGTTGCATACTTTTTGGTAACCCGCCTGCACACATTTGCAAAGCATTAAAGAATGTTTTCCACATCCAGCAGGTGCTACTCCAACGGATTAATTTGCAGACAGTCAACTCTGAACTTCTGTATAGCTGGATTAAGTGAAGAATAGAGAGAGAAGAAGACAAAAACTTAACCAGAACTTTGCCTAATAAAGGCAACAGTTATATTGAAGATTACAACGGTCATTTAATGCTCTCTTAGTATAAATAGAGCAGCATTCAAGTCTTCTCAACTAACACATCTGCTAAAAACGAATTGCATTCAAGTCTACATTTATTTTCTTCAGTTTTCATCTGTATTGTATCATTTGATACTCAAAGGTTCAGTGTTTATCATTATCCACTCTTAGAGAGAGTTTCTACTTGTAAATCATTTATTGTAAAGAATCACAAGTCAGGGGACTTGGTGATTGGGTTCATTGATTGCAACTTGTAAGGGGGAGTAAGTTCTAGTGAGAGAATTACTCTTGAGTACATAGTGTGTAATCAATTGAGATAATAGAAATCCCAGAGTGTCTGGGGACTGGACGTAGGTCAAGAGGTTGGACCGAACCAGTATAAATTCTTGTGTCTTGCTCTTCTCTTTTCTACTTTGTTCATCTCTGTTTTTCACTGCCCAAAACAAAGCAAAGTTTCAAAGTTTTTAAAATCCCCAATTCACCCCCTATTGGTGATTTAGCTCCATTTTCAATTGGTATCAGAGCAATGTCTTCTCTAAAGAGCCTAACATCTCGAGAAGGATCACTATGGAAGGTATTCTACCTGATGGAGCTTCGATCAACTGACCACCAGGATTCAATGGAGAGCATTACTCATTCTGGAAAGCCAAGCTCAAGGTTTTTGTTATGGCTACAGAGTATGGTCTCTGGAGAGTATTCGAAAGAGGAGACTATAATCCAACTGTCATGGAGAATGGTCTCAGGGTTCCAAAGGAAGAAGAAGATTATGATGAAAATGACAGAAGAAATGTCACACTCAACAGTAAGGTTGTCCTACTACTGTAAAGTGCTCTTAGTCAACAAGAGTATTTTCGTGTTTGCAACTTGAATTTGTTAAAGCCATGTGGGATGCACTTGAAATTGCTCATGAAGGAACTGCTGGAGTGAAGCAAAATAGAGTCAATACTCTAATGACTAAGTATGATCTTCTTCATATGAAGCCTGGAGAATCCATTGGCGATTTCCAGCTGAGATTCAATCATCTGATCAATCAGCTTGCTGCATTGGGCAAAGAGTATGAGCAACCTGTCCAAGTGAGGAAAATCCTCAACATCCTCAACAAGGAATGAAAAGCCAAAGTCACTGCCATTGAAGAAGCTCATGGAGATTCCTTGGCATCTGTAGCAGACCTCTTCGGTAGTCTCTCTAAATATGAGGCAAAGCTCAAGTTCAAGAAGGGACTTGAAGAAGTACATGGCAAGAACAAGGGGATTGCCCTCAAAGCTGTCAAGGAAACTAAAGAGTCAGATGATGAAGATGAAGGCGAAGATGAAGAGATAGGCATGATGGTCCGGAGATTCAAGAAATTCTACAAGAAGGATCGAGGATTCAAGAAATTTCACAAGGGTAGCTCCAACTATGAGGCAAAGAAGCCAATCATCTGCTACGAGTGTGAAAAGCCTGGACACATCAAGTCTGAATGCCCCTAGCTGAACACCAAGGACAAGGAAAAGAAGAAGTTCGGCAAATTCAAAAAGAAAACCTATGTATCAGGCATTTAGGGTGATAGCTCATCTAATGAAGATGAAGAGGATGAGGAAGAAAAAGCAAATATCTGCCTGGTTGCTGAAGAAGAAGAGCAACATGCTAACAATGATGAGGTATATGATTCCAAACCATCTTATGATGAGTTATTTGCTGAGTATATTGTTGTGCAATGATCGAGTTTGAAAAACTTGCCGAAAAAATATTTCAATTTGAAAAAGAAGAATACAACTCTTGAGTTGCAAGTTGAAAAACTTTCTTCCTCTCGAATATCTTGCTTGTGAAGATTGTCCGATTTGAAGAAAAAGAA
This sequence comes from Acacia acuminata, assembly GCA_019022655.1. Lineage (NCBI taxonomy): Eukaryota > Viridiplantae > Streptophyta > Magnoliopsida > Fabales > Fabaceae > Acacia > Acacia acuminata. The sequence goes on from JAFJYI010000333.1 coordinate 77,431, forward strand.
TTTACTCTTACAAAGGCACTTGAGAAATTCACTAGAGGAAGTGAAATGCTTAATGTCATTTTGAAACAGCAAAGATTTATAAACGACAGATCAGGAATTGGTTACAAACCTGATTTTGATAAAAAGAAAGGAATAAAGAAGTCTGGTGAAAAATCCTATATGAATTATTTTACAAAATCGGTTCACTCTTCAAATCCTTTTGCACACATCGTAATTACGCAATAGAAAGGGTCATACTACTTCTTCTTGTTTTCATAAGAAGAAAAGAAAGAATAAACCTTCAGGGAATTATCAATGGGTGCCAAAGGGATCTTACAAGGTTCCTAAGACACAAACTAACCCCAAAGGACCCAAGAAAAGATGGGTACCTAAGATCTGATTTGTTGTATCTTGCAGGTATGTCTAAGAGCATCAAAATCCAACAAATGGTACATTGACAGTGGATGCTCTAGACATATGACGGGAGACCAATCCAAATTTGCTTCAATCAAGCCCAAGGATGGTGGCAAGATGACCTTTGGTGGAGACCAATCTGGAAAGATTGCTGGAATTGGTGAAATTGGCAACAATGAAGCACCACTAATCAAAGATGTCTACCTTGTAAAAGGACTTTGCCACAATCTCCTCAGTGTGAGTCAAAGCATTGATAAAGGTAACTTAGTTATCTTCGATTCTGAGGAGTGCTTGATTGTAAGTAAGGATATTCTCCGTTTAGAAAACATAAAATCAAAAGCTTTATTTAGAGCCCCTAGAGATGGCAACTGTTATACACTTAACCTCTCTAGTAATGGTTTTGTTTCTGAAAGATGTTTTGTTAGTAATTTGGATGAAAGTTGGCTTTGGCACAAGCGATTAGCTCATGTCAATATGATTCAACTTGACAGATTACTTAAAAAGGATTTGGTGATTGGTGTTCCCAAACTACGTTTTAAAAATGACATGATTTGTGATGCTTGTCAAAAGGGAAAACAAACCAAATCATCTTTCAAATCTAAAAATGAGATTTCAACTAATAGACCTCTTCAATTGCTTCATAGGATCTAGTTGGACCAGCTAGAGTAAAAAGCCTTGGTGGCAATCTTTCCACTTTGGTCATAGTTGATTATTTTTCTAGGTTTGCTTGGACAATATTTTTATCCTCTAAAGATGAAACATTTGATCAGTTTGTTGTGTTTGCCAAAAAGGTCCAGAACAAGAAAGGTTTCTCTATTTTAGGATCAGAACTGATCATGGAGGAGAATTCGAAAACGATGCATTTGCTGAGTTCTGTGACAGCATGGGTATAGACCACAACTTCTCAGCCCCAAGGACTCCTCAACAAAATGGTGTTGTTGAAAGAAAGAATCGGATCCTCACCGAGACGGCAAGAGCTATGCTGAATGAGAACAACACTTCCCAAGTGTTTTGAGCTGTTGCAATGAGCACCGCTTGCTACGTCTCAAATCGGGCATACCTCCAGAAAAAATTAAACAAGACTCCCTATGAGCTTTACAAAGGAAGAAAACCAAATTTGGGTAATCTACATGTGTTTGGATGTAAGTGTTTCATCCACAACAATGATAAGGATAACTTGGGAAAGTTTGATCCCAAGGCTGATGAAGGTATATTTTTGGGTTATTCTAATAGGAGTAAAGCTTATAGAATCTGTGATACTCATACTCGTATTGTTGAAGAGTCTATGCATGTTGTTTTCTGTGAATCTAAATCTGATAAACCTTTGGATGATGATGAAAAAAATGTTTTCAAAACTCAATTCTTTTTGAAAACTACTCCTGCATCTATTGAAAATCCTAAAAATGTTTTTGAGGCTGATCCCTAAAACAATCTTGAAAATCCTGATCAGTCTCAGCTTAGACCTTGGAAGTTCATAAGGAATCACTCTTTGGACCAAGTTATAGGTGATGTAAACAAGGAGTAAGAACCAGAAACAACACTTTAAATGAAGTTACATTCTTTGCTTTCATATCGCATATTGAACCCTCTAAGATTGATGAAGCCCTTTTAGACAATGATTGGGTGATAGCAATGCAAGATGAGTTACATCAATTTGATAGAAATCAAGTTTGGGAATTGGTACCTAGGCCTAAGGACCATCCGGTCATTGGTACTAAATGGGTATTCAAGAACAAACGAGATAAGTCAGCAATCATTGTCCATAACAAGGCAAGATTAGTTGCTAAAGGCTATAATCAAGAAGAAGGAATTGATTATGAAGAAACTTACGCTCCAGTGGCAAGATTGGAAGCCATAAGAGTTCTTCTAGCCTTTTCTTGTGTCAAAGGATTCAAGCTCTATCAAATGGATGTAAAAAGTGCTTTTCTAAATGGTTTTATTTAAGAGGAAGTTTATGTTGAACAACCTCCCGGTTTTCAAAGTGAACATCATCCAGATCATGTTTATCGTCTCAAGAAAGCTCTTTATGGACTTAAGCAAGCTCCTAGAGCTTGGTATGAGCGGTTAAGCAAATTCCTTCTTGATCAAGGTTTTATTAGAGGAAAAGCATATGCAACTCTCTTCATAAAGAGTAATAAGCTTAACGAAATTTTAATTGTGCAAATATATGTTGATGATATTATATTTGGTGCTTCTGACGATGCTTTGTGTGAAGAATTTGCTAAGAATATGCAGGGAGAGTTTGAGATGTCCATGATGGCAGAGCTCAACTATTTCCTTGGTCTACAAATCAAGCAAAAGAAGGATGGAATCTTTATATCTCAGACCAAGTATCTCAATGATCTGCTGAAGAAGTTTGGGATGGATTAATGCAATGGAGCTGACACTCCTATGAGTTCAACTGCTTCATTGGATGCTAATGAAAAGGGTAAAGACTTCAAGATCACAAAATATAGAAGAATGATCAGATCACTACTCTATCTTACTGCAAGTCACCTTGACATCCAATTCAGTGTAGGGATGTGTGCAAGGTTCCAATCAGCTCCCAAGGAGTCCCATGCTGAGCATGTGAAGAGAATTTTCAGATACATTGCTGACACAAAGACACTTGGATTGTGGTTTCCTAAAGGTCAACCTAAACATTTGGTGGCATATTCAGATTCAGACCATGCTGGGTACAAGATTGATAGAAAAGGCACAAGTGGCCAATGTGAGTGTAGGAATCCGTACAACGCGGATAAAAATTTTCTACTTAACTGGCCCCGAGGATCACTCGTGTACGTTTAAATCAAAGCTAGTGAATCCGGATATTACCTTTTAGAGTTCGTCGCGTCTCCGGTTCTTCCTTGAACAGTGGGCTACCTCCTCGATCAGCAGAAGACGACTCTTAGAATCCTCTTCCTCTACTGGTATCCACACGAACAATCCTCGTTCACGGCTATGGCAGCGTGCTAGCGCCTCTTGTGCGTCTCTCTCTATTTTCACTCTAGGGTTTCTCGCGGCTTTTTAGAATACGCTCGACTGAAAGTCCCTTAGGTTTTCTAAAACCCGTTCGGGCGTATTTAATACAAAATTAATCGTATTAACTTTTGAATACAAACTTTAGATCTGGATTAAATATATATTAATTAAATCTATCCGATAGATCTAATATAATAATATTTATTTAATCAAATTAAAAACCAGATCTGAAATTTCAATTCAAATCTAGATTAAAAAATAGTTAATTAAATCTATCGATAGATTTAATCCAACCTATTTATTTAATCCAAATTTAAAAGCCTTCGATTTAATTTATCTCAATAAATTAAATCCGAGAAATGATATCTATCTATTTATTTAAATCGAGATACTAATATCTCAATTTAAATTAAATAGACAATAATATCTTTATTCGAAAATTAAATGAGATACAATATCTCGTTTGTTTTAGATATTTAATTTATCAAATAAATTAAACATAAAACAAATAATATAATAATAATATTTTAATCTCAATTAAATAATATCATTATATTATTTTCGAATTTAAATATATATATATATATATATTTACTCCAGTTAAACTCAAGTATTCATTAATCTCGCATTAATCGAGATTCAATGAACCTGGACACTTTTACCGTGTTGGATTATTCTTGTGTGCGACCTGCAGCCCATATGAGATTGGCGGTGGGCCAACACCGTGTCGACCCACAAATCGCAAGCGGCCTCTAGCAAGACATTGCGACTACCCAACTCACATGGGGATCGATGACACGATACACCTATCGTACAACCATGTCACGTCCCTTTTGTCACGCGATAATTCGGTCAAGGATGAGGCATGGAGAATGTCAACTTCCTTTTCTTGACCATTACTTTTCGATTCTCGAGTTAGTCTAATAAGTGAAATGGAAACTCCTTTCCATCACAAGACGGCCGTACATTTCTTAGACTCACTCATCGAGGGGCCCTTGATATTATCTCTACAAATGTGAGGGACAAATTCCATCTTGACCATTCACATCCCTCCGCATGAAAACCACGATCCCGATCCTAGCCTTTTTCATCACCCGGTCAAAGGTGACTTTTGACTAGGTCAAGGTCGTGACTCATCATGTAGGAATCCATGATGATCTCGGGTCATGGGGGCGTCGTGACGCGGTTATACATGAGATAAGCTTATGACTAGATCCATGCGGCTTTCTCATAGTGGGTCGGTCCAAAGACCTTGTACTCTTACAAGTGCCCATGACTTTGATTGCATCTCCATACCTCATCAAAGTCATACTGGTCTTAATTCATCTTCGCTCCGCGTAGATGACCGACTGAGGACATTTAGGATAATCTATAAGATGTATCCAGGGATGCAGTTATCAATACGAACATGCAGATGAAAATGATAACTAAAGAAAATACTTTAAGTAACTCAAATATCCAAAGTACAATGAATTGCCCCTAGGGCATAATTTCCAACAGTGAGTTCCTTGGTGGTTCACTAGTGTCATGGTTCAACAAGAAGCAAACCAGTGTGGTTGTGTCATCAACTGAAGCTGAATATGTAGCTGCCTCAAGTTGCTGTGCTCAAGTTTTATGGCTCAAGCAGCAACTATTAGACTTAGGAATCAATTTGAAGGAGATCCCAATATTGTGTGACAACACAAGCACAATAAGCTTGGCCAAGAATCCAGTTCAACATACTCGGACCAAGCATATTGATATGAGACATCATTTCATAAGGGATCATGTTCAGAAGAAAGATGTCAAAGTCATGTTCATCCCAACTCACCTTCAACTTGCTGATATCTTCACCAAACCATTGGCTAAGGAGAAATTTAATTTCATAAGAAGAGAATTGGGAATGGTAAATCCCAATGAGTTGTAAGTATTTCTCACCCAATGTTAGTTATGGTTTTGATGATAGATAGTTATTAACTTAAGCATCGGAGTATTTAGTTGTATTTTATGCGGGATGCTTGAAATTGTAAAGTTTGCTGTCGAGGAGAGAAAACTCAAGTTTTGAAAAGAGCTATCGGGGACAGAGAAAAACTTCAAATTTTTGAGGAAGCTGAAAACTCGAGTTTGTAAGTTGAAAACTCGAGTTTCCATTAGACAGAGCAACCAAGTTTTGAAGAGTGGTGAAAACTCGAATTTGTAAGTTGAAACTCGACTTTTGGTCGCTGACATTTCAAAGGTTCACAATACACTTTTGAAGTCTAGGTTAGTATCCATTCATCAAAACTCGATTTTTGAAATGAAAACTCGAGTTTTGTCGAAGCCTATATATATGTGATACTATTCAAGTTCTTCAAAACTCAAGTTTGCCCTAAGCGACTTTCTCTTATCTCTCTGATTCTTTATCAAAACTCGAGTTTTGTATGTGAAACTCGAGTTTAGGGCGTCTTTAAATATTTATGAAACATAATCGCTCCCCTTTACTTCTCTCTTCCCTCGAACCTAACCCTAGCTGCTCTCAATACTCTCTCATTTTCCTCAGCGAAACCCCTCAAAAATGGCTTCAAATCGCTATGCTACTCCCGATACTCCTGAATCCAACCATAAAATCAGTCAACCTACTCCTCATCCTCAACCTGAACAATCTAAGAGGATGAAATCCTTCCCCAATCGTTTCAAATATGGGGTAGAGAAGAAAAAGGGAAAAATTCTTGTGATTCTGAAATTTGAATCTCCACCTCGTGTATCATCTGGCATCCAGGTATCTGAAGAAACTCCTGCGTTATTTTAAATCTACAAACATTCTTCTGCGCCTCGAGATTTTTTAAATCAATCCATTCGATTGACTGGTGAAGATGCCATTAGGTTCAGGGAACAATTTGAACCTAAAATGCCTTGCCCTGTAGTCTCAGTTGATTTGGTCAAATTAAAAGAGGAATACAATTCAGATCTCATCCCTTGGCTCAAGCAATTTGAACCTTTGATTGCCATTAAAGCCCCCTTCAGCCCCACTCTTGTAAAACTATTTTACCATTCTATGCAGTATGTAATCTCCTGGATGGTTATGGTCGTGTGATAGAAGAAAGAATTTCCACAAGATTACTTTATCCCCTTCCTATTTAAACTCTCTTCTGCAAATTCCAAATCCTCCACTTGTAGCGACACTCAGTTATATTGATAGACAAATCTACGCACTGCTTCATCTGAACGAGCCTATTCCTGCGGGGTCAGATATTCTCAACTTCTCACCTGCGTCTACGCCTCCTCTGCATCAAGCTGTCTGGTACATCTATACCAGGAATGTCACACAAAAAGGTGGACGCTTCTCTTATTTCACGAAGAAGGATTATCTGCTCTTTGCCTCTATCATTGCCCAAGTACCTCATAACATTGGGCACTGGATTTTTCAAGAAATGGCCAAGTTTTGCTTCACCATTCGGAAGACTTCCCAACTTCCTTTTCCAAGTCTTATCTCCGTGATTCTGTTTCATGAGAAGATCTGGTACTTAGCTATGATTGACCATTCGAAAACTCCTCCACCCTTTGACAAACACATCTTGGAGCTTAGATGCAAGTATTAAGAGGTTGCTAATCTAAACGCCTAGATGGATCACATACTCATGGTTCTGCTCTTAGTGCTTCTACCTCAGATGGACCTTGACTCCCCAACTCTTACTCCTAAATTCATTAAATACTTATAAGTCAAACTTTTGTTTTTCAACATTTAAGTCATAGCTGAAAAATAATTCCACTCTGTTCTGGTTGCTAATAAGTTAGCCGGACCTAATTTTAAGGATTACTTAATAAGTTAGCTGGACCCAACTTTAAGGACTAGTATCAAAAAGCAAAAATTAGTCTTGTGTTCTAAGAATATAACATATATCTTAGATTCTATGATTCTTGTTGCCTCTACTCAAGGGCAAGATGGGTATGATCAGTTTGACTAGGAAGCCCATAAACAACACCTGGCGCATAATGAGATGGCAATCTACAAATTGGTGGTGTCCATATCCGCAAAGCTCCAATGTCAACATGAGCATATGGATGCTCCTTCCACTATCTTGCATATGCAAGAGCTTTGCACAAGCAAGGGAGGGCTGAGCACTTCGAGATCTCCAAGGAGTTGTTTGCTGCAAGATGGCTGAAGGCCAGGCGGTAAGACTGCACGTCCTCAAGATGATTAAGCTGATCGAGAAGCTTCCTTCTCTAGGCCTTATCATAGACCATGAGCTGAGTATTGACTTGATCTTGTAGTCTTTGCCAAACTTGTTTAATGGCTTTATGGTCAATTACTATAGGAATAAGATGGAGTCAACACTCCCAGAATTGTTGAGTCTATTGACCACTCCTGTTGGTACTATTAGGAAAAACAAGACCTAAGCTCTTCTGATTGATGGGCCTTCTAAGGCTAAATGAAAAGGCAAGTCTGTAGAGATAGACAAGCTCAAGCCTAAGGCCAAGCCCAAGAAGAAGAAGAATAAGGGCAAAGGAAAGGGGAAAGAAAAGTCTAAGGACACCACTATTGATGTATGCTTCAATTGTCAAAAGGAATGACATTAGAGGAGGAACTGCTCATTGTACCTTGTAAGCCTCAAGGTAAGGAAGCATGGTGATGCTTCTACCTCTAGTACTAAAGAATCCTAAGATAAGATTGGATTGGATTCGAATAGTGAACTTGTTAGCGTTCAAATTAAGAAATTGAGGTTAGATAATCAATCCTATCTTGGGAAACGTAGGTTGGGATACATTAATAAGACAAGATTGTCTAGACTTCATCATGATAGTTATCTAGATTCCATGGATTTCAAATCCTTTGGGCCTTGTGAATTTTGTTTCACTGGTAAGATGGCGAAGACTAAGCTTGAGAAGATTGTGACTTATAGAGCCAATGAGTTATTTGAACTCATTCATTTAGATGTTTATGCGCCCATGTCTACTCATGCTAGAGGAAGATACTCCTACTTCATCACCTTTACTAAAGATAAGTCAAGATTTGGACATGTATATCTTGTGAGACACAAATATGAAGCCTTTGAAAAATTCAAAGAGTTTAGGAATGAAGTAGAGAAACAACTTAGAAAGATGATAAATCACATCGATCTAATCGAGGTGGCGAATATCTAAGTCAAGAGTTTCAGGGTTATTGAAGGGAGAATGATATTCTCTCACAGTTGATGACTCCATACACACCACATCAAAATTGTGTGTCTAAGAGGAGGAACCAAACCTTGCTTGACATGGTACATCCAATGATGAGTTGTACAAAGTCCAAACATTGTTACGTATTCACCCTCAATACGGTGTTAAACCTTCTTAATAATGTTCTATTGTTCAGAATACTTTGTATGAGATATGAGGGGCCGGATGCCCAACTTGATTACCTCAAGGTGTGGGGATGTCAGCTTATGTCAAGACCCTAGCACGGCTAAATTAGGAGCTAGGAGCACTTTGTGCTACTTTGTAGGCTCTCTTAAGGAAACTAAGGGATACTACTTTTACTATCCTAAGGACTATGTGAGTGCTATTTATGCCATGTTTTCCCTATATTATATGATTGTATTGTATGGTGAATATGAGCTTAACTACATTAAATCTAAGCAAAAAGGCATTAATTCATTATATAGGGAACTTAAGGAGAAAAGAACGAGTTTTGAGGTTTTATGACAAAGGTGTATAACATAGCCAATACAATGCTATAGCATCAGGACAACTTTATTGAAGTGCAATACAATGTATCCCTGAGGCTATAGTAGAGTAAGTGAGGCAATGCTATGTGGCATCTGTTCTAATCTTTTGTCAAGGTTGTTTTAGGACATATAGCGCAGGTCGTTAAGTGGACAAGAATAACAGTTAGATTGATGATGTATTGGAATAGAAGATGCAGAGAATCAAAATTAAGATTTGAAGAATCCTGCAAGATCATCAGAATCAATCTACCAATATTAGAAAGAAAGATCACGATTGGACCCCCACAGATTTGGAAAGGCCCAGTTCGCTGGATGTACGCCGTAAGTAGACCTGATTATAAAAGCAAACAATAGCCAGCCCTAAAAGGTGTCAAAGTCGTCCAGAGTCAAGGACCATTCCTATACAGCTAGACTCGAAAGAAGAGTGAGAGAAGTTAAAAGGCACAAAAACTCTAGGAGAACCCAGCATCCTTCCTTGCAATGAGATGGAGGCAAGAAGACATAGAGTTGTGACATGACAGGGCTTCTTCCAAGCCATCGGAACCTCTACCAAGCTTTCTGTTTTTCTTTATTTAATTTTAGTTAATGTTTTGGTTATGGGTTATTCTGTTGTGATCTGTTTAGTGATTCCCTCATCAGTCATGAACTAAACCTCTTGTGGCTAAGCGAGAATGATTTCCTAAGTTTGGGATGAACCCAGTTGCTAGTTCTTAATTCAATTCATTCAGTTTGCTTATCATTAATTTAATTTCTTGTCGATTAGCGAGAGATAAGGACTAGATCAGTGGCCTCATCTTACTGAGAGGAAGTTGGGGTTAGACATGAGAAACAGTGATTGCTAGGCAAGCTGGTGCAAGGCTTGACCTATTATTGTAGGCTTCGGGAATGGTCCACCGCTCATAACCATAACACCTTGATTGGTAATGATAATCTAACTAGAAAATCGCCATAAACATATGGAAGAAGTAAGTTAGGATTGTACGTATCAGACACAAGCTTTTCAGTAGATTAGAGTGGTGGGTTAACTGAATAACATTGTAAAAGGTGTCTATGCTGTAGCATTATGAGAGCTGTGTAGCATAAATACTATAGCAATGTTATCGGCAATTGGGGGATTGATATGCTTAGAAAGGATTCTGAGTTGAACCTATCTTTTTACTGATATCTTCTTACGACTACGATCATTTGTTTACTTTCTTGTTTATTAGGATAACTATAAAAACTCCCAAACCAATTTTGTAATTCGGCATCATCATTTGATATCTCAGTCTCTATGGGAAGATGCTCTACTTACTCTTTAACGTTTAAAGTACAATGACTTCCCCCTAGGGCATAATTTCCAAAAACTCCCACTTGCACTAGGTGCAATCATTAATTACTCTCATTCCCATTACCCTAACATGACGTTCATGTTTTACTTGTGCAAGCGGTTTAGTAAGAGGATCAGCGACATTGTCTTCTCCTGGTACTTTGCATATTTTTTCTATCACTTCTCTCTTTGATTTCTGATAAGATGAAATCACCAGAGTATGTGCTTGGTCCTTTGATGTGACCTAGGCTCCTTGGTCTGCATAATAGCGCTGCTATTGTCACAGAACAAGTCTATTGGATTTGAGATGGTAGAAACCATCCCTAGTTCAATAATGAACTTTCTGATCCAAACAGCCTCCTTAGCTGCATCCAATGCTGCTATATACTTAGCTTCTATTGTAGAATTAGCTACATTGCTCTATAAAGAGCACTTCTAGCTTACCGCACCACCATTCAATAGGAATACATATCCTAATTGTGATCACACAAAGCTCATCCTCCAAGCCACCATATACCAAGAATAAGTCCTTAGTCCTTCTTAAGTACTTTAGGATATTCATGACAGCAGTCCAGTGACCCTCACCGGGATCTTGTTGATATCTGCTGGTCATACTCAAGGCAAATGACACATCCGATCGAGTACATAACATGGCATACATGATAGATCTAATGGCGGAGGCATATGTAATCTTACTCATACGGTCTCTTTGATCTTGTGTATTAGGACACAGATCCTTACTGAGATAGATGCCATGAAACATGGGCATGCAACCCCTTTTAGAATCCTGCATACTGAATCTATGCAGTATCTTGTCTATGTATGTTCTCTGATTTAGGCCTATTAACCTCTTGGATCTATCTCCATAGATCCTAATCCCAAGGATGTAAGTGGCTTCGCCTAAATCTTTCATTGAAACATACTTTCTTAACCAAGTCTTAACAGTCTACAAGGTAGGAATGTCATTCCCAATGAGTAGGATGTTATCAACGTAAAGCACTAGAAATACAACTGTGTTCCCACTAACCTTCTTGTAAACACAAGGTTCATCGATGTTTTGAATGAATCCAAACTCTTTGATTACTTCATCAAAACGATAATTCGAGCTCTGAGATACTTGCTTCAATCCATAAATGGATCTTTGAAGCTTGCAAATTTTACCAAAGTCCTCTGGACGCATAAAACCCTTAGGTTGTGTCATGTATACATCCTCAAGCAGCTTTCCATTAAGGAAGGCTGTTTTGATGTCCATCTACCATATCTCATAGTCATAATATGATGCAATAGCAAGAAGGATTATGATCATTGCAATTGGGGAAAAGGGTTCATCATAGTCCACACCATGAGTTTGAGCAAATCCTTTTGCAACCAATCGTGCCTTGAAGACATTTACTTTGCCATCCATGTCAGTTTTCTCCTTGAAAATCCACCTGCACCCAATGGTTTTTACACCTTCAGGTGGATCGACTAAGGCCCATACCTTATTTTCGTACATAGATTGCATTTCAGACTTTATTGCATTAAGCCATTTTTTAGAGTTTGGTCCCACCACGGCGTCTCGATAGGTAGTTAGCTCATTCTGCTCAATGAGCAAAACATCACGATTTCCTGTAATCAAAAATCCATATCTCTAAGGCTGTAGCCATGATCTATCAGACCTTCGTGGCCCTTGTGTTACTTGAGTATGCTCATCAACTTATTCTGAGTCTTCTCCATCTTCCATCAGTGGTTCTACATTGTCTTGTGACTCTTGAACTTCTTCGAGGTTTACCTTACTCCCAGTAGTTCTTTTAGGGATAAACTCTTTTTCCAAAAAGATAACATTTTGAATAACAAACACTTTGTGCTCGGTAGGAGTGTAGACATAGTATCCTTTAATTTCCTTAGGATACCCCACAAAAAGGCATTTTGAGGATTTGGATGATAATTTATCAGAGGCTTGTTGTTTAACGTAAACCTCACATCCCCAAATTTTAAGAAATGACAAATTGGGTTTCTTCTCAGTCCATATCTCATATGGTGTCTTTTCAACTGCCTTTGACGGAACACGATTTAATGTGAACGCATCTGTTTCTAGGGCATGGCCCCAAAAAGAAGGTTGAAGATCTTTTGATTCATCATAGATCAAACCATATATAATAGAGTTCAATTCCTCCGTTCAGAAACACCATTCCATTGAGGTGTTTCTGGAGGAGTAAGTTGTGAGATGATCCCACAACTCTTGAGATGGTCAATGAACTCTTGGCTCAAATATTCACCACCCTAATCAGATCGAAGTGCCTTAATTGTTTTACCAAGTCGGTTTTGCACTTCATTTTGGAATATTTTGAACATTTCAAAAGATTCAGACTTATGTTTCATTAGATAGATATATCCATATCTACTAAAATCTTCTATAAATGTAATGAAGTACAAATGACCTCCTCTGGCAGATGTATTCATTGGTCCACAAACATCAGTATGTATGAGGCCCAATAAATAGGTGGCCCTCTCACTTTGCCGAGTAAAAGGTGCCTTTGTCATCTTTCCCAATAAACAAGACTCACATGCATCAAATGATTCAAAATCAAATAAGTTAAGAAATCCATCTGGATGGAGTTTCGAAATGCGTTTCTCATTTATGTGGCCTAAACAAAAATGCCATAGGTAGGTCGATTCAAATCATTTGACTTGAACCTTTTAGTAGTTATGTCATAGATTCGTCAATTATTAGGATGTTCTAAATTAAGCACTTAATGACTAGAATGCAAATCACCATGAGCATAAAATTGTCATCATGATAAATTCATTATGATAAATTGAACATTTATGATTCCTAGTAATGAAAGTATAACCTTCCTTATCCAAATAAGAAAGCGAAATAATGTTACTACTTAAAGCAAGAACATAAAAGCAATTGTTCAAAAATAAACAAGAGCCCACTGGGCAGAACTATTTGATAAGTTCCTATGGCTAAAGTAGCAACTCTTGCTCGGTTTCCAACTCGTAAGTCAACTTCTCCCTTCTTCAATTTTGTACTATCCTTGAGACTCTGCACATTTATTCAAGGGATAAGGGTCTTAAATGCCATGGAAGTTTTCGTTCAGGAGCACTAGTAAGACGGAAGTTTTTTTTAGACCAAAAATGCCACGGAAGTTCACAAAATGTAGCAATTTTGCCCCTCCGTTAATTTTTACCGTTAAGTTTAACTGAGTACATACGTGGCATGCCACCTCATCAATCAAAAGAGTTAAGTATCATTTTTTTGCCCCGAAGTTTTATTTGCGAGGAGCAATTTTGCGGAAGTTTTCACTCGGAGAGCAATTTTGCCCCGGAAGTTTACAAAACATAACAATTTTGCCCTTCTGTCCCCCAATATTAAATTTTACTATTAAATCAGTTAAAGACCACACATGTCATGCCTTGAAAAGGTTGAACTTGGAGTCAGAGAAGGAGATCCTTGAGATGTTGAGCTCAAGGCGACCAGAATTTGTGAAGCTGAACTGGTCAAAGGGACTGAAAGGTCTGTCACAAAACCCAGAGGAAGCATCACTTATGATTTAAACAAATGATCAATCTATACAAATGTAACTATTATCACTATTTATTTGTTTTACTGAACCAATTTTTAGAACAATTCATTTCTCGTTTTGCATTTCATTTGCTTAGATCATAAGTGATGCTTCCTCTGGGTTTTGCGACAGACCTTTCGGTCCTTTTGACCAGTTCGGCTTCACAAATTCTGGCCGCCTTGAGCTCAACCTCTCAAGGATCTCCTTCTTTGACTCCAAGTTTGACCTTTTCAAGGCATGACATGTGTGGTCTTTGACTGATTTAATAGTCAAATTTAATATTGAGGGACAGAAGGGCAAAATTGCTATCTTTTGTAAACTTTCGGGGCAAAATTGCTCCTTAATGAAAACTTTCAGGGCAAAATTGCTCCTCAGTGAAAACTTTTGAGGCAAAAATGATACTTTTGATTGATGAGGTGCCATGCCACGTGTGATAAGGTGGCATGCCACGTGTGTACTCAGTTAAACTTAACGGTCAAAATTAACGAAGGGGCAAAATTGCTACGTTTTGTGAACTTCCGTGGCATTTTTGGTCCAAAAAAAACTTTTGTCTTACCAGTGCTCTTGAGCGAAAACTTCCATGGCATTTAAGACATTTATCCCTTTATTCAAATGTGAGATCCACATGCAGTATCTACTACCCATGTTAAGGAAGTAGAAAAGTGAATATCTATAACATAGATACCTAAAGCGATAGGCCCACTATCCTTCTCGTTCTTTTCCAGATCTTCCTGATAGAGTTTGCAATTCCTCTTCCAATGTCCCGGTTCATTGCCTTCTTGGGTTTCTGTTTCATACCCCTTCCTTTCTGAACGGACAAAACAGTACTGGGCCTCTTCTCAAGGCTATGCTCAGCAGTTTTAAGCATCCCATGCAGTTCAAAAATTGATTCCTACATGTTGTTCATGTTGTAATCCATGACAAAGTATTTATAACTTCCTGGGAGTGAGTTCAAGATCACATCTGTAGCTTACTCCTGGGAGATGGGGAATCCAAGCCTCTCAAGGTGATCAATGTAGCCTTTCATTTTCAACAAATGAGGACTAACTGATTCACCTTCAGCCATCTTGCAAGAGAATAAGGCCTTTGTGGTCTCATACCTCTCTTGTCTTGTCTGTTGCTGGAACATTTCCATAGGATGATCAATCATCTCAGAGACCTCCATATGTTCTAGATCTTTTTGGAGTTCTGGAACCATGGTAGCAAGCATCAAGCATCCTACATCCACAGGGTCATTCTGATGCTTTGTGTAAACATCTTTCTGAGCTCTTGGAGCATTAGCTGCAGGCTCATCAGGAATGAGTTGATCAAGGACATAAACCTTTCTTTCCTGCTTGAGAACAATTTCAAGTTTCTAAACCAGTTAAGAAAGTTTGTCCCATTAAGTTTGTCCTTCTCAAGGACTGATCGCAATGATAGTGTAGCGGTGTTACTAGTCGACATGATTCTACAAATAAAAGATATGCAAAGTTAGTTAATAATCTCCCACTGAATTAACAAACCTCATTATAATTAGTGGGCTAAGATCCATATTTGGCTTAAATTTAAGTTCGCTTTGGCAAGACGCTTAAAAACAAGTTATTTAGGTAGGCAACCCTTTGCCAATTACATCACATGTAACTCTTAGATCTTTATTGGATTCGATCATCATATGACCGACACGTTTAATCCCATCTAATGCCTTGAGATCCAAAACTGTTTTGTTAATCTCAATTAAGTCAAGACAATAATGAATGCTGAGTATCATCATTACCCACTCTTATCTCACCAAGATAACTCAAATGCATACACTTTAGTGGAACATACAAATGGGCAATCTAGGTTTTGACAAGTATTCATTAATTGACGACATTATGACTTAAGATTTTATTTAGAGGGTATTATTTGATATAATCTAATTAATCCTATTAATTCTACTTATATGAATGCAATCACAATTGTATCTCATATAATCTCTAAATTAATTATGAGTGATCTAATCAAATTATAATTAACACTCTAAATTAATCATGCAGTGGTCAAATCAAGACATAATTAAAACTATGACACAATGTTACACCCCTACCGGCCTCGCCCTTTCGGGTGGCGGGTTAGAGGGATTCCTTTTATTTAATCATCTTGCCTTATTGCTTAGCTCCAATTACCTTAACACAGAGTGAGCACAGCAGAGCATAGGATCTAATTGGACAAGTTCAACATACTGATAAACATATATAAGTCAAGTGGCGAATAGGTCCCCGAAGGGTTAATACAGTCATCCAAGCCAAGTACAGCAAATAAACAACCGTTATCCAAAATATAGAGTACAAAATGAGATAGGGCATTCCCTATTTCTTCAACTCATTGCTTCACGCCCTACCTTCTTATCATCTTCAACTGCTACCGCCTCACCCCTACTTCTCAAAATGGTCTGGAGTTCAAGGTTGAACCCCAGAGTAACTATTAAACTCATATACAATATGTGTACAATGCATGCAATGCAAATCACAATCAGGAAGTAAACAGAAACCTGCTTCTTGGTACAACAAATTGACATGTAGCAACTCCTTAGGACCGCTGGTCAAGACAAGCCCCTCGGAACAGCGTGCAAATGGGCCTCAGTAGTCAGGGAGCGACCTCGACCACCTACCCCAGGGCCTCAGTGGACACCTATAAACACACAGTCATATAGGCTCCACCTACCCCACATGTCTCGGTACTGCAGCAACACCCTAAGGACACACAGTCCAATAAGTACCGCAGCCCGATCCTACATGCCCTCGGTACTGTAGCTAAAACCCTAAGGACACGCAGTCCAATAGGTACTACAGCCCGATCTTGGTACTGCATCAGAAATCTAAGGACACGCAGTCCAATAGGCACCGCAGCCCGATCTCCTACATTATGATAAAACATAGAGTAAATACCCTATTTGGTCCCTTAAAAAAAACACAGACCCCTTTTTCGTCCCTAAGGACTAAAATATGACATTTTATGGACTAAAAAGGGGTTTTTGGAAATTTGTGAGGGATCAAAATGTTCACCAATCAACCCTTATTCGTCCTTTTCAAGGACTAAAAAGGGGTTTTCTTTGTTTGAGGGACCAAAATGGGGTCCGTGTTTTTTCCAGGGACCAAATAGAGTATTTACTCTAAAACATACATGCAAAAGCAACATAGAGTACGCAAGTCAACAGTTACTACCTAGAACTTCTCGAAAGCGGTGAACTTTCCTCTTAACGTTGGGGATGCATCCTACACACGAGAATATCCTGAATACATCCAAACACTATGCCATCAATTACACATTCAAACTCTACCTCTAGTTTCATGAAATTCGCATAGCCCCAGAATTTCTAGAATTTCTGACTCAACTTCACTGATTTTTAATAAATTCTAAAAAAATTGTTTTGACATGACATCAGTGGCCTTAGAACCCTTAGGATGTATATATTATAGGAACAATAGTTACCAAATTCATATGAGTTCAAAACTCATCCTTTTTCACCAAATGCTAGCCACTGGTCCGAGAGAAAAGTCCAGTTTTTAGGTTATCTTTAGCCTTAAATATCTATCGGTTGGAAACTCCAAATGACACAAAATATTATATCAAAATCATCCTCAGGATATATAATTTCACCATGAAAAATTTAAAAGCAATCAGATTCCATTTGCTACTTCAAAACTACCTATTAAGCTTTGCTGCCCAAAAACCGAAAGAACCGACAGATTTTCGTATATTCAGGATTTAGGTTTTCAAAGTTCAGAAAGAGGTGATCCAACTTAACCCTACACAAAAATTCCCTCTGGACTCATTTAAGACCTTAGAAATATGAAAAACCCACTGCAATACCATAAAACACCATAGGGCAGAAGTGAAGATAACTTGGTTGCCGGTTTAAGGACTTACCTCGGGATGTCGGTTGCGTATGAACTTCTTCACCTTCTAGACCAAAAACTTCAGATGAGCACTCTCTTTCACTCCTTGAGCTCATGGTTGAGGTGGGGAAAATGAATGGAAGAGTGCCCTATTTATAGGCCTCAAGGATGCAAGCTTTTATCCAACTTCGGTTATAGATTAGTTTATCATTTTCCCTTGCTTTCTGATCAAGTCTTCTAGAAGCTTTCTAGGGTCTTCCATGGGCAGAATGTGGCGCATTCCTAGGCCCAAAATAGAGTTCCAGATTTGCCCCTAGGTGGTCTTAATTGTAGGTTTTAGGGTTAGGGGCAAAATGGTCATTTTGCACATTTCTTCTTCCAAAGCAATGGGGCCCACGAAATCTGCACAAAGATGTGCCATAAATGCCCTTTTCAAGTCATAATTACATGTCACTCCAATGTCATATCAGGTTTGATTTGTGTGGCCAGATTAAACCAGGTTATTTTATTCTTTCTTTCTCTTCATTATGACTTTGATGTGACAATCTCTCTCTTCATTATTACATGACAAGACCTCTTCTCTCTCCTATGGGCCCACTGGAATTTTCCCCCTATCAATGTCCTGAGCCTAGGCCCGACTCCGACAATCCTAGTCGATCCCGCTCAGCTCCCTTTTGCCAGTCCTACCTTACCTCGTAATACGTGCCCTTCAACCGGACTTGTGTGGGCCCGGATTCATCAGTCACTTTTCCCAGACCACAAGGGATTCGAATTTTAGTGCCTTGGAGGGTAACAAACCCGTATTCTTGTACTTCAGATTCACCTCGAAATGCGTGCCATCCAACGATCCGACTTTTGGCCCCGATATGCCACGTGTCTGACGTAGCACCACTTACCATTGACTTTTCCTTCTACACTGGGTCCAGGCATGTGTTCTCTCTCTCTCTCTCTCTTGGTTCAACACGCATACCTTGTCCCACAATGTCTGTTGTCGCTTCTTTATTATACCGGTTCATATTTTCAGGATTTCTTCGTGCACAAGTTACCTTACCATTGATCAGGGTTTCTTCTTATTTTGACTTAGTACCTTTGCTACTTACTCATAACCAATGGTTTTCATCTTAGGGCCTTTGAAATAATTCTAAGACATAATTTTAGGAAATAGATATTCCAAAATTAACTCAAGGCTTCTTATTACTATGGAAGCTTACATTGGTACATGCATTACGAAAGTCGGGGTGTTACACCCAACATGGCTCATACTTAACCTAAAATCCTCTCAAGCCAATAAGAGTACTTCTCTAAATAAGAAATGAGAAATACATCAGGAGAAACCTCGTTTAACATACGAGGGGAGTGGGATGAGAAGCGAATGTACATCAAGAATATTTAGAGAGAGGCATGGCTCACAGGCCATATTTAAAAATACAACACTTGTAAATTCTAAAGCCATGTTGTTCACCATACCCAAACAATATTTGAAAGGTAAATCACAACACATTAATTCATACAATATAAAATAAACAAAAGGTGTTATGATAAAAATTTATCTCGCGCTACGAACAGTCATCCGGTCCCCAGGCGGTCCCGAACGTGATATTCGTCTGACCATGACCGAACGTGATTAACTCAGCGTGATACTACATTGTTCATAGCAGCGTGTTCAAGTCCGATCTGATTAGCGTCTCTGAACTTTTCAGAACGTGACCATCATCGAATGTAAGCCCAGTGCAACCTTGATCTACTTCGGATATGAACACTTTAGATCCACATGAATCAGTCGTACAATCCGATCTGAACAATTCAGAAATGGCCGCAATAACGAACTGGCTATCTGCAGAAACCCTAACGCAAACTATCGTTCAAAATGCATAATAAATTTGGTTTTTAACATATATCAAATATATATAATCACACAAATAAACCTAATTTAAATGCACGGTTGATCTGGCTCTGATGCCACTACTGGGATCCTTACATGCAGCGGAAGGATTTTCATCCATTTAAAATTACGAAACCCTTGAGTGGATCTATCAACGACATTTAAATCAAGTTAGAAAAGAACCGAATCATACCTATACAAACTAGTGTGCGTCTCATTCGAATTTGAACTCGTGGGCTACCTAATTGATCAACAAGAGCCGACTCTGCGAATCCACTCCCTCTACCGGTATCCACACCGAACAGCACTCGAACACGGACGGCAGCGTGCTAGCGCCTTCAAACTTTGCGTCTCTCCTTTTCTCTCTAGGGTTTCTCGTGGGTTTTCTAATACGACTGACAAAATATCCCATAGGTTTTTCAAAACCCCATAGGCGTATTATATATACAAAATTAATCCCGATTAATCTTGAAATATTAATTTGGATTAAAATAATGTATTAATTAAATCTATCCAATGGATCTAATCAAATCTATTTATTTAATCCGAATTAAAAGCCTTCTGATTTAATTTATCTCTATAAATTAAATCTGAGATATGATATCTATCTATTTAATTAAATCTGAGATACAATATCTCTATTTGTTTTGGATATTTAATTTATCAAATAAATTAAATACAAAACATATATTATATAATAATATTATAATCTCTATTAAATAATAATATTATATTATTTTCAAATTTAATATATATATATATATATATATATATATCCATCCTAGATTAAATACAGCATTCATTTAATCTTAGACATATCTAAGATTCAATGAATCTGGACACTATTGCTCGTGTTGGCCTATTCTTGTGTGTGACCCTGCAGGCCTACATGAGATTGGTAGTGGGTCAATACTGTACCAGCCCACGAGTCGCAAGTGACCTCTAGCAAGACATTATGACTACCCAATTCAATGGGGATCGATGATATGATACAACCTATCATACTTTCTCGATTCTTGAGTAGTCTAATAATTGGAATGGAAACTCCTTTCCATCGTAGTATGGCCCATATGTTTCTTAGACTCACTCATCAAGAGGCCCAGTATTATCTCTCTACAGATGTGAGGGACAAATTCCATCTTGACCATTCACATTCCTCTGCATGAAAACCACTGATCTCGATCCAAGCCTTTATCATCACTTGGTCAAAGGTGACTTTTGACTAGGTCAAAGATCAGCGACTCATCATGTAGGAATCCATGATGATCTCAGGTCAAAGGGCATTGTGATGCAGTTATACACGGGATAAGCTTATGACTAAATCCATGCAGCTTTCTCATAGTGGGTCGGTCTAGCACCTTGTACTCTTACAAGTGCCCATGACTTTGACTCGTATCTTCATACCTTATCAAAGTCATACTGGTCTTATTTCATCTTCGCTCCCACGTAAATGACTGACCAGAGACATTTAGGATAATCTGTTAGATATATCCAAGGATACAGTTATCATTATAAACATGCAAATGAAATGATAACTAAATGAAGAATACTTTAAATGACATTAACGTTTAAAGTACAATGACTTGCCCCTAGGGCATAATTTCCAACAGGTACTTCAATCTGGTTTCTATCGGCCATCGCTCTTCAAGGACGCACATCAATTTGTGTCAAAATGTGACAAATGTCAGAGAACTGGGAACATATCCCACCGTCACGAAATGCCTTTAATGCCTATTCTCAAAGTGGAACTGTTCGATGTCTAGGGCATCGAATTTATGGGCCCTTTTCCTCCATCGAAGGGTAACCAATACATATTAGTTGTTGTTGACTATGTCTCCAAATGGATTGAATCGGCCGCCCTGCCTACAACCGACTCATGGGTCGTTAGCAAATTTTTAAAGAAACAAATATTCTCAAAATTTGGCACCCCTAGAGCCATAATCAGTGATAAAGGATCTCATTTTTATAGCTACCAAATTGAAGCCCTGCTTGCTAAGTATGGAGTTAAACATCGAATTGCCACTGCCTATCATCCCCAATCAAATGGCCAAGAGGAGGTCTCAAATAGAGAGGTAAAACGTATACTAGAAAAGGTCGTTCACCCCAACCGTAAGGATTGGTCAAGAAAGCTAGACAACTCCTTGTGAGCATACCACACTACGTTCAAAATGCCATTAGGGGTTTCCCCATACCAACTGGTGCTTGGACAAGCTTGTCATCTTCCAGTTGAATTGGAACATAAGGCCTACTAGGCAATAGCACAGCTGAATATGGATGCCTCCGCAGCAGGTGACAAATGGCTGTTACAAATGCATGAACTGGAAGAATTCCTCTTGCACGCATATGAAAATGCCAAGCTCTACAAGGAAAAAGTTAAGTGATGGCATGACAAGCGTCTACTTCTGTGCACTTTTGAGGTTGGCCAAAAAGTATTACTGTACAACTCTCATCTAAAATTGCTTCCAGGTAAATTGAAATTCAGGTGGTTAGGACCCTTCATGATCCACGCCCTCACCGCACACGATGCCATCGACCAAAGAAACCCAAAAAACCGGGGACATATTCAGAGTAAACGGTCAAAGAGTTAAGCACTTCTGGTCGGGACCAGTCTCGACAGACAAGACGGCCATTGATCTCAAGTCACAGTAAGTACCACGTACTTTGTCTAGCTGATGGCTATAAACCAAGTGTTACAGGAGGCAGCCCGAATACTTTGTCTCTGCTTTATGTTTCAGTAATTTCTATTTTCTTACGTTTTGTAGGGATTTTCTTAGGATTTCAGCAATAGCAATCCGGCACGGTCAGGCTATAGCATATTTTTCTGCATGATTGCCGCCACCTCACCCAACCCAGGTACGTCACAATTATTTTTACAATCACATATTTTTTGGTTCCCCAGTGGCCCACATTTGCACGGCCCACCCAACCTAACATGTTCCGACTCCTTCATCTTTGCCACTCATCCCTCTGACTGACATCGTGATTAAAGCCATTTCCTTATATATAGTTGCCCCTACCATTTACCTATCTCCACCCTACCCTCACCTTAATGCCCATTGAGGATGGTCCGGTCCATTACCACGCCACGACGAGGCTATTTCCCCTCCGACCATGACCTCCAACCCGTGCCCGCCATCACCAACGCACATTCCCTATACCCAATTGTCCTCAACCCCCTATTTAACCACCCAATTCCCCTTCACTATCCTCCTCCGATACTACCATGTTGGTTTCCCTTGAAGACCTGCCTGGCGATGATCCTGAGTGGCACCGTTTTCTGGAGTTCCGCCTAGCAACAAATCGCCACTCTTGGAGAACAGATCAACGCACTCACCACCTCCAACACGTTGCCAGTACCGGCCCCACAATCCAATCTGCCATCCTGGGCAATCAACCCATCCACGTCGTTTACGGCCGCTACTCCCATTCTGTCGGATCACCAGGAGGTGTTACTGATAGCACGTTTCCTCTTGGACACCCGCTCAGATTTCGGTCACATACTTCCCCTGGCTAGGATTCCTCACCCTCCTGGCCCTGCTCGTGCACCTGGTCCTCCAAGACCCCCTGCTCTGTAGCTGTATGCTGTTCCTTGTGCCGTTCTTTTGTTTCGTTTCTACCTGGCATGCTTGTATCCTACTTTGCGGCTAGTTCGGAGGGCTATTTTGAACATCACTCTCTTAATGGCTACTTTTGTTTTCCACTATGTTTTTGCCACAATCGGCGTTCCCGCTCTTTCCTAGCCAACCCTGCCCCTAGGCAATGGGGACAGTGCCACATTCAAGTGTAGGGAGGGTATAGCATCTTGTTGGGATCCGTACACGCAGCGGAATTATAAAATTTTTACGAATCCCATCAGAGGATCTATCAACAGCGTTTAAATCAAGGTTCGTTAGAAAAAGCGTACCTATGCGTGGGGTTGAGCGTTCCATTCAATTCGGTCTAGTGCGCATCTTCTGCTTCGTGCGTCTCGACCATCGTACATCTTGAACGTGGTGCCATCTCGTTCGATCAAATAGCAGCAGAACTTTCAAATCTCCTCCCTCTATTGGTATCCACACGAACAGTAGTGGAACACAGGCGGTAGCGTGCTAGTGCCTTCAAACCTTGCGTCTCCCTTTTCTCTCTAGGGTTTCTTACGGCTTCTCTAATTCATCCATGTCCTCAATATGACTAGATCAATATCTATTTATAGAGTTTCTAAAACCCTAATGAGCCATATTAAAATATTCAAAATTAATCTAATTAATCTTGAATTCGAATCTGAATTAAATCAATACATTAATTAAAATCTCCAATGATTTAATCAAATATATTTATTTAATTCGAATTATGAGCCTGCAGATTTAATTGATCTTCATAAATTAAATCTGAGATATGATATCTTTCTATTTAATTAAATCTGAGATACCATATCTCACCTCTTGTGCATTGATGTTTTACTTGTGTGTTTGGATTTTATTATAGGTAAATGGCATCTTCACATGATGACGATGCGGTAGCTTGCGAGGAAACTGATGCACATGCTTTGGTCAAATTCAAAGAGGTGATCCATGCAAAAAGTTGGGGGCGGAAATTAAACATTGCATGGAATGACAAAGGTCAACCCATTAACCCTGGAAGATCTAAATTTGTGAATTATATCGGAATTGTAACTCAGAGAGGTGCCCATCAGTTATAATAATTGGAGAAGCGTCCCAAGATCAAAGAAGGAAGCCATTTGGGAAGAAGTAGAGGTAATATATTTACTTCACTGAAGACATTGAGAAAGTTGGATTACTCTTTATATTGTTTTTTATATCAACAAACTTGCTTTGTATTTTGAATACTATGTTTTGCAGTCGTCTTTTAATATTGATGCAAGTAGGAAGAAATATGTAATTGGAACAGCCAGCAAACAACTTAGAACTTTCCGAACGAAACTTACAGCCAATTACTTGAGAGATGCCAATGGTAACATCATTGAGCACCCACCTTCAAAATATGCACATTTGATAAAGCAGGAAGATTGGGATGGTTTCATTGGGAGGCGTCAAGATGAGTCTTTTCAGGTACTTATGTTATATGGCATTTAGTTATTCATATTCATGTGCACCAAGGATATATTAATGGGAAAATCGTGTGTTCAAATAGAAATTAAGTGAGGAAAACCGGCAAAGAGCGACAGGTCCACTTTATCCATACAGAAGAGGGCGCCTGGGATATGCTGACCTAGAGCAACAATTGGTATGTACAAATATCTGTTGTATTCCAACTGTCTTTTGTTATATAATTTTATATGTCGATGATTTTTATTTGTCCTAATCCACAGATAGCACAAAAAGGATCACAGGTTACCACCTTATCCCGTCATGAGCTTTGGAAGGAAGGTCATGTCAACAAGGAAGGCCAAATTGACAACGAAAATGTCCAACAAGTTTGGGACAGATGTGTAAGTAATATTTTTCTGAATTGTAAATTGTCAGCTTTAATTTTTATTTATTTTGATTCACTAGTAATTAATAACATCTACTTTCTTATTTATATGCCGTAGGTTGCCCTATCAGAGTCTTTTTCAGAAGATGAGATCCCTACTAAGCATGATGATATATTGGCTAGGGCGATCCATGGTTTTGAGTACCCTGGTCGTGTTAGAGGTCTTGGTTTTGGCATCACTCATAGAGACTACTTTGAGAAACCAAGGCGGTCAAAGTCGCAAGATTCAGCGGAGATTGCTCGATTGAAAGAAATGCTTGAGCAACAATACCAGAAAGTGGAGGACCTCCAACAACAAATACAAGAACGATCCTATTTGAAAGATTGTGCAGCAGCAAGCCCTACTTATTCAAAATTTAATACAGATGCATGAAGCAGCAGGCAGCAGGCAGCAGGCTTACCCAGCCCTAGCATAAAAGATAGCTGCACGCTTTCATCTCAGGAAACTTTTGAGAAGGAAACAGTAAAGAAATCAAGAAATAAAATAATTAAAAAAACTAGAAAATGATGTTGCTAAAATGGTTCTCGTATTTGACCGGAAAAAAAAATAAATAAATAAATAAAAGGTTCTCGTATAACAGAAAGTAGCTGTTTTCTTTTGGGTGATATGATCCAATGAATTCCTTTAAAAAGGACAGGCAAAAGTACAGCATTGGTTTACTAAATAAATTTAAGGTATCTGTTTGATCTTTAATTTTAATTTAAAATGTATTTTTTCGGTGTTTTGAGTTTAATATTCATAATTTTAAGTAATAATTTTTCGTAACATTCATTCTCATTTTAAAATATTGAAATGAGCATCATATCAAAATAAATAAATGAATACAAAAATTGAAATGAGCAATTCAACATTTGGGAAGGTTTATTAATATTTGAAACTTCAATGTCAACATTTTTTTTTCTGTCAACAGTGTTATATTAAGGGATTAAAATGACTGATTATTAACGGTGTTATATCAAGGGATTAAAATGACAATTAAAGAATGGAAAAGTTCACTATTGCTAGTAGTTGATGAATAAAAGTATGGTTAAATTTTATTTAACTAAAAAGATTATATATATGATACAGCAAAAATGCATTATATATTTGTTATAGTGTTGGAATTTCAATCCAAAAAAGAGGGGAAAAAAAATTGTTGAAATTATTTGTCCTTGTTTCATACAAATTCAGTACATGGGACAAATCAAGACAATAAAAATCTTCAACTTAATCATAATCAGGCTCACAACCAATTTTAAAATAGATAGCCATTATCCGTTTGAATATGATTAAATTTCGCACTTAATCATTTTTATTATAGTATTTGTTCTAATCAATCTATCTTTTGACAAATTTCAGGTATTTATAGTTTGTCTTTACCTAAAATGCATAAATAAATAAGAAACTCGATAATATAAAGACAATTAAAAATGTTGTTACTAATAAACTTTAATTTGGTCTCGTGGTATGTGAAAGGGATATTCAGCCTCATGGTTGTTCATTGTAGTGATTGTACTTTGTTTGTTACTTGCGTGATTGCATTTACAATTGATTTTGAATTTTTCTTCTGTAAATTTCTGGATTTTCATTCAAATTAAATGTTTGATTCATGGAAGTTTTCAATATTAAAGACTAATTTATTTCTATAGTCAAATCTAATTTGTCTCATGTAATTATGGGTTTAGCTATGGTCCTTTCTTTTTACTATCATCTTCTTCATTCACCGGTAGTTGGATTGAAATCTCAACGATTCAGATCTAAAGATTTATAAAAATATTAATAAAATATTAAATTATTGAAAAATTATTTAAAAATATTTAAAAATAATATTTTATAAATCATTAGATCTGAACCGTTGAGATTTAAATCCAACGGTTGAAGAAAAAAAAAGGATAGTAAGGAAAGTAGACCATAGCCAAAACCATGTAATTATAGCCTTAATTTGTAATTATTCAAAACTTCTACTTCGGTTTTTGACAAAGAAAATTGTCAACTTTTTGACCTTGAGCATGTGTATTTGATGTGATATCATTTTCAAAATGACCATTAGTATTTGTCAATTTTAGATCAGCATTGTACATGTATTTATTATCAAATCTCTCTAGAAACCGAAATCCAAGTTACCAGAATATTAAAGCTAATCGTCAGAAAGCTTTTGGATTGTGAAATGATCAATCTTGAAGAAAAATGGTGCAGATATACATGGACCGACAATAGAGAAGGTGAACAGTTTGTCAGAAAAAATTGTTCTCGAAGGAGTACTAGGGTTTGTTTGATTCTGTTTTTAAAAATAGTTGTTTCTTTTTATTTTTATTTTTTAAAAATAAAACTTGTTTGAAAAATTCTTTTCAATAAGTTGTTTTAAAAAACTAGGAAATTAAAACAGTTTTTAGGTGTTTTTTCTTACTTTTTTTTTTTTTTTAAAGGCTACCACTTGTCCATTATTAACAACACTCTACCGACACCAACCACTGTGAAGTCAAGTCACCGTAAGTGATGGTT
The DNA here is from genome assembly GCA_019022655.1 of Acacia acuminata. NCBI lineage: Eukaryota > Viridiplantae > Streptophyta > Magnoliopsida > Fabales > Fabaceae > Acacia > Acacia acuminata. The sequence continues at coordinate 105,001 of JAFJYI010000333.1, forward strand.
GATGCCACATCACTTAAAAACATATTTTTTTTTCTTTTTTTAAAAAAAAAAACTATCCAAACAAATGAATCCGTGTGAGAATTTAGAGAAGAAAGAGGCAAAATCATATTCTTTAATGTCAATTCTTTAATGGCAAAATCATATTCTTTAATGATTTTGCCTTACGTATGCATTTCATAATGATATTCTTTGAAAAAAATAAACTATCCAAACAAATGAATCCGCCACGTCACTTAAAAACATATTTCATTTGATCTAAACACTCTTTAGGAATTAGGATTCCCAATCGTCAACGCCAAAAATAGAAAGAGGTAAATTTGTGAGAATTTGTGGGGAATTAAATCTCCAAAAGAAATTGGTGCCAAAAGTAATTAGAGCAGGTTCTATTTTTAATGTTTCTATTTTTAATGTTGATTATGAAGGTCTTAACCTCATGTGATTCACTTGCGGACGCTTTGGCCATCAAAAGGAACAATGTCCCTACAAATGCAACGTTGGTCCTCACGGCGAAGGAACTTCATTGTAGCAGCTTGAACCTCAACCTCGATGAAATTTCCGGTAAAATCCTCCGACGAAGAAACTTTTGGTCCATGGATGATTGCCCGACGGACAAATAGGTCGTTGCGTGCGCCTAAACGGACGGATACCAGTGATGGATTTCATCATCCCTCGGAAACTGGTTCTAAGACGTCGAAATCGACAGCTATCGTTCAAAAATCTTGATTCGCTGGAATCGAAGACTTGGAGGAGAATGGGAACCTGACATCGAAAGATTTCCCAACAAAAAACCCACCCAGAAGCGGCGAATTCAGAACGGCTAAAAAGCAAGTCAACCAGGAAAAGTGGAATTCTCCAGCTGGTAGGTCACAGTGTGACGGACTGAAGCGTGATGGAATGAATGGTTGTTCGATTTGAATACAAGGCTAAAGGCAAAGCTCATAGACCTCTAAATGGGCTAGCAAAGTCCTCTGATCGGAAAAATTTAGAAACCAGCGCCTCGGAGGATTTAATGGGTCATTATCAAATGATACCTGCGCAAGCCCAGTTGTCGCCTGATCTGAATGGAGCCAGCGCCTGAGTGGATTTAATGGGCCTATCTCAAATAGACCCGGTGCAAGCCCAAGGGTCCATTAAGCAACCTATTAACAATCATGTTGATGGGCCTAAATCAAGTTCAGTCTCTTTAGCAGGCCACGTTAAAACCTTTCCCCAAAAAAAACTCAGGGCAGAGAACTCACAGTGTTGTCTAGGGCAATTTGGGCTCGCTCGAACCAAAAACAAACATGGCTTAAAATGATATCCCAGCTGAGCCGCCTAAAGAGAAATCTCCAATTGTTTCTCCTGAGAATATAATTCAAGGGGTCTTGCAATTCCAAAGCTCAAGGTCACCGGACCACTTGCCTTCTATAGAGGGCAACGCTGCAGATTCTATGGATGAGCATGAATCTTTGGTGGCTGAAACTAGGGCAGAGCAATGGGCGGGTTGGGCAGCCCATGCCCTAACCCATAACCCGTCCATTTAACTTTAAATGGGTATGGGCTAACCCATACCCATGCCTCAACCCATTTAAACTCGTGTAAATGGGGCAAGATATAAATGGGCGGGTTTCATACCGGGTTTTGGGTAACCCATTTACATTTGACTTGTTTATTTTTTAAAAAAAAAAAAAAACATATATAAGCATTAAACATACATCCAAATTCATGACAACTTTCACATATTGCAAGATATTTGAAATCATTTGGATTATTTGGGACATGGTGTGTTAGCTAGAAGATTGATTTAAATAAGAAAAAATAATTCTTTTTGGAAACAAAAGTGGACCACATAAATTTAAAGGAAAAAAAAGTAGAGATGGAGGAACAAATCAATGAGAATTTAATGAAATAACATTCGGATAGTACGACCTTGGCTTGCTCTCGTTCGGTTCGGGGATGAAGACAACATCTACAAATGCCAACCCACGAAGATTACAAACTCTAATTCTCTTGTTCTAGTCGGTCATGACAACTCGCAAGTTGAATAGGCAAATATAGAAAGAAAGAGAGTGAGAGTCAATACCTATTAGGGTTATGGTAGTTAATAAAATAAAATAAAAACACTTAATGGGCGGGTATGGGCAACCCAAAGGTGTGCCCATAGCCCGCCCATTTAATTCTTAAATGAGCGAGTTTTAACCCAACCCATTATGGGTCTTTTTTGGGCGGGCTAAAAGTGGCCCAATTAGACCGGGTTGTGGGCGGGCTCACCGGGTTATGGGTTTCTTGCTCAGCCCTAGCTGAAACTCAATTTTAGTTGAATAAAGAAGGAGTTGCTATGCACAACAGGTAAGTATGTGCATCCCAGTCTTCTTTCATTTTTATATATTTTTAATGTTTATAGCTTCATGTATGGGGGCCGGTTGTTGGGATTCGAACAAGCAACGGAAAAAATTTATCAAATAAATTTTGAATCCCAATGGAGGATCTATCAATGGTGTTTAAGTTAGAGTAGTTAGAATCGTACCTTTCTTTCATATGCGTCTTGATCGATCACTAGGAGCCAATTGAACGAACCAGCTCCCTCTACCAGTATCCACATGAACAGGACTCCAACACAGGCAGCGTGCTAGCACCTCAAACGTTTTTCTCCGTATCCTCTAAGGTTTTCTCTTGCCATGAAGATGGTGATTTCTTAGGATTAGGTTAAGGATAGGAGGAGCAAGGTCATTGGAACCTTGCCTTTCTATGGATGGTGCCTTTTCCTCTCTAAACTTTGGTAAAGACCGAAATTTAGAGAGCATAAGGATCTTATTTTTTGTTGGAAATTATGCCCTAGGGGCAAGCCATTATACTTTAAACGTTTATGTTATTTAAAGTATTCTCCTTTAATTATCATTTCATTTGCATGTTTATAGTGATAACTGTATCCTTGGATATATCTTATAGATTATCCTAAATGTCCCTGGTCGGTCATCTACGTGGGAGCGAAGATGAAATAAGACCAGTATGACTTTGATGAGCTATGGAGATACAAATCAAAGTCATAGGCACTTGTAAGAGTACAAGGTGCTGGACTGACCCACTATGATAAAGTTGCATGGATTTAGTCATAAGCTTATCTCATGTATAACCATGGCACAACGCCCTTTGACCTGAGATCATCATGGATTCCTACATGATGAGTCGCTGATCTTTGACCTAGTCAAAAGTCACCTTTGACCGAGTGATGATAAAGGCTATGATCGGGATTAGTCGTTTTCATACAGAGGAATGTGAATGGTCAAGATGGAATTTGTCCCTCACATTTGTAGAGAGATAATACTGGGTCCCTCGATGAGTGAGTTTGAGAAACGTATGACCATACTACAATGGAAAGGAGTTTCCATTTCAATTAGACTACTCAAGAATCGAGAAAGTAATGGTCAAGAACAAGAAGTTGACATTATCCATGCCTCATCCTTGACCAAATTATCGCGTGACAAAAGGGACGTGACATGGTTAACGATAGGTTGTATCGTATCATTGATCCCCATATGAATTGGGTAGTCGCAATGTCTTACTAGAGGCTGCTTGCGACTTGTGGGCTGGCAGTATTGGCCCGTTGCCGATCTCTTGTAGGCCTGCAGGGTCGCACACAAGAATAGCTGTTGGTCGATTTTCTTGATGGCAAGTGAACCAGTCGAACAAGTAATAAAGAGTAAGTGGAGTATCGTCCCACAGAGACCGAGATACCAGAAGTGACGCTCGATTGCTATGATAATTGTGCAAACAGAAAGTGAATATGATTGGTTTGAGAGGTTTTCGTGATTATGCTAATAAACAGAAGTAAAAGAGTATTGTAGTTGTAAGAAGATATCAGTAAAAAGTTAGGATGAATTTGGAATCACCCTTAAGTATCTCAATCCCCCAATTGCTTTACCCATTGCTATAACATATATACTACACAGCTTCCGCAATGCTACAACATAGCTACTAACTACAACGCTATTCAGTTAACCCACCACTATAGTCTATCAAAGCTTCCGTGTCTAATACTTCTAATGCTAACTTTGTTCCTTCCATATGCCTTTGGCAATTTTCTAGTTAGATCAACGCTATAAAACAGGGTGTATTGGTTATGAGCGGTAGACCCATTCCTGAAGTCTACAATAATAGGTCAAGCCTTGCACCAGCCTGCCTAGCAATACTGTTTCTTAGAGGTCTAATCCCGACTCCTTGCCCATAAGTCGAGGCCACAAATCTAGCCCTTAGCTTCTGCTAATCGACTAGTAATTAATGCACTGATAAGCAAACTGAATTTATTGAATTAAGAACTTGCAACTGGGTTCATTTTACACTTAAGAAATCATCCTCGTTGAGCCATAGGAAAATCAGTTCATGACTGGCGAGGGACACACAAAGCAGATAATAACAGAATGACCCATGATCAAAAGATTAAAACAAAAATAGAAGGCTCGACGAAGTTCCGACGGCATAGAAGAAGCCCTGTCACGTCACCGCTCCACGTCTTCTTCTCTCCATCTTACTGCAAGGGAGGACGCTGGGTGCTCTTGGAAGTTCTCATGCTTCGTGAAATCTCTCTCTCTTCTTTCGAGTCTGGCCGGATGTGAAATCTCGTTTAGGCTCTGCACGACTCTCCCTCTAAGGTTGGCATGCTATTTCCTTTTATAATCGGGTTTTCTTGTGGCGCAAGTTCCAGTGAGCTGGGCTTTCCAAATCTGTCGAGATCTATCGCATCTTCTGATCATAGTAGATTGATTCTGCTGATCCTGCGAGATTCTTCAAATCTTTTAGTTTCGATCCTTCGCATCTTCTATTCCGTTACGTCAGCAATCTACCTATCTTTTCTCGACTTTCGCAATTATTTCCTGAAACAATCTTGACAAAAGATTAGAACAGATGCCGCATAGCATCGCGTTGTTTACTTTGCTATAGCTTTAGTGATGCCTTGTATTGCACTTTGTTATGCGGTCAGAATGCTATAGCATAGTATCAGCGTTGCTATACGTCTTTCTCATAAAACCTCGTACTTTGTCCTCTTCTTAGCACATGTTTAGGATGTAAATGATTTTTATCCTTCAGTTCCCTATATGAATTAATGCCTTTTTGCTTGGATTGATTGAAGTTAAGCTTGTATTTACCATACAATTCAGTCATAAAATATAGGGAAAATATGGCATAAATTGTGCTTATCAATAGCCCAACACGAGCAATAGTGTCTAGATTCACTGAATCTTAGATATGTCTAAGATTTAATGAATACTGTTAATCTAGGGTTGATATATATATATATATATATATATATATCATATCATATTATATTATAATATAATATAAATTCGAAAATAATAATGATATTATTTATAGATAATAATAATATTATATATAGTATTTAATTTATTTGATAAATTAAATAACTATAATAAATTGAGATATTGTATCTCGATTTAATTAAATTGATATATAGTATCTGAAATTTAATTAAATAGAAAGATATCATATCTCAAATTTAATTTATAAAGATAAATTAAATCAGTAGGCTCATAAGGATGGTGTCTTTTCCTCTCTAAACCTTTGGTAAAGACCGAAATTTAGAGAGCATAAGGATGTTGTTTTTTCTCTTAAAAAACGTACAAGAAAAAGGCACACAAAAAATCAGCACTTTATAAGAGTATAACTCTAATTTAAGTGCTTACAAGAAAGGCCCAATACAAGCTTGAATTGGAAAATCCAAATCACAATGAATTAAATTCATATCTTGATTGATTGATTGAATCAATCATTTAAGATGATGAATCACATTAAGTTCTTGATTGATTGATTAAATCAACCATTTAAGATGATGGATCACATTTATATCTTAATTGATTAATTGAATAATAATTTAAGATGATGAATCACATTCATCTCTTAAAGTAAAATTCAAAAATCATTTTTAATTCAATCCTTATTTATTATTCCTCCTGTCTTGATCCAATCATTATTGGATCTTTATATATATATATATATATATATCCATCCACCCTAGATTAAATGTTGTATTCATTAAATCTTAGACATATCTTAGATTCAATGAATCTAGACATTATAGCTCATGTTGACCCATATGAAATTGGCAGCAGGCCAACACTGTACCAGCCCACAAGTCGCAAGCGGCCTCTAGCAAGATATTACAACTACCAATTCATATGAGGATCGATGATACGATGCAACCTATCATACAACCATGCCACGTCCCTTTTGTCATGCGATAATTTGGTCAAGGATGAAGCATGGATAATGTCATCCTCCTATTCTTGACCATTACTTTCTCGATTCTTGAGTAGTCTAACAATTGAAATGGAAACTCCTTTCCATCGTAGTATGACCATACTTTTTCTCAAACTTACTCATCAATGGGCCTAGTAATATCTTTCTACAAATGTGAGGGACAAATCCCATCTTGACTATTCACATTCCTTTACATGAAAACCACTCATCCTGATCGAAGCCTTTATCATCACCCGGTCAAAGGTGACTTTTGACTAGGTCAAAGATTAGCGACTCTCATGTAGGAATCCATGATGATCTCAGGTCAAAGGGCATTGTGACGTGGTTTTACATGAGATAAGCTTATGACTTAATCATGTAGCTTTCTCATAGTGGGTCAGTCCAGCACTTTGTACTCTTATAAGTGCCTAAGACTTTGATTCGTATTTCCATACCTCATCAAAGTCATACTGGTCTTATTTCATCTTCGCTCCCGAATAGATGAACGACCAAGGACATTTAGGACAGTCTTTATAATACATCCAAGGATACAGTCATCATAGTAAACATGCAAATGATATAATAACAAATGAAGAAATACTTTAAATTACAATAATGTTTAAAGTACATTGATTTGCACTAGGTGCAATCATTAATTTGCCTAATTCCCATTGTCCTAACATGACGCTCATGTTTTACTTGCACAAGCGGTTTAGTAAGAGGATCGGCAACATTGTCTTCTCTTGATACTTTGCATATTTTTATATCACCTCTATCATTGATTTCTCTGATAAGATGAAATCGCCTGAGTATATGCTTGATCCTTTGATGTGACCTAGGCTCCTTGGCTTGCGCAATAGCGCCGCTATTGTCACAGAATAAATCTATTGGATTTGAGATGGTAGGCACCACCCCTAATTTAGTAATGAACTTTCTAATCCAAACGGCTTCCTTAGCTGCATCCAATGCTGCTATATACTCAGCTTCTGTTGCAAAATTAGCTACAGTGCTCTGCTTAAAGCTCTTCCAGCTTACCGCACCACAATTCAAAAGGAATATATATCCAGATTGTGATCTAAGATCATCTTGGTCAGTTTAGAAACTCGCATCTCTGTAACCAGTCACATAGAGATCATCACCCAATCCACCATATACTAAGAACAAGTCCTTTGTCCTTCTTAAGTACTTTAGGATATTATTGACAGCTATCCAATGACCCTCACCGGGATCTTGTTGATATATGCTGGTCATGCTTAAGGAAAATGAGACATCTGGTCGAGTACATAACATGGCATACATGATAGATCCAATGGCGAAGCCATATAGAATCTTACTCATGTGATCTCTTTGATCAGGTGTACTAGGACACAGATCCTTACTGAGATGGATTCCATTAGACATGGGCATGTAACCCCTTTTTGAATCCTGCATACTAAATCTATGCAGTATCTTGTCTATATATGTGCTCTGACTTAGACCTATTAGCTTCTTGGATCTATTTCTATAGATCCTGATCCCTTTGATGTAAGTGGCTTCGCCTAAGTCTTTCGTTGAGAAAGACTTTCCTAACCAAGACTTGACACTCTGCAAGGTAGGGATGTCATTCCCAATAAGTAGGATGTCATCTACATAAAGCACTAGAAATACAACTGTGCTCCCACTAACCTCCTTGTAAACACAAGGTTCATCGATGTTTTGAATGAATCCAAACTCTTTGACTACTTCATCAAAACGATGATTCCAGCTCCGAGATGCATGCTTCAATCCATAAATGGATCTTTGAAGCTTGCATACTTTACCAGTTTGTGTCATGTACACATTCTCAAGGAGCTTTCCATTAAGGAAGGCTATTTTGACGTCCATCTGCCATATTTCATAGTCATAATATGATGTAATGGAAAGAAGGATTCTAATTGATTTGGCCATTACAACTGGGGAAAAGGTTTCATCATAGTCCACACAATGAGTTTGAGTGAATCCTTTTGCAATCAGTTGTGCCTTAAAGACATTTACTTTGTCATCCATGTCATTTTTCTCCTTGAAAACCCACTTGCACCCAATAGTTTTTACACCTTCAGGTGGATTGACTAAGGTCCATACCTTATTATCGTACATGGATTGCATTTCAGACTTCCTGGCATTAAGCCATCTTTCGGAGTGTGGTCCCAATATGGCTTCTCAATAGGTAGTTGGCTCATTTTGCTCAATGAGCAAAACATCACAAATTCCAGTCATCAGAAATCCATATCTCTGAGGCTGTAGCCGTGTTCTATTAGATGTTCGTGGGCCTTATGTTACTTGAGTAGGCTCAACTTGTTGTGAGTCTTCTCCGTTTTCCATATGTGGTTCTATGTTGTCTTGTGGCTCTTGAACTTCTTCGAGGTGTACCTTACTCCCACTGGTTCTTTTAGAGATAAACTCTCTATCTAAAAAGACACCATTTGGGATAACAAACACTTTGTGATCGGTAGGATTGTAGACATAGTATCCCTTAGTTTCCTTAGGATACCCCACAAAAAAGGCATTTTGAGGATCTGGATGACAATTTATCAGAGGCTTGCTATTTAACGTAAACCTCACATCCCAAAATTTTAAGAAAAGACAAACTGGGTTTCTTCCCAGTCCATATCTCATATGATGTCTTTTCAACTGCCTTTGATGGAACATGATTTAGTGTGAACGTAGCTGTTTCTAGGGCATGGCCCTAAAAGGACAGTGGAAGATCTGTTTGACTCATCATAGATCGAACCATATCTAATAGAGTTCGATTCCTCCGCTCAGAAACACCATCCCATTGTGGTGTTCCTGGAGGAGTTAGTTGTGAGATTATCCCACAACTCCTAAGATAGTCAATGAACTCTTAGCTCAAATATTCACCACCTCGATCAGATCGAAGTGCTTTAATTGTTTTGTCAAGTTGGCTTTGCACTTCATTTTGGAATGTTTTGAACATTTCAAAAGATTCAGACTTATGTTTCATTAGATATATATATCCATACCTACTAAAATCATCTATAAATGTAATGAAGTATATATAACCTCCTCCGGCAGATGTATTCATTGGTCCACACACATTAATATGTATGAGGCCCAATAAATCAGTGGCCCTCTCACTATGCCCAGTAAAAGGTGCCTTTGTCATCTTTCCCAATAAACAAGACTTACATGTTTCAAATGATTCAAAATCAAATGAGTTAAGTCTATCTTGATGGAGTTTTGAAATGCGTTTCTCATTTATATTGTTACACCCCTATCGGCCTCGCCCTTTCGGGTGGCGGGTTAGAGGGATCCTCATCGCTTATTACTTTTCCTTAGTTAAATTGTCACTTTAAATTTATATCAGAGTACGCGCGGCAGAGCATTGGATCGGTTTGGACAACTTGCAATATACTGATAAAGGTTCATTCAAATACATACATTAATCCCCGTAGGGTTAAGGGTACAACCTTCCAAAATAAATACTAAACAATGAGAGTAAATCATACAGTTATTCCAAATATAGAAGTACAGAAAACCACAGATCATCCTCTATTGCTTCATTTGTCCGCATCAAGCCCTACTTTCTTCAAGTCCTTCAGCCGCTACTGCCTTACGCCTGTATCTTTTGGAACTAGACTGGAGTTCAAAGTTGAACCCCAGAGTAACTGTTAAACTCATATACAATATGTATGCAATGCATGTAATGTAAATCACAATCAGGAACACCATAAACATGGCATGTACTCCGCAGGACCGCCTGGTCAAGACAAGCCCCCGGAACCAGCGCGCAAAGGGCCTCAGTAGTCAGGGAGCGACCCTAACTACCTACCCTAGGGCCTCAGTGGACACCTATAAACACACAGTCATATAGGCTCCACCTACCCCACATATGAACACACTTTGCTTCAAGTTCCATAAAATTCGCATAGCAGCAGAATTTTCCAGAAACGCTGACCCAACTTCACCGATTTTTAATAAATTCTATAAAAATCATATTGACATGAAATCAGTGGCCTTAGAAGGATGTCTATTTTATAGGAAAAAAATAGCTACCAAATTCATCTAGGTTCAAAACGCGTCCTTATTCCAAAATAATAGCCACTGGTCCGAGACCAAATCCAGGTTTTTAGGTCATTTTAAACTTAATAGATCTCTCGGTTGGAAACTCCACATGACGCAAAAGATTATATCAAAATCATCCTCAGGATGTCTACTTTCACCATGTAAAATTTCAGATCAAACGGAGTTCATTTACTATTTCAAAACTACCGATTAACACATGCTGCCCAGAAACCATAAGAACCGAAAGATTTTCGTATAACAAAGACTTAGGCTTTTAGGGTTTGGAAAAAAGGTGATCCAACATGTCCCCACACAAAAAAAACCTTTTGGACTCAATGGAAACCTTAAAGATACCAAAATACTATAGCAACTCCACGAAAATCACCATAGGGGCGAGATGAAGGTAGCTTAGTTTCTTAGGTTTAGGGACTTACCTCGGATGTTGGTTGCGGGTGCCTTCCTCTTTCTTGGAGCAAGACCTTCAGCTGGACCTTCCTCTCCCTCACCTTGAGCACGAAATAGGCTGATCAAATGGAGGGAGGAGTGTCCTATTTATAGGCCCCAAGTTCCAAATTTTGCCCCTAGGTAGTCTTATTTGTGGGTTTTAAGGTTAGGGGCAAAATGGTCATTTTTCCCCATCCATCTTCCAAAGCAAGGGGCCCACGAAATCAGACCTTCTAGAAACCTTCTAGGGTCTTCCATGGGCAGAAAATGGCGCATCCCAATGCTAAAAATAGGGTTCCAGTTTTGCCCCTAGGTGGCCTTAGTTGTAGGTTTAAGGTGTAGGGGCAAAATGGTCATTTTGCGCCGTTCTTCTTCCAAGACAGTGGGGTCCACGAAATCTGCCCAAAGATGTGCCATAATTGCACTTTCCAAGTCATAATTACATGTCACTTTGTTGTCATATCAGATTTGAATTATGTGGTCCAGATTAAACCGGGTTATTTTATTCTTTCTCTCTCTTCATTATGACTTTGATGTGACAATCTCTCTCTTCATAATTACACAGCAAGATATTTTCTCTCTCCTCTGGGCCCACTGGAATTCACCCCTACCAGTGTCCTGAGCCTGGGCCCGACTCCGGGAAATCCTATCCGGCCCCGCTCAACTCCCGGTTGTCGGTCCCACCTTACCTCGTAATGCGTGCCCTTCCACCGGACTTGTGTGGGCCCGGATCATCAGTCACTTTTCCCAGACCACAAGTGGACGGGGCATACTACCTTCGGGATCAAGAAACCTTTATTCCAGTACCCCAGATCCACCTCATAATGCGTGCTACCCGATAATCCAACTTCTGGCCCCAAAATGCCACGTGTCCGACGTAGCACTACTACCATTGACTTTTCCTTCTATAATGGGTCCAGATACACACTTTATCTCTCTCTTCCCTTCTTGTTGCCTTCAAAAACGCAGGGCTCCTATGACTGCCCTGAAAATGCCGTATACTTACCTATATCGGCATATTTCCGCTCAACTAAGTGTCCTATACCTCAGGACATAGTGGGGCGGCATCTTTTCCGACCAGACTTACACCGTATACATCTCCTATGCCCATTTTACACTAGCACCTTCATCCATAACTTGTACATACTAGGTCCACTGACCCGTATGGCCGAGTTGCTTAGTCCCAAAGAGTCTTCCCATGCCTCGACCGTCTTGGGACTCTTCCCAAACTGGGCCTAGTCGTCCGCCTATTTTAGGCTTATTTCAATTGTTAGGGTCCAAAATTTGGGGTGTTACATATATGGTCTAGACGACAATGACATAGGTAGGTCGAATTCAAATCACTTGACTTGATCCTTTTGGTAGCTGTGTTATAGATATGTCCATTATTAGGATGTTCTAAATTAAGTAAATAATGACCAACATGCAAATCACCATCAGTATAAAAAATGTCATTACGATAAATAGAACATTTAACATTCCTAGTAATGGAAGTATAACCTTCCTTATCCAAATAAGAAAGAGAAACAATGTTACTACTCAAAGCAGGAACATAAAAGCAATTGTTCAAAATGAACAAAAGCCTACTGGGAAAAACTAATTCATAAGTGCCTACGACTAAAGTAGCAACTCTTGCTCGGTTTCCAACTCGTAGGTCCACTTCGCCCTTCTTCAACTTTCTACTATCCTTGAGACCTTGTACATTTATGCAAATGTAAGAACCACATGTAGTATCTAATACCCATGTAGACTGATGAGAGTTGCCGAGCCCACAAAAAATAACCAGGATTTAAATATTTGTAGTATAGGAAGCCTGGATCATTTCTCTCAAGGAATTCGCAGCGGGTCTAAAATCAACAGTAAACAAGTAACACAGTAACTAGAATGGGCGGATTTTTCAATGCAAGTTAAACAAAGCAAATACTAAAACAGAAAGCAAGAAAACGAGATTAATCAGATTAAAAACCATTAACCCAGAATTGAGATTCCATACCCTTCATCGGAAAAAAGATAATAACCAAACTCGTGATTGATTCTGGACAAACCCAAATCTCTGCGTTTGTACAGATATTCCTTCGACTAGATGATCACCTAGCATCTGATCGAACACATGGTGAGCTCATTGTGCGATCGTACAACACTCTCTGTAACCCGGTCCGACCTAAGTCCTTGGGATATCAATCTGGGTATTAGATCTAATACCCAATCCGTAATTATAATCGGATTCGATTAAAATAAACAGAAATGAATTACGTTACCAATTGAAGTCGGGTCCTCTGGATTCGTGGAATCTTCAATCCATGGGTCAACCACAGAAGCTTAGTCAAGCATGGTTGGGCAAAACACAGAAGAAAAGATGAAGAAGAACATAAATATGATGAATGATTCAGAGAAAATAATAAGCTTCTAATTCAATCTGAAAAATCTCATACAACGTAATTTAGAATATGTTTGTAGCCACCATCTAATTTTCCTTTTAGAGGAAAGGAGGAAATCCCTAATAATAGGAAACCTCTAATAAATAGGAAATCTCTAAAAAAAAATAGGAAACATCTAATAAATAGGAAACCTCTAATCAATAGGAAATCTCTAAAAAATAGGAAACCTTTAAAAATTGGTCTTTGATTACAAAATTCGGGCAAAATAAAAATCCAGAAAAATGTGTCTATCTTTAGCTCCAATTTCGTCCATCTTCTTGTCTGAATCAGCCTTCCAAGTCTTCATAACAATTGTAGCTCTCTGAATCATCTAAAAAATGAAAGAAGAATGAGGCTAATCCGATATCTAGACCAAAAGTTATGGCGACAATAGTTAAGCATTGTAAATCTGGAATTTTATTACGAAAAACAAATTTAATCTAATTAAAAGCTTAAAACCCAATTAAGTAATAAAACCCATTATTTCTCAATTAAACATTCCTAATTTATTAACCAATAGATACAAATAAGTGAAATAATATTCAATTATCATAGAATGAATGTCTATAACACAAATACCTGAAGCTATAGCTCCGCTATCCTTCTTATTCTTTTCAGATCTTCAAGGTAGAGTTTGCAGTTCCTCTTCCAATGATCAGGTTCATTGCAGAAGAAGCAGACCCCATCCTTTGGAGGGTTTGCCTTCTTGGCTACAGGCTTAGTTTCGGATCTGCTTGACTCTTTGGTCTTACTAGCTGAGCCATTACCCTTTCTTTTTCATACCCCTTCCTTTCTGAACCATCAAAACAGTGCTGGACTTCTTCTTAATGCTCTGCTCAACAGTTTTGAGCATCCCATGCAATTCAGAAATTGATTTCTCCATGTTGTTCATGTTGTAGTTCATGACAAACTGATCATAACTTTCTGGGAGTGAGTTCAAGATCAAGTCTGTAGCTAACCCCTGGCTCATGGGAAATCCAAGCCTCTCAAGGTGATCAATGTAGCCTTTCATTTTCAACACATGAGGACTAAGCGATGCACCTTCACCATCTTGCGGGAATGTAAGGCTTTTATCGGTCTCATACCTCTCTTGCCTTGCCTGTTGCTGGAACATTTCCTTGAGATGGACAATCATCTCATAAGCCTCCATATGTTCCAGATCTCTATGGAGCTCTGGAACCATAGTGCAAGCATTAGGCATCCTACATCCACAAAGTCATCCTTATGCTTTGTGTAAGCATCTCTTTGAGCTCTTGGAGCATTGGCTGCAGGCTCGTCAGGAATGGGTTGATCGAGGACATACACCTTTCTTTCATGCTTGAGAACAATTCTCAAGTTCCTAAACTAGTCAAGAAAGTTTGTCCCATTGAGTTTGTCCTTCTCAAGGACTGATCGCAGTGATAGTGTAGCAGTATTACTAGTTGACATGATTCTACAATAAAATATGCAAAGTTGGTTAGTAATCTCCCACTGAATTAACAACCCTCAATATAATTAGTGGGCTAAGATCCATGTTTGGCTTAAATTTAAGTCCTCTTTGGCAAGACGCTTAAAGTCAAGTTATTTAAGTAGGCAACCTCTTTGCCAATTACACATATGTAACTCTTAGATCTTTATGGGATTCGATCATCGCATGACCCGACATGTTTAATCTCATCTAATGCCTTGAGATCCAAAACCATTTTGTTAATCTCAATTAAGTCAAAATAATAATGAATGTTGTGAGTATCACCATTAGTCACGCTTGTCTCACCGAGATAACTCAAGCACATCCACTTTGGTGGTTCTTACAAATAAGCGATCTAGGTTTTGACAAGTATTCATTGATTAACGGCATTACGACTTAAGATTTTATTTAGAGGGTTTAACCAATTAATTCTATTTATATGAATGCAGTGATAGTTGTATCTCATACAAATAACACATAAACGCAAAAGTAAACATGCAATGATCTAATCAAAAGCATAATTAAAACATGACACAACATGGCTCACCTAACCTAAAATCCTCTCAAGCCAATGAGAGGACTTCTCTAAATAAGAAAAAGAAAATTACATTAGGAGAAACCTCGTTTAAACATACGAGGGGAGTGAGATGAGAAGAGAATGTACATAGAGAATATTTAGAGAAAAGACATGGCACAAAGGCCATATTTAAACATTACAACCCTTGTAAAAACTAGAGCCATGTTGTTCACCATACCCAAACAACTTTGAAAGTAAACCACAACATGTGTTAATTCATAAATATGAAAGAAACAGAGAGTGTCATGATTAAATTATATCGTGCTACGAATAGTTAGCTATGGCGGTCCCGTTAACTAGCGTCCTTTGTGGGGGGTAGGGGCAGCCCTTAGAGCTTTTCAAAAAAGGTAAAATCTTTTAGTAAAAAATTTTCGTTTTAAAAAATTTCGAGAGAGAGAGATGACATTGTTCTGTGTTGCGATCTGAGCACTTTAGAAGACTACACAAAACAACATCGTCCTAGCCTTCTTCTTAAAGCTTTTGGATCTAACAGCGTTGTTCTGTGTTGCGATCTGAACACTTCAGAAGACAACACAAAACAGTGTCGTCCTAGCCTTATAAGAACGTAACCCTAACATGACTCGAACGTGAACTAAATTTAAATGCATACAAATATTCGGTTAAGCATATATATATATATATATATATCCCATATATAACACATGTATAAGAACACGAACCCAATTTAAACACACAATTGATTTGGCTCTGATGCCACTGTAGTATTCGCACAAGCAGCGGAAGAAATTTATCAAAATAAATTTCGAATCCCAATGGAGGATCTATCAATGGCATTTAAATTAGAGTAGTTAGAATCGTACCTTTCTTCCGTATGCATTTTGATCGATCACTAGGAGCCAATTGAACGAATCAGCTCCCTCTACCGATATCCACACGAACAGGACCCCAACACAGGCAGCATTCTAGCGCCTCTAACATTTTTCTCTGTATCCTCTAGGGTTTTCTCTTGCCAAGAAGATGATGGTTTCTTAGGATTATGTTAAAGATAGGAGGAGCAAGATCATTGGAACATTGCCTTTCTATGGATAGTGCCTTTGCGTCTCTAAACCTTTGGTAAAAACTGAAATTTAGAGAGCATAAGGATCTTGTTTTTCTCTTAGAAAAATGTGCAGGAAAAAGGCACACAAAAAATCAACCCTTTATAAGAGTCTAACCCTAATTTAAATGCTTACAAGAAAGGCCTAATACAAGCTTGAATTGGAAAATCCAAATCACAGTGAATTAAATTCATATCTTGATTGATTGATTAAATCAACCATTTAAGATGATGGATCACATTAATTTCTTGATTGATTGATTGAGTCAACCATTTAAGATGATGGATCACATTTATATCTTAATTGATTAATTGAATAATAATTTAAGATGATAGATCATATTCATCTCTTAAACTAAAATTCAAAATCATTTTTAATTCAATCCTTATTTATTATTTCTCCTATCTTGATCCAATCATTATTGGATCTTTATATATATATATATATATATCCATCCACTCTAGATTAGACATTGTATTCATTAAATCTTAGACATATCTTAGATTCAATGAATTTGGACATTATAGCTCGTGTTGGGCTATTCTTGTGTGCGACCCTGTAGGCCCACATGAAATTGGCAGCGAGCCAACACTCTACCAGCTGACAAGTCGCAAGCCGACTCTAGCAAGACATTACGATTACCTAATTCATATGAGGATTGATAATACGATACAACCTATTATACCACCATGCCACGTCCCTTTTGTCACTCGATAATTTGGTCAAGGATGAAGCATGGATAGTGTCATCCTCCTGTTCTTGACCATTACTTTCTTGATTCTTGAGTAGTTTAACAATTGAAATGGAAACTCCTTTCCATCGTAGTATGGCCATACTTTTCTCAGACTTACTCATCGAGGGGCCCAGTAATATCTCTCTACAAATGTGAGGGACAAATCTCATCTTGACCATTCACATTCTTCTGCATGAAAACCACTAATCTCGATCGAAGCCTTTATCATCACCCGGTCAAAGGTGACTTTTGACTAGGTCAAAGATTAGCGACTCTCATGTAGGAATCCATGATGATCTCAGGTCAAAGGGCATTGTGACGTGGTTATACATGAGATAAGCTTATGACTTAATCCATGCAGCTTTCTCATAGTGAGTCGGTCCAGCATCTTGTACTCTTACAAGTGCCTAAGACTTTGATTCGTATCTCCATACCTCATCAAAATCATACTAGTCTTATTTCATCTTCGCTCCCGTATAGATGAACAACTAGGGACATTTAGGACACTCTTCATGATACATCCAAGGATATAGTCATCATAATAAACATGCAAATGATATGATAACAAAATGGAGAAATACTTTAAATAACAATAATGTTTAAAGTACAATGATTGGCCCCTAAGGCATAATTTCCAACAGTAGTGTGATTCTTTATCTTAATTCAATTATAATTCAATTCCCCAAGTTAATTATGACATGCATCAGAGTATTAGTAGCCAAGCATGCACCAGTTTGGCAACTATATATTGGTAAGATAAAATGTGGAAGGGTAAATTTTCCCGAAGGGATTAAATATACAGTGATCCCGAATCATAGCACCAAAATAATTGTAACAAAATATAGTCATCCTGGAGAAATTCAAAATAAATATCCAAAAAGAATCACCAAGAGTCTCCACCATACTAATCCAACTCCATGGTCTTACCTCAATCTCCCGGCTCAATCCTAGATGAACTACCTGAGGGATTGAAAGGGGTTGGGATTCAAAATTGAATCCCGAAGTAACTGTAAATCTCATATAAGATGTACATACAATGAATGTAAGAAAAACCAGGAATGAAACACAAACCACATAGCATTCAATATCATGCACATAGCAAGGCACACAGCTAATCCGGAACTAGCAGTCCTAATAGCGCCTGTTGATCTTGGGTTTGGCACATAGCAAGGCCTTAATACACACAACATGTTCCGTTTCCATAGCGCTTGGAAATAAATGACAATAGGATGCATGCAATTTCTATGGTAAAGTATACATAGAAAAGTCATTCAAAGTATACAAGGTTAAGGTTACTACCTGGTAGTCGACCATAAATATTAATAAATTTTTCTCGGTGCACAAATACCACAAGTAGCCCCTAAAATAACAAAATATAAATATAATTAAATCCTCCTCAATATATATTTCCTTTGCTGATTTAAAACAAGCCCATTTCCAGTGTTCAAATCCCCTAAATTCCTTTCCTCAATAAGGAACTATTTATTGGCTAAAGCCTCTTATTTTGGGTCAAATTCTAAAATTTCCAGAAACAGTAACTGATCTTAAAAAATTCATAATTACATCTAGAAAAATCCTTTTGAGGTGGTTCAAAAGACCAACTAACCCTTATTATGTCTATTGTTAACCAAAAATACTCATTTGGGCCAAAGACATCGAAAATCCAACCACAACCCAAAACATCAACTCGGTCGAACAGAAATTCCAGATTCAGGGTCAGTTATGCTTGTAAAATTTCATAATTTTCTAAGTTCGTTTGCTAGGTCGGAAAGCACGTTGCAACTGACTGACTCCAAAAATCATGATTCAACTCTTTGTTATACAAAATTTCATTTTGAACACTTTGAAATAATCAAAAGTACAAAAATCAAATTAAATATCAATTAATTCTTGGAAAATTTTTGAAAATCACATCTTAAACACAAACACCCAAGTTTTCAAACAAACAACATAATCCTACTACCACATGCTTGATCTTACTCCTTAGGCCATAGATCTTAACTTTAACTTTGTATTTTTATTTTCCATCAACCAAGTCTTTCTTGAATCTTTGTCCTCTTTTACTACCAAGATCACTTTGTCCTTCACCTCAAATCACCAAGGAAAAGTGAAGGTGGAATATCACCTAGAGGGGGGTGAATAGGTGATCACTTTGGTACTGGATGTATAAATAATGAAAGCAGTAAAGAAGTAAGGAGAAATGACACAGAGGAATTATACTGGTTCGGTCCAACTCCTTGACCTACGTCCAGTACCCAAACACTCCGGGATTTTCACTATCTCACAAATGCAATTACACACTCTGTACTCAGGATGATCCTTTCTCCCTAGGACTCACTCCCCTTTACAAGTTGTAATTGTATACTCACACTCAAGATACCACTACCTTGAGATTTGAACGAATGTAAATACAAATAATAAAACTCTCTCACAGAGTAGATGAATAATAAACACTGCTCAGTAATATCTGAAGATATGTACAGAATAGAAATTGAACACTTTGAATGCTTTGTCTGTGCATGCGTTGGTTCGTACCAATGAATTCAGTCCTTCGTGAATTTATAATGGTTGGAAAGAAGGAGCCGTTGTAGGATCTGAATTTGTCCGTTTGAATATGACCGTTGTTTGCAATTAACCATTCGCGCCAATCTCGCCTGAATTGGATTAAGTGTGTTGTCTCTGTTTGGCTCTGTTTTACGGAACCTTTGCTATCTTGATGAGGCATCAATATTCAACCGTTGCTAAATCATCTGAAAATGACTCAAGATTATGATTAATAATATCACAATAAATATTGCATGATGTTTAGGAAGATATAAGTAAGGAACCAAATCATTGGAATAAAGTTGCAGAGAATTTGTATTTGCTGGTGCACAATACTCGGGTAGCCCAATTCTCATACTTGAGTACCATATATCCAATACTTGAGTATCGTTATAGTAAGTTCATATCAGACACTTCAACTCGTCAATACTTGAGTAGCCCAATTCTTATACTCGAGTATTACACATCCAGAGAGCAAATGACATTCAGCAATTAATCCATACTCAAGTATGCTATATCCAATACTTGAGTATTGTCTCAGTAATTCAAACCAGAAGCTTTAGAACGATGTTATTCGAGTAGATGATTTCTGATATATAGTAGTCTTATGTAGTAGCATCTGTTCTTGTGCAAGAATGTATCAGTTGTTGGATATTATGCTTCCAGTGCAAATCGAGATTTCAAGGTATACTCGAGTATCACACTTATCTACTCGAGTATGATGAACTTCTGATATATAGACTTGTTTCAGCCTCGACATTACTTGAGTATTGTATTTGAATACTCGAGTATTGTTATGTTGATTGATTCAGCATCATCTTTGTCTTGCTGCTACTCGAGTATTATTTGAGATATACTCGAGTATTATAGATAGGCTATTTCCAGCGATGCCTCTGTCCCGATATTACTCGAGTATATATCATCCTCTACTCGAGTAATCACCTTCAAATGTCATATTGCTGGCTGCCATATATTGTATTGATTTAGCAAATATCAGATTTTCAGGATGCAATCAACTTGGCTGTATAAGAGGTAATTTCCAGTGGCCGTAACGTCTTCGACATAATTCCAAATTTGGCAAATCACCCCATCTTAGAAAGCTCTTCAATCTTGGTTTCCAATTCAATAAAAATCAGCTCCAAACTAGTTGTATTTCATCCATTAACATCAGATGAATGGAGGTTGTTCTTATCCAGCGTTTTTGCAGCATCCAGAACAGACTGTCAACTTCAAAACATTATAACTCCTTCAATAGATCTTCATTTTCTGTGTTCTGGATGTTTTTGAAAAGATATTTGAGTCTAATTTCCAATGGCACTAGTTGCAGCTCAATTGAATTTGTCATTTGCGAGATACACTCAAATTACCAAAGCTTGGTCTAAATTGTGATGATGATTTTTGTGTCAACTTGAAAAAATCATATCTCTCTCATCTTGACTCATTTGGACTTTAATTTTGGTCAAAAGTATGCATTGGGAGTCTAGTTTCATATGCCACTAGTTTCATGTCAATCCGGTTCCTGGTTTGGGAGATATCATCAAATTACCAGAGGTCGCCAGCTGAGACGCGAAGCAGAGCTGAGGAGAGTAGCTGAGATCACGCCAATACTCGAGTATTTAAGCTACATACTCGAGTATTGCTAGAAGTTTTGCCTGGATACTCTAGAATTAAGCTGCAATACTCTAGTATGTTGGCTCTTATGTTTTTTATGATTACAATTCTCTTGTGAAATTAAATAAGAAAGAACATGGCAAATGAATTCAATAAGTATGTTACTCGGGCAAAGGATAATGTTTACTTGAGCAACATCGTGAGCAAAGCATATCAGAAGCAATCTGATAGAACTTTGCTCGAGCAGACCATATGGTCTTGCTCGAGCAACATTGAGCTAGGTTGACTAAAACGCAGGAAGCATGCTCATCCAGAAGACAAAAGCATGCTCGAGCACTTTGCTCGAGCAAGCTTAAAATATTGCTTGAGCAATATCGAGCAACCTGTGTTTTTTGCTCTATTGAAGACTCTACTCGAGCAAGGAAAAAGTGTTGCTCGAGCAAGCCCAAAATGATGCTCGAGCAAGGTCGAGCAGCAAGCGCTTCCTTCATTTTAAAAAGGGGTTGCCCGAGCATGGTTTCACTCATGCTCGAGCATCAGCGCATTCCAGGCATCTCCAAGTAAACCAAAGAAGGCTTGCTCGAGCAAGGTCTGGAAGTCTACTCGAGCAACAGCGAGTGTAGTGCAATTGTTCTAGTTTGAGAAAGAGCTTGCCCGAGCGTGATATTAATCATGCTCGAGCAACAGCGAAGCAAAGGGCATTTAGACTGATTTCATCGAGCCTGCCCGAGCATGATATTTTCATGCTCGAGCAAGGAAGTTTTTCTGCTCGAGCATCAGCGAGCAAGCACACTTCCTTAAGCATTTCAAAGGAGCTTGCTCGAGCAAGATTAGACCTTTGCTCGAGCAACATCATCCTGTTTTTGAAAACACCGTGTGCGAGATTCATAAATCATCGAATGGATTAATACCTCTTTTGATTATTACTGATTATGATTACCAAATACTGTTAACCAATTTGTTCATGAGTTTCAGATCATTTAGGCATAAGACACCGATGATTTTGAATGAATCGATATCAGCTGTCAGAGGCATTAAATGCTCCTACCTAAACGAGATATTTTGGGAGACCAATGTTCTAAGCAAAGTAAAGCCGTTTCTGATATTCTCCAAGTTGGCATTAAATGCTAACTCACAACGGATACAACCGAAAGAATGAAAGAGAATGTCGGAACTGAAAATTCCAGTTTTACCAGTCAGAACGGAGGAATTCTTGTGGAACGCTTCATTTGTGTAACGGACATATCCGATTGTCTAAAACGGTTATTTCTTGTCTAAAACGGCTATTTCTTGAAGCTCACCAATGGTCATTAAATGCATCAACTATAAATAGCCGGAGCATTCAATTTGCCAACTACCGAAATACTGCACAATCAATTTGAGATTAAATTCATTCACTGTTTCATCTGTATTGTTATCTGTTCTTCAGTGATCATTTGCTTATCAACTCGTGAGGAGTATTTAAAGCACTTATTTCATTATTGAGTTTGTATCTTAAGGTTGAGGAACCTTAAGAGAGGGTGTATCAATTACAACTTATAAGGGGGAATGGAGTCAGAGAGTGAGTGACCATCCTTCGTTTACAGAGTCTGTAATTGTTTCTGGAATTTAGTGGAATCCCAGAGCATTCCTGGGGACTGGACGTAGGTCAGTGTTTTGACCGAACCAGTATAAACCTTCTTGTGTCCTTTTATCTTATTGGTCTCTATTTTGTATATACACAAGAAAAGAGTTTAAAAGTTCAAGAATCACCTATTCACCCCCTCTAGGTGATATTCCATCTTCAGAGTATTGCTTCTGGAACAGTACCATACTCGAGTATTACATTGTGATACTCAAGTATTGCTTCAGGAATGCACTGAATAAAAGCTGATAAAGTATCATACTCGAGTATTAAGTTGTGGTACTCGAGTATTGCTTCAGGAATACATCTGTGGCTTATTTTAACTATGTCAATTCAACTTCCATTTGATCATAGAGACTTTCATATTGATATTCTCCTTTCTTCAATCTTATCTCTTGATCATTCTCTATAATTTAACTTGGACTAACCTATAATAAACAAAGTAGTTAGTCAATCTATATGATATAAACTTTTTGCTCTAGATAACGGCATCAATATAAGACATCATAAAAACTAATCATAACTAACAAAAAGTTGTTCTTTAATATCTTAGCCATATTAGAGAAAGTAGAGGAGAGTAGGTTAAGGATCGAAAGCCATAGAACTTACCTTAGCCTTGATCTTCCTCTTCCTCTTCCTCTTGCTTCTTGTGCTTCTTTGAATGGCTTCACTTTCTCTCTTCCTCTCCCTCTCCAATTTTGAACAGCAGCTCCAAATGGGAAGGAAATGAGTATTTAAAATGTTCAACTTCCCAACTAGCACTCCAGCAACTCCCCTTTTGTTGATTTTTTTCCATAAGCTTCTAAAAACTTAGTTGCCTTATGAAATCATTTCATTTTTTTCCTTATCTTCCCTCCTAGGCCGAAACATAGGGCTGTTTGGGGGAGGAAATTTAGTTCCAAATTTTGCTTAAATAATATGTCCAATCATCCCTCTTTCATCACATGTCTTGATGTATTTTTCTCTCTCTTCCCTCTTGAAAACCAAAATAGGGGGTATTTTGGGAAAATTTTGTGTCTTCAAGTCCCATCCAAAGGCTCATACATTTATGAAGATGATGATGTAAGCTAGATGATGTCACCATGCTTGCTTAAGCATGATGTCATTAATTTTCAAACTTCAAAATTTAGCTTCTCCAACAAGTCATTAACTTTTAGATGGCTCATTAGTTCATGAATTGGGCCTACTTCTTGGGCTCCCAAAAATTGTCTTTCTCCTTAGCCCAATATTCCTAGTTCTTTGGCTTACAACATATAACATTCTTGGGCTTATTTGGAATTTACTCTTTCCTTCTTATTTCCTCCCTCTTGTGCGAAATAATTAGGGGTAAAAAGGGAAAATAAAATGTGTTTTGACTTCCATTGTCATCTATTCCCTTAGGTTGCCCATGACCAAATTAATTTATTCAAGCATAAATAAACAATTTCTCATCCTTCTCTTACTTTAATTGTTTCATGCAAGTAACCGAATATCACTAACACATGACTAGATGAAAAATTCATATTTCCCATAAACTTCATATTAATTCGTTCAACACAATAATTCAGATGAAAAATGGGAATATTACATTTGTGCTTTTTGATAATAGAATCAAAAATTGGAGCTACGAGATAATGATTCATCATAATTGTCCATGATGAGCTCTTCTTAGGAATCCTCTTTCTCTTGTTATTTTGTGTTGACTGGATCATGGAAGCATTCTATGATTTCACCTTCTTCCATCTTGTCTTCCATTTGTTCATCACCCATAGTTGTGCAATTTATAATTTCTGATGAACTATCAACACTTTCAACTTCAACACAATCTTTAGAAGCATAAATATCAAGAGTATCGTAAATTTATTTAGCACAACAGAAAATTTTAATTTTCTCAAAATCATTTTCGATCAATGCACTATATATAAAATTTTTATTGCTCTAATGTTTAACGAAAACATTTTCTTTTCTTTTTCAATCCAATCCTTCCTTGGTTTGAGATCAAAAGCATTTGTAAAAACATTCTACATGTCAAAATTATATGTTTTAATAAAACTAGTCATTCTAGCTTTCCAAAACCAAAAGTCAATATCTTTTAAAAGAGGTGGAATTGTATAGTCAAAACCTTATAAAAGTGAGTAATACCCAAAATGAGCCATAGATAACTGTTGAGAGGTTAAGTCCTTTAAACAAGAGCCCTGCTCAGATACCAAATGTTAGACTTGGCTGGCACACAAGAGGGGGTGAATAGGTGTAAGATAAAAACTTAGGAACTTTGAAAATATTTTTGCATCTTAGTGAAAAATAATAAGTATAAAGATAATGAGCTATAAAATCACAATCAATTAAACAAATCAGGTATACAGAAAATATAAGAGATAAGGGAAGAGAATATACAAACTATGATTTATATTGGTTTGGTCCAATCCTTGATGACCTACATCAAGTCCCCAAGCTCCACTTGAGATCTTCAATTCACTATCTTCTTGTTTAATCCAAGCACAAGAGAAGCCTCTACACTCCCACAAGTTTAGCCAGGCACTTTGAAGCCTTTTACAAATCTCTCACTGAGTTGACCACCCTTACACACCGTAAAGATACAACCTTTGATGAATGATTAAATAAATATTCTCTCTTAGAAGTGATAAGATGAACACTAAAGTACATTACAAATAATCTCTTTCTTTATGATAAATTATATGAACTTTGAGAAATCATAGAGCATATGAGATATACGTTAGAGTCAGAGTGTTGGCATTTTGATGGTGAGAAGCAAGCTCTTTTTTCTGGCTTTGAATGCTTTTCAATTTATAGTTGATGTACCTCTAATGACCATTGGAGATATTGAAGCATTTGTTAGCCACATTCATATTCTTGCTGTAATTTTGTCCGTAAGCTTTATAGAAATATGACCATTTTGAGACTCTAACACAAATTGCTTTTAGCCATGAGCTCTAATCCAAGTTTGATCACCTATAATATGTAATATCCCGAATTTTGGGCAAGGAAACTTGAGAATAAGCCTAAGTTAGGCAGACTACTAGGCCCGGTTCAGGAAGTGTGACAATTCCTGAACAAATAAGGATCCTCTGTGTTTTAGAGGAAAATAGGAAGAGAAAGAAACACTGAAAAGGCAAGTTCTAAAAGCAAGAGATAAGGTAATCATTGCACAGGGACACGTGGCATTATGGGAGTAAAGGAAGATAAAGCAAGGGCAAAATGGTCAAATCCTTGTCCTTTGGGCATGCAATTTCGTCCAATATGAGAGGGGAGAGAAAAAATGATAATTTTACCCATACTCTGGTCCAAACTCAAGACACAGGACCCACAAGCGATAGACCGATAGAAAAGGGGACCGATAGGAACCAGTTAGGGGATTATTTTTGGACGAAATGAGACAAATGTGGGGCCACCTTGGAAAGAGGGAAGGTGCCACATGAGTATGCCTGGGTAGGGGAGAATATCTGGAAAAGACAGAGAAAAGTACAAAAAGACACACTTTTGGACCCGGTGGGACTCGATAGAGACTGGTAGACCCCGAATTTGACTGATAAAGTGGGAAAATGGAATTAATTTATGGAGATCAGTTTTGTGGGACCCCCTAGGTGCATATGACCCCTTTTTATCTATGAAAATATGATTTGAAGAAGAGGTAATCTTAGTCAATCCAATTATTAACGTGTGGGCCCCACCGTAAGACAAAAAGGCATTTTGAGTCAAATTGAGTAATTCCTATCAAATAAAAAGATGGAATCTGATGAAAGGGGTTGGGGATGCGCCACATAAACCTCCTAGAAGCCTCTGAAATTTGCACATGGGAAAAATATTAAGTAAGGTCAATTGGTTACCAACTAAACAAGAAATTTACTTAGTTATATTGGATCCAATTAGCTACTTTTAGATTAATATTAAAAGGAGCTCAATTTGTCATTTTTCTTCCTAAAAGTCATGTCACAGATAAAGGAGAGAGGAGGGACCAGCCAGCTCCCATAGCCAAGATCAAGCCCTCAACCACCTTGTCCACCAAGCCAAAGCTCCGAAATAGGTAACTACCAACAACTTGAACCTTTAAAGTTTAAACTTTGGATTTTTGTGCTTCTGGTTGGGGCTTGATTTTGGGGTCTGATTTTGGAGTTTTTGATGGTCCCAAAGGGTTTAATATGTCATTTTGTATGGGGTTAGATTGTAGTTTGAGTTTCCGAACTTGAAATCACCGAAAAAGCCTTAAAAGCAAGTTTGTTCTTGATTCTGGAAATTCTAGCAGTGGACCTTCAAGTGAGTTCTAAAAATGGTAAAAGAATTTAATTTTGGCTGAGCTTTTACAGGAAAAAATTGCACATCCTGAGGTTCACTGTAATATATAATTTTATGATTTTTGGATTTTTCTACTAAGAGATAAAAATTGGCAAAGTTGGCTCTGTCTACAACAGGGTGAAATTTGACCCAGGTGTGAAAAGTAAGAAAAACACAAAATTAAAAGTAATTTCAGAGTCTGGAAATATTTTTCATGGAAAATAGACATTTCAATGGTTAAAATGGCATAGAATCATGCAAAAATGATTTTGTTAGAATTTATTAAAAATCATGGAAGTTGGGCTAAAATCACTGGATTTCTGGAAATTTTGGGTTGGGCTCGGTTTTGACAAGAAAAGCATAATGGCATTTTTGTAAATACTGAATAAGTATATTTTAATGATATATAGGTCAAAGGAACCCTTGAAAAGTCAGCGGGCCCAATAAAATATTAAGGACAATATTTACCACACCAGGTAGTAACCGTTTTACTCAGATATCTTTATGTGTTCTGTTGTATGTTTGTGTTTGCCATGTGTGTTTTTCTTTGTATATGTTTGTGCCAAATATGCATACAGTGTTGTGTGATTCCTAGCGCTGAGGACGTTCAGTCTGAGGCCGGCCTTAACTGCGGCTGTGCGGGTTGAGTTTCAGTCCGGGGCTGACCTAGTGAGGGCGGCTTTACAGGTTGAGAGTCCAATGAGACCGAGGCTTGCCGTGGTAAGGCAGCTGTACGGGTTCTTGGATTATGGTATGTGTTTTACTGTGGTATGATCTGGATGCGTATATGGTATGTGTTTGGCATGCTCTTATATTTTTATCTCGCATGGTAACTTACATACTCCTTACACATTTAGTATTTGAGTATTGACGATTACTCTGGGGGCCGTTTTCGGACTCCAGACGCTCTTGTAGACACAGGGGAACGTGCTTGAGATAGAAGAACCTTTTTGGAAAAGGTAAGGCCCAGCGATGCAGTGAAGAATAGGGAATGCCCTATCATTTTGTATTCTATATTTTGGGATGACTGTATATTGTTATTGGTATTTCATTTTGGATAACTGTACCCTTAACCCTTCGAGAACTTTTACTTTATGTTTGTTTAACTTTTACCAGTACAGTAATTGTCCAAACCGGTCATATGCTCTGTCCCGCGCGCTCTGATTTATAATCTAAATGGTCTAATAACTAAATAAAGGTAATAGTTTATAAGAAATCCCTCTAACCCGCCACCCGGAAGGGCGAGGCCGGTAGGGGTGTAACATAATCCTCATGTAAACTTGACTGGTGATTACTAGGAATTATTAGAAGCAACATAATCAAGGTTTAAATGAGTTTGCAAAAATATCAGGAAAAAAATGCAAGATGGTCATTAAAAAAATCTATAAATAATATCACTGCAAGTGATTATGGATCACTCAAGTGATTTTCATATCACTTGTAAGTGCCATGGAAGTGATCATAGACCACTCAAGTGATTTTCCAAAACACTGCAAGTATCATACATCACGTGAGTGATTTTGAGATCACTTGTAAGTGCCTTGCTAGCGATCATGGATCAGTGATTTCCCAAATCACTCAAGTGACTCTCTCATCACTCGTATTTCACTTACGAGTGACTTGCTGAAATTCTGGAAGTGAAGTGTTGATAAGCACAATTTATGCCATGTTTTCCCTATATTTTATGACTAAATTGTATGGTAAATACAAGCTTAACTGCAATCAATTCGAGCAAAAAGGCATTAATTCATGAATATAGGGAACTGAAGGATAAAAACCATTTACATTCTAAACATGTGCTAAGAAGAGGACAAAATACGAGGTTTTATGAGAAAGACGTATAGCAATGCTGATACTATGCTATAGCGTTCTGACAGCATAACAAAGTGCAATACAAGGCATCACCGAAGCTATAGCAAAGTAAACGACGCGATGCTATGCGGTATCTGTTCTAATCTTTTGTTAAGATTGTTTTAGGAAATAATTGTGAAAGTTGAGAAAAGATAGGTAGATTGCTGACGTAACGGAATAGAAGATGCGGAGGATCGAAACTAAAAGATTTGAAGAATCCCGTAGGATGAACAGAATCAATCTACTGTGATCAGAAGATGCGATAGATCTCGACAGATTTCGGAAGCCCAGCTCGTTGGAACTTGCGCCGCAAGAAAACCCGATTATAAAAGGAAACAGCAAGCCAACCCTAGAGAGAGAGTCGTGCAAAGCCAAAATGAGATTTCACATCCGGCCATACTCAAAAGAAGAGAGAGGGACTTCACGAGGCACGAAAACTTCCAGGAGCACCCAGCATCCTTCCTTGCAGTAAGACGGAGAGAAAAAGACGTGGAGTGGTGACGTGACAGGGCTTCTTCCACGTCGTCGGAACTTCGTCGAGCCTTCTATTTTTGTTTTAATCTTTTGATCATGGGTCATTCTGTTATTATCTGTTTTGTGTCCCTCGTCAGTCATGAACTGATTTTCCTATGGCTGAACGAGGATGATTTCTTAAGTGTTAAATGAACCTAGTTGCAAGTTCTTAATTTAATAAATTCAGTTTGCTTATGAGTCCATTAATTACTAGTCGATTAGCGGAAGCTAAGGGCTAGATTTGTGGCCTCAGCTTACGGGCAAGGAGTCGGGGTTAGACCTCTGAGAAACAGTGATTGCTAGGCAGGCTGGTGCAAGGCTTGACCTATTATTGTAGGCTTCAGGAATGGGTCTACCGCTTATAACCAATACACCCTGTTTTGTAGCGGTGATCTAACTAGAAAATTGTCATAGGCATATGGAAGGAGTAAAGTTAGCATTAGAAGTATCGGACGCGGAAGCTTCGATAGACTATAGTGGTGGGTTAACCGAATAGCGTTGTAGTTAGAGCTATCTTTGTAGCATTGTGGAAAGTGCAAAGTATAGATGCTATAGCAATGGGTAAAGCAACTGGGGGATTGAGATGCTTAAGAGTGATTCCAAGTTCAGCCTAACTTCTTACTGATATCTTCTTACAACTACAATACTCTTTTACTTCTGTTTATTAGCATAATCATGAAAACCTCTCAAACCAATCATATTTACTTCTTGTTTCACTTGCCATCAAGGAAATCGACCAACAAGCGTCATCACTCGAGTGCATCCATTATAACTAGAGTTCCCTTTTCCTTTTCAGAATATAGATAGTTCGACAAAGAGGTCAACTTCCAGTGGGAAAAACTTTTCAAATAAAACTCCAAATTTGGCTAATAAACCATTCTCATAACTCTTTTTAACTCTTCTTTCCAACAAAAATAATCAGCTCTAAATTCATTGTATTTGAAAGTTTTGATCAAATTCATTGCAGGTGGTTTAGAGCAGCGTCTTTATATGACTATGTAATTCTGAATTCATATGTTTTCCAGTTGTTCTTTGTTGAGCGTGACCTTCATGTCAAAGAAATTCCTATTCATTCTAGTTTTATATTCAACAAGTTTTAGTCTAAACTCATTGTCTTCTGAAAGTTATGATCCAAAGAATGACAGTTGCTTTGGAACATTGTGAAAGCATCGAGCGTCAACTTTATATATCTATATGTCTTTCGTTTGAGTCTCTTTGAGCTTGATCTTAGCTTTTATGAAACCAATTTTGAGTCCTTTTCATATCCAACAAGTTTCACTCCAATTCGATGTATATTTTGTGAGATACATCCAAATTACTAAACTGTTATAAATGACGTGAGAAATTCCAGTGTCAACTTCTAAATCTCATATCTTCAAGAAGACAAATTATGGGAGGAGGCATCATTGTCAGAGGAAGAGTTCAACATTGTCGTTGTTTTCTCTTACCGAGCATTCAACACTCATGAAGTATGAGAGGTATCAACTTTTGTGGTTAATCTATAATCTACAAAAAAAAAAAAAAACAATGGTAGTCAAATTTTTGTGATTAGTAGACAATCTATGAAAAAAAGATGGTTCTCTCCAAAGTCTCCAACAACTATGATTCCATGAAGGTTTTAGAGACTATGAGAATAATTCTTCAATGATATTATTCAGGACATTCAATTACATATATACACATAGAGCATAATCGGATCCTTTAATGAGATCCTAATTTATTGATATACACAATCAATAATAATAATAACAAATTGTCATAGCTTTGGTTTCCCTATAATTTCATATCTCAATTAATCCTATATGAATCCTTGATGTTGGATATGATTAGTTTTGATGATGTCTTATATAGATGTCATTATTAAGAGCAAAAAGCTTGTATAATATATTTATCTCCTACATTGACTAACTACTATATTTAATGTAGATTAGTCTAAATTGAATTGCGGAGAATGATTAAGACAATAGAAGAAAGAAAGAGTTGAATTATGGAGAATAATCAAGAAGGAGATAAGATATTTTAGAAAGAAGTTATCAAAGGATTTTGGGAATAAGCAAGAAGAAGAGGAGAGATTGAAGAAGGAAGAACTTGCTGAATGGAATGAGAATATCACTATACAAGTTCTTAGATTGATACTAGAAGTCTCCATGATCAAATGGAACTTGGAAAGCTCAATTCAGAGTTAAAACAAGCAAATATGAGCTTCTGGATGAACAAACTCGAGTTATGAAGTTAAAACTCGAGTTTACTACTTTTCTACAGTGTTTTTGCATCTCTGGACTAATTTAACTCGAGTCAGACACTATTGACTCGAGTCAATAGTGCTTTTCAGCACCTCTATTCTACTTTGTTTCATGTTTCACCTGAACAAGGTCTGGTAATTCAAAGATATCTCCTAAACCAGATATCCGATTGAGGTGAAACCACTTTTGTATGAAACTATACTCCTAATACGTCATTTTGACAAAGTTTCAGGCCGAAAGGAGTTCATATGAAATAAATATGAATTTTACAAGTTGACACTGAAATTCACGCCACACAGCAGACAAAGCTTCGATGTTTTGAGTGTATCTTACAAACTACAAATCCAACAGAGATGAAATTGGTGACATATGAAAGTAGACTCAAAATGAATTCCACCAAGATTTGAGCCAACCAAAACGGAGTTTAGACCAAAGAGATATGGCCTTCAAAAGTTCACATTCAGTTCAAGTTGTTGCAAAAACGCTCAACATACAATATGTTTGGAATGAGTTGTTAACTAGGATTCAGGACTGGAAAACTTGAGTCAACGTCAGGCAGAGAGGAATTAATATTGAAAAGAGTTTTTAACTCAAGTGTACAAGTAGCAACTTGAGTCAAGAAAGAGCACACAAAGAGCATAGCACTTTGTTCCACAACTCTTCAAGAATTCTGAAATTATTGTTATCAATTCATTAATACTTGCTATACTTCTCAATGTTATTAATAATCTTTATGATCAAGTTTCATATTATCAAACGCTCAAATTGAGGATCAATGCCAATGCTAGCAAACACACGTGAGCCACTGTTAGATGAACCGATAACTCGAGTCAAGGCATGATTAACTCTAGTCATTCGAAGACAGAGAGCAATGAAGTTTGATAAAATGTTTTTAACTTGAGTCAGAGATGATGCAACTCAAGTCAAGATGAGATAGAGAGCAATCTGGAGTAAAGAAACAAGCTCTTAACTTGAGTCAATTAATAATAACTCGAGTTAACATTTCTGCTTCTGAGAATCACCGTGTCCGAAATCTTGTTTCTCATCAAGAATATCCAGATGGATATCAAAAGGACTTATACTACTTCTTAACATTATTTATATCATTTTTGTATAAGTTTTAGATGATTATATGAAGGATTAACAATAGTTTACAAAAAGCATATGATTACGTCAAAAACTTCAACAGCTACTTTCAGCGGACATCCAACGGCTATATTCAATACTCACAACGAATTCATTAAAGCTTCTCAACGGTCATTAATGACAATAAAATATAAAAGAAGAAGCATTCAAGATAGAGACATGAGCTTGCACCATCAAAATGCGGACATTCTGAATCCAACATTTATTTCATGCGCTCTCTGTTCTCAATGCTTACATAGCTCATCATAGAGAGTAAAATTATTTGTATTGTACTTCAGTGTTTATTCATTCACTTCTAAGAGAGAAGATATATTGTAATCATTTTATCTGAGAGTTACTCAAGATTGCGTGATCTTGAGTAGGAAACCGATTGTATCCTTACAGTGTATAAGGGGGAGTATATCGGTGAGAGATTTGGTTTCATAAGTGCCTGGGTGAACTTGTGGGATTGTATAGGCTTCTCTTGTGCCTATATTAAACAAGAGGATAGTAGATTGAAAATCTCAAGTGAAGCTTGGGGACTGGATGTAGGTCAAGGATTGAGCCGAACCAAGTATAAATCACAGTTTCCACATTCTCTTCCCTTAACTCTTATATTTCTAGTATATGTTTATTTAATTATCTTACTATTGGTTTAGAAGAACGAAAAGATTTTCAAAGATGATAAGTTTTTAATCATTCACTAAATTCACCCCCTTGGGTTCAACCGATTCTTACACTCGACATTTCAGGATTCTTCTTCCAATCCCCGAACCATTAGGATTCCACAAGAACTAATTAACTATTTGATCTAGAAGGCTAAAAAAAAACTATTTGATTTTAAGAACCCGACTTTTGTTTTATAAAAATACTTTAAACCATAAGGAAATTTGTCTCATCTTCATCTACATGCAAGATTGCTTAAAAGGAAAATAAGCATACAAAAGTCATAATCTTTTTGAATAAATAGCTTATAACTACCAACAAACCACATTTGTGGAATATATATTACTCATCTAAATATAAAAATTCATAAGGGGTTGGTTTTGATTTTAAATATAAGATCTCAAAATTTTTTAATGCAAATATGTTTTATTAAAATTTTAAAAAAAAGTTTGGTACACATGGAAGCAAAAAAAAAACACTCTGAAATTTCTATTATATAGTTACAAAGGAAAACAACACACCAAAACTAACTAAAAGAAAAAACACAACTAACACAAGCTTTAGTAGGATCTAAATGTAATATCTGAATTCACTTTGACTCACAAATTAAGTTATTCGCTAAAACCTCCCCAGCAAAAACATATATTAGGGGCTTTTTCATTAATTTTCAATGCAAATATTACAAATAGGGAAAATTAGGGAGAAGGACTAAGGAAAATAAATATTTATTAATAAAGACGTTAAAAATTGTGATTATTTTGAAAGACCAAAAATCAAAATATAAATTTTAAACTACAAAATTAACCCTTGCCAACTCCTTACAATTTCTCTAACCCTGTATCAACTATTTGACAATATACTACTACATATTTGCGCATTTTTATTGCCTAATACATAACGGTTATAGCTAATAAACTCATGTATGTCAAGGCAATGGTCACACAAGTATATATAACGCTTAAACGTAATGGTTAATTATGTTCAACGTCATGTATTACGAGGCGAATACACGAAAACACATAAATAATGACTGTAGTTAACAACCGTCATTTATTTAGTGACAAAAGTGACGGTTTTTTTCGAAACAACCACCATGTAACACTTATGAACATTCAACTTCCAATCAATGCCCTTTCTTGGTGATTTAAGACTAGGAACAAGTTTTAGGCAATAGATATCCAATGTTCTTGAGTCGTCATGATCTCTATCATTGATCCTCAAGAATAACACATGTTCTATTCTTAGGGCTTTTATCTTCAAACATATATTTACCTTAAAATAAATGCGAGACATAAATATGATAAAGATAAAATGTGCTCATTTATTAATAATGAAATACTACAATGTAGAAATGGTGTTGATCTGTCCTAACAGATTGTCTCTATGACACCTAAATACTAACATGTATCACCATGGGGTGCTCCAATGATATATGTTTACCATTGAGTATATTTGTGTCATGAATATACAGTGGGCAGTAAGACCTATTGGGCCAGTGTGTCCTTAGACCGTCAAACTTGATATGAACTCAATGAGAATACCTAAGTTCTATGAGACTAGTGCGTCCATAGGCCGACAACTGATAATTGAATATTTTATACACTTCTTTTTTATCTCTTGATTAATAATTTAGGACCCTTTAGTCAATAAATAATGGTTTTTATACTTATTTGGGCTTTGGGCCTTTGATTATATTTTAGCCATTTTTAATAATAAAATTCCAGTTTTACATTGCTTCACTATTTTTACCATAGTTCTTGAACCAGACATCATATTTGCCTCATTTTTGTTTCATATTTCAGATGATTTAGAGAGCCACAATTATTATGAATACATGAAGGGAAAATTTGCACAAGAGGATGGTCGATTTTGGAGCTGAAGTCTGTATATTTCTGGATTTTATTTGGGCTCGAATTTTGTAATTAAAGCCCACTTTTATTTTATTTCCGTTTTGGGCTGAACCATTGGAGCCCATTTCCATTTTGGGTTAACTTTAAGTCAGATGGTGGCTAGAACACTATTCATTCACGTTTTTATTGTTTTTCGGATTGAAATAGAAGTTTTGAAATTCTCTCAACTGTTCTTCGTGTTCATGATGAACTTCTTCATTTCTGTTCGATTTTCGTTCTGCATAGCCATGATGGGCTAAGCTATTGTGATTCGCCCACAGATTGAGGATTCCACTATCCAGAGGATTCGTTCTTAACGGTAACAAATTCGTTTCTATTTTGTAATTTCAGATTCGATTTACATTCGGATTAGGTGTTAGATTTAACGCCCAGATTGAGATATCCCAAGGATCGAATTTGAACTAGGTTTAAGTGCTTGTTGTGCGATCGCACAGTGACATGCCACTGTTTGAATAAATGCTAGGCGATCGTCTAGTTGAGGGATTTTCTGGACAAACACAGAGATTTCGGTTCGTCCAGAATCAATCCCGAGTTCGTTTTAATATGTGTTTATTTCGTTCTGTTTCTGTTTATTTCATTTTTATTCTGTTTGAACCAAAAATCCCCCATTTTTACTGTTCTGTTTCGCTATTGCTGTCAATCAAACCCGCTACAAGTTCGTTGGGGAAACGACCCAGGTTCCCTATTTCTGCAAATCATTTTTGAACTTGGTTATTTTGGGAGACACGACAATTATCTTTCAAAATATGGCGCCGCTGCCAGGGAATTTGCATCGGTTTGATTAGTAACAGTAGTGTAAATAGCATCATTTCGGTAGTTTAGGTGGTTCGGGTGGCTGACCCAAATCACTCAACCGAGGTCTTATTCACAAGGAATATTTATGACCCAAATCACTCAACCGAGGTCTCACCTATTTTGGCCAAATTCCATTGTTTAGACCCTGTTTTCACTATTTTTTGGTCTCAACGAGATATATCGGGTATTTTAGCAATTGTTTGACTTACTCCGATTGGGCTGATTTTTGGTAAGCTGAAGGAAAATGGTATTTAGCATGGGACACAGCGCTAAAGCACTTCTTGAGATATAAGCCAAATTCCATCGTTTAGACCACTTTTTCAATTTTTAAGTTTTTTTATTCCATTTTTGGGTTCCCCAATGGTCTAGGAGTTGCCCTGTCCAAGTCCCATAAATTTTAAAAATCATTTGATAATGTTTCTGGACTTGTTTTGGTCAATTTATAACATAGGTTTTTGTTTTTATGTTGTCTTAGTATTTTTCTACTTTTTACCACTTCTAGTGGCATTTTCATAATTCTGATTGTCTGGTGGCATTTTCGTAATTCTGAGTATCTACAAATTCAACCTTGTGTTCATGCTACATGAGTACTAGGAGTACTACTAATCCAGAAGACTTGTTGCCATTTGATCCTGAAATGGAAAGAACAATTCTTACTGCTAGAAGAGTTGTTAGGCTAAGTCGTGGGATTAATACTGAATTGGACATTGAACTTGAGTCTGATTGTGACCATTCTGATTGTGTCCATTCTTTTGATCTTTCTAAATGTGTTTCTGATAGTCTTGTTGTTTTCACTGATTCTAGTAGCAATTTTGCTAACTCAGAAATTATGGCAGAACAAGCAGATCGTCCTACTTTGAAAGAATTAGCTACCCCTGATGTGGGCAATCAAAATTTGTGTATTCGATATCCTAAACTTGCTGCTAACTTTGAACTAAAATTTGGTCTTATCCATTTGTTGCCCAAGTTTCATGATCTTGCAGGTGAATGTCCTCACAAGCATCTAAAGGAGTTCCATGTGGTATGTAGCACGATGAAACCTCAAGCAATTGATGAGGACCACATTAAACTGAGAGCTTTTCCATTTTCCCTAGATGGTGTGGCTAAGGATTGGCTATACAATTTGCAACCAACATCTATTGGGAGTTGGGATGATATGCAGAAGTTATTCCTAGTGAGGTTCTTTCCTTCCTCAAAAGTCATTGCTATTCAAAAGGAGATCACTAGTGTTAAACAAATCAATGGGGAGACCATGTATGAGTATTGGGAGAGGTTCAAGCGATTGTGTGCTAGCTATCCACACCACCAGATTTCAGACCAACTCCTAATTACACATTTCTATTTCGGTTTGTTACCGTTGGATAAAAGTTTTGTGGATGCATCCAATGGTGGGGCCTTAGATAGCAAGACACCTAAGAGGCCCGAGAGTTGATATCTACTATGGCTGCTAATTCTCAGCACTTTGGCACCAGGGCCAATAGTACTCTTGTTTACCAGATTCAAACACCTCCAGTCCAGTACAATTCTCAGAGATTGATGATCTGACTTCCCTTGTGAGGCAGTTGGTAGTGACACAGACAGTACAGTCTTCTCCTCCTCAAATTGGGTACTCCTGTGGGATTTGTTCTGACCCTTATCATTCTACTGACTCTTGTCCTACCTTGCATGATCCTACTTATCAAGAGACCAACAAGAGCTTCGTGAGGTGTTTTTCCAGAAAGCCACAATAACAACAAAATAATGCCTTCTCCAATACCTACAATCCTGGTTGGAGAAATCACCTCAATTTCCATTGGAACCAGAATCAGAACCAGAGTAACCAATATCAGCAGAATTCTGGGAATTACCAGCAGAGACAGTACAGACCATAGAATTTCCAACAGTCTACACCTCCTCGACCAGCCATATGTGCACCTCCACAGGCGGCACAACAACAGTCTAGTAGTAGTGGTTCCTCATTGGAGGATATGATGAAGCAATTTGCCACAAACACTATGCAGTTCCAATAGCAAACTGAAACTTCCATTCAGAGTTTACAAACTCAGATTGGCCAATTGGCAACATCACTGAACTAGCTACAACCTCAGGGTCCAACACTCTTCCTTCACAAACCATTCCCAATCCTAAGGGAAATGTGAGTGCTATCTCACTACGGTTTGGAAAACAATTGGAGGAACCTAAACCAGTTGCAGATGTGACTTCCACGTCAGAAAGAGAGTTAGACAATATGAGGATTGACTCTAAAAATAAAAAGGCAATACAACAAGGTGAAGAGGAAGACATCCCCATTCCTCTTCCTTTTCCTCAGAGAGCGATTCAGTCCAAGAAGTTGGTAGAAAAAGCACAAGAGAAGGATATACTTGAGACATTCAGAAGAGTAGAGATCAACATTCCTCTCTTAGATGCTGTCAACCAAATCCCTAAATATGCCAAGTTTCTGAAGGAGTTGTCTACCAACAAGAGGCGACTGAAGGGGAGTGAACGAGTGAGTTTGAACCAGAATGTATCAGCACTCATCCGGTCTACTGATGAGCACAAATAATACCATGTTTTCCCTATACTAATTGGCTGAATTGAATGTTAAATCCAAGCTCAACTATAGATAATCTAAGCAAAAAGGCATACATTCATGATATAGGGACTAAAGAGTAGAAATCATTTGCATGTCTTTCGGGAATGGAACAAATTGCTTTGTTTTTTAAGAGAAATTGAATAAACGAGCTGATACGATGCTATAGCATTCGACAAAGAATTCGAAGTGCAATACAAGGCATCCTGAATGCTATAGCAGAGTAGAGGAAGCAATGCTATGCGATATGTTTTCTGACCTTTTTACCCAGATAATTTCAGGAATAAAATAAAGGACGATATTTACAGATAGGTTGCTGACATAACAGAAGAGAAATGCGGAGGATCGAAACTGAAAGATTTGAAGAATCCTGCAGAATCAATAGCAGCAATCTATTCGGATCCAAAGATATGATAGATTCCAACCGATTAGGAAAGGCCCAACTCGCCGGAACTTGCACCGCAAGAAAGGACGATTATAAAAGGAAATGCAGAGCCAACACTAACAGAGTTGGAGAGCCCTAGAATGAGATTCTGACTTTCGGCAGACTCAAGAGAAGTGTGAGAGATTTCACAAGAGCACGAGACTTCCAGGACCGCCCAGATTCCTTCCGCAGTGAGACGGAACGAAGAAGACGTGGAGTGGTGACGTGACAGACCTCAACCACGCCGTCGGAAATTCCATCAAGCTTTCGTTTTCTATTTTTCATCTTTGTTTTATTGATCATGGGTCATTCCGTTAGTGTCTATTTCGTGTGTCCTCGTCGTCATGAACTAAACTCTAGATGGTGGACGAGGATGATTCTTTAAGTGTTGAATGAACCCGATTGCAGTTCTTAATTAAATAAATTTGGTTTGCGTATCGGTGTGCTTATTACTAGTCGGTTAACGGAAGTTAAGGGCTAGATCTCGTGGCCTCGGCATCGGCAAGGAGTTGAGGTTAGACCTCTCGAGAAAGAAAGTGTTTGCTAGGCCGCTGTGCACGGCGAGACCTAT
Organism: Acacia acuminata; assembly: GCA_019022655.1. Taxonomy (NCBI): domain Eukaryota; kingdom Viridiplantae; phylum Streptophyta; class Magnoliopsida; order Fabales; family Fabaceae; genus Acacia; species Acacia acuminata. The sequence continues at coordinate 144,664 of JAFJYI010000333.1, forward strand.
TATTATAGGCTTCGGGAATGGGTCTACCTCTCATAACTATTACACCCCGAGCGTAACGCAGTCCGACTAGAAAGTTACCATAGGAATATGGAAGGAGTATAGTTAGTATCAAATGTATCGGATGCGGAAGCTTCGGTAGATTATAGTAGTAGGTTAACCAAATAGCTTTGCAGTCGGTGTCTATGCTGTAGCAATTACGGAAGCCGTACAGTGTAGATGCTATAGCATCGGGGTAGAGCAACTGGGGGAGTGAAGCTCTTAAGGACAATTCTGAGTCCAGCCTAACTTCTCACTGATATCTTCTCTCGTTTATAGATCTTTGTTTACGTTTGCTAGTAGCATAGTTACACAACCTATCAACCCAATTATATTTACTTTTTGCTTTCACAACTGTTATAGCATTGGTGCGTCATTCCTCGGTATCTCAGTCTCTGTGGGATGATACTCTACTTTCACTTTATTACTTGTTCGACTGGTTTACTTGCCATCAAGGAAATCAACCAACAAGTTTTTGGCGCTTTTGCCGGGGACTGTTGATACCCTTTATGACGACGCCCTTTTGCTTAATAGTTGTGATCATTCAATAAAGGAGCTCACTTTTTCTGCTCTTGATTTTCAGATACATTCTGTAGTGTATGCGCAACTCGCCTCCAGCCAATCTAGAGCCTTACGATCCTAAGATAGAATGGACCTTCAAACAAAGGCGCAGAAGGCAGAAGCGACGGAGTCAGTCTCTTGACCGAGCAAACATGGCGGATATACCTGGAGACCACGAGCGAGGGCAACGAAAGCACCCATTAATAAACAGGGACAACCAGGTCCCTCCACCTCCAAACCCAGATGGGAACAAGGCCATCATGGAATTGGGATTGCAGACTTAACCAAGCTGAACTCGGCCATCACACAATCGACCCTCAATGCTTTGGACACTTTGAAATTAAAGGTGTCATGATTCGATGCTAAATGCAGCTGGGCAATTTGGAGGACTACCTTCTGAAGTGTTAGTTCTATATGTGTTTTGATGATAACCGACAATTGTAAACATGTATGGATGTTTTTGGATAAACTAAATGGAGATTTAAACTTGTTGATTTCAACCCAAAAACATTACGTCGGCGCCAAACTCGAGCCTAGATTTGACAAACTCGAGTTTGCTGCGACGAGGCAAAACTCACAAGTTTACATTTTAAACTTGAGACTACAGTTTCTTAAACCTCAGGTTTGTTTCATAAACCTCGGGTTCGGTTCTTAAACCTCGGGTTCGCACCTCCGAGAAAAGTTTCAAAGAGTTTACAAATATGTAAACTCGAGTTTGTGGAGACAAACTCGAGTTTGCCTCCTCGCGGGAAGAATTTTTCAAATGAGATTTTCATAAACTTGAGACTGCTTCCATGAACCTCGGGTTTGCTTCCATGAACCTCGGGTTTGCTTCCATGAACCTCGGTTTGCGTCGGGCCAAAAGTTTTCCAAAAGTTTTCTAAGCCGAGCAAACTCGAGCTTAAGTTTATGAACTCGAGTTCGTGCCTTACGAGAGCAAAATGATTTTTAACTTGAGAAAACCTAGAGTTTGCACTGGAAACCTCCGGTTTGTGTTTTGAGAACTAAAACTGATTTTTGACATGAATAGTGTCAAACTCGAGTTCATCACTTATAGACTCGAGTTCATGTTTTATTCAAAATGTGTTTTGATTTGAAAACCCGATGGTTTGCTCGATAGAAGTCTAAACTCGAGCCTAAATATGCAAACCTCAGGTTTGGTCCTGAACAAATTTTACAAACCTCAGGTTCTCTACGCAAACCTCAGGTTTGGTCCAGACAGAAGCGAAACTTCATTTTTAATGTTCAGCAAACTCGAGCCTAAATATGCAAACCTCAAGTTTGGTCCTGAACAAATTTTACAAACCTCAGGTTCTCTATGCAAACCTCAGGTTTGGTCCGATGAAGCGAAACTTCATTTTTAATGTTCAAAGCAAACTCGAGCCTAAATATACAAACCTCGGGTTTGGTTCATACGAGGCAAAGATCCATATTCAATACTTGAGCAAACTCGAGTTTGGAAAAACAAACCTCGAGTTTGCATCGCGATTCAAAAATTCAAATTCTACGAATCTGTGAAACCTTCTTGTTTGATCTTAATACTTTCTATGATTAATCTCTAATGTTCCTAGATATGTTTAACCACTTTATTGGTGAGTTTCGGATAAATTAGAGAGTGTTTATTGAAGGTTTAAAGCAAAAGCAAAAGTGACGTCAAAGCACTTTAAAAGCAAAACCAGAAAGTTGCACAACTTTGGCTAATCCACTCCGAACACGTCTACGCAAAGCATTTAAGAATGTTTTCTACAACAAGCAACCGCATCTCCAACGGATTAATTTGCGAAGGTCAACACAGATTACTTGGCCAATTTGGTTTAAGAGAATATTAGAGAGAGAAAGTGCCTAAGCCACCTCCTAACACTAGGAGAACTTCTCCAACGGATCTATTTGGAAAGCAACGGTCATTTAATGATCTCGAGTATAAATAGAGTTGCATTCAAGCCTTTCCAACAACTACATCTCATTTGAAGACGAAAATCATTCAAGTCTCATATTTATTTCTTAGTTTTATCTCGTGTAGTATCTTGTGATACATTGAGCTTCGGTGATTATCATATCTACTCTTAGAGAGAGTTTATTTCCTTGTATATCATTCATTGTAACAATCTCAAGTCGGGTGACTTGGAGATTGGGAAAATCGAGTACAACTTGTAAAGGGGAGTGTGTCCTAGGTTGAGGAGCATCCTTTGTTTACGAGTGGGTATCGATTGTAATCGAGTACAACTTGTAAGGGGAGTTAGTCCTAGGGAGAGGATAACTCTTGAGTACAGAGTGTGTATCGATTGTTTACAATTGACTTGTAAGGGGGAGTGGGTCCTAGGGAGAGGATCATCCTAAGTACAGAGTGTGTAATTGTAATTGAGTGATAGTGGAAAATCCCAGAGTGTTTCTGGGGACTGGACGTAGGTCAAAGAGTTGGACCGAACCAGTATAAATCCTTGTGTCCAGCTTCTTCTTCTCTCACTCTGTTTACCTCTGTTTTTATAGCTTCAAAACAGAGCATTTTCTGAATAGTTTTTAAAATACCCAATTCACCCCCCCTCTTGGGTATATAGCTCCACTTACATTTGGTATCAGAGCAAGGTCTTCTCAAAAGAGCTTAACATCTCGAGAAGGATCATTATGAAAGGTATCTTACCTAATGGAGCTTCTATCAACAGACCATCCGGTTTCAATGGAGAGCATTACTCCTTCTGGAAAGCAAAGTTCAAAGTCTTTGTGAATGCTACTGAGTATGGGCTGTGGAGAGTATTTGAAAGAGGAGATTATGAGCCATCAACCGTTGAAGATGGAGTTAGAGTTCCTAAGCTAGAAGAAGAATATGATGAGAATGACAGAAGAAATGTCACACTCAATAGCAAGGCTGTCCTATCGCTTCAAAGTGCTCTAAGTCAACAAGAATACTTTCGTATTTGCACTCTACCTTTCGCAAAACATATGTGGGATGCTCGGAGATAGCTCATGAGGGAACAGTGGAGTCAAGCAAAATCGGGTCAATACTCTTATGACCGAGTATGATCTTATGCGCATGAAGCGTGATGAATCTATTGACGAATTTCAGTTGAGGTTTACCCATCTGATTAATCAACTTGCTGCCCTGGGAAAGGAGTATGATCAATCAGTTCAAGTAAGGAAAATCCTGAATATTCTTACTAAAGAATGGGAAGCCAAAGTCACAGCAATCGAGGAAGCCCGTGGAGAATCAATGCAATCGAGTCTGCTCTATTTGGAAGCTTATCGAATATGAAGGCAAGCTCAAATTCAAGAAGGGCTTAGATAAAATCAAAGATGATAGAAAGTTTGGTATTGTGTTGAATCTTTGTGAAAGAGAAACCCAATAAGGAAGATGAAGATGATGAAGAGATGGCTGTGCTTGTACGAAAATTCAAGAAATTCTATAAGAGAGATCAAGGCTCTAGAGACAGATTTCAGAGAAGAACTTCAAGCAACGAACAAGATCAAATCATTTGCTATGAGTGTGGAAAGCATGGTCATATCAAGCTCGAATGCCCTCGGTGAAAGTCAAGAAAAGGAGAGAAAGGCAAGATTCAACCACCTCAAGAAGAAAGCTTATGTATCTACCTTATGGGGAGAAGATTCTTCAGATGAAGAAAGTGATGAGGAAGGAGTAGCAAATGTTTGCCTAGTTGCTAAAGAACAACCTGAACATAACAATGAGGTAAATGTCTCTCAACCTTCCTATGATGAATTATTTTCTGAATACAATGAACTATATTCTGAATATGAAAAACTTGTAAAAGAGTTCATTGCATCCAAGAAGAAAATTAAATTGTTGGAAGAACAAGTTCAGAATGTTTCTTCTTCGTTTACATTTTCGAAAACATTTCGAAAATATTTCGAAAACATTCCCGAAAATGATTGCAAAAAGATTTGAGAAAAGATTTGTGACAATTCTTTGTGTTCTAGAGAAAAGAAATTTATATCTTACAAAAACTCTTGAGAAATTCACTAGAGGTAGTGAAATGCTCAAAGTCATTTTAAAACAGCAAAGGTTCACAAATGATAAATCAGGGGTTGGTTATAAACCTGATTTTGATAAGAAGAAAGGGAAAAAGAAACATGGACAAAAATCTTATTTGAATTATTTTCAGAAATCTGTTCATACTTCAAATCCCTTTGCACATTGTAACTATTGTAACCATAAAGGTCACAATACTTCATCATGCTTTCATAGGAAAGACAGGAGAGATAAACCTGTGGTAATTATCAATGGGTACCAAAGGGAACATATGTTTTCCCTAAGGTTCAATCTAACCCGGAGAAGGACCCAAGCATAAATGGGTACCAAAATGTCCATCTGTTGGTTTGTTTGTACAGGTTGATTCTAAGATAAATGGACATAAAGGGGTTAAGAATCAAAGAATCCCTTATGCACCAAAAAGGAGATCCTCTCAAGTATCAAATAGAAGATACTTGAAGCCTGTACCTTTTGTGAAAACTTTGCAGACACCTAAGAGACAATGGGTTTGCAAAGCCAATTCTCCAAGTACCTAAGGAAAGAGGTATTCAATGGTAAAATCTCTTGTGCTACTATCAGTAATATTTATTGAGGTTTTATACATTGGATATTAGGAATGAACACTGCTAACCATTTTGAAATTATTTTTTCTTTAAAACTCATTCAAAAGTTTTTGCATTGTTCAAAAGTTTAATTCATTATGCATACATGACATTTTGAAAAGAAAAATATATCTTTTATGCATAAAGCTATGGTTAATTCATTATGCTCAATTATCATAATCTGATCATATTCTTGGAGCATATGAATTTTGTTCCTACAAGCTAAAAATTATTGGATCCAAGTAAGATTGGATACCAAGAGAGAAAAAGTCTATATACGGCATTGTAGGATCAAGGACTGACTTATCAAGAGAACAACTATATAGCAAAATATTTCGACTCTTGAGGAAGTGAAGAAGCAATGCTTGATGATGAATGTCAAAGCGAGAAGATATATGCATCAATTCATCCAAACAAGCTTCAACAAGGACAAGAGGAATTATGGTGATATCTAATTTTACCCTATATTGTGCTTATGTAGAATTCATATTTGGGTATTGAATACTTGTCCAATAATACATTCCATTAAGCAATCAATCATCTATGATATTCAAAATGTTTTTCAGATTGCTAAATGGACCTCAAATGAATTTGTGCATAACTTTCTAAGTTTATGTTTTGAATTGCACAATTCAAAATTCTGGTGTTAATTCTGGTCTGTGAAACATGCATTCAAATGATTTTGAAAATATGCATACTTTGATTGGTGCATTGATTTTCTAAGCATATCTTCAAAGATGAGTTTTCATATCATCAACATCTCAATTCCATAGAGCATTATCATGATTCGAAAGAATATTTGAGATTTGAAAACAATTTGCATAGTTTATGAAAAACTCATATCAATGACATACTTTCCTACATGAATGTATTTACAAATTGTCATTGAGAAATGATTTTCTTGGTATTACCTATTCACTTACCTATATGTTCAGAATTTAAAATTAATTGGAGACCATTATCGTGATACACTCCTTGTTTGGATGTAACATACTCATCTAGGAGCAATTCAGTTTTATAAGAAGTAATTTGGGAATGTCCAATCCCAATGGGTTGTAAATTGGCTCCACTTAATGTTAGTTATGTGTTTGATGATTAACTAATTACTAACTTAAGCATTGGAGAATCTAGATGTGTGGTTTTATGCGGGATGTTTATCATGATTAAAAATCTCGAAATTGTGATAAAGTTTGCTGTCAAGAGGAGCAAACTCGAGCCTACCCAAGTTAAACTCGAGCTCGAGACAACCGAGAGAGGAGATGAAAGTCGAAGAAAGCCAAACTCGAGCCTATAAGTGAACAAACTCGAGTTCACAAGCAGTCATCAGCACTTCAGCTCCACTGTTTCACGTTCAGCTCGGGCGAGGTCTGGTATTTCGATGATATCTCAAAAACCAGACGTCGGATTGAGGTAGAACCAATTTTGGATAAAATTAGACTCCTAATGCGTCATTGTGACATAAAATTGAAGTCCAAAGGAGGTCAGATGAAGGAGCTATGAATTGTGGAAGTTGACAGTTCAATTCACGCCACACAGCAGAGCAAGCATCGGTATTTTGTGTGTATCTCACAAAATACACATCCAATTGAGCTAAAACCGGTGGCATATGAAACTAGACGCACAGAGCTTTTCATCAAGCTTTGAATGGACCAAAACGGAGTCCAGACCAGGGAGACATGTCCTTCTAAAGTTGACAAAGTTGCAAACCCGAGACCAGGCCAAGTCAGAAGCAACCAAGTTCAGAGGACTCACGAATTTCAGTTTGTGAGTATGCACTTCGAATTCACAAGTGAAATTCAAGAGTTCACCTTACACTCTTGAAGTCCAGGTTAGTACAAAGTTGTCACGATTGAAATATTTTTTGAAAAACCTGATTGATACTCTTCACTTCATTCTTCCCTCGAGTCTACTCCTAAATTCTCTCATCCTCCTTGACGAGATTCTGAGTAAATGACCTCCAAACGTTCTACAACCACCAAAACTCCAGAATCCGACCAAGAACAAATCCAATCCAATCCTCAACTTAATGAGAATTAATCTGGAAGAAGGATCGATCGGTCAAGAGCTCCTCCTCCTTCAAGGCCAACAAGATCAAAGAAAGAAGCTCAAAATGCTCTTCCTCTTTCTCATGTTTCTATACCTCATGATTTTAAGGATCAAGGAAATTGTTGACAAAGCAACATCAGGTTACTAAAGGACATAGCAATGTGGTGGACATCCGGGAAGGATTCGAGAGTTGAGCAAGAAGCACTCAAAAATCAGATTGAAGATACCAGCATTTCAACTCTTATGATCACCATGATGAACCTAAGTGATAAAATGGACAAATCCATTCCTACATCACTCCGGTGGACCAATCGATAACCTCGGCTTCGAACCAGCCATTCATTCCTCCATTAAAGAGCCATCCATTCCTAACACTCAGATTAACCCTCCATCTCAAGAACAAGATCTTATTCCTACACTTTCATTTGGAGGAGAAGAGTGAAAAGGATTTTATCCTATCCCTACACCTTCAAATATCCCAATTGATCCACCCTTGTTTGCGATGACAAAGGGGAGAAGAATGAGAAGGATCAATCAATGCTTTCGAAATTATATTGCATATTTTCTTTCGAAACTCTAATGATATTCTCAGAGTTTACTTAAAATTCGTTTCTACTTGATTAATATCGATGAATGTTTAAGTTATGCGGTTTATTGCATTTTGATATCTGTTGAACTCGATAACTCGATATAGCTCATCGAACTCTATGGATTAATTTTTAATGTATCATTGAGTTATTTTGAGTTATTTTGTTATCGGCTATCATGAGTGATATTAATTGATAAAATGAAGTTGTCATGAGATTTTTGTTTGCTTAACTTTGATGAAATGAATTGTGTTTATTAAAATATCAAAGTTTGCAAAAGTTTTAACCAAACTTGCTTTCTCATTTTCAAATGATCAAATTAAATTTTTGAAAGCAATTGATTGTTTACAAGTGTTGTCATCATCAAAAAGGGGAGAATGTTAGTTCTATATGTGTTTTGATGATAATCGACAATTGTAAACATGTATGGATGTTTTTGGATAAACTAAATGGAGATTTAAACTTGTTGATTTCAACCCAAAAACATTACATCGGCGCCAAACTCGAGCCTAGATTTGGCAAACTCGAGTTTGCTGCGACGGAGGCAAAACTCACAAGTTTACATTTTAAACTTGAGACTACAGTTTCTTAAACCTCGGGTTTGTTTCATAAACCTCGGGTTTGTTCTTAAACCTCGGGTTCGCACCTCCGAGAGAAAAGTTTCAAAGAGTTTACAAATATGTAAACTCAAGTTTGTGGAGACAAACTCGAGTTTGCCTCTGGCGGGAAGAATTTTTCAAATGAGATTTTCATAAACTTGAGATCGCTTCCATGAACCTCGGGTTTGCTTCCATGAACCTCGGGTTTGCTTCCATGAACCTCCGGTTTGCGTCGGGCCAAAAGTTTTCCAAAAGTTTTCTAAGTTGAGCAAACTCGAGCTTAAGTTTATGAACTCGAGTTCGTGCCTTACAGAGCAAAATGATTTTTTAACTTGAGAAAACCTCGGGTTTGAAACCTCGGTTTGCATTGGAAACCTCCGGTTTGTGTTTTGAGAACTAAAACTGATTTTTGACATGAATAGTGTCAAACTCGAGTTCATCACTTATAGACTCGAGTTCATGTTTTATTCAAAATGTGTTTTGATTTGAAAACCCGATGGTTTGCTCGATAGAAGTCTAAACTCGAGCCTAAATATGCAAACCTCGGGTTTGGTCGAACAAATTTTACAAATACGCAAACCTCGGGTTTGGTCGGACAAAAGCGAAACTTCATTTTTAATGTTCAGCAAACTCGAGCCTAAATATGCAAACCTCAAGTTTGGTCCTGAACAAATTTTACAAACCTCAGGTTCTCTATGCAAACCTCAGGTTTGGTCCAGACAGAAGCGAAACTTCATTTTTAATGTTCAACAAACTCGAGCCTAAATATACAAACCTCGGGTTTGGTTCATACGAGGCAAAGATCCATATTCAATACTTGAGCAAACTCGAGTTTGGAAAAACAAACCTCAGGTTTGCATCGCTGATTCAAAAATTCAAATTCTACGAATCTGTGAAACCTTCTTGTTTGATCTTAATACTTTCTATGATTAATCTCTAATGTTCCTAGATATGTTTAACCACTTTATTGGTGAGTTTCGATAAATTAGAGAGTGTTTATTGAAGGTTTAAAGCAAAAGCAAAAGTGACGTCGGCACTTTAAAAAGCAAAACCCGAGAAAGTTGCACAACTTTGGCTAATCCACTCCGAACACGTACGCAAAGCATTTAAGAATGTTTTCTACAACAAGCAACTGCATCTCCAACGGATTAATTTGCGAAGGTCAACACAGTTACTTGGCCATTTGGTTTAAGAGAATATTAGAGAGAGAAAGTGCCTAAGCCACCTCCTAACACTAGGAGAACTTCTCCAACGGATCTATTTGGAAAGCAACGGTCATTTAATGATCTCTGAGTATAAATAGAGTTGCATTCAAGCCTTTCCAACAACTACATCTGCTGAAGACGAAAATCATTCAAGTCTCATATTTATTTCTTTAGTTTTATCTCGTGTAGTATCTTGTGATACATTGAGCTTCGGTGATTATCATATCTACTCTTAGAGAGAGTTTATTTCCTTGTATATCATTCATTGTAACAATCTCAAGTCGGGTGACTTGGAGATTGGGAAAATCGAGTACAACTTGTAAAGGGGAGTGTGTCCTAGGTTGAGGAGCATCCTTTGTTTACGAGTGGTATCGATTATAATCGAGTACAACTTGTAAGGGGAGTTAGTCCTAGGGAGAGGATAACTCTTTGAGTACAAAGGTGTATACGATTGTTTACAATTACGACTTGTAAGGGGGAGTGGGTCCTAGGGAGAGGATCATCCTAAGTACGAGTGTGTAATTGTAATTGAGTGATAGTGGAAAATCCCAGAGTGTTTTACGGGGATGGACGTAGGTCAAAGAGTTGGACCGAACCGTATAAATCCTTGTGTCCAGCTTCTTCTTCCCTCACTCTGTTTACCTGTTTTTTTATAGCTTCAAAACAGAGCATTTTCTGAATAGTTTTTAAAATACCCAATTCACCCCCCCTCTTGGGTATATAGCTCCACTTACATGAAGATCCACACCTTCATCTCAAAACCTTCATGGAGGTGTGTGACTCCTTTGTAATCCCTAGTATACCCCCCAACGCCGTCCGGATTAAGCTGTTTCCCTTCTCTCTGCGGGACAAGGCACGGACATGGCTCAACAACCTACCTGCTAATTCCATGACCATGTGGAATGATCTGGGAAGTAAGTTCTAGCTCAAATTCTTTCCACCTACCAAGAATGCTCAACTCCGAGGGGACATCACCAGCTTCCAGCAGAAACATGGAGAGTCTACTTACGAAGCCTGGGACAGATTCAAGGACCTCTTGAGGCGATGCCCTCAAAGACGACTTTGTGAATGGGTCCAGATAGAGACATTCTATAGGGGGTCTTGATGGACAGACACGATCAATTCTAGACGCCTCATCTGGAGGATCTATCCTAATGAAGTCTTATGAGGAGGCTCACAATTTACTGGAACACATGTCCATGAACAGCCATCAGTGGCCAGCGGACATAGCAACTTCCTCCCGAACCGCATTGGGGGATACATGAACTAGATGCCATGATCGCTCTCCTGCGCAAGTGTCATCCCCGACTAACATGGTGAAAGGACTGACCCTTCCATCAAGCCACACGTCGCTGCAACCATCTTGGTAGCATGTGTATGCTGTGGCGGAGAGCATTCTTACTCTCAATGCTCCGCCAACCCTGAGTCAGCGAACTACATCAACAATTTCAACAGGGGTAGCAACACCAATAACCCGTACTCTAACACGTACAACCCTGGATGGAGGCAGCATCCTAACTTCTCATAGAGTTCTCAAGGTTCGCAAGCAGTAGGGCAATCATCATGCCCACAATACCCAAACCGAACATCAAACCCTCCAGGGTTTACCCAGCAAGCAAGGCAACAGGGCGGTGATTCAGACTCACAAAACTCCATGCTGTCCCTTCTGAAGGACTATATGATGAAAAATGATACAATCATCCAGACTCAGCAAGTGACCTTGAGGAACCTTGAAACTCAAGTGGGACAACTCACGACCGCTCTAAACAACAGACCCTCAGGATCCTTTCCTAGTGACACTGAAGTCCCCAGGATCCAAGGAAGAGAGGAAGTCAAGATGATTGAGCTCCGAAGTGGTAAAAGCTTAGAACCTATGAGAGCAACCAAGCACCCTATGGTTGTCACTGATCCAAGACCTAAGAAACCCAAGGATGGGCAAGAAAGCACTGAAGAACCACTTGAATATGAGCAGAGGCAACCAAGACAGGCACAACCAGAACATGATCTAAGTACAACCATACTGCCTCCACGCACAGCAATTGAGGATCACATACAACACCCACTGAAGAACGCTGCCACGCCATCATCGAGGCAGAATCCTGACCTCGGACCTCCAGCAATGCTAAGGCCACCCCCTCCTTTCCCACAACGACTGAAGAAACAAGGTCAGGAGAAACAATTCAAGCAGTTCCTTGATATGCTATGGAAATTGCACATCAATATCCCACTCGTGGAAGCTCTGGAACAAATGCCCAGTTACGTGAAGTTCATGAAGGAAATTCTTTCTAAGAAGAGGCGACTGGAAGAATTCAAGACAGTAGCATTGACTTAGGATTGCAGTGCCATGTTAACCAATCGGCTACCTCCGAAACTGAAAGATCCTGGCAGCTTTACAATTCCTTGTGCAATCGGACCCAACTACTCTGGTAAGGCTCTGTGCGACCTCGGTGCTAGCATAAATCTTATGCCCACATCAATTTTCAAGCAATTAGCAGTAGGAGAAGCCAGGCCCATGACAGTCACATTGCAGCTAGCTGATCGCTCCATAGTGCTACCTGAAGGGAAGATCGAAGACGTTCTGGTGAAAGTGGATAAATTCATCTTTCCTATGGATTTCATCATCCTGGATTTCGAAGTAGACCACTATGTCCCAATTCTGCTGGGAAGACCTTTTATGGCCACTAGTCATACACTGATTGATGTGGAAAAAAGGGAACTCACTATGCACGTAAATGATGATAAGGTCACCTTCTCAATACTTAAAGCCGCAAGATTTCAAGATCCAACTGAGAAGTACTTGACTTTTTTGGATGACGGTAAAGGCACTAAAGAAGCAGGGGACCTTCCTGCACCACCATAGCACGGTCGTGCTATAGCAAAGCTAGGCTGAAGACTCTAAAACAAGCATTATTCAGAGGCAGCCCAAAGGTATTAGTTGTTAGCATCAACACGGGAGCGAACGAGCCCAGTATGACATAGGCTACGGCATGAGGCAAAGCATCGAACCCCCACGGCAGGCTACCCAGTGGCACCAGGTACGCACCTTATCTCCAGTATAATTAAAATGCGCATATTATTACTTGGGTGGGCCACCCCATTAGGCCCACTGCGCGCCAGCGAGGAGGCCACATTGGCTAAGAGCGGTGGCGATTCATATTCAAAGTTTCTCCAGTCTATCTATTCCATCACCCTCATACCCGCGTCTTTTCACTACCCACTGACTCCTCTCTCCTTCCACACTCCTCCACAAGAGACACCAATGGTCCGGACAAAATGCACCGCACGACGTGGCCGGGTGCCCCCACCGGCTCACGCTCGTCAGCCTCCCCGCCACGTTGCACCCGCGACACCGGACCCTCCAGTCCCCGCCCCAGTCTCGCCACCCTCCTCTTCATTCACTGAACCCGAGCAGGTATCGGGCCGCACCGATTCTTCCGATCGGTCGTACATCATGACTCACGCCCATCTCTACTTCCCACCGGCCACTGATATGAAGAAGCTGTGCAAATTTCCGCGTCCACTTCGTCGCCTGCGTGCAGAACTCAAAACCCTTCGAAAGGACGATTGGGCAGCCCTGGTGGCCCATCGCCACCCCCTGCCTGAGGCTGTCTCCCTCTCCTGCACTCACCCCGTGATTCAGTGTCAACACCCTCGACACTTCGTCGGACGAGTAAGACACCGCGTGCAGTGCCCCAGCCCCTCCAGCTCCTCTGGCCCCGTAGTTCTTTCTTTTCTTTTGTTTATTTTGGTTTCTTTTATTTTTTGTGACTTTTGGGAATCCTAACAATTCCCCGGCCCTGGGCATCCTCCCCAGGGCCCCTTTTATGAATGCTTCTATAATTTTCTTCTGTTGATTTCCCTGTCTTTCTCGCCCCTTAATCTTGAATGCCTGCGTGCTCAATTATTGCGTATTATTTTGTGCAATGTGGGCATTGCATCGTTCCAGTGTGGGGGGGATAGGGATATAATCTACCACTCCACTAATACCTCTGTGATTGTGTGTTTGTGCTCTGATTCAACCGCGTTTAGTTTTTGTGCACAAAAGAAATTGTTTTTGAAAAACTCCATGATAAAGCATGAATAGGGCATTGTAGTAATGGAATGAATGCTTGTGTGACTGAACATAGCACAATTGCTTAAGGGAACTGAACCTTTAGGCTTGGGAAATTGATAGTGCTAGCCAATCTGATATGAGGTAGAATGGTGATGAGGAAGTTTGAAGGGAAGAACCCCCAATGGAAGGATTAATTTGAGCCTAATTGTTTTATTTTGAGTGCATGTCTGCTAGCCTATGTTTGATCCTTGATTTGTCTTAGTTCTTTGATATACTAGCTGGCATCTGAGTTTGAAGTTCGTAGGAAAAAGGCATTCATGTCATACCCATTATCCACATATACAACCCATTGATCATCATCTCCATGTCGTCACCCCCTTGAGCCACACGAGTATGCTATAGTAGAGTAGGTTTGATAAGAGAATTGAAGGAACTAAAAACAATGCTACGGTAGAGTGCTCCCGTGAAAAGTTGCAGAAAGAATTGAAGAGCTGTTGTTTTGGTTTGCGTAAAAAAAAAGATAGAGAAGGAAGAACTCAAGAAAAGGCTTGAAGTAAAAGAATAGCATGAAGTACAAAGATTCAAGGAGAAGCACTCGACTAAAGACAAGGGACTTATCGCCAAGTTTGCTATAGCATCCACCATCTTTTCCATCTCACAACATTTGGCCATCCGCACATTACAACCCAAGAAGCCCTTTGGATGAACGAATACTCAGAATGCCAGGAAGAAATCTTAGAACTTTGACAAGGCTATGGATCTTCTGGGTCCGTTTGACAAGAGAGAACCAAGAATCCCCCTGGTTGAGCGAGTGCAAACACTAAACTTGAGAGCCCCTGGAAACTTCTTCATCTAAACAATACCACGCTTCATGAGCAGGTGGCACTGGGCAATGAGATTGCCGAATGGGGGATGGACGCTGAAAGCGAGCGTGTAAGCAAGGTTATACAGACAGGAGTACCACGGCTATGAGCTTTTGGTCGCTTCATCTGATTTTGCCCAGGAGTGTAAAAAGCTAAGTGTGGGGGTATTTGATGAGCACAAATAATACCATGTTTTCCCTATACTAATTGGCTGAATTGAATGTTAAATCCAAGCTCAACTATAGATAATCTAAGCAAAAAGGCATACATTCATGATATAGGGACTAAAGAGTAGAAATCATTTGCATGTACTGGGAATGGAACAAATTGCTTTGTTTTTAAGAGAAATCGAATAGCAAAGCTAATACGATGCTATGCATTCTGACAGCAATTCAAAGTGCAATACAAGGCATCCTGAATGCTATAGCAAAGTAGAGGAAGCAATGCTATGCGATATGTTTTCTGACCTTTTTACCCAGATGATTTCAGAAATAAAATAAAGGGTGATATTTACAGATAGGTTGCTGACATAACAGAAGAGAAGATGCGGAGGATCGAAACCGAAAGATTTGAATAATCCGTAGAATCAATAGCAAAGAATCTATTCGGATCCAAAGATATGATAGATTCCAACAGATTAGGAAAGGCCCAACTCACTGGAACTTGCACCGCAAGAAAGGACCGATTATAAAAGGAAACAAGCAGAGCCAACCCTACGCAGTCGGAGAGCCCTAGAACGAGATTCGACTTTTGCGACTCAAGAGAAGTGTGAGAGATTTCACAAGAGCACGAGACTTCGGGACCGCCCAAAGCATTCCTTCCCGGTGAGACGGAACGAAGAAGACGTGGAGTGGTGACATGACAGGACCTCAACCACGCCGTCGAAAATTCCATCAAGCTTTTCGCTTTCTATTTTTCATCTTTGTTTTATTGATCATGGGTCATTCGTTAGTGTCATTTTGTGTGTACCTCGTCGGTCATGAACTAAACTCTAGATGGCTGGACGAGGATGATTCTTTAAGTGTTGAATGAACCCAGTTGCAGTTCTTAATTAAATAAATTTGGTTTGCGTATCGGTGTGCTTATTACTAGTCGGTTAACGAAAGTTAAGGGCTAGATCTGTGGCCTCAGCTTACTGGCAAGGAGTTGAGGTTAGACCTCTGAGAAACAGTGTTTGCTAGGCTGCCCGTGCACGGCGAGACCTATTATTGTAGGCTTCAGGAATGGGTCTACCTCTCATAACTATTACACCCTGAGCGTAACGCGGGTTTGACTAGAAAGTTACCATAGGAATATGGAAGGAGTATAGTTAGTATCAAATGTATCGGATGCGAAAGCTTCGGTAGATTATAGTGGTGGATTAACCAAATAGCTTTGCAGTCGGTGTCTATCTTTGTAGCAATTGCGGAAGCCGCATGCGGTGTAGATGCTATAGAATCGAGGTAGAGCAACTGGGGGAGTGAAGCACTTAAGGATGATTCTGAGTCCAGCCTAACTTCTCACTGATATCTTCTCTCGTTTATAGATCTTTGTTTACATTTTCTAGTAGCATAGTTACACAACCTCTCAACCCAATTATATTTACTTTTTGCTTTCACAACTGTCATAGCATTGGTGCGTCATTCCTCGGTATCTCGGTCTCTGTGGGATGATACTCTACTTTCACTTTATTACTTGTTTGACTGGTTCACTTGCCATCAAGGAAATCGACCAACACCTACCATGCCTTGCAAGTGCAAGGATCCTGGGACGTTTTCTATCCCTTGCATTATTGGTAACTATAGATTTGATGATTGCATGCTATATTTAGGTGCTTCTATTAATGTCATGCCTGCATCTATTTATAAATCTCTTGGTCTTGGTCCTTTACTTCCTACTGGTGTAGTTGTTCAGTTAGCTAATAGGTGTAATACTCATCCTTCTAGTGTAGTTGAAGATGTATTAGTCAAAGTTAATGAATTGATATTCCCTGTTGATTTTTACATCTTAGATATGGAAGATAAGTCTTCTAGTAGTAGGTCATCAATCATTCTAGGGAGGCCTTTCATGAAAACATCTAGGACTAAGATAGATGTGCATTCTGGTACTCTTTCCATGGAGTTTGGTGATATATCTGTGAATTTCAATATCTATGATGCCATGAAACATCTTAGGGAAGAAAATTCTGTTTTCTAGATTGATGTTATTGATGATGCTGTGGATGATGTTCTTGCTAATTGGTGTGCTGATTATCCTAATTTTTCATCTACGAGTGATTCTACCATTTGTGCATCTACTGATAATGAATGGTGCTCTGTTTGCACTAACTTGGTTAATGCTGCATTATTCGGGGATTCTGACTCACTTAGTGATTCTGCATTACTTGTGGATTCTGATATTGATTCTGAGTTTGAGCTTCATCCTGATCCTAATGTGCATCCTAATTCAGATTTTGATGAGCTGACTTCTGATGTTAACATTGAGCTGTATAGACCCAGTTCTTTTGCTTCTTTGAATGTGGTTTTAGGTATTTCTAGTGTGATGACATCATAATTATTGCAACAACCACCCAAGCTTCTACCCTCCACTGAGCAACCGCCCAAACTTGAGTTGAATCCCTTCCAGATCACCTGAAGTATGCATTTTTGGAGGTGGATGAACAGTTGCCAGTCATTGTGGCTAACAATCTTCTTCCTAACCAAGAAGAGAAGCTGCTAAGCTTATTGAGGGCGAACAAGAAAGACATTGGGTGGACATTAGCTGATATCGTTGGCATCAGCCCTTTCATGTGTATGCACCAAATTGTGTTGGAAGAGGACTCTAAGCTGGTGAGGCAACCCCATAGACGCCTTAATCCTCTTATCCTTGATGTGATGAAGAAGGAGGTCACTAAGCTTCTGCAAGCTGATATCATCTATCACATTTCTGATAGCTAGTGGCTTAGCCTAGTCCAGGTGGTTCCTAAGAAATCCGAAGTCACTGTGGTAGCCAATCAGAAGAATGAGCTCATTCCTACTCGAGTTCAGAATAGTTGGAGAGTTTGCATCGACTATATGAGACTCAACCAAGCCACTCGCAAGGATCATTACCCTCTACCTTTCATTAATCAGATGTTAGAGCGATTGGCTGGTAAGTCCCATTACTGCTTCCTGGATGGCTAGTCCGGATACTTCCAGATCCATATTGCTCCTGAGGATCAAGAGAAGACGACCTTCACATGCCCCTTTGGAACCTATGCTTACAGAAGGATGCCTTTTGGCCTCTACAACGCACCTGGCACCTTTCAGCGTTGCATGGTAAGCATTTTCTCTGAGTTTCTAGAGGACTGCATGGAGGTTTTTATGGATGATTTCACTGTATATGGGTCTAATTTTGATGCATGCTTAGCTAATTTGTCTAGAGTTTTGCATAGGTGCATTGAGTCTAATCTTGTGCTAAATTATGAGAAGTGTTACTTCATGGTTGAGTCAGGTATAGTCTTGGGACACATAGTGTCTAGGAAAGAGATTGAGGTAGACCTTGCTAAGATAGATGTAATTACTACTTTGCCTTACCTCGCATCTGTGCGGGAAGTTCGCTCTTTTCTT
Source organism: Acacia acuminata (assembly GCA_019022655.1). NCBI lineage: Eukaryota > Viridiplantae > Streptophyta > Magnoliopsida > Fabales > Fabaceae > Acacia > Acacia acuminata. The sequence continues at coordinate 162,762 of JAFJYI010000333.1, forward strand.
GGTCATGCAAGTTTCTATCGACGTTTCATTCGGCATTTCAGCAAGACTGCACGACCCTTATCCAACCTTCTGCATAAGGACACTGGCTTTGTATTTGATGATGCTTGCAAGGCGGCCTTCGACCATTTGAAGCGTTGCCTGACTACAGCCCCAGTGATCCAACCCCCTGATTGGTGCCTTCCTTTCGAGTTGATGTGCGATGCTTCCAACTATGTGGTTGGTGCTATCTTGACATAGCGGGTAGCATCTCATGTCATTGCATATGCCTCCAAGACTTTGGATTCTGCCCAGTCTAATTACACCACTACTGAGAAGGAGTTGTTGGCTATTGTATTTGCTTTTGATAAGTTTAGGTCATATCCGCTAGCAAGTAGAGTAATTGTTTTCTCTGACCATGCTACTTTAAAGTTTCTTTTGAAAAAGGCAGATGCTAAGCCACGACTCATCCGGTGGATGTTATTGCTCCAAGAGTTTGATGTTGAGATTCGAGACAGAAGTGGAGCACAAAACTAAGTAGCTAACCACTTGAGTCGCATCACTCATTCTCCTCTCACCCTTCTTCTATTCGGGATGATTTCCGATGAGCAGCTTCTACAATTTGCAAGGTAAGCTTCCATGGTATGCGATCCGGTTAACTACTTGGTAGGTAGTGTTTTGCCTCGTAGATTCCACTAGGGCCCAAACCCTTAAATTAAAGAGTGAGTCTAAATATTATGTTTGGGATGACCCTTATCTGTGGAAATTTTGTAGTAACCAAGTAGTTAGGAGATGTGTGTCTAATCATGAGTTTCACTTTATATTGCATTTTGCTCATGCTTCTGCCTGTGGTGGTCACTTTGGACCCCAAAGAACTGCTAGGAAAGTGTTAAATAGTGGATTATTTTGGCCTTTCCTGTTTCATGATTCCCATCTGTTTTGTAAGTCATGTGATAATTGTCAGAGAGCGGGGAATATTTCCCGTAGGCATAAGATGCTCCAGAACCCTATATTGTTTTGTGAGATTTTTGGTGTTTGGGGTATTGATTTTGTGGGTCCTTTTCCTGCTTCATATGGTTATACTTACATACTGCTGGCTGTTGATTATGTCTCAAAATGGGTTGAGCCAAAAGCCACCCGGACTAATGATTCTTCTTGTGGTGGTGGGTTTTGTTAGGTCTAACATTTTCTGTAGGTTTAGTATTCCTAGAGCCATTATCAGTGACCAGGGTTCTCATTTTTGCAATCAAAGCATGGGTGCCTTGTTACGGAAGTATGGAGTGCTCCACAAGGTCTCAACAGCATACCATCCTCAGACCAACGGTCAGGCTGAAGTCTTAAATAGAGAGATTAAGCAAATCCTTCAGATGACTGTTAACTCTACCCGAAAAGATTGGAGTAAGCAATTAGAGGATGCTTTGTGGGCATATCGCACCGACTACAAGACTCCAATTAGGATGTCTCCTTATCGGCTTATCTTTGGTAAGGCATGTCATCTTCCGGTTGAGTTGGAACATCAAGCCTATTGGGCCGTTAAGCAGTGTAACATGGATTTGGCTAAGTCAAGGATGGAGAGGAAGCTACAGTTGCAGGAGTTAGATAAGTTGTGATTGGATGCCTATGAGAGTTCACAGTTGTACAAGGAAAAGACTAAGGCATTCCATGATAAGCATATCCTGAGGAAAGAATTTTCTGTGGGCCAGAAAGTTCTTCTATTTAACTCCCACCTGAAGTTTATGTCTAGTAAGCTTCGATCTAAATGGGATGGCCCTTTTGAGATCACTAACATATTTCTCTTTGGTGCTGTTGAGCTATGTGATCCACCCATAGGACGAACCTTTAAGGTAAATGGGCATCGCCTTAAGCAATTTCATGAGGGATCCCAGCAGCAGCCTGAGGAAGCAGAGATTCTCCTCCTTGATGCCACTTATTCTCCATAAACCCTTGGGGAGTATTCTTCTTTCTTCTCCCTCTTTCTCTTTTATTTGTTTTCATTTTTCCACTTCATTTTTCAAAAATAAATACAATCTCTCTTTCTATGATTGCTACATATTATGAAATAGGACATTTTGGTTTTAATGGATCATTCTGTTTGGTCTGCAATTCTTGACTCTTCGATTATATGTCTGGTAGTTGATTTGATGTTGTTGATTGCCTAAGTTTGTATTGACCTTGTGAGGTTTTGGGCCTGCATGAATGGACTTCATCTTTTGCCATTCTTTCTTTCATGTGTGCATCTACTCATGATTTGTGTTCTCTAGAACTTACTCCTTTTCTTTTTGAAACTACATTTTTCACTTACGTGCATAAGTATGATAGAAGCTCGTTTTCTTTCTTTTATTTTTCCCACTTTGGCCAAATAGCCTTTCCCTTGCATTATGATTCCTTTGCTAGCCCCTGTGTGCCTTTTTGACCCATTCCTTTCTAAGCCACATTACAAGCCAATAGACCCTTGAAAATTTATTGGGCATTGGTTTCACCTTGGTTTTATGTTTAAGTGTGGGTTGCTCAGGAGTGCAACAGTTTAAGTGTGGGGGGGAGATATTTGATTTTGTGATTGTGATTATTTATAGAGTAAATACCCTTTATGGTCCCTGACAAAAAACACGGACCCCATTTTGGTCCCTTACAAAAAAAGCGACCTTTATTCGTTCTTTTTAAGGGACTAAAAAGGACCTTTTGGAAATTTGTGAGGGATCAAAATGTCAACCAATCGACCCTTATACGTCATTTTTATGGACTAAAAAGGACCTTTTTTTGTAAGGGACCAAAATGGGGATTACGTTTTTTGTCAGGGACCGAAAGGGTATTTACTCTTATTTATATAGTATAGTTCCTAAAAAAAAGCAGAAAAAGAAAAGGAAAAAGGAAAAAAAAAAGAAAGAAAGAAAAGCAAAAAAAAGAAGAAAAAAAATAATACATAGAAAGAAAGGAGATATATGAGTAAAACAAAAGTTTTCATACATAAAGAATGATTGTGTTAAATAGTGCCCTTTTCAATTTCTTTGGTGCTTAGCCTCTCATTCCATACTATTACCTACCTTCTCCCTAACCCCATTACAACCTTTAATAATAAGCTCTCTTGATTTGTGCATGCATGTGTTATGAGTAGTGGAGACATAGAAATTGAGCAAGCTTATGGTAGAACAATTTTCTTGAGTAAAATTTGAGCGATATACTTATTTACCTTAAATACTTGAGAGATTGATTGATTGAGCGCATCATTTGAGAGACCATCTTTTGTGATTAGCATCATTGATGAGATTACCATGAATTGTAGTTTGAGATGAAGGGATTTTGGTCTTGATTGATTGGTCTTTTGGAGCTTTGTGTCCTTTATTCAATTTTTTCATTGTTAGCAATTGTTAGAAAAGAAAAGTTTCTCATTTTGGTCTTTTTCTTTGAATTTTGCTCATGAGTACAAAAAGATAAGTGTAGGGGAATTTGATAATTGAATATTTTATACACTTCTTTTTTTTATCTCTTGATTAATAATTTAGGACTCTTTAGTTAATAAATAATGGCTTTTATACTTATTTGAGCTTTGGGCCTTTGATTATATTTTAGTCATTTTTAATAATAAAGTTCCAGTTTTACATTGCTTCACTATTTTTACCATAACTCTTGAACCAGACATCATATTTGCCTCATTTTTGTTTTATATTTCAGATGATTCAGAGAGCTACAATTGTTAAGAGACATGAAGGGAAAATTTGCACAAGAGGGCAATCAATTTTGGATTCGAAGTCAGATGTATATTTCTGGATTTTATTTGGGCTCGATTTTTGTAATTAGAGCCCACTTTTATTTTATTTCCGTTTTGGGCTGAACCATTGGAGCCCATTTCCATTTTAGGTTAACTTTAAGTTAGATGGTGGCTAAACACTATTCATTCACATTTTTATTGTTTTTCGGATTGAAAGAGAAGTTTTGAAATTCTCTCAACTGTTCTTCATCTGTTCTTCGTGTTCATGATGAACTTCTTCATTTCTGTTCGATTTTCGTTCTGCATAGCCATGATGGGCTAAGCTACTGTGATTGGCCCACATATTGAGGATCCACTATCCAGAGGACTCGTTCTTAACTCATTTCTGTTTTGTAATTTCAGATTCGATTTACATTCGGATTGGGTGTTAGATTTAGCGCCCAAATTGAGATATCCAAAGGATCGAGTTCGAACTAGGTTTAAGTTCTTGCTGTGCGATCGCACAGTGACACGCCACTGCTCGAATAAACACTAGGTGATCATCTAGTTGAGGGATTTTCTAGATGAATGCAGAGATTTCGGTTCGTCCAGAATCAATCGCGTGTTTGTTTCAAAATATGTTTTCGTCCGAGGAAGGGAAGTGGTGGAATTCAAAATCCTAGGTTGATCTTTTGTTTATCTGTTTAATCTATGTTTATTTCGTTCTGTTTCTGTTTATTTCATTTTTATTCTATTTGAACCAAAAACCCCCTATTTTTACTATTCTATTTCATTGTTGCTGTCAATCAAACCCGCTACAAGTTCGTTGGGGAAACGACCCAGGTTCCCTATTTCTGCAAATCATTTTCAAACTTGGTTATTTTGGGAGACACAGGAATTCTCTTTCAGCAACATATTATGTATTTGAGGATTATGACAAGTAGAAGCTTAAGGAAGTTAGACCCGGTACACAAGTTTGCATGGGCAGTGTCCCTAGGCTGTAAGACCTGTATGCCTAATGTTGTGTTTGTTGACTAGCATGGTGACACTAGACTAATGTGTTGAGAGTATATATTGAGGCTAGTAGAACATTCAGAATGTACTAGGGGTGATTCCCTTGGAAGTAAGGCCAAAATATCTAGCACTATGGTAATAGAATGTGTTATAAGGTTGAATGTACCGGGAAACGTCCCAAAGAGGCAATAAGGCCTATGTAATCAAGCACTAGAAGAATGGACTAGTAGGTCATCTGTGTGAATACTACACACTGGATACATGAGAATGAGAATGTTGTATGATGATTATGTTGCATATCTAGTGAGCATGCACAGGAAAGGGATGGACTAAATGTCCTATGAATGGCTCGAGTAGCAAGAGTTAGAGCCTGGAATGTATTTATAATTGATGACCTTTTATAACAGTTGTTTGCTTCCTAGGTATGTTTGAAAATTAAATTTTTTGCCAATGCACTTGCTGTATTTGTGAATTTTCTAAACTAAACTTTTGAATATAACGTTTGTCAACAGAATTTACGACCAGTTTGCAGTTATCACTTTTAAAATATGTTGTCTCTTAGAAGGGATCTATATGGAACCTCGAACTGCAACAAATTTTCAACTATGTTTGTAGTGGAAGTAATGAGAACTGAAGAGGCCAGAAACTGTTGTAGAAATACTTAGTTTGCTGGGTCTTGCCAGATGTATTCAGAATGTTTCTTGAATTGCTTACCATTGATAAAAGCTCATTTGAACCAAGAATTGAAAGAAATAATTGTTTAGATGGGATATTTATGAGAGAGGATTTCACAGGGTTGCAAGAGAGGTTGAAATTCGCACCAATAGTGGATACTCCTGATCCAAGAATGAGAAAAATCTTGCGTCAATTACCATTCCGATGGTATGTTGACAAAAATCACACCTTGTTAAAGGCCGGTTACCACTCGCGACCAATTGGCTAGAGAAACCATCCATTCTGGGGTATCTTCCTGATGGTATGTTAAGAAAAATCCTGCCTTTTTGAGGGTTGGTTACCACTCATGAGCTGATTGGCTGGAGGAACCATCCATTATGGGGTATCTTCCTGTGGTATGTATTGTGAACACACAGCACCCCTCGCAAGCCGATTGGCTGGAGGAACCATCTGTTATGGGGTACTTCCAGGTGGGGACCGTATGTGAATGAAAGAAAGGATTAGGACATGTCCTAGTGAAGTGGGGTAGAATGGTGGCATGTGCCTCTCAACCATTAACCTCGCAAGATGAATTATCCCATTCACAAATTTGAGCAAGCAGCAAACATTTTTTCTTTGGAAATGTGAAAGCACTATTTTTGTATAGTGCAATTATAAAAATGTATTGCGACCACAGAAATTTTGAATATTTGAAAATTTGAAAAGATGAATATCAGACAACAAAGGATAATGAAAAGCAGTGACGTAATTGTTGTCACTAATGTGTTGAATTGAAAAGCAGTGCAGTTGGTGATGATGATGATATAGGAATAAAAACTGATAGAATTGTCTAGAAATCTAAATTGATTATGTCAGATAGTACTTGCTAGCTACAAAGCTAGTCAAGAGAAAGTAGTTTGAGAGCTTAAATTGAAGAAGCTCAGACATGGGATAGACGAGTGAGGTCTATAAGAATTGAAGGAGAAAAACCCTAGAATTTGTGATATCAAAATGAAACCCTTGCTACAGTGGTTCCTTCGGTGTATTATTAAGAATGGGCCCGATAGCAAATTTTGAGGACGAAATTTATTGAACGGGGGTAGAGGTGTAATATCCTGAATTTTCGGTATAGAGACTCAAGGATAAGCCTATATTAGGCGGATGACTAAGCCCAGTTCGACAAGAGTCCCAAGAATGTTGAGGATAGAATGACTCTTGGAGACTATATGATTTGGTCCTATCGTGTAGAGGGCCCAAAATGTGTAGGCAATAAGACTAAAGTGTCGGTGCAAAAGGTCACAGGATGCCTATACGGTGCCATTGGGTTGGTAGAAAAATGCCTCTCAGCTGTGTTATAAGGTATAGGACGAATGGTCGAGTAAAAATGTGCAATAGGTGTGCACATGGAATTTCCAAGGTAGGCATGTGTACCCTACATTTATGGAAAAAGACACCGATATGTGGCACCATGATGGCACGTGAACCAATCGATTTCCTTGATGGCAAGTGAACCAGTCGAACAAGTAATAAAATGTAAGTAGAGTATCGTCCCACAGAGACTGAGATACCAAAGAGTGACACTCGATTTGCTATGATAGTTGCGTAAACGTCAAGTAGATATAATTGGGTTGAGAGGTTTTGTAGTTATGCTAATAACAGAAATAAATAGAGTGAATTAAATTTAAGAAGATATCAGTAAGAAGTTAGGCTGGACTCAGAATCACCCTTAAGTGCATCAATCCCCCAGTTGCTCTACCCATTGCTATAGCATCTATAGTGCACATCTTCCGCAATGCTACAACATAGCCACTAACTAAAAAGCTATTTGGTTAACCCACCACTATAATCTACCGAAGCTTCCGCGTTCGATACATATGATGCTAACTATACTCCTTCCATATTCCTATGGAAACTTTCTAGTTAGATCTGCTTTACACACAGGATATCATGGTTATGAGAGGTAGACCCATTCCTGAAGCCTACAATAATAGGTCAAGCCGTGCACAGGCTGCCTAGCAAACATCAAGTTTTCGAGAGGTCTAACCTCAACTCCTTGCCGCAAGCCGAGGCCACAAATCTAGCCCTTAGCTTCCGCTAATCGACTAGTAATTAATGCACTGATAAGCAAACCAAATTTATTGAATTAAGAACTTGCAACTGGGTTCATTTAACACTTAATAAATCATCCTCATCCAACCATATGAAAATCAGTTCATGACTGACGAGGAAAACACAAAACAGATAATAACAGAATGACCCATGATCTAAATACTAAAATAAAAGAGGAAACAGAAAGCTTGACGAAGTCTGACGGCGTGGATGAAGCCCTGTCACGTCACTATTGCACGTCTTCTTCTCTCCGTCATACTGCAAGGAAGGATGCTGGGTTGTCCTGGAAATCTCGTGCTTTATGAAATCTCTCACTCTTCTCTCAATTATGCCAAATGTCGAATCTTGTTCTGGGCTCTCTCTGATTCCCTTAGGGTTGGCTCTGCTGTCTCTTTATATAATCAGGCTTTCTTACGGCTCAAGTTACAGCGAGTTGGGTCTTTCCTAATCTGTCGAGATCTATCGTACCTCTCGATCCGAGTAGATTGCTTCTGCTGATCCTGCGGGATTCTTCAAATCTTTTAGTTTCGATCCTCTGCATCTTCTATTCTGTTATGTCAGCAATCTACCTGTCGTTATCGCCCTTTTCTTTTATTCCTGAAATCACCTAGATAAAAAGGTCAGAAAACATGTCGTATAGCATTGCGTCCTCTACTTTGCTATAGCTTTCGTGATGCCTTGCATTGCACTTCGAGTTGCTGTCAGAATGCTTGGTTCTCGAAGAGATTTTGATGATTGCCAACAATTGTAAACAAAGAATGAGGATTTGCTCTCGATGTTGGAAATCCCCGAGTGAGAGCAAACCTCGAGGTTTCTTAGAGAAAACCTCGAGGTTTGGTCTTATGAGGAAGTGTCAAGGTTGTGCATTCCAACTTAAGAAAACTTGGTTTCACAAATAAATGTGAAACCTCGAGGTTTATTGAGAAACCTCGAGGTTTTGATCTTCCAGAGAAAACCCGGTTTCACACCAAGTTGTGAAACCTCGAGGTTTACTTCCAAACCTCGAGGTTATGCCTTGGCGCCAAACCAAGGATTTGAAAATCATTTGTGAAACCTCGAGTATTATCGAAACCTCCGTGTTTCGACTTCCAAAGAGCCAATGTTTTCCAAGAAGTTGAAAACCTCGAGGTTTCCATAGAAACCTCCAGGTTTGTGTTTTTGGGTCAAATCATACAACCTTGTCATTTATCCAAAACCTCGAGTATTCTCTAAAACCTCGAGTATTGTGGCAACCCGAGAGCAATGAACTTACACTCATTTGAAAACCTCGAGGTTCCTTGAGAAACCTCCAGTTTGGCTTCATCGCATATTTGCCGGGTTTCACACATAACGTGAAACCTCGAGGTTCCTAGACAAACCTCGAGGTTTGTGGTAAACCCAAGGAGCCTTCCTAATTGGAACATTATAAACCTCCAGGTTTAATTATAAACCTCCGTGTTTGTGGTTTTTGATGTAAAAACATGTTCAAGCTTAAATGAGCAAACCTCGAGGTTTGTGAACAAACCTCCGTGTTTCGGGTCGTTGTTTGAAATTTGAACTTAATGATTCTGCTATACCTTCATGTTTGATCTCAATGCTTTCCATGATTATTCCTTATTGGTACCGGATATATTTAATCCTCTTTTTAGTGAGTTTCGATAGTGTCAAGTAAGTTTTATCGAAGGTTTAAAGTAAAAGCAAAAGTGATGTCGAACATTAAATGCTCAACCCGTAAACTTGCATCCTTCTCGGTTAATCCATCTGCACACGGTTGCAAAGCATTAAAGAATGATTACTACATCAAGCAACATCCTCTCCAACGGATTAATTTGCAGAGAGTCAACTCTGACTATCCAACCAGCTGGACTAAGTGAGTTTCGTAAAGAGAAGAAGACCTAAGTAGCTCACAACTTCGTGGATCATCTCCAACGGTCCGATTATTAATGCAACGGTCTATTAATGATGTCTAGCTATAAATAGAGCTGCATTCAATTCTTCTCAACAACTACAACAACCGAAAACGCACAAGCATTCAAGTTTCTAAACTACCTTTCGTTTTCACTTGTATCTGTCTTTTGACATTATAAGCTTCAGTGTTTATTATCATCTACTCTTAGAGAGAGTTTTTATCTCAGTAAATCATTTATTGAAAGGAATCACAAGTCAAGGGGACTTGGTGATTTGGGAGTTCATTGATTACAACTTGTAAGGGGGAGTGAGTTCTAGAGAGAGAACTACTCTTTGAGTACGAGTGTGTAATCTTTGTGATAGTGAAAAACCCGCAGAGTCCGGGGACCGGATGTAGGTCAAGTTGTTAAGACCGAACCAAGATAAATTCTCTCGTGTCCAGCCTATTCTTCTTTCTACTGTTCATCTCTCGTTTTTGTTATCTAAAACAGAGCAGATTTCGAAGATTTTAAAATACCCAATTCACCCCCCTCTTGGGTATATAGCTCCACTTTCATTTGGTATCGAGCAAGGTCTTCTCTTAAGAGCTTAACAACTCGAGAAGGATCATTATGGAAGGTATCTTACCCGATGGAGCATCTATCAACAGACCACCCGGCTTCAATGGAGAACACTACTCCTTCGGAAGGCCAAATTCAAAGTGTTTGTTATGGCAACCGAGTATGGTCTATGGAGAGTATTTGAAAGAGGAGATTATGAGCCATCAACCGTGGAAGATGGAGTCGAGTTCCCAAGCTAGAAGAGGAATATGATGAGAACGATTAAGAAACGTCACCCTCAACAAAGAAGGCGGTTCTACTGCTCCAAAGTGCACTAAGTCAACAAGAATACTTTCGTATTTGCACCTTATCATCTGCTAAGGCCATGTGGGATGCTCTGGAGATAGCTCATGAAGGAACAGCTGGAGTGAAGCAAAACAGAGTCAATACTCTTATGACCGAATATGATCTTCTTCGAATGAAGCCTGGTGAATCTATTGGAGAATTTCAGCTTCGTTTCACTCATCTCATAAATCAACTCGCGGCTCTTGGAAAAGAGTATGACCAACCAGTCCAAGTAAGGAAGATCTTAAATATCCTTAACAAGGAATGGGAAGCAAAGGTCACACTATTGAAGAGGCTCGAGGAGAGTCAATGACGCGCAGCTGCTCTATTCGGAAGCCTCTCCGAGTATGAGGCTAAGCTCAAATTCAAGAAGGGACTTGATGAAGTTCATGGCAAGAACAAAGGAATTGCCCTCAAGGCCGCAAGAGAAGCTAAAGATTCAGATGAGGAAAATGAGAATGTAGACGAAGATGAGGAAATAGGCATGATGGTTCGTAGATTTAAGAAATTCTACAAGAGGGACCAAGGCTTCAAGAAATTTCACAAAGCTAGCTCCAGCCTATGAGGCAAAGAAGCCTATCATCGCTACGAATGTCAAAAGCCCGGCCATATCAAGTCCGAATGCCCACAACCGAACAACAAAGACAAAGAAAAGAAGAAGTTCAAGAAATACAAGAAGAAAGCTTATGTCTCCCAGATCTGGGGTGATAGCTCATCCGATGAAGATGATGAGGATGAGGAAGAGAAAGCCAATATATGCCTAGTTGTGAAGAAGAAGAGCAACGTGCTAAACTCGAAGAGGTATATGATTGCAAACCTCCTTATGATGATCTGTTTGATGAATATATGATCGTGCAATTCGAATTTGAAAAACTTGCTGAAAAATATTTCAAACTGAAAAATCGAAATCGCTCTTGAATCTCAAGTTGAAATGTTGTCTTCTTCGTAAAATACTATTTGTAAAGATTGTCCCGATCGAAGAAAAAGAATTCATATCTTACAAAGGCACTTGAGAAATTCACTAGAGGAAGTGAAATGCTCAATGTCATTTTGAAACAACAACGTTTTATAAATGATAGATCGTGCATTGGTTACGCACCGATTTTGATAAGAAGAAAGGCAAGAAGAAGAGTGGTCAAAAAACATACATGAACTATTTCACAAAATCAGTTCACTCTTCAAACCCCTTTGCGCATTGCAATTACCGTAATAAGAAGGGTCATTCTACTTCATCTTGCTTTCATAGAAAAGAAAGAAAAATTAAGCCCGTGGGAAATTATCAATGGGTACCGAAAGGAACTTATGTTCCTAAGGTCAAAACTAACTCCAAAGGACCCAAGAAAAGATGGGTACCTAAGGCTTGATCCCTTGTGAATTGCAGGTTTGTCTTAGAGCATCAAGACCCAACAAGTGGTACATTGATAGTGGGTGCTCAAGACACATGACTCGGAGATGAATCCAAATTTCTTTCAATCAAACCAAAGGATGGTGGTAGAGTCACATTTGGAGGAGACCAATCAGGAAAAATTGCCGGAATTGGTGAGATAGGAAACAATGAAGGTCCTCTCATCAAAGATGTCTACCTAGTAGAAGGATTGTGTCACAACCTCCTAAGTGTGAGCCAAAGCACCGACAAGGGTAACCTAGTTATCTTTGATTCAAATGAATGCTTGATTGTTAGAAAAGATTTAGTCCCCATTGATGATTTGAAAACTAAAGCCTTATTTAGAGCACCTAGAGATGGAAATTGTTATACTCTTAACCTCTCTAGCAATGCTTCGTTTTCGAAAATTGTTTTGTTAGTAACTTGAATGAGAGTTGGCTATGGCATAAGCGATTAGCTCATGTTAATATGTTTCAACTTGACAAGTTGCTGAAAAAGGATTTGGTCATTGGTATTCCTAAATTGAATTTCAAAAATGACATAGTCTCGTGATGCTTGTCAAAAAGGAAAACAAACCAAATCTTCTTTCAAAGCAAAAAATGAGATCTCAACTAGTAGACCTCTTCAATTACTTCATATGGATCTAGTTGGACCAGCTAGAGTAAAAAGTCTTGGTGGAAATCTCTACACCTTGGTCATAGTTGATGATTACTCTAGATTTGCTTGGACAATATTTTTATCATCTAAAGATGAAACGTTTGATCAGCTTTGTTACCTTTGCCAAAAAGGTCCAGAACGAGAAAGGCTTTGCAATTTCGGTATAAGAACCGATCATGGTGGCGAATTTGAAAACAACGCTTCGCTGAGTTCTCGTGACAATGTGGGGATTGATCATAACTTCTCGCTCCAAGGACTCCTCAACAAAACGGTGTTGTTGAAAGGAAGAATAGAGTCCTCACCGAGATGGCAAGGGCAATGTTAAATGAGAACAACACTTCTCAAGTGTTTTGGGCCGACGCAATGAGTACGGCTTGCTACATCTCCAACCGAGCCTATTTGAGGAAGAAGCTGAACAAGACCCCATATGAACTCTACAAGGGAAGGAAGCCAAATCTCACCACCTACATGTCTTTGGATGCAAGTGCTATGTGCACAATAATGGTAAAGAGAATCTTGGTAAATTCGATTCCAAATCGATATAGGTATCTTCATTGGTTATTCAAATAGAAGTAGAGCTTATAGAGTCTTTAATACTCGCACTCGTATTGTTGAAGAGTCAATACATGTTGTTTTCTCGTGAATCCAAATCGATAAAGCCTTGGACAATGAAGAAGAAAATGTTTTCAAAAATCAATTCTTTTCGAAAACTACTCCCGCTTCTATTGAAAATCCCGAAAATGTTTTTGAGGCCGATCCCCGATCAACTTTGAAAATCCCGATCGACTCAACCTAGAGCTTGGAAATTTATTAGAAATCATCCTTTAGACCAAGTTATAGGTGATATTAATCGTGGAGTAAGAACCAGAAATAGTACTTTGAATGAAGTAACCTTTTCTCGCATTTATATCTCATATAGAACCCTCTAAGATTGATGAAGCCCTTTCGGATAATGATTGGGTGTTAGCAATGCAAGAGGAGTTACATCAATTTGATAGAAATCAAGTTTGGGATTTGGTACCTAGGCCCAAAGACCATCCGGCCATTGGCACCAAATGGGTATTCAAGAACAAACGTGATGAGTCTCGCAATCATTGTCCGCAACAAGGCAAGATTGGTTGCCAAAGGCTATAATCAAGAAGAAGGAATTGATTATGAAGAAACTTATGCTCCAAAGTGGCAAGATTGGAAGCCATAAGAGTACTTCTAGCCTTTGCATGTGTAAAAGGTTTTAAATTATATCAAATGGATGTGAAAAGTGCTTTTCGAATGGTTTTATACAAGAGGAAGTTTATGTAGAACAACCTCCCGGTTTTGAAAATGAACATTGTCCAGATCATGTGTATCGTCTCAAAAAGGCTCTATATGGCTCGAAACAAGCTCCTAGAGCTTGGTATGAGCGATTAAGCAAATTCCTTCTTGATCAAGGTTTTGTTAGAGGAAAAAAGATACAACTCTCTTCATAAAGAGTAATAAGCTTAATGAAATTCTATTGGTTCAAATATATGTGGATGATATTATTTTTGGTGCTTCTAATGACGCTTTGTGTGAAGAGTTTTCAAAGACTATGCAGGAGAATTTGAGATGTCCATGATGGGAGAGCTCAACTATTTTCTTGGATTGCAAATCAAGCAAAGAAAAGATGGGATATTTATCTCCCAAACCAAATATCTCGAATGATTTGTCAAGAAATTTGGAATGGACCAATGCAATGGTGCCGACACTCCCATGAGCTCAACCGCTTCATTGGATGCTGATGAGAAGGGCAAAGATTTCAACATCACAAAGTATAGAGGAATGATTGGATCACTACTCTATCTCACAAAGAAGTCGCCCGACATCCAATTCAAGCGTTGTCGGGATGTGTGCAAGGTTCCAATCTGCTCCAAAAGAGTCCCATGCTGAACATGTGAAGAGGATATTCAGATATCTCTCGACACGAAGACTCTTGGACTATGGTTTCCCAAAGGTCAACCGGAACACTTGGTGGCATACTCGATTCGGATCATGCCGGCTACAAGACAGATAGAAAAAGCACAAGTGGCCAATGCGAATTCCTTGGCAACTCACTTGTCTCTTGGTTCAAGAAGAAGCGACGAGTGTAGCCGTATCATCAACCGAAGCCGAGTATGTGGCAAAGCATCAAGTTGTTGTGCTCAAGTCTTATGGCTCAAACAAAGAATCGTCCGATCTAGGAATCAACCCGAAGGAGATCCCTATCTTATGTGACAACACAAGCACAATAAGCTTAGCCAAGAATCCAAAGGCAAAGATACTCGGACTAAGCATATTGATGTGAGACATCATTTCATAAGGGATCACGTTCGTAAGAAAGATGTCAAAGTCATGTTCATCCCAACTCATCTTCAACTTGCCGATATCTTCACCAAGCCTCGCCCAAGGAGTCATTCAATTTTATTAGAAGAGAATTGGGAATGGTAAATCCCAATGAGTTGTAAGTAATTCTTGCTTAAATTAGTAATACATTGTAATCCTGATGATCAAAGGTCACTAACTTAAGCATCGGAGTGTCTAGATATGATTTATGCAGGATTCTGTGGTTTTGCTATCGAGGAGCAAAACCTCGAGGTTTACAAGAAAACCTCGAGGTTTGGTGGAACATGTTCACTCATGGTTTTGCTGTCAAAGAGCAAAACCTCGAGGTTTGGTGATGCATGCCTAAAGTCAGAAAGTTTCAGAGAATAGAAACCTCGAGTATGCGAGGAAACCTCGAGTATTTGATGAGACGTAAAGCTTATCATTCTCGAAGGATAGCAAAACCTCGAGGTTTTGGAACAAACCTCGAGGTTTTCGTGCCGATAGGTCACAGTTCACAATACACCTCGACGTCTGTGTTAGTACCATTTCATCAAAACCTCGAGGTTTGGCATAAAGCCTCGAGGTTTGCTATTGCCTATATATATGCATCACTGTTCATGTTCCTCAAACCTCGACCTAAACCTCTAGGTTTTGTTTTCCCTCTCGACACCCACTCTCTCGAATCTCTCACTTTTCGACTTAATCCTCTCTTCTAAACCCTCAAATGGCATCAAAATCCAAATCCCAAGCTACTTCGGTTCCGATTCCAAAGTGGGATAAAACGAAATCATGGTCTCCACCTCCACCTCCTCCACGGCAACCACCTGAAACCAACACTTCGATCGTCCCTGTCAGAAAAAGACTCGCTCCACTCGTCTTCGTTATGGCATTGACAAATCGATCGAGGCGTTCAAGGAGAACTCCCGATGAAGAGTCTCCATCAAAGAGCGTAAAGGAAACCAAGGGCACTAAGAAAGGGGTCTCTTTCAAGGAACCCGACCAAGAGCCTACTAAAGGTCCTTCCAAGAAGAGGAAAGAGCCCGAAGGCAAAGGAAAAGGGAAAGCTTCGCGTCTCGGGTTCGAACCCACGGAAAGGACCCATCAAAGGCGGCAAGAATTTCAAAATCCACCGGTCCAACTAAGGCAAGGACCAAGAGAGCCTCATTTGCCAGGTCCCATCAATCATCCAAGGGGGGTCATCCTCTATTCCTCAACAAGAAGAAGGAGAAGATGTGCCTCCCGTCATGGCCAATGCAAGATCTCGACATATACAAGCATATTTCTCCTCCGATGGCTTTGTCACCGACCCCGCCACTCTTCCCAAACCCGACAATGAGAAATTCAGTGGAAGCGTACCTTCATCGCCTTTTTGTCCCGTGGTAGTTATTGACTTGAAAACATATCGAAAGAGTGTCATTTTGATTTATCACCCCGGGCCGAAACCTTATGAATCGTTCATTTCTATATCCGCCCCTTTTACCCCAAACTTGGTTCGATTGTTCTATTATAAGATGGAGTATAACAATGAACTCGGGTGAATATGGAGAAGTGATTGAGGAAAGGGTCACTACCACCGTTAGAGATGTCTCCTTTACCCCGTCACCGCCATTCGAACAAAATTCCGAGAATTGACAATCCCCCGCCTGCTCCTCGACTTCTCTTACAAAGAACCAGAAGTCTTCGAGACACTTAGGCCCGGTGAACCTTTTCCTCCAGATCAAGCAACTCCGGCTCACATTCAAACCAAGCTCCATGACCGCCGTGAACCGTGTCCTATGGTATGTCTACTCAAGAAACTTCATCCCTAAGGGCGGCAATCGGACTCACTTCACTCGTAATGACTATGACTGCACTTTATCGCTTTTGTGAGGAAGGTTCCCTTCAACTGGGTGATTGGCTTCTCAAAGGGATGATCGAGTTTCGTTTTGCCAAGAGGCAATTATCCCATATCCCGTATCCCTCATTGGTATCCGTCATCCTTTTCTACTACAAGATTTGGTATGTGGGTACTGCAGATACACTTGAGTATCCTCCCTTCTTCGGGAAAACACAGATGAACCTGATGAAGATCAAGTTTGAGGGGGAAGGTTCTGCTCAATCTCAGGCTCCTTCACGATCACATCCGCCCTCACAAGCTCAAGAGGCCCGGGCCCGCACCTCCACCTCCTCGCCCATCACTATCATCCGAGCCGGCTTCTCGATTAAGCAAATTGTGGATGCCGCTCTTGCCTCAATGACTATGCGCATGGAGTTTGAGCTAGGCAAATTACGGCCGAGATGACTCGTGGCCATACCGGTCTCATTGAAATTCAGGATGCCATCAAGGAACACCTTGAAGCAGTTGCTGGGCAATCAGCTGAGGTTAGGGAAAAGGTCTGAAGAAATTGAGCTCAAAATGTCCACTCAGCTCATCTCTCATTCTCATTCAAATCCTCACCGATAAGGTGGATCGATCATGCATCATCTCCACATTGGCTCCTCCTCTACTCCCGGCTCCAATCCCGATCCCAAGTCCTTCCGGCCCCTCTCCTAGTTCACCCTCACCATCCTTCACCTTCACTTCCCATCCTATCCCTTCCTTCTCTCACACTCCCTCAACTCCCATTTTCTCCTCTCCCCGTCTCTCGAGGCTACCACTCCCACCACTATCATCCTTCCTTCTCCATCTACCCCTACCACCGAGATATTACCTTCTCCATCCATTGCCACCCCCGATATCGTCATTCTTAATCCCTCTCCTCCCTCCACTCCCTTGGTCAACCCTCCTTTTGAAGATGACAAAGGGGAGAGACAAGCAAGGAGTTAGTAGTAGAGTAGTTGTAGCAGGATGTCTTAGTAACTTTTTGAAGTTTAGGTTCGAGGTCTTTGAGAATCATGACATTTTCATTTTGTGCATTTTGTATTTTGAGTTGTATTACAAAGCATCTTGTATAAATCTTTAACTGAAATACAACTTATATGTTCATGCTTCGCTCATAACGATTGTTCTCTTGCACTTACATTCTCGCACACAACTATGTTCTTGCAACTTCGAATATTTCAAAGTTTTAATTACAACATGCAAATTTTCTTGAATTTTCAAAGATGCTTGCTTACAAGTGTTGTCATCATCAAAAAGGGGAGAATGTTGGTTCTCGAAGAGATTTTGATGATTGCCAACAATTGTAAACAAAGAATGAGGATTTGCTCTCGATGTTGGAAATCCCTCGAGTGAGAGCAAACCTCGAGGTTTTCGAGAAAACCTCGAGGTTTGGTCTTATGAGGAAGTGTCAAGGTTGTGCATTCTAACTTAAGAAAACTTGGTTTCACAAATAAATGTGAAACCTCGAGGTTTATTGAGAAACCTCGAGGTTTTGATCTTCCGAGAAAACCCGGTTTCACACCAAGTTGTGAAACCTCGAGGTTTACTTCCAAACCTCGAGGTTACGCCTTGGCGCCAAACCAAGGATTTGAAAATCATTTGTGAAACCTCGAGTATTATCGAAACCTCCGTGTTTTCGACTTCCGAAGAGCCAATGTTTTTCCAAAGAAGTTGAAAACCTCGAGGTTTCCATAGAAACCTCCAGGTTTGTGTTTTTGGGTCAAATCATACAACCTTGTCATTTATCCAAAACCTCGAGTATTCTCTAAAACCTCGAGTATTGTGGCAACCCGAGAGCAATGAACTTACACTCATTTGAAAACCTCGAGGTTCCTTGAGAAACCTCCAGGTTTGGCTTCATCGCATATTTGCTGGGTTTCACACATAACGTGAAACCTCGAGGTTCCTAGACAAACCTCGAGGTTTGTGGTAAACCCAAGGAGCCTTCCTAATTGGAACATTATAAACCTCCAGGTTTAATTATAAACCTCCAGGTTTGTGGTTTTTGATGTAAAAACATGTTCAAGCTTAAATGAGCAAACCTCGAGGTTTGTGAACAAACCTCCGTGTTTCGGTCGTTGTTTGAAATTTGAACTTAATGATTCTCGCTATACCTTCATGTTTGATCTCAATGCTTTCCATGATTATTCCTTATTGGTACTGGATATATTTAATCCTCTTTTTAGTGAGTTTCGATGTGTCAAGTAAGTTTTACCGAAGGTTTAAAGTAAAAGCAAAAGTGATGTCGAACATTAAATGCTCAACCCGTAAACTTGCATCCTTCTCGGTTAATCCATCTGCACACGGTTGCAAAGCATTAAAGAATGATTACTACATCAAGCAACATCCTCTCCAACGGATTAATTTGCGAGAGTCAACTCGACTATCCAACCAACTGGACTAAGTGAGTTTTGAGAAAGAGAAGAAGACCTAAGTAGCTCACAACTTCGTGGATCATCTCCAACGGCTCGATTATTAATGCAAGGGTCTATTAATGATGTCTAGCTATAAATAGAGCTGCATTCAATTCTTCTCAACAACTACAACAACCGAAAACGCACAAGCATTCAAGTTTCTAAACTACCTTTCGTTTTCACTTGTATTCTGTCTTTTGACATTATAAGCTTCAGTGTTTATTATCATCTACTCTTAGAGAGAGTTTTATCTCGTAAATCATTTATTGAAAAGAATCACAAGTCAAGGGGACTTGGTGATTTGGGAGTTCATTGATTACAACTTGTAAGGGGGAGTGAGTTCTAGAGAGAGAACTACTCTTTGAGTACGAGTGTGTAATCTTTGTGATAGTGAAAAACCCGCAGAGTCCGGGGACCGGATGTAGGTCAAGTTGTTAAGACCGAACCAAGATAAATTCTCGTGTCCAGCCTATTCTTCTTTCTACTACTGTTCATCTCTCGTTTTTGTTATCTAAAAATAGAGCAGATTTCGAAGATTTTAAAATACCCAATTCACCCCCCTCTTGGGTATATAGCTCCACTTTCAGATCTGATGTGTTTAGACCGTCAACAAGGTGGAGATGCTGCCAAAATCAAGAACTAGCTATGGAATAAAGTAGAGGTACGTGTAAGCTTCGTTTTGAACCGATTAGCCTTTGGTTTTGATGAGTTTTTGAATACTTTAAGAAAACCCATATTTTTCGGCTAGTTAGGGTTCTTTGAGGTTCATGATGATTTGTTCATATATATATATATATATATATAGTTATATATATATATATATAGTTATATGATGATTTAGAAGCTTATAAACCTAAGTTAGCAAGTAAATTGAGAATCTACAAATTGTTACCTTGGTACCCCTGTTTTGGTCTGACCAGGGCATAAGGAAGAGCTGTGATTTTTCTATTTTTAAGGTCTCTAATGGATTCCTTGTGCAAAATTTTACGAATAGATTGTTGGTATGATTTTGTAAGGATTAGAATTGAAAATGGAAATTTACGATATTGCGCAGTTGGGTTCTATTTGTGCAATCTGTTTGTGAAATATGTTAGTTCTCTATGTGTTTTGATGATGAGTGACAATTGTAAACCAGCTAAGAGTTTTGTCTTAGAAAATTGAAAAATTTACTAACATGACAAAACTCGAGTTTTGTTTTCAAAACTCGAGTTTTGGGTCTTGAGAAATGGCCAATTTCGGTGATGCGAGCAAAACTTGAGTTTAGCATGGCAAACTCGAGTTTTGACAACAAAGTCTTTAAATTTTTCAAACTCAGTCTCGCGCCTTGTCACCAAGTTTTCAAAGTTTTCATGATAAAATGAAAACTCGAGTTTTGATTTTAAAACTCGAGTTTTGGCCAACCCAAGTGCACTACAAGTTTTCAAAGTTTTCATGATAAAATGAAAACTCGAGTTTTGATTTTAAAACTCGAGTTTTGGCCAACCCAAGTGCACTACAAGTTTTCAAAGTTTTCATGATAAAATGAAAACTCGAGTTTTGATTTTAAAACTCGAGTTTTGGCCAACCCGAGAGCATTACAAGTTTTCATAGTTTCTCATGATAATATGAAAACTCGAGTTTTGATTCCAAAACTCGAGTTTTGGTCAAACAGAGAACAACTCACTTTTCTCGAGTCTATGAAAACTCAAGTTTTATTTTGAAACTCAAGTCTTGGAGTTTTGGACTACAACATACCATTTTCACTAACACTCCAAAACTCGAGTTTGGTTTTGGAAACTCGAGTTTTGAGATTCATTTAAACTTTAGTTCAAAAGCTCGAGACACGACTTTACTCTCGGAAGTTGAAAACTCGAGTTTAGTTTTGAAACTCGAGTTTAGACCTAAGTGCACAGTTGAAAACTCGAGTTTTCTTGAACAAACTCGAGTTTCCAACGCTGATTTTGAAATCCAGTTTCTACGTTTTTGCAAAGTGATCTTGCTTGAACAAAATACTTTCCAGGAACATTCTCTACTACTCTTGGCTATGCTTAATGACTTTATTAGTGAGTTTCAGGTGATTTAGAGAATGATTTTAGAGAGATAAAGCAAAAAGCAGAAAATGGTCGAGCATTAAATGCAATGGAGAGTTGCATTACTTTGGGTATTTGATCTCGCACACGATTGCAAAGCATTAAAGAATGTTTACTACATCAAGCAACCGTGTTTTCAACGGATATATTTTAAGATCAACACAGTCTTCTTGCCCATTTGGATTAAGCCGAGATTAGAGAGAGAAGATGCCTAAACTCACTTCCTAACCTTGCGAGAATTTCTCCAACGGATCTATTGAAGTGGCAACGGTCATCTACCGATCTCTCGAGTATAAATAGGACTGCATTCAAGTCCTCCCAACCAACACAACAACTGAAAACGCACAAGCATTCAATTTTCACAACTACCTTCGGTTTTCACTTGTATTCGTCTTTTGACATTATAAGCTTCAGTGTTTATTATCATCTACTCTTAGAGAGAGTTTCTATCTGTAAATCATTTATTGATTGAGATAACCACAAGTCAGGGGACTTGGTGGTTGGGTGTATTGATTACAACTTGTAAGGGGGAGTGAGTTCTAGAGAGAGAACTACTCTTGAGTACGAGTGTGTAATCAGTTTTTGAGTCTAGTGGATTGAAAATCCCAAGTGTGGCTTGGGACTGGATGTAGGTCAAAGATAAGACTGAACCAGGATAATTTCTATTGTGCAAGCTTTCCTTACCTTCCTCCTCTCATGCCTCTCGGTTTCATTACTTCAAAACAGAGCATATTTCTAAAAGTTTTTAAAATACCCAATTCACCCCCTCTTGGGTATATAGCTCTATTTACATTTGGTATCAGAGCAAGGTCTTCTCTTAAGAGCTTAACAACTCGAGAAGGATCATTATGGAAGGTATCTTACCTGATGGAGCTTCTATCAACAGGCCACCCGGTTTTAATGGAGAGCATTACTCCTTCTGGAAAGCAAAATTCAAAGTCTTTGTGAATGCTACGAGTATGGGTGTGGAGAGTATTTGAAAGAGGAAATTATGAGCCATCAACCGTTGAAGATGGAGTTAGAGTTCCTAAGCTTGAAGAAGAATATGATGAGAATGACAGAAGAAGTGTCACACTCAACAAAGAAGGTCGTCCTACTTCTTCAAAGTGCTCTTAGCCAACAAGAGTACTTTCGTATTTGCAATCTATCTTCTGCAAAACAAATGTGGGATGCTCTGGAGATAGCTCATGAAGGAACAGCTGGAGTAAAGCAAAACGAGTCAATACTCTCATGACCGAATATGACCTTCTACGAATGAAGCATGGTGAATCCATTGGTGAGTTCAGCTAAGGTTCACCCATCTCATTAATCAACTTGCTGCCTTGGGAAAAGAATATGACCAACCGGTCCAAGTAAGGAAGATCCGAATATCCTTAACAAGGAATGGGAAGCAAAGGTCACAGCTATTGAAGAGGCTCGAGGAGAGTCAATGACGTCAGTAGCTGCTCTATTCGGAAGTCTCTCTGAATATGAGGCTAAACTCAAGTTCAAGAAGGGACTTGATGAAGCTCATGGCAAGAACAAAGGAATTGCCCTCAAGGCCGCAAGAGAAGTTAGAGACTCGAGATGGGGAAAATGAGAATGAAGACGAAGATGAAGAAATTGGCATCTTTGGTCCGAAGATTCAAGAAGTTCTACAAGAAGGACCAAGGCTTTAAGAAATTTCACAAGGGTAGCTCCAGTTATGAGGCAAAGAAGCCAATCATCTGCTACGAATGTCGAAGCCCGGCCACATCAAGTCCGAATGCCCTCGGTGAACGACAAAAATAAAGAAAAGAAGAAGTTCAAAGCAAATACAAGAAGAAAGCTTATGTTTCCAAAGATCGGGGTGATAGCTCATCGATGAAGATGATGAGGATGAGGAAGAGAAAGCCAATATATGCCTAGTTGTCGAAGAAGAAGAGCAACGTGCTAAACTTGAAGAGGTATATGATTGCAAACCTCCTTATGATGATCTGTTTGATGAATACATGATCGTGCAATTTGAATTTGAAAAACTTGCTGAAAAATATTTCAAACTCGAAAAACAGAAATCTTACTCTTGAATCTCAAGTTGAAAAGTTGTCTTCTTGAGAAAATACTATTTGTAAAGATTGTCCGATCTGAAGAAAAAGAATTCATATCTTACAAAGGCTCTTGAGAAATTCACTAGAGGAAGTGAAATGCTCAATGTCATTTTGAAACAAAGAACGTTTTATAAATGATAGATCGGCATTGGCTACGTAACCGATTTTGATAGAAAGAAAGGCAAGAAGAAGAGTGGTCAGAAAACATACATGAACTATTTTACAAAATCAGTTCACTCTTCAAATCCCTTTGCACATTGCAATTACTGTAATAAGAAGGGTCATTCTACTTCATCTTGCTTTCATAAAAAGGAAAGAAAGGTTAAACCAGTGGGAAATTATCAATGGGTACCAAAAGGAACTTATGTTCCTAAGGTCAAGACTAACTCCAAAGGACCCAAGAAAAGATGGGTACCTAAGGCTTGATCCCTTGAAAATTGCAGGTTTGTCTTAGAGCATCAAGACCCAACAAGTGGTACATTGATAGTGGGTGCTCAAGACACATGACTCGGAGATGAATCAAAATTTCTCTCAATCAAATCAAAGGATGGTGGTAGAGTCACATTTGGAGGAGACCAATCGGGTAAAATTGCTGGAATTGGTGAGATAGGAAACAATGAAGGTCCTCTCATCAAAGATGTCTACCTTGTAGAAGGATTGTGTCACAACCTCCTAAGTGTGAGCCAAAGCACTGACAAGGGTAACTTAGTTATCTTTGATTCAAATGAATGTTTGATTGTTAGAAAGGATTTAGTCCCCATTAACGATTTGAAAACTAAAGCCTTATTTAGAGCACCTAGAGATGGAAATTGTTATACTCTTAACCTCTCTAGCAATGCTTCAGTTTCTGAAAATTGTTTTGTTAGTAACTTGAATGAGAGTTGGTCGTGGCATAAACGATTAGCTCATGTTAATATGTTTCAACTTGACAAGTTTTGAAAAAGGATTTGGTCATTGGTATTCCTAAATTGAATTTCAAAAATGATATGGTATGTGATGCTTGTCAAAAAGGAAAACAAACCAAATCTTCTTTTAAAGCAAAAAATGAGATTTCAACTAGTAGACCTCTTCAACTACTTCATATGGATCTAGTTGGACCGGCTAGAGTAAAAAGTCTTGGTGGAAATCTTTACACCTTGGTCATAGTTGATGATTACTCTAGATTTGCTTGGACGATATTTTTGTCATCTAAAGATGAAACATTTGATCAGTTTGTAACCTTTGCCAAAAAGGTCCGAACGAGAAAGGCTTTGCAATTTCAGTGTATAAGGACCGATCATGGTGGCGAATTTGAAAACAACGCTTGGCCGAGTTCTCGTGACAATGTGGGGATTGATCACAACTTCTCGCTCCAAGGACTCCTCAACAAAACGGTGTGGTTGAGAGGAAGAATAGAGTCCTCACTGAGATGGCAAGGGCAATGTTAAATGAAAACAACACTTCTCAAGTGTTTTGGGCTGATGCGATGAGTACGGCTTGCTACATCTCCAACCGAGCCTATTTGAGGAAGAAGCTGAACAAGACCCCATATGAACTCTACAAGGAAAGGAAGCCAAATCTCAGCCACCTACATGTCTTTGGATGCAAGTGCTATGTGCACAACAATGGTAAAGAGAATCTTGGTAAATTCGATTCCAAAGCCGATATAGGTATCTTCATTGGTTATTCAAATAGGAGTAGAGCTTATAGAGTTTTTAATACTCGCACTCGTATTGTTGAAGAATCAATACATGTTGTTTTCTCGTGAATCCAAATCGATAAAGCCTTGGACAATGAAGAAGAAAATGTTTTCAAAAATCAATTCTTTTCGAAAACTACTCCCGCTTCTATTGAAAATACTCGAAAATGTTTTTGAGGTGATCCCCAAAACTCTATTGAAAATCCCGATCGACTCAACCTAGAGCTTGGAAATTTATTAGAAATCATCCTTTAGACCAAGTTATAGGTGATATTAATCGGGAGTAAGAACCGTAAATAGTACTTTGAATGAAGTAACTTTCTCGCATTTATATCTCATATAGAACCCTCTAAGATTGATGAAGCCCTTTCGGATAATGATTGGGTGATAGCAATGCAAGAGGAGTTACATCAATTTGACAAATCATGTTTGGGATTTGGTACCTAGGCCCAAAGATCATCCGGTCATTGGCACCAAATGGGTATTCAAGAACAAACGTGATGAGTCCGCAATCATTGTCCGCAACAAGGCAAGATTGGTTGCCAAAGGCTATAATCAAGAAGAAGGAATTGATTATGAAGAAACTTATGCTCCAAAGGGCAAGATTGGAAGCCATAAGAGTACTTCTAGCCTTTGCATGTGTAAAAGGTTTTAAACTATATCAAATGGATGTGAAAAGTGCTTTTCGAATGGTTTCATACAAGAGGAAGTTTATGTAGAACAACCTCCGGTTTTGAAAATGAACATTGTCCAGATCATGTGTATCGTCTCAAGAAGGCTCTATATGGCCTGAAACAAGCTCCTAGAGCTTGGTATGAGCGACTAAGCAAATTCCTTCTAGATCAAGGCTTTGTAAGAGGAAAAGGCACACAACTCTTTTCATAAAGAGTAATAAGCTAAATGAAATTTTAATGGTTCAAATATATGTGGATGATATTATATTTGGTGCTTCTAATGATGCTTTGTGTGAAGAGTTTTCAAAGACTATGCAGGAGAATTTGAGATGTCCATGATGGGAGAGCTCAACTACTTTCTTGGACTGCAAATCAAGCAAAGAAAAGATGGGATATTTATTTCCCAAACCAAATATCCGAATGATTTGTCAAGAAATTTGGGATGGACCGGTGCAATGGTGCCGACACTCCTATGAGCTCAACCGCTTCACTAGATGCTTGATGAGGAGGGCAAAGATTTCAACATCACAAAGTATAGAGGAATGATTGGATCACTTCTCTATCTTACAACGAGTCGCCCGGACATCCAATTCAAAGTGTTGGGATGTGTGCAAGGTTCCAATCCGCTCCAAAAGAGTCCCATGCTTGAACAAGTAAAGAGGATATTCAGATATCTCTCGGACACAAAGACTCTTGGACCGTGGTTTCCCAAAGGTCAACCGGAACACTTGGTGGCATACTCGATTCGGATCATGCCGGCTACAAGACGGATAGAAAGAGCACAAGTGGCCAATGCGAATTCTTTGGCAACTCACTTGTCTCTTGGTTCAGCAAGAAGCGCACATCCGTGGCCGTGTCCTCTACCGAAGCTGAATATGTGGTGCTTCAAGTTGTTGTGCTCAAGTGCTATGGTTGAAGCAACAACTTGCCGATTTGGGAGTTCACCCGAAGGAAATTCCAATTTTGTGTGACAACACAAGCACAATAAGCTTGGCCAAGAATCCAGTTCAACACACTCGGACCAAGCATATTGATGTGAGGCATCATTTTATAAGGGATCACGTTCGTAAAAGAGATGTCAAAGTCATGTTCATCCCAACACATCTTCAACTTGCTGATATCTTCACAAAGCCATTAGCTAAGGAACCATTCAACTTCATAAGAAGAGAATTGGGAATGGTAAATCCCAATGAGCCGTAAGTTATCTTTCACCCAATGTTAGTTTAAGTTTTGATGATTTAATGTTACTGACTTAAGCATCGGAGTGTCTAGTAATGTCTTTTGCAGACATTTTACAAAATCAGAATTTCTATCGATAGGCGGAGAAAACTCGAGTTTTGATCCAAAACTCGAGTTTTGGTGAAGTATCGGGGAGAGAGAAAGAAACTTGATTTCGAAGGAGCTCAAAACTCGAAGTTTTGAAATTGGAAACTCGAGTTTCCATCGCAGAGAGCAACTTAAAGTTTTGAGGAATGAAAACTCGAGTTTGGAAGGTAAAACTCAAGTTTTGATCGAAGAATTTCAAAAGTTCACATTACACTTTTGAAGTCCGGGTAAGCCATTCTTCAAAACTCGAGTTTTGAATGTAAAACTCGAGTTTTAGTCGGGGTACATATATACTTGATTTTCACTTATTCCTCATTACTTGCTTCAAAACTCAAGTTTCACCCTAGGTTTCACTATTCTCTCTCTCGACTCATCCTCTTCATCTCCCTCAATACCTTCAATCCCTTCGACCAGCTCCCATCAAAACCCTAAATGGCGTCGCCTCCTTCCTCCAACCCCAAAGAAGGACCTAATCCTACTTCCTCTCCTTCAGCACGACCAGTGAGATTGAAGACTCGGTCCTCTCGTCTTAAATTTGGAGTCGACAAGAAGATTAAAGGGATTCCAGACGACATCTCTCCAAGCAAAGTCACCCACCACTAAGGGTGTTTCTATTGACGATAGGCCCGAGCTTCGAACCAAGAGAAGACATGACTCGAATCCTCCCCAAAAGAAAAAGGGAAATCAACGACAAAGAGACCCTCCAATTTCCCAAACCTCCTAAGGCTAAACGATCCAAGACGTTTTTGTTCCGAAAAAGGACAAGGGTCCTCGGTGCCGACTCGCTCGGTGCTCCCGAACTCCCGAGGTTATGGAAGACGCCATATCGAAATCTACAATCATGATTCTGCTCCAGAGGGCTTCTCAACTGCTCCTACCCAGATGAATCAAGAAGGGGCTGACAGGTTTAAGGAATTCTTTCTTAACAAATCCTTTTGTCCCTTTGTCACTGTGGATTTAGCTAAACTGAAGGATGACCACAATTTAGACCTCTCACCCTGGCTCAAAGATTATGAATCCTTTATTTCTGTGTCCGCTCCCTACTCCACAAATTTAGTTAAGATCTTTTATTTCAATATGGTATGGGATAACATTGAGGATTCTATGGGCAACCTGGTAGAGCAGAGTAACAACATCGTTAAAGGTGTTCGTTCACCTTATCTCGCAAACATCATCAACGTAATCCCGAAAATTGCTCATCCACCCAATGTCCCCGAGATAAGATTGAGCAATCGTGACATCTTCACCACTCTTTGTCCCCACAAACCTCTTCCCGACAATCCGCTCATACCGTCCTTCAAACCATCCGATATGTCCACCACCAACAGACTTCTGTGGTATATTTACTCCAGAAATTTCATTCGAAAGGTGGGAATTACACCCATTTTACTCAAAAGGACTTCCCCGTGTTTGCTGCCTTTGTGAGGCAAACTTCATTCAATATTGGGCATCGGATTTTTCAAGAAATGGTTAAGTTCAGATTTTCCTCTCGTCGACCTTCTCATATTCCCTATCCATCCCCGATCTCGTTATCTTGTTCTACCACAAGGTCGGCATGTGGGTCCTCAAGATACCATGAGAAAGCCACCAATTTTTGGAAAGAATAAGCTTAACTACATGAAAATATCTATTGAGGGTGAAGGGTGCGGTCAATCACATGTTCCCACCGGATCCCACACACAAGGAACCTACCCCCAAACTCAAGAGGCTCAATCTGATCATGTTCAACCTCCTGTTCCCTCAGATTTCGAATCCCGGATCAAAGGAATTGTGGATAGAGCAGTGGCCGCTATGCAAATTCGAATGGAGTTTGAAATGGGTAGAATTTTGAATGAGATCACCAGAGGAAATGATGAGATCATTGCCTTTCAAGATCAACTGAAATCTCAAATCACAAGCCTGTCCGAAGATACCGAGTTATCACAAAGAACTCAAGGGTGTGCAATCCGAGCTCTCGATCGGTCACATGACTTGGATGCCAAAGTCTCCTCTCAATGGGTCTCGATCTCAGTTCCAATGACAAGCTTGACGGATCATGACTCACTTAGGGATTGGTCTCTCCTGGTGGCACCTCACACCCTCGGCCGAACCGAGACTCCATCTTCCCCCTCCTTCACTTTTCCTACAACCCAGCCTAACCCATCTACCCCGCTACTATTGTTTTACCTTCCCCCTCCACTCCCACTCCGAGCTCTTACCCGATTCCTCTCCATCTCCTACTACCCCAACCACCGTTGTGTTGCCTTCCCCTTCTTCTTCCACCACCGAAACTGTTCTTCTCCATCCTTCTTTTCCCCAATTTGAAGATGACAAAGGGGGAGAGAAAGTGGATTAATAGTTGTTTGGGAGTTTGGGTCTTTTGAACTGAATTAGCTTTAGTTTACGTATTTAGTCTTTGCATGATGTTTTATTTTACTTAATTTGGTACTTTTGTCATTTGCTAGTTGTTGTTCTTTGGTTCTTAATGAATTGTACAACTCTAGCTTTATGAATGAAAATATCAACCCTATCATAGCTTTATTGTCTATCTCGATCCGCACAAGTTTTAAATACTAGCCTCTTCGAATTTCAAAAGCCAATGATTTTTTTTCTTTTTCTTGGAATTCAGTTTACAAGTGTTGTCATCATCAAAAAGGGGAGAATGTTAGTTCTCTATGTGTTTTGATGATGAGTGACAATTGTAAACCAGCTAAGAGTTTTGTCTTAGAAAATTGAAAAATTTACTAACATGACAAAACTCGAGTTTTGTTTTCAAAACTCGAGTTTTGGGTCTTGACGTAAATGGCCAATTTCGTGATCGAGCAAAACTTGAGTTTAGCATGGCAAACTCGAGTTTTTGAGAACAAAGTCTTTAAATTTTTCAAACTCGCCTCGCGCCTTGTCACCAAGTTTTCAAAGTTTTCATGATAAAATGAAAACTCGAGTTTTGATTTTAAAACTCGAGTTTTGGCCAACCCAAGTGCACTACAAGTTTTCAAAGTTTTCATGATAAAATGAAAACTCGAGTTTTGATTTTAAAACTCGAGTTTTGGCCAACCCAAGTGCACTACAAGTTTTCAAAGTTTTCATGATAAAATGAAAACTCGAGTTTTGATTTTAAAACTCGAGTTTTGGCCAACCCGAGAGCATTACAAGTTTTCATAGTTTCTCATGATAATATGAAAACTCGAGTTTTGATTCCAAAACTCGAGTTTTGGTCAAACAGAGAACAACTCACTTTTCGAGTCTATGAAAACTCAAGTTTTATTTTGAAACTCAAGTCTTGGAGTTTTGGACTACAACATACCATTTTCACTAACACTCCAAAACTCGAGTTTGGTTTTGGAAACTCGAGTTTTGAGATTCATTTAAACTTTAGTTCAAAAGCTCGAGACACGACTTTACTCTCGGAAGTTGAAAACTCGAGTTTAGTTTTTGAAACTCGAGTTTAGACCTAAGTGCACAGTTGAAAACTCGAGTTTTTTGAACAAACTCGAGTTTCCAACGCCGATTTTGAAATCCGCTTTCTACGTTTTTGCAAAGTGATCTTGCTTGAACAAAATACTTTCCAGAACATTCTCTACTACTCTTGGCTATGCTTAATGACTTTATTAGTGAGTTTCGGGTGATTTAGAGAATGATTTTAGAGAGATAAAGCAAAAAGCGAAAAATGGTCGAGCATTAAATGCCTGACGAGAGTTGCATTACTTTGGGTATTTGATCGCACACGATTGCAAAGCATTAAAGAATGTTTACTACATCAAGCAACCGTGTTTTCAACGGATATATTTGCGTAAGATCAACACAGTCTTCTTGCCCACTGGATTAAGCCGAGATTAGAGAGAAGATGCCTAAACTCACTTCCTAACCTTGGCGTAATTTCTCCAACGGATCTATTGAAGTGGCAACGGTCATCTACGATCTCTCGAGTATAAATAGGACTGCATTCAAGTCCTCCCAACCAACACAACAACCGAAAACGCACAAGCATTCAATTTTCACAACTACCTTTCGTTTTCACTTGTATTCCGTCTTTTGACATTATAAGCTTCAAGTGTTTATTATCATCTACTCTTAGAGAGTTTCTATCTCGTAAATCATTTATTGATTGAGATAACCACAAGTCGGGGACTTGGTGGTTGGGTGTATTGATTACAACTTGTAAGGGGGAGTGAGTTCTAGAGAGAGAACTACTCTTGAGTACGAGTGTGTAATCGTTTTTGAGTCTAGTGGATTGAAAATCCCAAGTGTGGCTTGGGGACCGGATGTAGGTCAAAGATAAGATCGAACCAGGATAATTTCTATTGTGCAAGCTTTCCTTACCTTCCTCCTCCTGTCTCTCTCGGTTTCATTACTTCAAAACAGAGCATATTTCTAAAAGTTTTTAAAATACCCAATTCACCCCCCCTCTTGGGTATATAGCTCTATTTACAAAATATTTTACTGCTAAGATGATATCTAATGGCCTTGAAACTTTGCAAAATTGTAGTAGACATGATACTTTTTAATTTGATACATAATATGTGCCATATGGATCAGTAGATTGTAAGATATCAATTGTTAAAGTTTGGGCACTAAAATTAGGATATATTTTGGACAATTTGGTTATTTGAAGATTTCTAAAATGTTGTGCATCTAATTGGATAAGGTTGTTATTTTTCAATGAATTTGGACTTAATAAGGGTTGTTTAGCCTCTAGATCCACCTCAATTGGATTTGTGTATATTTAGTTATGATTTTTCAAATATAGGTGAAAAATCTAGCAATGTAGGTTGCTATGCGAAAATGAGGAATTAAGGGCAATGGGAATGAAGATAACCAACCCTAGTATTCTGTGATTATGAAGGGGTTGGATAAATTATAGCCGACTATCCATGAATGTATGTTTATAGGAGCCGACGTTTGCCCGGGACAACTGAAGGATTGGGAGCCAATTCGAGAATTAGTATAGCATCCAAATAGTAACTCTTCTCTCACATACTATATGGACATTATATGAGTTATGTGAACACATGATAGACTGTAGGGCCTAATGGGCCAGTGGGTCCTTCAGTCACGAAACCTAAATTTCATTCAGATGATGTGGGTTCATGCCCAGTGTTGAGGTGTGGATTATGTGATCTTTGGTTGTAGTTGGTGTTGCTTGTGATATGAGGGTGTTGTGGTGGTATGGATGATGTAGGTTGATTCCTGTTGGTCGATTTCCTTGATGGCAAGTGAACCAACTCGAACAAGTAATAAAGAGTAAGTAGAGTATCGTCCCACAGAGACTGAAATACCAATGATGATAATGATTTACAGAAACAGTTGTGTATAAAAGAAAATAAAAGTTTAATTGGTTTGAGAATTTTGTGGTTATAACTAATAAATAAGAAAATAAACAATTGATCGTAGTCGCAAGAAGATATCAGTTAAAAGATAGGCTGAGTTCAGATTTTATCCTAAGCATATCACTCCCTCAGTTTGCCTTAGCGTATTGTTATAGCAATTATGATGCACAGCTTCCTCAATGCTACAGCATAGTCGCCTTCACAATATTATCCAGTTAGCCCACCACTCTACTCTACCGAAGCTTCTGTGTCCGGTACATACAATCCTAGCTTTACTTCTCCCATATGCCTATAGCGATTTTCTAGTTCAGATTATCATTCCAATTCAAGGTGTTTGTTATGAGCGGTAAACCTATTCCTGAAGCCTACAATGATAGGTCAAGCCTTACACCAGCCTGCCTAGAAAACATTGCCTATCTGATGTCTAACCCCGACTCCCTTCCAGTAAGCCGGGCTAGTAATCTAGCCGTTAGCTTCCACTAACCGACAAGAGATTAAAATACTGATAAACAAACTGAATGTATTAAAATCAAGAACTAGCAAACTGGGTTCATTCCACACTTAAGAATTCGTCCTTGCTCAACCACAGGAATTTTAGTTCATGACTGACAAGGGAATCACAAAACAAATTACAGCAGAATAACCCATGGAAAAAGACAAATTGAGAATCAACAAAACAAAAGGAAAAGTTTGCCGGAGGAATCGACGGCGTGGGAGGCGTTGATAATTGGATATTATTTCACTTATTTGTATCTCTTGGTTAATAATTTGGGAATGTTTAATTAATAAATAGTGGATTTTATTACTTAATTGGGCTTTGGGCTTTTAATTGGATTTAATTCATTTTTATGATTAAATTCCAGATTTATAGTGCTTCACTATTTTTGCCATAACTTTTGATCTAGATATCGGATTAGTCTGATGTTTCTTTCATTTTTTATATGATTCAGAGAGCTACAATTGTTATGAAGACTCAGAAAGCTGATTCGGACAAGAAAATGGATGAAATCAGAGATAGAGAGCTACATTTTTCTGGATTTTTATTGGGCTCGAATTTTGTAATAAAAGACCAATTATTATTAGAGGCTTCCAATATTGGGCCTATTTTGTAACCCTAGCCTGTTTTGAAACCCTAATCGTCATTCTCTTTTAGTTTAACTTAGTTGGTGGCTGCAAACACATTCTACATTATGTCTTATGATTTTCGGATTAAATTAGAAGCTTTTTATTTTCTCTGAGTTGTTCATCATGTTCTTCACATTCTTCATCTTTTCTTATGCATTTTGCCCAGCCATGCTTGGCTAAGCTTCTGTGGTTGACCCATGGATTGAGGATTCTGTGAATCTAGAGGACCTGCATTTTAATCGATAATATTATTCATTTTTGTTTATTTTAATCAGATCCATTTTTGATTGCGGATTGGGTATTAGATTTAATATCCAGATTGATATCCCAAGGACATAGGTCGGACCGGGTTACATAGAGCATTGTGCGATCACACAGCAAACTCGCCATGCGTTCGATCAGATGCTAGGCGATCGTCTAGTTGAGGGAGTTTCTAGACAAATGCAGAGATTTCAGTTTGTCCAGAATCAATCACGAGTTAGGTTATTATATTTTAGTCCGATGAAGGTTATAGAATCTCAATTATGGGTTAATCATTTTTAATCTGATCAATCTCGTTTTCTTATATTCTATTATAGCTTGGCTTCGTTTTAATTACATTGAAAAACTCCCCCATTCTGGTTACTATTTTACTACGTTTACTGTTGATTTTAGACCCTCTATGAATTCCTTGAGAGAAACGATCCAAGTTTCCTATACTACAAATCTTTGAATCTTGGTTATTTTGAGAGAGCTCGACAAATCTTTATCAGGCGTTGTCACTGGACGTCTCCACGTCTTCTCTTCTCCGTCTCACTGAAGGAAGGGACATTGGGTTCTTATGGAGTTCTTGTGTTTCGTAACTTCTTTCTCTCTTCTTTCGAGCCTAGCCGAATAAGAATTTCTTTGACTCTCCAACGACTTGATAGATCTTAAGGTTGGCCGTCTTTCCTTTTTATAGTTAGGTTTACTTGCGGTGTACGTTCAGTGAGCTGGGCCTTTCCAAATCTATCAAGTACAACTAGTCCAGCTTTCCAAATTCGGTAGATTGATTCTGCTGATCCTGTGGGATTCTCCAAATCTTAATTTCGATCCTCCACATCTTCTATTCCAATACGTCAGCAATCTAACCATCGAATAACGTCCATTTGTCAACCTACACTTATTTTCCTGAAACAACCTCAAAGACAGATCAGAACATATGGCGCATAGCATTGCTTCACTTACACTGCTATAGCATCATGGTTTGCATTGTATTGCGATTTATTATAGTTGTCCCAATGCTATAGCATTGTATCGGCCATGCTATGTGCTTTTCACATAAAACCTCAAACTTGTTCTTTTCTTATGCACATGTATAGGATGCTTATGCAATTGCTTTATAAGACTCATCCTTCATTTCCCTATATGATGAATTAACACATTTTTGCTTAGATTAAATGCAATTAAGCTCATATTCACCATACAAAACAGTCATATAATATAGGGAAAACATGGCATAAATAGTACTCATCAATTCCTAATACTTTTTATCATTATATTACACTATTTCTGTTTGGCCCGTTGTGTTGTGCATTGTTACTATGATGAATATCGATATCTTGGTGGGGTATGATATCAAGCAAGTATTACCATATATTATGACAGTTTTGTATGTGTACCCATTAATTATTATCACATTAATGGGTAGATCGTGGCCTCACCAAACCTCAATACATAGTGTTGGTCAAATTTGGTCACAACCTGATGTTCAAGCGCGAACTCATAAGTAGGAAAAACAAAAAAATTTGTTTTTCCTACATTTGCAGCGGAAACTATAATCAATAATCATAACTCTTTACGGTTATCATGACTTATAAACTCTGATCACATCTGTTTTTTTTAATAGGAGCTCATGAGAATCCATAACTCTTATGGTACTCATGAGTTAAAACCCATAATTAAACAATAAAGTAAATACTCATGGGTTCCTTTTCAGGTTAACATGAGAAATTCTCATGACCATGATTTAAACTTGTGGCTTTACAAAGTTGTCCTTTTTAGGCTTTACTTCCTATAAGGTTATTATGAGAACCTATAACTCTTATGATACTCATGATCACAAATACCATTTAATGTTTTCAGACTTCTAATCATGTGATTGAAAAATTGGTGCTCATGAGAACCCATAATTAAACATGTTCTCGTGAATTAAAAGTTAATCCCATTATTATAATATAATGCTTTAGACCAAGGATTTAATATTATAACATAAGAATGTAACCTTTTCAAGCGCTCATGAGAAACCATAACTTTTATGGTACTCATGAGTTACTTAAATAAGTTAATCTATCAGAAGCTGTAACTATTTACAGGTGCTCATGGAGCTTAATATTATAACATATGAATGCAACCTTTCCGAGCGCTCATGAGTCATCCAATACTCATGGGATATTCCCAGGAATATTGATCATATGATTCCTGTAACTTTTATAGGAGCTCATGAGATATTCCAAGGAAGAATCTACTCATTAAAATACATGAGGGGTTTTAGGATCACCTTTAGATCACTGAAGACCTCAAATGTATGACGTCCTCTAATGCTAATCCACACGGCTATCTCCTGATTGCCTTGAGAACTCATTCTCTTTTATTCCTCTCTTTCCTTGGATGCTTGCTAGGCGATGCAAGGTTGAGGATTCAACATTCTTGGGTTTTCTTTCACTAAAGAACACACAGTTTCTTGAGATTAGGTGTAAACCCAGATAAACAAGATTCGATTACCTTTGGATGATTCTTCTTTCTTGGTGCTTGGCCGAAATTCCTAGCCTTCAAGGAGATCTCAAATTGTCGGTCAAAACTCTTAGGTTTTTCAAGAATGCCATGAAAACTTAAGACTCAAAATATGTCTTATATTTTATTCGGCCTTTTCCCTAGTTGCACCAAGATTAGCCGTGAAATTTAAGACTTTTTACGTCTTATATTTACACGACCTTCTAATTAGAATTATCCAATTAATTAAGATAATGGATCTTACCCAAATCTTTAATTAATTCTTGAATTAATAATTCAAGATGATGGATCTTATCTAAATCTTTAATTAATTCAAGATAATGGATCACATCCAAACCTTTAATTAATTCTTGAATTAATAATTCAAGATAATGGATCTCATCCAAATCTTCTTTATCCTCTATTTATCCAATCTTTATTGGACGTATATTTATATTAGATAATTCCAAATTATCTTTTATAATCTAATCTCTTGAATTAAAAATTCAAATTTAAATCTCAAATTTCAAATTCAAAATGGCCTAATGTTGGTTATGATTAGTTTTGATGATGTCTTATATAGATGCCATTATTAAAAACAAAAAGATTGAGTAATATAGTTATCTCCTACATTGACTAACTACTGTATTTAATATAGATTAATCCAAGTTGAATTATAGAGATTGATCAAGAAAGTAGATTGAAGAAATAAGTTCTTGCATACAATATAATGGGAATATCAAAATGTCAAGGAAGCAAGAAGTTATCAAAGGATTTTGGGAATAGTCAAG
The DNA here is from genome assembly GCA_019022655.1 of Acacia acuminata. NCBI lineage: Eukaryota > Viridiplantae > Streptophyta > Magnoliopsida > Fabales > Fabaceae > Acacia > Acacia acuminata. The sequence continues at coordinate 199,374 of JAFJYI010000333.1, forward strand.
AGGAAGAGGAAATATTGATGAAAGTAGGACTTGCAGAGAATGATGAGTTCAAGTTGAATGATGGAGAACGATCAACAAGAAGATCATTAAAGAAGTATTTAATTAGAGAAAGAAGATGTGAAGTCAAATGATAAAGAATGATCAAGAGAAGAGAAGAAAGAAAGGAAGAACTTGCTGAATGGAATGAAGATATCATTATTCAAGTTCTAGAAGTCTCCACAATCAAATGGAAGTTGGAATGGCTCAATTCGGAGTTAAAGTCAGCAAAAATCAGCTTTAGGATGAGAAAACTCGAGTTCATAACTCAAAACTCGAGTTTCCTACTTTGCTACAATGATTTGCTCCTCTGGTACAAGAAAACTTGAGTTAAGAACTCAAAACTCGAGTTTGGGACTCAAAACTCGAGTTTGTAGTGTCTTCAACACCTCTGGCGTCTCTAGGCTAGGAAAACTCGAGTTTACAAGTCAAAACTCGAGTTTCCAGCAGTCATCAGCTCTTCAGCTCCACTCTGTTTCACATTCAGCACGAGCGAGGTCTGGTAATTCGACGATATCTCCCAAACCAGAGATCGCATTGAGGTGAAACCAGTGGCATATGAAAATAGACTCCCAATGCATCATTTTGATATACAATTCAAGCCCAAAGGGCTTTAGATAAAGGAGCTATGAATTGTGGAATTTGACAGTGAAGTCCACGCCACACAGCAAACCAAGCTTCAATGTTTTGAGTGTATCTCACAAACTACAAATCCGATTGAGTTGAAATCTATGGCATATGAAAATAGACTCACAGATATTTCTATCAAGAGTTGAACTGACCAAAACAGAGTTCAGACCAAGGAGATATGACCTTTGAAATTTGACAGTTATTTCAAGAACGCTCAACAAAGTCAAAACTCGAGTTTGTAAGTACAAAACTCGAGTTTTTGGGTTACAGAGAGTAGCGAACTTCAGAGCATCTTCCAAACTCGAGTTTTTGACACCAAAACTCAAGTTTTGATCAGACAAAGAGGAATCTAAAGTAACACAACAATCTCCAAACTCGAGTTTTTCAAATGCAAACTTGAGTTTTCATCTCGCCTTCGAGAAAATCACCGTTTCGAAAATCCTAATTCTTCCGATAAACATGCAAATGATTACCCAAATGATTTATAACACTTCTTAACATTATTTATATCATTTGTGTACATGTTTTAGATGATCAAAGGTTGTTAAACCGAAGATCAAGAGTAAAGTAAATGCCGATGTCATAGTTGGTTCGAAAACAAAGTTCTAACGGCTAGTTCCATCTCGAGTCTAACGGCTATATTTCTTTATCCAACAAAGTCATTGAATCTTATCAACGGTCATATATTGTTCTCTACCTATAAAAGAAGAAGCATTCAAGGTTGATAAGAGAGAGCTTGCACTATCAAGATGCCAACATTCGAATCCAACATTTATCTCACACACACTCAATCTGTTTTCAATGTTTATATAGTTTACACTAGAGAGTGAAATGATTTGATTGTACTTCATTGTTTATTCATCTTCTCTTCTGGAGAGAACATTTCTGATTATTAAATCATTGTAAGAATCTCAAGTCGTGGGACTTGGAGATTGGGTTATCGGTTTACAACTTTTAAGGGGGAGTGTATCCTAGTGAGAGGATAACTTCGAGTACAAAGTGTGTAACTAATTGAAAGGTGTATCTCGGTGAGAGATTCGGCTTCACAAGTGCCTGGGTAAACTTGTGCGTTTGTATAGGCTTCTCTTGTGCTCGGATAAACAAGAGGATAGTGGATGGAAAATCTCAAGTGGAGCTTGGGGACTGGACGTAGGTCAAGGATTGGGCCGAACCAATATAAATCAGTTTGCATATTCTCTTCCCTTATCTCTTATATTTTCAGGATATATATTTGAATGTGCATATATATATTTGAATGACTGGTTATCACTTTATAAATTACATTCAAACTTGTAAGTTCGAAAAGATTTTCAAACTAGTTTCAATTCAAGTTGTGAAAAGTCTTTCATTTTTAAAGTAATTAAAGTTTTATTAAACACCCAATTTCATTCCACCATTCCAAAGATATTGATTTTTGGTTTTGGAAAGCTAGAATGATAGTTTTATCAAAGCAACTAATTTTCTTTCACTTATATCAAGCAAGAGAACTCTAGGAGCATCCATTGCTAGAATTACAAAGTCAAATCATAAGAAGCAATGGACAGTTGAGAATGAAGAAGGAGAAATCTTAGAAATACATGAGGATTCCCAAGAAGAGCTCTGGACAACTATGATGAATCATCATGAGAATCTCAAGAATGAACTACCATAGAGTACCATTCAATTATCTTGAGGAAAGCATGAAGAATGTTCAAAGGAGAATCTCTCAAATATCAAATAGAAGACTATTGAAGTCTATATCCTATATTAGAAGAAATTCTAAAGAGAGCTTTGCATATATCCATGGGAAAACATATGAAGAACCAATGGGTAAGCAAAGTCAATCCTCCAAGTACCTAAGCAAAGGTATACAAAGGTAAAACCTCCTATGCTATTATCTCTCAAATATCAAATAGAAGACTATTGAAATATTCATTGAGGTTTTATATCTTGTACCCTTAGGAATGAGCATTGCAAACTATTTTTTTTAATTGGGTTTTCACATCCTGATATATATATTTAAACAGATTGCAATGTTCAATAGGTTGAACTCTTTATGCATTCATGATGATTTGAAAAGAAAGTATTTCTTTATGCATGAACTCATGATTAATTCATTGTGCTTTGTTGTTCTGAATTGATTATATTCATAAGAGCATGTGAATTTAATTTTTGTTCCTACAAGCTAACGATGATTGGATCCAAGTAAGGTTGGATACCAAAGAAAGAAAAAAAAATTATACGGTTTTGTACGATCAGAGAAAGCTTCTCAAGAATGCAAGATAGAGAAATGATTCAAGTCTTGAGAAAGCTAAACAAGCTATGCTTAATGTTGATGGTGAATATCGAAAAAGGAGTTATCTACATCAATCCATCTCAACCAAGCAAGCTTCTATGAGGACAAGAGGAATTACGGTGATATCTAATTCTTACCTCATACTATGATTATATTTTTGGTTTGTCTTTGATTAAGTTAAAAGATTTTGAAAATTATTCAATCCCAATCAAGTAACTATATGTCAAAGCAAAACTCCAGTTTTGATATACAAACTCCAGTTTTCACCATACAAAGAGTTCTCTATGTTTTTTTAAAAAAGACAAAACTCAAGTTTTCATTGAAAACTCGAGTTTTGGTCATACAGAGAGTCTCCTAAGTTTTGAACTATTGAAAAGTTCCAGTTTTGTTCAAAACCTCCAGTTTTCAGTTTTTCTGAGTTTTTCATAAGATTTGTGAAAACTCGAGTTTTGACTTGGCCGAGAACATTGATGTTTTAGCAGATTTTAAAACCGCGTTTTTTAGAAAACCTCCAGTTTTGACTTAGCGCAATTTTCTCAAAGTTTTCATTATAAAATGAAAACTCGAGTTTTGATTTCAAAACTCGAGTTTTGTTCAAAGAGCTTTCATGTTTTCTCAAATTTGAAAACCGTCGTTTCCTCCAAAACCTCCAGTTTTGACTTGGCGCAAATTCTTCAAGTTTTCATATTTAAATGAAAACTCGAGTTTTGACCAACCCAAGAGCATTGCAGTTTTCCAACATTTGAAAACCGCCAGTTTTGGATAAAAACCTCCAATTTTAATGTTTTGGACTAAAATCATTTTTTACATGTCAAAGTCCAAAACTCGAGTTTTGAGAAACAAAACTCGAGTTTTCATCGAGTGAGTTTGAAATTCAAATCGACGAATTTGCAAAACCTTCTTGTTTGATCTTAATACTTCCTATCATCATCCACTAATATTCCTAACTATGTTTAATCAATTTGTTAGTGAATTTTTGATGATCAAACAAGTGAATTGGTGCATAACTTTTTGATTTTATATTTTTGAAATGTACAAGTGTAAAATTTGTTTGGATTTCAATTCACATTGTTTTGTGAAAAATGCATACAAATGTTTTGAAAAGTATCCATACTTTGATTGCATTTAAATGATGTTTCAAAACTGGAAGTTAATACTATATACTGAATGTTGGATATGCTTCAAATTTCTCCAGTTGAGTTTTCCTTATCTTTCACATATTAATCTTTGGAATTCAATGTTTTACTTGAACTCTTTAGTTTCATTATCTAACTAGTTGGACCTCATGTCTAACAAGTTAATCATATATAAGTTTCAAGCTTATCTCCAGAAAAGAATTCAATTTGTAAAAATCTCATGATTATTGGTTAAATCCTTATTGGTCAAGTTATTCCAAGCATTATGAATGTTCATTAATGCATTAAATGTTAGTGCTTTAACCATTATATGGGATAATGTAACTTACTAGGATAATATTATGGAACTCTAGTCATTTGGACTAATGAGTTTGTGCTTCATCATCCATGAATCCTACTACTCATTTTTGTTACTCAAATACATCAGCATTTGTGTTCATCTATATTTTAAGCAACTATCTCTGTATATTCATATTCTTGCCTTGAATGTTCCTAAATTTTCAAGACTCTACTTTCTAAGGCAAGATTATCTCTTAGTCAAAAGCAAAGTCATTATGCATATGTGTCTCTATTGTGCTAAACATGTCTTGCTAATGCTTTATCCTTATGATCTTTCCTTTTGGGAAAATTCTTCTACATGTTAACTTCAATGTTCAACATGGTCTCTAAAATCTGAAGCATTCTGACACATTGACTTCCACCATGTTTACAATGAGCATTGTTTTTCAAACATGTTTCAAAAATGAATCTTTCATCCATCAAAATTTTGATTTCATGATGCATTATCACAGTCTGAAAGAACATTTGAAATTTGAAACATTCTGCATATTTCATTCTTAGAAAATCTGATCTCATTCATGAACTGTAAGTTGATAAATGCTTATCTTTATAGATAAGATTTTCTATACTCATTGATCAAACTTACATGTATTTTATCAATGACATCTTTTCTACATAAAGTGTATTTCCAAATTGTCATTGAGAAATAACATTCTTAGTATCATTTAATTATTACCCTTTTGATTCATTGGTTTGAACTTGTTTGATTGGGTAAAAGTATGTTTGATCCTTGATTTTGATATACTCTTTGCTCAAATATCTTATGATTTAATTCTGTAAGAGCATAAGAGTTTGTTATGTCTAATCTTGTGTGGACTCAAGAATCATTGAGTACCAAAGAACATATATTTTGCGGGAATTGACCAAAATGTTCTCGTTGTCGAATACAAAGAACATAAGCAAACAGAATAGACCATTTCGGTGGCTATGTCTCGCAAATTCTACGTGACATCCCATCACTAGCAAGAAGTTTAGACCAAGATGATAAGGAGCATACTAGCTTGATGAAAAGCTATGAGCAGAAACTAAGTTTGAGATCATATTCAAAGCTCATTTGAGATTTTTGCTTCTAAGATGCATTAAGAGCAAATGGTTATAAAGACTCATCCTCATGAAGCTCATTCACATCCAAAGATCCTCAATATTGATCATATCAATGTACAAAGGGTTATGACTCAAGTGATTACGATATTACTTGAGTGAGGTATTGTATTTTGAAATAATGTGCATATATCACAATCATGCTAGGCTAACTTGATTTCATTCAAATTTTATCTCATAAAGTTTAGCCTGAGAACACTCATTTTTAAAATGATCCTTATGCTTTAAACTCTCTTATCATCATAAAAAGCATAAGTGATTTCTTCATACCAATTTGAAGTCCACCCAAGTGAACTTGAAAATTCTTAATTCTGAGATGCCATGTTGTGTCCACTGGGGTTGGAAGAATTCCAGATCTCATGACTTTTGATATCACATTATTATTTGGTATCATTAAAGGGAGCTTCATATTTTTAGTCACACATTCATTAAGGGAGAGCTTCACATTCACATGTGTTTGATATTTTAAAAGCTCATCTCCTTTATTTGAAGAAAAAACCTTTTAAGCATACTCATCTGCATTCATTATCTCTTGTTAGTTTTGATGATGAATTAATTTCATATTTGAAAATTTCATTTAGAAAGGAATACTTTGATATCTGGTTACACTAACAAATTTCTTCTTCAAAGAAAGTTTTTCAATTTGTAGCAGGAGATTTTGTTATGTGTTACAACTTTCCTTAATGCACTACAAGGAGAATACATTAATTTAAGGAAAGATGTTTTGACAATCAATCTGAGATTTGCTGTACAAAGAATGAGGAACATCTCTTGGAATGAGCTAAGATATGTTCAACATAAGAGATCTATGAAGAAAAGGCAAAGGATTGAATCTGAGTGCTGACATTATTCATTCATATGAGATACAACTCAAGAAGTCAATATTTCAGTCTCATTTCACATCTCAAAGGCTGTTCAGAGCACATCACGGATCTCTTTCAACAAGAAAGCTATCAAATGGACTTCACAGATCGTTCATCAATCTAGAGAACCTACATGAGCATTTCTAATCTCTATCTTTTTATATTCAGTGAAAAATTTGCACATGTTTGGTATCTGCATGCTTTAGCTGTGAAAGATTTCTTGAAAATTTCCCCAATTTCTCTCAAATTTGTTTTCATAAAAACATTCCAAATTGCATCATATTTAGAATGAAAATCGGGAGAGAAAATCAGTTCTTTGACTCTTACTAATCTGGTTTCATATCTGTCTCTAAGCATTTCTTCTTTACTTCAACTTTTTGTTAATGACAAATAAAGAGGAGAGAATGACAAGAAAAATATGTTGCATCTAATGTATTTTCATATTCATACATATTTTTCTTAAAGTATTTGCCATCATCAAAAAGGGGGAGAATGTTGGTTATGATTAGTTTTGATGATGTCTTATATAGATGTCATTATTAAAAGCAAAAAGATTGAGTAATATAGTTATCTCCTTGTAATACCCCATATTTTATTATTGATTATTAATAATAATATAATACCCCATATTATTATTATTGGTTATTAATAATGATGATGATGATAATAATAATAATAATAGATTAGAATAATAATAATAATAAAATGATAGTAATAAAAAAAATCTAAAAATTAATAATGTTGTATTGTTTCGTGGTAATCATATTATTTTATAAATGGTATTATTAGATTAGTCAAGATTAGATCCAAGAATCTAGGAGTTAGTTAGATCAAATTATATTTTCAATTTTTAAATTCATCATCGGACTCAAAATATATCTAATAATAAAACTCTACAATTTGTTTTAATTCATTTATCGGGAATAAGTAAAGAGCCCAACCCAATAGCTAAAACCCTAGTTTTAATTATAAAAATTAGGTCTAGCCGCCTAAACCTAGAACACTCGACATTTTTCTTCTCCGCTTCTGTGTCCTCCTTCCTCATTCTCGACAATTTATTTGACTAGTAAAGACGGAGACCAGGTAATCCTAATCCCAAGAACAATAATTTGCCAAATTATTTCTTTAAGAATCATAGTCATACCTCTTTGTGTTCTTTCTTCTATCATTTGAAACTAAATGCTCACCATCATTTTCGTGCGTGAACAATATATCTTGTGCGTCATCTTTTCTATCATGTGAAACCAAATGCATACCTCGTTTTCCGTGTTAATTCTATGCTTTTATCTGTACATTTTTTTTTGTTCTTTTTTTCCTTTTTCTCTTTTTGTATTATTTGAAAACAATACCTTGCCTCGTTTGTCGTGCGTGAATTCTCTGCCTCTTTGTACGTTCTCTTTTCTTTACTTGAAAACAATTCTTCTCTCGGTTTTTGTAAATTGAATACCTTATGAATAAATATTTATATAAGTATATTGAATGTCACGGTTTGCATGAATTGATTAACCATTGAGTATGTATATGAATATTGAATTGATTTCCATTATACCTGTATATGTATATACATTCGGCTTTCATGATTTGATGACCCTCGGCACATATAGAGGGAGGGCATATATGTATATATGAAGTACTTCTTTCATTTCGATATATACATATAGGTCTAGGTACTATTGTATGTATTTTTTTTATTTCACATATTAGAGATAATTTAGGAACTTTATTAGAAATGTATTTAAAATACTTTATTCGTGGGAGGATAGCTTTGGGATGGTACCTCCCATAGTGATGAACACAACTTATGGGCTTTATGCCCTCGATATTTATTTGATGTGAAAAAGATAGTATCCGTTCTTTTCAAAATGGTGTCGCGGGTTTAGGGACACTAGTAGCAACTTTGGGAAGAGGTGTGCACACTAGGAAGATATGTTTATGGCCAATTGATGATTGTGACTAGCAGGTTTCCGGGTCACAAGGTAGACTAGCAAGTTTCCGGGTGTACCATGGTTCTCTTCCCACTAAGTAGTGAACTTCATAAAAATAAATGGTTTTGCCTTAGTTTTTCGTAATTAACAAATAGCAGTATATATAATCGGTTTGGCTTTCGTAGATTTGAGAAAAATTCATTTTTTGTGTGTGTTGTATATATATGCATGTTATTGGTGTTGGCTTATCAACACAACAATTGTATGTTGTGTTGATTGCAATACAAGTGTTTCAAACGTGTATGTACATGTGTTGTTTTGGATGCCTCAGCCTTCGTGCTTGAAATATATATGTACATGATACTTGTGCGTCCCTTGCCTTTTTGAGATTAAATATAATTGCTTCGTGGGGTCCACTTATTCTTTTATTATGTAAATATTTTTTTTTCTTTACATTAAATTGTGTTTATTAGGATTACCAGCAATTGCTGATGTTTGTGTTCATGGGCTGCGATGATCCTTCGGGGGCGCAGAATTTCAGTGAAACAAGTGCCAAGGGTTGGGGCTAGCAGTGAGAAGTGAGGAAGCACAATCAGTTGATTCTGTTTATTTTTATTTTATTTTGTTCTAATTAAAAACACATTTTTTTGCTTAAGTTTGGTTTTACATTATCGTAATAAATAACCTTGCACTTGTCTCAGTACAAGTGCGACGGTAACACTCCCCAAGGTTGTTTATTTCGAATTTTAGTAATTCATTTATGAAAATCATTTAAATTTTAGATTATTATAACTATTAGAAATTGGGGGTGTTACACTCCTACATTGACTAACTACTGTATTTAATATAGATTAATCCAAGTTGAATTATAGAGATTGATCAAGAAAGTAGATTGAAGAAATAAGTTCTTGCATACAATATAATGGGAATATCGAATGTCAAGGAAGCAAGAAGTTATCAAAGGATTTTGGGAATAGTCAAGAGGAAGAGGAAATATTGAAGAAAGTAGGACTTGCAGAGAATGATGAGTTCAAGTTGAATGATGGAGAACGATCAACAAGAAGATCAATAAAGAAGTATTGAATTAGAGAAAGAAGATGTGAAGTCAAATGATAAAGAATGATCAAGAGAATAGAAGAAAGAAAGAATTGAATTGTGGAAAATGATCAAGAGAAGAAGAAAGAAAGGAAGAACTTGCTGAATGGAATGAAGATATCATTATTCAAATTCTAGAAGTCTCCACGATCAAATGGAAGTTGGAATGGCTCAATTCGGAGTTAAAGTCAGCAAAAATCAGCTTTAGGATGAGAAAACTTGAGTTCATAACTCAAAACTCAAGTTTCCTACTTTGCTATAATGATTTGCTCCTCTGGTACAAGAAAACTTGAGTTAAGAACTCAAAACTCGAGTTTGTAGTGTCTTCAGCACACCTCGGCGTCTCTGGACTAGGAAAACTTGAGTTTACAAGTGAAAACTCGAGTTTCCAAGTCAAAACCTGAGTTTCCAGCGGTCATCAGCTTTTCAGCTCCACTCTGTTTCACAATCAGCACAGGCGAGGTCTGGTAATTCGACTATATCTCCCAAACCAGAGATCGGATTGAGGTGAAACTAGTGGCATATGAAAATAGACTCCCAATGCGTCAGTTTGATATAAAATTCAAGCCCAAAGGGCTTCAGATCAAGGAGCTATGAATTTTGGAAGTTGACAGTGAAGTCCACGCCATACAGCAAACCAAGCTTCAATGTTTTGAGTATATCTCATAAACTACAAATCTGATTGAGCTGAAATCTATGGCATATGAAAGTAGACTCATAGAGCTTTCTATCAAGAGTTGAACGGACCAAAACAAAGTTGAGACCAAGGAGATATGACTTTCGAAAGTTGACAGTTATTTCAAAAATGCTCAACAAAGTCAAAACTCGAGTTTTCGGGTTACAGAGAGTAGCGAACTTCAGAGCATCTTCCAAACTCGAGTTTTTGACACCAAAACTCAAGTTTTGATCAGACAAAGAGGAATCTGGAGTAACACAACAATCTCCAAACTCGATTTTTCAAATGCAAACTTGAGTTTTCATCTCAGCTTCAGAAAATCACCGTTTCGAAAATCCTGATTCTTCTGATAAACATCCAGATGATTACCCAAATGATTTATAACACTTCTTAACATTATTTATATCATTTATGTACATGTTTTAGATGATCAAAGGTTGTTAAACTGAAGATCAAGAGTAAAGTAAATGCTGATGTCATAGTTGGTTCAGAAAACAAAGTTCTAACGGCTAGTTCCATCTGCGTCTAACGGCTATATTTCTTTATCCAACAGTCATTGAATCTTATCAACGGTCATATATTGTTCTCTACCTATAAAAGAAGAAGCATTCAAGGTTGATAAGAGAGAGCTTGCACTATCAAGATGCCAACATTCTGAATCCGACATTTATCTCACACACACTCTGTTTTCAATGTTTATATAGTTTACACTAGAGAGTGAAATGATTTGATTGTACTTCATTGTTTATTCATCTTCTCTTCTGGAGAGAACATTTCTGATTATTAAATCATTGTAAGAATCTCAAGTCATGGGACTTGGAGATTGGGTTATCAGTTTACAACTTTTAAGGGGAAATGTATCCTAGTGAGAGGATAACTTCGAGTACAAAGTGTGTAACTGATTGAAAGGTGTATCTCGGTGAGAGATTCGGCTTCACAAGTGCCTGGGTAAACTTGTGCGTTTGTATAGGCTTCTCTTATGCCTGGATAAACAAGAGGATAGTGGATCGAAAATCTCAAGTGGAGCTTGGGGACTGGACGTAGTCAAGGATTGGGCCGAACCAGTATAAATCAGTTTGCATATTCTCTTCCCTTATCTCTTATATTTTCAGGATATATATTTGAATGTGCATATATATATTTGAATGACTGGTTATCACTTTATAAATTACTTCTGTCATTCAAACTAGTTTCAGTAAGTTGCGAAAAGATTTTTAAAGTAATTAAAGTTTTATTAAACACCCAATTCACCCCTCCCCTCTTGGGTGATAGCCAGGTCTTTCACTTAAGACCACGTTTGGTCTTCTAACATATTTGGGCCCATTAGTGGAGAAATTAATTTCCCACTAAGGAACCATATATTGTGTCATTTTGTATATTAGGCTTGGAGTCCAACTCCAACCGAAATACACTTATTCTCTTGAGAAAGCTCAATAACAATTATTGGCCCAAAATTGCTAATTTTAAGCAATCAGGAATAACCTTTGTGTGTGACCCATTAGGCCCAATTGATCACTAACATAAATAACCTTGGACCAATCAAACTCCTTTAATGGGACCAATTGATCACTAATACGGGCCATGTATCGTTGGTACTGGGCGATCGGGATGCGTTCCTCTATGCAGGCCGCCTGGTACTGCTTCGTGGCTACCACCAAAAGTCCTTCTTCAATCTCCCAAGGGAATGGTAAATTACCAAATCCATCCTCTTCTTCTTCTGCCTCTTCTTCTTCTCCTTCTTCCTCCTCTTCTGGTTCCCATTCGGGTTCCAACTCCGGCTCAGGTTCAGGTTCCAGTTCAAGCTCAACTGGAGGTGCAGGTAACATTGTTAAAGGAACAGCGGGAATGGCCTCTTCTTTAGGGTTAAGGTCCAGAAATGGGAATAGCTGATAGATCAAGTCAGGGTTAAGTGGTAGGTCGAGAAGGGGTGGTGATCCAATTCGTTGCGGGGATTTAGGTGGTGGCGGGGGAGATGGGGGTTCTTGTTTTATCTCCACGAGAGGTATAGGTGGTAGTAGGAATTGGGGAATTGGAACAGGTTCAAATTCCCTAACTAGGCTAAAGTTAAAGACAGGTGGGGGTAAAAGCACTGGTGGTACGTCAGTAGGTATAGGTATCTCGTTTGGTGACAGTTCAAGAAGGAATGGTTTCTCCTGATGCTAAGCCGGTCCCTGAGCCCCGCTCCTTCGTCCTCCCCTCCTTTGGTACACACGTCCAAACCTCCGGTCCATCTTCTCCTTCAAACACCCAAAACTTCATTAGTATATATCTATTTATCAGTACTGTCCAAACCAGGTATTGTCCAAACCTGTGCTCTGATACCAAATTGTTACACCCCTACCGGCCTCGCCCTTTCGGGTGGCGGGTTAGAGGGATTCCTCCTATTTAATCATATTTCCTTATTACTTAGCCCAATTAAACTTAACTCAGAGTTAGCACAGCACAGCACAAGATCTGGTTGGACAAGCTAAACATACTGATAAACATTCATGAGTCAAGTGTCAAATAAGTCCCCGAAGGGTTAATACAATCATCCAAGTCATTCAAATAAAGTAATGTTAATAAACAACAGTTATCCAAAATATAAAGTACAAAAAGAGATAGGGCATCCCCCATTTTCTTCATTCCACTGCTACACGCCCTACCTTCTTCGTGCCTCCCACTGCTACTCTCTTACCCCTGTGTCTCAAAGTGGTCTGGAGTTCAAGGTTGAACCCCAGAGTAACTGTTAAACTTATATACAATATGTATGCAATGCATGTAAAGTAAATCACAATCAGGAACACAAACATGGCATGTACTCCGCAGGACCGCCTGGTCAAGACAAGCCGTCGGACCTAGCGCGCAAATAGGGCCTCAGTAGTCAGGGGGCCAAACCCGACTACTTACCCTAGGGCCTCAGTGGACACCTATAAACACACAGTCATATAGGCTCCACCTACCCCACATACCTTGGGCCTCAGTTGTCACCTAAGGACACGCAGTCCAATAGGCACCACCTACCCTACATGCCAAGGGCCTCAGTAGTACCCCAAAAGAGATACTACGTGCCCAACATGCCTCGGGCCTCAGTAGCACCTATACAGGTACTACCTACCCTGCATACCTCGGGCCTCAGTAGCAACTATAGAACATGCAGTCCCATAGAGGCTACCTACCCTACATCCACAATCATGATAACACAGAACATACAAGAGCCACATAAAGTATGCAAGTTTACTGTTACTACCTGGCACTTCTGAAAGCGGTGAACTTTCCTCTTAACATCGGGGATACATCCTACATGAGAGAATACCCTAAATATAGCCAAACATCACGCTATCAACCACACATTCAAGCTCTACCTCAAGTTTCATGAAATTCGAATAGCTTCAGAATTTCCAGAATTTCTGACCCAACTTCACCAATTTTAGTAAATTCCAAAAAAAATCATTTTGACAGGGAATCAGTGGCCTTATAACCCTTAGGATGTCTAATTTACATGAAAAATAGTTACCCAAGTCATCTGGGTTCAAAACTCAGCCTATTTCCCAAATACTAGCCACTGGTCCGAGAGAAAAGTCCAGTTTTTAGGTCATTTTCAACTTAAAATATCTCTCAGTTGGAAACTCCAAATGACACAAAATATTATATCAAAGTTATCCTCAAGATGTCTAATTTCACCATGAAAAATTTCAGAGCTATCAGATAACATTTACTATTTCAAAACTACCAATTAAGCTTTGCTGCTCAAATACCGAAAGAACCGACAGATTTTCGTATAAGAAGATTTAGGGTTTTCAGAGTTTCAAACGAAGTGACCCAACTTAACCCTACACAAAAATTCCCTCTGGACTCATTTAAGACCTTAAAAATATAAAAAACCTACTGCAACACCACAAAACACCACAGGGCAGAGAGGAAGATAACTTAGTTGCCGGTTTAGGGACTTACCTCCGGATGTCGGTTGCGTAAGGACTTCTTCACCTTCTGAACCTTGAACTTCATCTGAGAACTCTTCTGGACTCCTTGAGTTCGTGGCTTATGTGGGAAAAATGGAGGGGGAGAGGGTCCTATTTATAGGCCTCAAGTTTCAGATTTTGCCCCTAGGTAATCTTAGTTGTGAGTTTTAGGGGTTAGGGGCAAAATGGTCATTTTGCCCCGTTCATCTTCCAGAGCAAGGGGCCCATGAAATCAGACCTTCTAGAAGCCTTCTAGGGTCTTCCACGGGCAGAAAATGGCGCATTCCAATGCTAAAAAAATAGGGTTCCAGTTTTGCCCCTAGGTGGCCTTAGTTGTAGGTTTAAGGTGTAGGGGCAAAATGGTCATTTTGCGCCGTTCTTCTTCCAAGACAGTGGGGTCCACGAAATCTGAACCAAGATGTGCCATAATTTCCCTTTTCAAGTCATAATTACATGTCACTTTGTTGTCATATCAGATTTAAAATATGTGGTCCAGATTTAACCGGGTTATTTTATTCATTCTCTCTCTTCAATATGACTTTGATGTGACAATCTCTCTCTTCATAATTACATAGCAAGATATTTTCTCTCTCTTCTGGGCCCATTGGAATTGCCCCCTACCAGTGTCCTAGGCCTGGGCCCAACTCCGGGAAATCCAATCCGACCCCGCTCAGCTCTCGGTTGCCGATCCCACCTTACCTCGTAATGCGTGCTCTTCAACTGGACTTATGTGGGCCCGAATCATTAGTGACTTTTCCCAGACCACCAGTGGACGGGGCATACTACCTTGGGGATCAAGAAACCTTTATTCCAGTACCCCAGATCCACCCCGTAATGGGTGCTACTCGGTATTCCAACTTCTGGCCCCGAAATGCCACATATCCGACGTAGCACCACCACTGATTTTCTCTTCTGTAATGGGTCCAAACACATGTTCTCTATCTTCCTCCAGGTTGAACACGCATACCCTGGGCCCACAATGCCTGTGGTCACTTCTTTACTGTACTGGTTTATATCTTCGGGATTTCTTCGTGCACAAGTTACCTTACCGTTGATCCGAGTTTCTTCTTATTTTGTCTTAACGCCTTTGCTACTTACTCTTAACCATTGGTTTCCATCCTAAGGCCTTTGAAATACTTCTACGCCATACGTTAGGAAATAAATACTCCAAAATTAACTCAAGGCTCATCATTACTGTGCAAGCTTACACTGATACATGCATTACAAAAGTAGGGGTGTTACACTTATTGTGCATAGATTCCCAAGTCAATTAGAAGTCATCTAAGCTCTACCAATCCTGTGAATGACTAATCCCTTGTAGGGGACTGTGAGTCCTTTCGGCATGCCCATCTACACTCATGCATTCGAGTCATACCCAGGATACACTATTTTCCCCATTCTTAGACAGATAGAGTTGTACAGTGAAAGTATAACCCTAGTACACAGTGCTCGATGACATCCTCAAGTCTAGGATGATCTGCTCTGTTAGATATGATTAGTTTTGATAATGTCTTATATAGATGTCATTCTTAAGAGCAAAAAAGTTTGTATAATATATTTATCTCCTACATTGACTAACTACTATGTTTAATGTAGATTAGTCCAAGTTGAATTATGAAAAATAATCAAGAAGGAGATAAGAGATTACAGAAAGAAGAAATTGCAGAGAATGTCGAGGAAGCAAGAAGCTATCAAAGTATTTTGGGAATAAGGTAGAACTTGTAGAGAATTATGAGTCCAAGTTGAATGAGAGAGAATGATCAAGAGAAGAGAAGAAATAAAGAATTGAATTGTGGAGAATGATCAAGAAAAGAGAAGAAAGAAAGAAAGAATTGAATTGTGGAAAATGATCAAGAGAAGAAGAAAGAAAGGAAGAACTTGCTGAATCAAATGAAGATATCATTATTCAAGTTCTAGAAGTCTCCACCATCAAATAGAAGTTGGAATGACTCAATTCAGAGTTAAAACAAGCAAAAATAAGGTTCAGGATGAGAAAACTCGAGTCACGAAGTTTAAACTCGAGTTTACTACCTTACTGCAATGATTTGCTTCTCGGATAGGAGAAAACTCGAGTTAAGGACACAAAACTCGAGTTTGGGACTCAAAACTCAAGTTTGTCACTAACTAACTCGAGTTAGTAGTGTCTTCAGCGTCTCTGGACTAGGAAAACTCAAGTTTCCAAGTACAAACTCGAGTTTACAGCGTTCTTCAGCACTTCAGTTCTACTCTGTTTCACGTTTCACCTAAGCAAGGTCTGGTAATTCGACGATATCTCCCAAACAAGAAATCGAATTGAGGTGAAACCAATTTTGTATGAAACTAGACTCCCAATGCATCATTTGGATATAAAATTCAAGTCATTGTTCTCCATTAAGTTATCACTTCATTCACATGTTTATAGTGATAACTGATCCCTGGATATATCTTATAGATGATATCCTAAATGTCCTCGATCGGTCATCTACGTGGGAGCGAAGATGAGGTAAGACGATATGACTTTGATGACGTATGGAGATACGAATCAAAGTCATGGGCACTTGTAAGAGTACAAGGTGCTGCCGGGACCGACCCACTATGAGAAAGCCGCATGGATCTAGTCATAAGCTTATCTCATGTATAACCGCGTCACGACGCCCTATGACTCGAGATCATCATGGATTCCTACATGATGAGTCACTGGGTCTTTGACCTAGTCAAAAGTCACCTTTGACCGGGTGATGATAAAGGCTGCGATCGGGATCAGTGATTTTCATGCAGAGGAATGTGAATGGTCAAGATGGAATTTGTCCCTCACATTTGTAGAGAGATAATACTGGGCCCCTCGATGAGTGAGTCTAAGAAATGTACGGCCGTACTGTGATGGAAAAGAGTTTCCATTTTCACTCATTAGACTACTCGAGTATCGAGAAAGTAGTGGTCAAGAAAAGGAAGTTGACATTATCCATGCCTCATCCTTGACCAAATTATCGCATGACAAAAGGGACGAGACATGGTTGTACGATAGGTTGTATCGTGTCATCGATCCCCATGTGAATTGGGTAGTCACAATGTCTTGCTAGAGGCCGCTTGCGACTTGTGGGCTGACAAAGTGTTGGCCCACTGCCAATCTCATATGGGCCTGCAGGGTCGCACACAAGAATAACTCAACACGAGCAAATGTGTCCAGATTCATTGAATCTTAGATACGTCTAAGATTTAATGAATATTGAATTTAATCTAGGATATATATATATATATATGTCTATATGTATATATATATATATTAAATTCGAAATTAATATATGTTAATATTATTAATAGAGATTATAATATTAATATATATAATATTTGTTTTGTATTTAATTTATTTGATAAATTAAATATCTAAAACAAATTGAGATATTGTATCTCATTTAAATTTTCGAATAAAGATATCGTATATCTGTTTAATATTAAATTGAGATATGGTATCTCAAATTTAAATTAAATAGATAGATATTATTTCTCGATTTAATTTATAGAGATAAATTAAATCGAAGGCTTTTAATTTGGATTAAATAAATGGATTTGATTAGATCTATTAGATGGATTTAATTAATACATTTATTTTAATTCGATTCCAAATTCGAATTTCAGATCGCTTTTAATGCGGATTAAATACATTACATCAAATTTGATTGATGTAATTAATGTATATTAATCCATATTTGAAATTTGAATTTCAAAATTAATGAGGATTAATTTTTATATAATGCGCTAAACGGGTTTAGAAAACTCACGGGACATTTTGTCGAGCGCATTCAGAATGCCGCGAGAAAAACCCTAGAGTGGAAAATCAAGAGAGACGCACAAGAGGCACTAGCACGCCGCCGTAGCCGTGTTCGGGAGTTGTTCGTGTGGATACCGGTGGAGGAAGACGATCCTACGAGTTGTCTTCGCCGATCGAGGAGGTAGCCCACCTGTTCAACGAAGAACAAGCCGCAAACAAATTCTCCTAAGGTAATTTCGGATTCCTTAGCCTAGGTTTAAACGCACCTGAGTGATCCTCGGGATTGGATCCGTAAGTTTTTAATCCGCTGCATTGTACGGATTCCAACATTGAGTGTATCTCACAAACTACAAATCTGATTGAGCTGAAATCAGTGGCATATGAAATCAGACTCAAAGGGATTTCCATCAAGATTTGAACAAACCAAAACGGAGTTCAGAACAGGGAGATATGACCTTCAAAATTTGACAGTCAGTTCAAGAAGTTGCAAAAACGCTCAACAAAGTCCAAACTCCAAGTCAGAGAGCAACCAAGGGCAGAACAACTTGCAAACTCGAGTTTGTAAGTATCAAACTCGAGTTTATGAGAGGCAGAAAGCAAATGTTGTTTTGGGAGAAAACCAAACTCGAGTCATTAAGTTGGAAACTCGAGTTTCCATCGACGCAGAGCAAGCGCCGAACGTCGAGTATCTTCCAAACTCGAGTTTGTGAGACCAAAACTCGAGTTTTGATCGACAAAGAGGAATCGGAGTAACACAACAATCTCCAAACTCAAGTTTTCAAATGCAAACTCGAGTTTACATCTCTCGTCGGAAAAACACCGTTTCGAAAATCCTGATTCTTTTGATAAACATCCAGATGATTACCTAAATGACTTCTAACACTTCTTAACATTATTTATATCATTTGTGTACATGTTTCAGATGATCAAAGGTTGTTAAACTAAAGATCAAGAGTAAAGTAAATGTTGATGTCATAGATGGTTCGAAAATGAAGTTCTAAATTGACTAGTTCCATCTGAGTCTAACGGCTATATTTCTTTATCCAACAGTCATTGAATCTTCTCAACGGTCATATATTGATCTCTACCTATAAAAGAAGACAGATTCAAGGCAGAAGAAGCAAGATACAAGCCTACATGTTCAAAATGCTCATACTCTGATCTGCATATTATTTACTCTCTGTTTTCAAATGTTTATATAGTTTATCATAGAGAGTGAGATGATTTGTATTGTACTTCAGTGTTTATTCATTCACTTCTGAGACAGAAGATTTATTGTAAACATCCTACCATACTATCTGAGAGTTACTCAAGATTGGGTGATCTTGAGTGGGAAACTCATTGTATTAATTACAGCTTGTAAGGGAAGTGAATCCTAGTGAGAGGATTACTTCATGTACAGAGTGTGTAATCAAGTGGGTGTATTGATTACAGTTTGTAAGGGGGAGTGAATCCTAGTGAGAGGATTACTTCAAGTACAGAATGTGTAATCAAGTTGAAAGAAGATAGTGGATTGAAAATCTCAAGCGGAGCTTGGGGACTGGACGTAGGTTAAGGATTGGGCCGAACTAGTATAAATCAGTTTGCATATTCTCTTCCCTTATCTCTTATATTTCCAGCATATATATTGGAATGATTGATTATCGCTTTATAAATTATTTCTGTTATTCAAACTGCTTTCAGTAAGTTGCGAAAAGATTTTCAAAGAAACTAAAATTTTATCAAACACCTAATTCACCCCCATTGGGTGATAGTCAAGTCTTTCATGCTCTACCAAATGTTGAGAGACTTTTATATCCAATGATACTTTCTACAAATATTTGTGAAGTCTCTCGGTGGGTCAGTTCGGTGCTATCTGTTCTCCAACAGATCCACCCACGACATCAGCTAAGGCATCACATGCCTGTATTCCATGAGGTCCCTACCTTGTATCTTTATACAAGTAGATGATGTTGTACTAGTCTTATTGAGATCATCAATACCCTTTCTTGGTGATTCAAGACTAGGAACAAGTTTCAGGGAATAGACATTCAGTGTTCTCGAGTCCTCATGATCATGATCGCTATCATAGATCCTCAAGTAAACATCTGTTTTATTCCTAGGGTTTTTTATCTTTAAATGCATATTTACTTTAAATAAAAGCGAGACACAAATATGATAAAGATAAAAAGATACTCAATATTATTAATCATGAAATACTAAATAGAAAAAGGTGTTCCTCTGTCAAAACAGATTGTTTCTAAGACACCTATTTACTAACACATAGTAGGTGTTATATTATAACCGTTATAATAAGTCCAGAATAACTAACGATTCAAAGCCATATATCTACACTAAGTTTTTATAGTGCCCGCATATATGACGATTTGAAATAGTGATGTATGGTAGTTAACAACTGCTATATATGGCAATTTATGTAGTAGTGTTAATTATCAATTAATATTCCCTCGTCTTTCTCTTTATGTTTTATGTTTGTGGAACTTATTTAGTATTTATAAAACAGGAACTTATTCAATATTATTGTATTTTTAATTTATTCATCTGGAATTTGGTTTGGCAATAATAAGGAAGTTAAAAAAAAATTGTAAATCATAATTCCAATATGAGGTGCAATCATAGAATATTGTGTAAAATTTTTGAAGTTTTTTAAAATAATCAAAACCTAGAAAGAGGTAGATATCTAATTATCTAGATTTTAGATGTTATTTTAACTTGAGTAACTTGATAATCATGTATGTGTGTGTGGGGGAGAGAATATCATAAAAATATTGAGTTGTATGTGGATGGTTTTTTTAACTAAAATATGGGGTTTACACTTCTCATGTTGCATGAGAAGAAGAAAATTCCTACACACACATGAAGTGGTGGGACTTACATCTTTTTTAAAAAATAAAAAATGAAAAACTCAAGCAAGGGAATCGAAGTAACTATAACATGAGGATACACTTCTCCTACAACATGAGGAGTACTAGTGTATTTCCCTTAAAATATATATGGAGACATCATCAAATTAATAGTCTAAATAAGGTTAGAAAAAATGTAGAAAGTTTGGTGAATGTTAATTCTGTAATTAAAATTTATATTTTAATGTTTTATCATTGAAAATAATTATAAGTTTTAAGGTTCTTATTAATAAATTATTTCTTTTCTTTGGTCCCTCTCCCTAATTCTTCCTTACATAAATGTAATCTTTAAAGAAACCAACCCACATTTTTATTTTTATTTTTTTTAAGAAAAATAACTAGATCTTATAATTTCTACAATTTAGAGAAATCATTTACAGTTAGACTGACCTCACCATCAATCCAACAAATTAAAAGCTCAGATCCGGGCCAATCTCACTTCACACATTCTGTAACAGACTTCAAAAATAAAATTTTTGAGTCTACCTATTCATAAGATGAAACATATATTTATTTGCTTTTCAGTGGAGAAGTGTAGTATAATTGACAGCGGACCAGCAATGATCAAGCTATGTTTGCAACAACAACAACAAAAGGGCAATGATATAATCTCTCCGCAATCTCATCGGAAAATTTAAAACACACAGGAAAAATCATAATTAAGATAATGAACATATCAGAGAAAACGGTAATTAATGACCACTGTCACAGAAAGTGGAATGAATGGTAAGTTCAATGAGTATTTCTCAAACAAAAGCACATAAGAAAACAAGAAAACAATGACAGTATCTGATTCTGAAAAATTTTAAAAGGATGACAAGTACTAATGAATATGTCAACAAAAGGAAAATAAACAAACGTATTGTCAAAGACGAGAAAAACTACACGTGATTTGATAAAACGACATTAAAGACAGCTACCGGACCAGACAGCATAGGATGAATAATCACAAGTAAAAATGCCAAATTTCAACCACCAACCGCATAGGTCAATTGATACGAGGTTGTCCTAACTTAACCATGGGTCTCGAGTTCGAGACGTGGGAATGCAGCATGTGGGGGTGGTAGAGGCTTCCCCCGAAAGGGGCCACCCGGTCTCGATCCAGATTAGTCTGGGTTTGTAATTCTCTGAGGGGTTGGCCGAGGACACCGGAGGTGCAAACAAAAAAAAAAATGCCAAATTTCATGAAACTGATTGATTTGGGCCCAAGAAAAGCAAATTAATCATTTCATTAATCAATTATCCCATTACTGAATCGAAATCAAAATCTGGGTCCAATCCCACACAAGTGGCCCATATATAAGTGATTAGTGAATGAATTAATGCGAAAAAAGCCATAAATGTATTCATTCATATGGTGCCTTGCTTTACAAGAACGCCTGGCTGAAGCATTCTTCATTACCTCTTCAGGTAATTGACATGAAGATCACAAAGGATTTTTTAGCAGACGCATGACACTGAATTATCTTCATTCATCCATGTCCCCTGTTGAATATTCCAAGACTAAATAAGACTCAGTCTTTGGCCATATTTACGGGAATATGCCATCCTTAAAAAACTGAAATCCCAAGCTTTAATTCCCTACTGTTGCTTCCCATAGATACGCTCTTTCGCGTCTGAAAAGTGAAAACCCTTCTCTCTCTCTTTTTTTTTTTCCCTTTTTTTTTTTTTTTCGTGTCTCTGCGTTCTCTGAGCAGAGGACGGTTCGTTTCCCGGCGAATTTTCCCGAGAAATCTTCAATCGGGTTAGAGGATTGTTGGAGTTTTCTGGGAGGAAAAGTTTCAATGGTGGAGGAGGAGGGAGTTTTGCCGGACCATCTGCGCTGTAGCCGCACCGACGGCCGGCAATGGCGGTGCCGCCGGAGGGTCATGGATAATCTGAAGCTATGTGAGATTCACTATCTACAAGGTCGTCATCGGCAGTACAAGGAGAAGGTCCCGGAGTCGCTGAAGCTTCAGAGGAAGCGAAAGAATGGGAGTAATGACAGCAAGAACGACTCTTTTGTTCTCGACAATGTTGAAATTAGGGCGCTGAACATAGGGAAGAAGGCGAACCTGATAAACAAGAGGCCTAAATTCTGGGATTCTTCTGAAGCAGTGGATGCTCATCCTGTGAAGAAAAAGGCCTTGAAACAAGGCGGTATGCAGTTGGAGTTGATAAGGATTGTTCTCAAGAGGGAGATAGAGAAGAGGAAGAAGAAGCAACGAATGAACAAGAAGGAGGAGGAGGAGGAGGAAGAAGGAGAAGAGCTAATTCATTACAGCGAGGGAGAGTTGACCAGAGAATTACCCAATGGTGTTATGGCAATCTCTTCAGCTTCAACGCCCCAAGATTACAACAATGTCGGTTCATATTGTGATGTTAAAGTGGGGATTGATCATAAAGTAATCACCCCACGTTACTTCAGGTCCAAGAATGTGGAGAAGCTTCCCGCTGGCAAGTTGCAGGTAGGTTCTTTGTGTGTTTTCACAAATTTGTTGTACTTTTTCTAAAGATTTCCGGCTGTTTGATGTTTATTCGTTTTCCTATTTGGGTGAATTGATTGTTTTATATAGGTATTACCTTTAGGGCAAAACTTGAAGAAGTTTTGGAGGAAAAAGTGTCACTGGTGCCAGAAAAGCGATTCTTGGAATCTCATTAAATGTTCAAGCTGTCAAAAAGAATTCTTTTGCATGGATTGCATCAAAGAACGGTTTGTTGACTTTATTCATCCCCGTTTTTGAGCATAAATTTAACCTGCGCATCGTTTACTGTGAATGCTAAATTATGTTTGTTGTGTATGTTGGATTTTCTGCAACAATTTCATCTCGTGTGCCTATCTACTTAAGCTATAAATTCCTACTGTTTCTTAAGAGGATTCAAACTGCAAGTGTAATGCAAGTATTGGCTAATGCAGTAACTAGAATTTATGAAGCTCTGATTTGACTAGTTCAGGCAAGAGATTGCTTGTAATGCAGATTTAGAGTTTTTGTTATTTTTAAAGATACTCCTCTTTGGAAATTATCAAACGCTGGAAGATTATCTGACGTTATTTACACCTGTATATCTCCACACTCTTTATTATTTTTCTGCTTTTAGGTAACTTTCATGGCAGTGAACAGTGTTAACCAATGATCATAAGTGCCAGAAGTTTTACCCATCCTGTTTTTACTGTTTGCACCTTTTCTTATCTAGGGTTAAAACTTGAGATGCTTCTGGGCTCTATTTTGAAACACGTGTAGGTACTTTGAAACTCAAAATGAAGTTAAGATGGCATGTCCAGTTTGCCGAGGGACATGCTCCTGTAAAGACTGCTTGGCAAGTCAATGTAAAGACAGTGAAAGTAAGGTCTGACATCAAAGTAGAAAGACTTGTGGCTCCATTAGTGTTTCTTTTGCAGCATACTCTAACAAGTGAGTTTATGTCCTTCTATTGCAGGAATATTTGGCAAGTAAAGGCAGAGTTGACAGAATCTTGTGTTTCCATTATATGATCTGCATGCTTCTTCCTCTACTAAAACAAATCAGTGAAGACCGTAATATTGAACTAGCAAAAGCGAAAAGTAAAGGTAGTGATCATCTTTCTCCCTGTGTTGATTTTTTGGTAGTTTAACCATTGTTGGTTGTGTATGACGTTTATCTGTGATCCTCTTGTACGTCAGAGAAAAGAACCTCTGATATTCAAATCAAGCAAGTTGAGTTTTGCTGTGATGAACAAAATTGCTGGTAATCTCTCTTCCACTGATGCTATTTTGAAAGTTCAAATGATTTTTTTTAGTGCTTTTGGATGACTTTGGCATTCGGTTCAGGATACTCAATAAATTAGTTCATCATTGTCCAGGATACCCATTAAATTGAAAGATGGCATTGCCAGTGAAAATCACCTTTTGGATGTCATTTCCAGTGGCAATTCGACTGCTACTTCATCACCAGACTGCACAATTTGTAATGGTTCTGGCAATTTATCTTGCCCCCCCACTGAGCTTGGTGGTTATGGTGATTGCCTCCTTGATTTGAGATGTGTCTTTCCCACAAGTTTGATCAAAGAAATGGAAACAAAAGCTGAAGAAATATCTTGCTGCTATGACTTTCCTGAATCATTGGATAAAAGTTCAAGCTGCTCGCTTTGTCTCAGTTCTGATAATAAGATCGGTAGATACAAACAGTGGCAAGAAGCAGCTCTAAGAGAAGATTCCAATGATAATTGCTTGTTTTATCCCACAGTTTTGGACATCAGTCGTGATAATTTTGAACACTTTCAGAAGCACTGGAGAAAAGGCCATCCAGTAGTAGTGCGAGATGTTCTCCAAAGTAAATCAAACCACAGCTGGGACCCGCTGGTCATGTTCTGTTCATACCTTGAGCAGAGTATCACAAGATATCAGAATGATAAGGACTTACTTGAAACTTGTTTGGATTGGTGTGAGGTCAGTTTATCAAATAATTGCATTGGAACAACACTTTCTAAATTGAGTTACCAAATTGATGACTCTGTTTGCTAAAAAAGTGATGCTTTCTTCTAATTTTACTATTCAAAATTTCAAATTAGGTTTTTTAGTTATAATCATAGACATCGCAAATAGTTATTATTATTTAAAATAAGCACTAACAAACATACACATCGGATGTTCAAAATCATATTTCAACTCCACGTTTGCCATTAGATAGGATGGAGATACCACTGAACCAAATATCATTGTAAAAGTATGTTATTTGTATCCTGTGGCAGGTAGAAATTAACTTTAAGCACTATTTTTCTGGGTCACTAAGATGTCAACCACAGAAAAATACTTGGCATGAGATGCTCAAACTGAAGGGTTGGTTGTCTTCCCAACTATTCAAAGAACAGTTTCCAACTCATTTTGCTCAAGTGATTGCTGCCCTACCACTTCAAGAGTACATGAATCCCATGTCTGGTATTCTGAATTTAGCAGCAAATTTGCCACAAGGGAGTGCAAAACATGACATAGGGCCGTTTGTCTATATGTCATATGGCTGTGCTGATGAACAAGTTGATTCTGTTACAAAACTCTGTTATGACTCATATGATGTGGTATGTTTCCTTGTTATGCTGCACTTGATTTTTTTCCTCACATCTTTCACGCACTGTTTGGGATATTTAAATTGACTAAATTGTCTATATTAATTAATTTCTTAAAATGCCCTTTGTATCCTTTATGCTCAATTCCGATTATCATAACTTAAACATCTCATCTGAAGTGTTACAAATATGCAGAACATGAAAGGAAGTTTGTGTAGATAACAAGTTATAATGTGTGATTTGTAATGCTAGGTTAATATCATGGCGCATTCAATAGATGTGCCTCTCTCTTCAGAACAACTTACTAAAATAAGAAAGTTGTTGAAAAAGCACCAAAATCTGTGTCAAACTGAGTCTCCCAGAATTATTACTGAGAAGATAATGGGAGACAGTTTGAAAGAAAACTCATTATTGCATGCTGAAGACAAGGAACAAAATGGAGTGCAGAGTATGGTTAGAGAAGAAATGAATTTCTTCCGGAGAGTTGACAGAACAACTTATACCTCGACAGAGGCAGGAAAGGAAGCTAGTAAGATTACGAACAGCAATATTTCCCAGGGTGGAGAATGTGATTCAGATACTGATTCTGATTTTGAATCCACTGTACTTCAAGGGACAGCCCAGAACACTACATTGTCGACGTTTGATAATCCCAGATATTCCAGTGATAGCTCAAATAACGATAGGACTAGAAGCCTTGCTGATCATTCTGGTGCTCAGTGGGATGTATTTCGCAGACAAGATGTTCCAAAACTAATAGAATACCTTAAACGACATTGTATTGAATTTGCTGATACCCAGAACTACCAAAAGAAGGTAATTCTTGTACTGCACAATTATCAGTTGGACTTTGGATGAGTATATGGTGATTTTATCTTTTTATTGTAGATGATTCACCCAATTCTAGATCAGATCTTCTTTCTTGACAATACTCACAAAATGAGGCTTAAGGAGGAGTTTGGTAAGTATACTTTTGTGTTTGATCGTCTGTCTCTATTTACTCTATCTAAATAAATATATTGAAATATCTATGCTATTTTCAGAAATTGAACCATGGACTTTTGAGCAACATGTTGGAGAAGCTGTCATCATTCCTGCTGGATGTCCATATCAGATCAGGAATCCAAAGGTCTCTTGCATTGATATTATTTTTTTATACTATATATCTCCTCTGTTTTCACACATATTAGGGGAATATTTAGCCAATGAACTGATTTACAGTAAATGAGATTAGTGAATCCTGGTGTTTATATCCCGCATGACTGGTCTCAGGATTAAAACATGAAGTCATGTGATGTCTCTTTCATAAGTGGTTGCATCAAATGTGCTTCAATCCTGACCAATCATCCAAAGATCCAATAGTCTGGATTAAACTTTACTCTTTCACAATAATCAAGTACCCTGCTTATAATTGTTTAAGTAGCAGAAGCATTGTAAGACTTAAAATTGCTTTTGTTCTAGAAATCCATTGTCGTTGAATATGCTTTTGCATTTTGAAAGAAACTAAAAGTTTGGTTCCTTAGATTTTAGCAAACGACTTCCAAGAGTTTATGAAAAGGCTTGCAACTACCTTTGTGGGAAACACAATGATGATTACACATTATAAACTGCGATACTTTATACCAGAATGCTGATAAATGTTTTGCCTTTGTCAAATTTTTTATTTTTGTATACCTTTTGTATTGTATGTCCTAACTTGTCTGATGAATGATAATTATTACTCTTGACCTGCAGTGTTGTGTTCATGTGATACTTGAATTTGTGTCCCCTGAAAATGTTACCGAGTCTATTGAATTGATTGATGAAGTCCATCTGCCTCCTGAGGGACATATAGCAAAAGTGGATAAGCTGGAGGTAAGTTTCGTAGTCATACCTCCTTTCGTCAGATAGTTGTTCTTATGGGACCGACTGACTAGAGTCTCTCTTTTCTCGGTGTTTTTTTATGGGTTAATGATGAAAACAGATGAAGAAAATGGCCCTTTACAGCATGAGAACAGCGATAAAAGAAATAGGAGATCTTACATATAAAAAGTGATGGCACCAGTGAAATATCAGTAAACGCCTCTGCTTTGTGAATCTTGGCCTCCCTAGATGCCTTCATTTTTTGTACAGATTTATTGTAGAGTACACATTTTAGATCTGGCAAGATACTCGTTGCATCGATTGATTTCAGTTTCTATTCATTTTTATTCACCAACATTGTGTCTCTCTGAAATTGGAATAAAGTTGTATGGTCTGTATAAACTTCAGTCCTTTTTCCTGAAAGGAAATTGATGAACTTTTGAAGGGAGAGTGAGAGGAATGTATTATGGGTTTGTTGAGGACCATAAATATAACTGAACTGAAAAAAGGTCGTGTGTCTGTATCTGACAAATATTTGACACTTGTATCAGACACACTGCTGCATGTCAATCTGGTGTCTGTCTATAAATTATTTCCTCCGGTCCTTTTAAGATCCTTTCCCATTAAACCATTAATTTTTTTTCCTCATAAATATCCTTTGCTTCATATTTCTTTGGCTAACTCACAACCTCCTAACTAACTAAAGTCTCTGTAATTAATTAATTTCATAGAATGTAATTTTGAAATTTTGCAAGCATTTACTAATTTTAACTGAACCCCTTAATCTATGGAAAGTTGTTTATTGATCCTTGAAATAAGGATGAGAGTGAGCAATTTTATGCTTTTAAGTGACGCCTAGTTGATGTAATCTAACAATGTACAGTCATTTCGCCGTTATTGTTTGCATGTTGCCATGTTCTGCTACTAAGGGCCCATTTGGTACGAGGAAGATTTAAAGAGAGAAAGGAACTTAAAGGAGGGAAATGAATGGAAGGGAAGATTGAGAATGAATTTAAAAAGTTGAGCTGTTTGATAGACATGGGAAGGAAACTTAATTAAGTTGAGGGAAAATGAATTATTTGGTATGAAGAATTGGGTATTGTTTAAGTGGGAAAGTGAGGTGAAATTCCTAAAATGCCCCCTGTTCGTTTAGACGTTCAAACGAAAAAGTTACATTCAAACGTAATAGGCATCAAATCACCTGTGTTCGAATCTAACAGTAGCTTAAGGTTTACATCAGCAATTTATAACCCTATAGATAGAAAACCAAACCATTAGAACACAGAAACTAAATAGAGACGCATGTAGAAGAATAACCCGATGCCCTATTCCATCCAGCTACCTCTCATTTATTAACCCACAAACATATGTATTATGACACCAAAGAATGAACACAGGGTATCGGTTTTGGCCAAAAAAAAGAAAAAGAAATCAACACAGGGCATTGGCCAAGAGTCCAAGACAGATAAAACACAAACCAATTTACTCATACCCATCGGAACTCACCTGTATTTGTCCCTGCATTGAACTTGTGCTGCGTCTGCAACTGCCACTATCGTCGATTTCAGGTTTGCATCCTTCATTTAGCTCTTGTGTCAAATGGTTTATAGGGGCTTTTTTGTCCCGATTATTCACTCTCCCGGGAAGATTTGAAAATCCCTCCAATTTTATAGGGATTTCAATTTCCCACGTTTGTGGGAAGATGGCGCCAGGCGGGAACTCGAGGTGACCAGAAGTTTGCGCGCCAAATGGTTTTGTACGTGGGAACTTTGTTATGTTCCTAGGAACTTTGGTCAATTCTCTATACCAAACAAGTCCTAAGAATCCTTTGTTTCCTTTATCTTGCATTGAGCATGAGACACTCGTTATTTTTTGTTGATAGTTTTCATGAGACGCTCGTTATTTTTTGTTGATAGTTTTTAAGTTCTTTGTAGCAGTTGAATCATGATTCATTTTATGCTGTATAGATTTGCCACTGCAGAAATTGGCAGGGTATAATGCTATCATTTAAAAAAGTTTAATTGGCATATGATAGTGATAGGGCACTGGTTTCAGTGCCTTCATATTAAAATTGCCAGTGTCTTATACCTTTTTAATAGTCTACGACCCAATGAGACAAATTTGTACTGAAGTTGAATCTGGAACTATGGTAATCCTTAGGGGTGTTTGGTATGAGGGATTTAAAGGGATGAGAAATTTTTGAGTTGGACATTTAAAAAAATAAAAAAAATGGAAAAGTGAGATTATAAAATTTTAATAAAGAGAATATGTAAGATAAAAGAGTGAGAAAAATTAATTAAAAACTTTTAATATCACTTCTCTATTTTTTTTAAAAGTTAAACTAAAACATTTTCCCCTCCCTTCCAAATCTCTCATATCGAACAGCCCCTTTTATCGATTAGAAAGTTATCATTTTGGGATGAGATCCTTTATGATGCATTATGCGTCAAATTTGTTCAGTCTAATGTGGCTGTATATGAGATTAGGAGCTTGGAGCTAATTATATAGAAAACGAATGAGGAAAAGAATTAGAGGTATGTATTCATTTTCGTCTCTGCTGCTGCTGTTTCTATAGCAGCACTGTGCAGGAGCAAATTTGTTCATATCAGATGTGGATGCTTTTTTTTTCTTCTTCTTTTCTTTCTCATTTTATTTTTATAATGAATCATTATTTTTTATTTTCAGAATCATTACTTTTCTTAACTTACAATTAAGAGATCATTTTAATTTTATATTCAACATCTTTTAAAATTTATTGTATAGTGAATACACAAGAGATATTAAGAAGAACGATAAAAGCTTTAAAAACTATATATTTTTAGGGTCAATTTGTGAAGGTTCATCAGGCATCATAATGTTTCTTGAGTTAAATAGCAAATTTATCTTGAAAGTTTTTGTTGAAGAGCTATGTTGTCCTGAAAGTTTTTCTTGTTTTAATGTAGCAATGATACCCACTTCCCTTAAAAAATTAATTGTCAATGTCAGTTTTTTGACGGTCAACATTAGTTTTTTGACGGAATATGATATTGTTATGTTTTGAAACTTCCAGAGAAACATTGAGATAAGAAAAATTTTCAGGGTAACATTACTCTTGGGCCTATACTTTTTCGGACGGATTTGCTACTTAACTTATGTTTATTTGGGTGCAACAATTACATGAACTCGTGCAAGAGACTCAAATGGATTATTAACGGCATGGTACCCCTGTGCTACATCCATTGCTGTCTTAGGCTCTTAGCCAGGCAATCTGCAGCCAAATTTGTGGCTCTAGGAGCATAAATGATCTCGACCTCGACTTCCCATTCTCGTGCCAGCATTCCTTTAATCTCATTCACCAAACTAGCATCTGGGTGTGAATTGACAACATCATCGGTGATGAGGCGCACTACTTCAATTGCATCAGGGTTACCTTAACTAGAAGCTTACGCATCCCTTGATCCCAACCTGTCCTCAGACTAAGAAGAAAAGCCCAAATCTCAGCACTCATCAGCATCCAGATCATCTCCATCTTGGGGTTTGAACAAAATTATTCAGTGAATAGTTATCCAAAATTTTAGTTCAAAGGTCTCTCCGGACGGTGACTCGGTGAGGAAACACGAGGAGAGAAGGTTGCAGAGAAAGAAGTTGAAGATGAAGTGGGACCTACATAAAAAGAAGCTAACGGCTGTTAGGTTCGGTGTTGTTATTGGGGAAAATCCATCTCAGGACCCATTTTAGCAAAAAAATGTTAAAAAAGACCTAAGAAAAAGTTACATGTCAAAAAAGGCCCTAAGGTCTTTTCTGATATTATTTTATAAAACGTTAACAACTAAATCAGTTTTATTAACAACTAAATTAGTACCAGTTAACAACTAAATCAGTAGCATTAACAACAATATCCTAACAACTAAATCAGTCTCATTAACAACTAAATTAGTACATGTTAACAACTATATCAGTAAACGTTAACAACTAACGTTTTATGAAATAATACCAGAAAAGGCACTTGGGTCTTTTATGACATGTGACATTTTCTTGGGTCTTTTTTGACTTTTTTTTGCTAAAATGGGCCCTGAGATGGATTTTCCCTTGTTAATTTTCACCTTTTCAAAGAGTCCGTGGATATTTTTACACCCAAACAAACATTGTTAAATGCACCTCCATCAAAAGTTCAGTGTGAAGGCCTTGTTGGTAAACGATCTGTAAGCAAATTTGTAAGTGCTCTTTGAGTTTAGAAGCGTGCCTCAGCTCTAGTGGGTTATCTGTGTCTACCCCACCTAAACTTCTATATATCCAAAAAAAGAAAAAAGTTGATTGTTAATTTTACACATTCACCCTTTTTTTAATAACCCGGGCTACCCGCAAAACTTGTTATTTGTTGTTTTTAAAAGGATAAATTAGTGGCAATCCCAGTTTTTGTATTTAATGCCTGTTTCGCTGGTGGCGGTGAAATTATTGAAGTGGAGCTTGTAATTCCCAAATACCTTCAACCTGCACAACTTTATGGATAAGTTTGAAACTTACTATTCATTGGTAAAAGATGGCTTAGACTCTCAATCTACCCAACTCCTCAACCTACTAGGACACTCATCCAGAATTACAAAATCAGAAATGCCTCTTTTAGTCAAAGCATCCACTATTTTGTTGAACTCTCTAGGAATAACTTTTAGGGTTAAATGCCTAATTTGCCCCGGAAGTTTTGCTAAGGGGGCGCTCAACATCCGGAAGTTTTTTTGGTACCAAATTTGCCCCGGAAATATTAAAAAGGTATCAAATTTACCCAAAAGTGACGGAAGTCCACGTAGATCGTTAAAATGTGAGGTGGCATGCCACCTCATCAATCAAAAGTATCATTTTTGCCCTGGAAGTTTTCATTGAGGAGCAATTTTGCCCCGGAAGTTTACAAAAGTAGCAATTTTGCCCTTCTTCCTCCCAATATTAAATTTGACTATTAGATCAGTCAAAAACCACATATGTCATGCCTTGAAAAAGTCGAACTTGGAGTCAGAGAAAGAGATCCTTGACATGTTGAGCTCAAGGCGGCCAGAATTTGTGAAGCCGAACTGGTCACAGGGACTAAAAGGTCTGTCGTAAAACCCAGAGGAAGCATCACTTATGATCTAAGCAAATGAAACGCAAAACAAGAAATGAATTGTTCAAAAAATTGGTTCAGTAAAACAAATCAATAGTGATAATATTTACGTTTGTAGAGACTGATCATTTGCTTAGATCATAAGTGATGCTTCCGTGATCGGTTCGGCTTCTCAAATTAAAGCGGGCCTTGAGCTCAACATCTCAAGGATCTCCTTCTCTGACTCCAAGTTCGACCTTTTCAAGGCATGACATGTGTGGCCTTTGACTGATTTAATAGTCAAATTTAATATGCGGGAAAGAAGGGCAAAATTGATACGTTTTCTAAACTTCCAGGGTAAAATTGCTCCTAAGAGAAAACTTCCGAGGCAAACTTGCTCTCAGTGAAAACTTCCGGGGCAAAAATGATACTTAACTCTTATTGGGTTGATGAGGTGGCATGCCATGTGTCATGAGGTGGCATGCCACGTGTACACTCAGTTAAACTTAACGGTCAAAATTAACGTATGGGCAAATTTGGTACCTTTTTCATACTTCCAGGGCAAATTTGGTACCTTTTTCATACTTCCGGGGCAAATTTGGTACCAAAAAAACTTCCGTATGCTGAGCGCCCCCTTAGCAAAACTTCCGGGACAAATTAGGCATTTAACCCTAACTTTTATATCCACCTGCCAAAGCTAGCAACTCACTCGCTTTCAACTCCAAATTACTGCATATGCTACAAGTATTATCTAACATCGGATTAACAACATCATCAGCATCATATTCTAATATTATCTTCTTAAAACCCAAGTTCCAAGCCAACTGCAACCCTTCTACCATAGCCCACTCCTCCGCCTTATTAGATTGACAGTTACCAATCAACCTAGTGAACCTCACAATCCAATTGCCTAAACAGTCTCTCACCATAGAAGATTGCAAGGCTTTTGCCCCACCAACCAATCACGAGGAGGTTTTTCCCATCCCAACATCTGATCACTACTCTACCTAACCGTATGAATCACCGCAACCGGGTTGGAAGGTTTAATAAAATTACAATAAAAAAATACATTGATTTCTCCAAACCCAAAGCTTCCACATAGCTACCCCAAAAAATAAAATCCAGTGTCCTTCCCAATTACACCCTACCTGATTGTTTAAATTAAACACTAACCATTCATGCAGATCTAGAAAGAAGAAAGAAGAGACATATCTAGGTTTAATCATAATAGACCACATATTCCTAGCATATATACAGTCTCGCAAAATATGAAAAATATACTCCAATCAAGCATTGTACATCTCACACAAAGCTGCATTATGCAACCATGTACACCTCTATAAATTGGTAGGCAACTTATTTAAGGATATTTTCCACATGAATACTCTAATTCTTTCAACTCCTCTCTATTTCCAGATATCGTTATATGCTCTATCCCATAGAGATAAAAGATTAGGTTCAATTAGGAAATAGGCACTTATAATTGAAAATTGACCATCCCGGGATGCAACCCAAACTAAGCAATCAAAGTCTACATCAGTTCTAGGTGGCGAAACCACAACTATTCTTCTCATTCCTGTTGGGCTAATGATGGAAGAGATCTTGTCAACGTTCCAAGCCCCTCCCTCCACCCAATTAGCTACCACAGTATTCTCCTCCTCCATAGACAATGACCATAAGCAAAATTTATTTAGTTTTATATCATCTCCAACCCAACAATCATTAAAGAAATTCACAACCATTCCATTTCTAACTCACCGCTTTGATCCTTGATTAACCACCGCTCTCTGGTCACAAATAAACTTCCATAACCTTGAATCCCCAAGCCAATAGGACAGGAGAGACTCATTATCTCTCACCATGTACCGCTGAAAGAGAATCTTAGCCCATAACCCCTTTGCCCCCCTTACTAAGTTCCAGGCCAACTTAGCAGCACAAGCCTAATTAACTGAACTAAGACTTCTTAGACCCAGTCCACCATACTCCTTGGGTCTTGTGATTTGTTCCCATCCAATAGGATGAAAGCGCTTGCCAACTCCATCATATCCCCAAATAAAATTCTTTTGCAACTGTTCAATTTCTTTGCAAACACTTGTCAGCAGTCTTGCAAATGACATAGTATAAAGTAATATAGTGTTAACTTCGATTTGACTCTTTCAATCACATGCTGAAATTTCTCCTTTGGTCTTCTATTACGAGATAGGGGAAAACCAAGATATCTCCCAATTTCAATAGAAATATGCATTTCAGTCATTGCCTTGATTTGCAACTTAGTATGCAAAGGCACTCTAAGAGAAAAGAGTAAAGATGATTTGGCAATATTGGCCCTCCCTTCTGATGCCCTTATAAACTCTTGAACACAATTCATCATACATGTTGATTGAGTTTCAGAAGCAACTCCAAACAATAGCAAGTCATCAACAAACATTAAATGATACACACTAGGGCCACCTTTAGAAACATAAATGGATTTCCACCTACCATCTTCCACAGCATCACATATCAAATGTGATAATCTATCCATACATAAGACAAAGAGTAAAGGAGAAAGAGGATCTCCTTGTCTAATTCCCCTCAAGGATCTAAAGAATTCTGTTTTGGAACCATTCCAGAAAACATTATATGATACCGAGGACACACAATTAATAATGAGATCAACAAAATCCCTATCGAGACCCACATCTAATAGTACATACTTCAGGAAATCCCAGTTGATTCTATCATATGCCTTCTCAAGATCAATCTTGACTACCATAAGCCCTTTCTTGTTTCTATTCTTTGCCATGATATGAAGAATCTCTTGCCCCACGATGATATTATCTTGAATGCATCTTCCCTTAATAAAGCTAGACTGGCAAGGAGAAACTATATCCTTCATAAGTCCCCTTAATTGCTTAGCTATTAGCTTAGTGATACATTTATAGTGCACCATACGTAAGGAAATACGTCTAAAATGAGTTACCAGTTCAATATTATCTCTTTTTGGGATCAAAGAAATAAGAGTCTCATTAACATCTGTTAAAGAAACTTCCCATTTAACTTTTTTTTTATATAAGAAAATTTTAGGAAAGGAGTTGGGTTCACCCATGATCTAAGGGCAGGGTGGAATCTTCCATCCTCCTAGATGATACCGATGTTGGGCAGGGCAAGCCGTCTATTACCCTCAAGCGTTTACCTAGGCACCTAGGAGCTAGGATGGCTCCCCCAGCGCCTTGACCAACTCCAGGATCGAACCCCCTCCCTTTGGTGAAAGTGTCTGACCCCTTTGCCAGTTGAGCCCAAGGACGAGGGTTCGTTTAACAATATTTGAGTTCAGAGTGAGACCAACTTTTCTTGCAAAATAAATTTTTTGTAAAGAATGGTTACTGCAGCAAACTGAGAAAGAAGCCCAAATAATTTGAGCATTTCGAGTCCATAAATTTACACAAATTTTAATCCCATGCTTGGTGAAAAGAAATAATTTCCCAAATGTTTTTATTGTCATACTCCAACGTATAAGTTTATGAGAATAAAAATACTTGGCATCTCCAAATAACTTACAAAACTTGTATTTCCAATTTGAAAGTTCAGATAAATTTACCGTACTATCACTGAGCATTCAATTTCACCAACATTAAAGATTCAACTTAAAAAATCACTGAGCATTCAATTTCACCAACATTAAAGATTCAACTTAAAAAAGATACAATAAACTTAAGTATTGTCCATTCTAATCATAAGGTTTTTTTTTTTAATCCATAAGTTTCAAACCTTTAGTGGTATTTAAGAAATATTGAATTCATTCTAAGTGTATTATTGGGGGTAGCTTTATTTGATATTGGCGTGTTGATGCCAAAGCAGGATTGTTCAACTCCTTTTTAGTTTATGTGAATCTTGTATCTCTCTCTGTCACTCATTATGCGTGTACAATGCAGGAAAAAAAATTGAATACATCCCCTACACTTTTATGTCTTACCTTAATTTCCCCAGAAAACTGACATTCCCCTTAAAAACAGTGGGAAAAAAAAATTAACAAGGCAAACTTGCCTTCCCCGTATTTATTCAGTGGCATAGGTGAAACTACACGGGGCCAAATTAAGAATCGCCATTTGGCAAAAATGATACGCTGAAAGAGTAACAAATTATCAAAAGGGTTAAGTAGCAATTTCGTCCTGGAAGTACACTCCCGGGAGCAATTTTGCCTTGAAAGTTTTTTTTAACTCAATTTTGACCCGGAAGTCCAAAAACGTAGCAACGTCGTCTCTCTGTTAAAAGCACTAACGGTCAAATGTTAGTTTAACCCTATTATGCTAATGTAGCAATGCGTTTGACCCTATTATGCTAATGTAGCAATGTCTACAAAAACGTAGCAATGTCTAAGTGGCGGTCAGAATTCCACCTCATCACCATCCTTCTCTTCCCTTATCCATCTCATCATCGTTTGACCCTTTCTCTCTCCCTCTACAAGCACTTGAAGCTAAATCACTGAAAATTGCAGTCTACTACAATCATCAAAGGCAAATCATATACAGTAGGGAAAAACAAAATTTAACATGCATTTCCTACTAAACAAGCACAACCCTAAATTTCTAAGATTGTTAGCACAATGAAAATCAAAGGAAATATAAGAAAAATACTATAACTACTTAAAAACTTTTAAAAAAAAAAAAAAAAATCAGGCACCACCACCAGGAAAAAAAAAAGAGCTTTTGAATATAAGTTCCTGATATAATACGTCAGCCTTGTCTCAATGTTAAATCTTTTATTTTTGGTTTAGGTGTTCATATTACTGGGTTTTGGGGTCTGTTTACATTAGGAAAGAGGAGGTGCTTTTGGAGGCCAGATTCTGACGAGAATGAAATGAAGATGGAGGAGGTGTTGGACTGTAACACCCCCAATTTCTATCAATTATCATAATATAAAATTTAAATGATTTTCATAAATGAATTACTGAAATTCGAAACAAATAACCTTAGGGAGTGTTACCGCACGCACTTGTCTTGGGACAAGTGTAAGGCTACTCATTACAATAATGAAAAAAACCAAACTCAAGCAAAAATGTGCTTATTTTAATTAGAACAAAATAAACAAAATCAACTGATTGTGCTTCCTCACTTCTCACTGTTAGCCCAAACCCTTGGCACTTGTTTCACTGAAATTCTGCTCCCCCGAAGGATCATCGCAGCCCATGAACACAAACATCAAAGATAACGCCGGTAATCCTAATAAAACAAGATAAAAAGAAAATAAAGAAATAAAAAAAGTAAAATAAACTATTTACAAAATAATAATATTATTATTAATAGTACCATATATAATTAAGAGAATATGTCAGTTTTGTTATTTTTATGAAGTTCACTACTTAGTGGGAAGAGAACCATGGTAGACCCGGAAACCTGCCAGTCTACCTTGTGACCTGGAAACCTGCCAGTCACAATCATCAATTGACCATAAACATATCTTCCTAGTGTGCACACCTCTTCCCAAAGTTGCTACTAGTGTCCCGAAAACCTGCCAGACACCATTTTGGGAAGAACGGATACTATCTTTTTCACATCAAATAAATATCGAGGACATAAAGCCCATAAGTTGTGTTCATTACTATGGGAGATACCATCCCAAAGCTATCCTCCCATGAGTAAAGTATTTAAATACGTTTCTAATAAAATTCCTAAATTATCTCTAATATGTGAAAAAAAAAATACATACAATAGTACCTAGACCTATATGTATATATCGAAATGAAAGAAGTACTTCATATATATATATATATATATATATATATATATGCCCTCCCTCTATATGTGCCGAGGGTCATCAAATCATGAAAGCCGAATGTATATACATGTACAGGTATAATGGAAATCAATTCAATATTCATATACATACTCAATAGTTAATCAATTCATGCAAACCGTGGCATTCAATATACTTATATATATACTTATTCAGAAGGTATTCAATTTACAAAAAAAACGAGAGAAGAATTGTTTTCAAGTAAAGAAAAGAGAACGTACAGATAAAAGCATAGAATTAACACGGAAAACGAGATATGCATTTGGTTTCACATGATAGAAAAGATTACGCACAGGATATATTGTTCACGTACGAAAACCAAGGTGAGCATTTAGTTTCAAATGATAGAAGAAAGAACGCAAAGAGATATGACTATGATTCATAAAGAAATAATTTGGCAAATTATTGTTCTTGGAATTAAGATTACCTGGTCTCCGTCTTTACTAGTCTCCTAGAAAAATAAATTGCCCAGAATGAGGAAGGAGGACACAGAAGCGGAGAAGAAAAATGTCGAGTGTTCTAGGTTTAGGCGGCTAGACCTAATTTTTATAATTAAAACTAGGGTTTTAGCTATTGGGTTGGGCTCTTTACTTATTCTCGATAAATGAATTAAAACAAATTGTAGAGTTTTATTATTAGATATATTTTGAGTCCGATGATGAATTCAAAAATTGAAAATATAATCTGATCTAACTGACTCCTAGATTCTTAGATCTAATCTTGACTAATCTAATAATACTATTTACAAAATAATGTGATTACCGAAACAATAAACAATACAACATTATTAATTTTAAATTTATTATTATTATTATTCTAATCTATTATTATCATCATCATCATCATCATTATTAATAACCAATAATAATAATATGGGGTATTACATTATTATTAATAATCAATAATAAAATCTGGGGTATTACATGGACAATCAGGAACCACTTCCATTTGGCCTTGCTTTCTTGTCCTCGTCAAAAGGCTAGCTCTCATTCCTTCCCGCAGATTCAGACCTCAAAGCTCCCAACCCTTACTTCAAGCTCCTCAATTTCCAATCCAAGCGCGCCTTCAAAATCGGCATGGGATGCGGTGTTTCCGGCATGGGCCTCACTAACATATCCCTTGTAATCCCCGTGCTTGTTGGCACCATTGTCAGCAGTGGGCTCTAGGTCTAATAGGATGTCAAATCTGTTCGAAATCTTGCAGGGACTAGATTTCTTTTTTTTTCCCCCTTTTCTTTTAAATTAGAAGGCGGCAGGCACTAATGGCTTAAATTACAACGAGCGGGATCGAACCTGCGACCACTAGGCTACAAGGCCTCTGGTCAGGGACTAGATTTCTATATATGATTTAATAGGATCTCAAATCTGTTCGGCGTCTATCTTTATGATTCCCTTAATTTTTGGAATTGATTCCATTAATGTCTATATATGATTTATGTTTCTGGATTCATGGATGTGTTCATGTTTCTTGTTTACCTCCATCCTTACTTGCGGTGGCCGTTGCAGCTAATAAGGATGGAGACGTCATGGTCGTTGTGATTCAGTCATGAAGAAGAGGTGGAGGGCGCCGGGGGACGGTGGGCGGAGTGGCGAATTCTTGGGCGAGCAATGGTGTTGTTCCGGAAAAATTGAACGAAGGAGAGAGAAGGGGTATCGAACGAAGGAGAGAGAAGGGGAGAGAGAGGATGAGGTGTAATCATGAGTTAGCAAAATCAAAGTATATGTGGTTGCCTTGTCAGCAATTTCAGTCAAAATTAACGATAAACATAGATGCTGGTTAACTGAGGGGCGACATTGCTACGTTTTTATACTTCCGGTCAACATTAAGCCAAAAAAAAACCTCCAAGGTAAAATTGCTCTCTGGCATGTACTTCCAAGGCAAAATAACTACTTAACCCTTATCAAAATTCAGTTTTTAGGGGGGGGGGGGAGTTGGCCTAACAAACTTAAAAATAATGTGTTGTCACAACTGCTCAGGGCTTAGTGAAATTATACAACTAGGTAAGGTATATGATATAAATAAAAAAAACAAACAAGTAGTTGAAATATATGATATATTATGATTATGAATATGAATAACCTAACTGCAAAGATTGAATAAAAATAGAAACATCTTCATCATCATCATTTATTTTAAGATTTGTTAGACACATTTAATTTTAAAAACTTTTTTTTTTCTTGCACCAGTAATTTTTAAAACTCATTATAATATACTTCTACAGGTGGCATTTTTGTGTCAATCCCCAACTGGGCCACGTAGTTACACCATGCAACTGAAGAGTTCCATGGAAGAACTCAACAAAAGATATACAGGTAATACTAACATTTAAAGGGGAAAACCCCCATAAACACTAGCAACTAAATAGGAGTACAGAGCCAAAATTGTTGCCAGGGAGACTGAAAAAATGAAGTGAGCATATCATTTTCAAGGGGCCATTAGACCATCAATGGTATAAGAAAGGGATTTTGCCCAGTCGGTTCTGAGTACCAACGTTTGAAGCGTCTCCATCACATCGTAACCAGGATCAAGCTTTCGCTGCCAACCCTGCAAATCCATTTATGAGCGTATCAGCTCAGACGCGTCACCAAAAAAAAAAAAATACAGTGAGAAAATGAATAGGATGAAATCTCAATCCAATCAAACATATCAATATATATCTGGAAAATGCAACTTTTGGTCCTAAACTTTTCCTCAATTATTTAGTCTTTGAACTTACTTGAAACCAACTCAGTTTCTATAGTTACTTAACTCAAAACAAGTCAATGTCAATACGTATAAATTTTTTTACTCTCAACAACTCAATCCCTAAAATTCATTAACTCAACAAATTACTCGACTCAAAACAAGTCAATGTCAATACGCACAAATTTTTTACTCGCAATAACTCAATCCCTATAATTCTTTAACTCAACAAATTACAAGGATTGAATCCTTCTATGTTAAAGTCCGAGAACTCAATTGATAATTAGGAGAGTTCAAGGGATAGAAGTTCGAGAACCAAATCTATCACTGTTGTAGGATACCAATGCGACTAATCTTTTAGTTCATGCAAATACACAAACTCAAGTTTTCGAGTATAAACACCAATTGACTTATGCATAGACATGTGTGGAAGAAACAGATGAGAATAGCCAAAATGGGGGAAAAAAGATATTTCACATGTCTACAAATTCATTTACAATCACTAGACGAGACTGGAAAATTTCATCGACTTACCTCAAGAACCAAGATTGTCACCATCACAGTACAGACATTGCCATCAATGTTAACTCTGTGTCGCCTAACTTTCTCAAGTAATTGCTCCACGCATTCAGCAGGATGGACCAAGTCCCCTTCTGGCGTGCCCCAAAAAGTAAACGCCTCATCCATTTCCTGCCAGGAAACAGCCTCAAGATGGCCTCAATCCCCAGAATCATAATCAAGAGATCCGAATACACATTGCTCAAGCACACACAGACATAGACATAGGCACAATATATATATATATATATATATATATATATATCTAAACCAAACATTTTCATCAAAAAATAACAAATAAAACAAAACATATCAAATGAGAGAAATTATCACATCTGAAAGAAGAAAATAAAGTCAAAAGTCAGGAATTGAGATTAATACAAAAATCATTACAATTACAAGTGCATAGAAAGCTAATGCGTAAATTAAGAGCCCGTTTGAATGGCCTTTTTTGATAAAAAAAATAATAATAATAATAATAATAATAATAAAAAAAATAAATAAATAAAAAGCATTTTTTTAGTACAAAAAAATTCTTTTTTTATTAATTTATGCGTTTAGATGATTTTTTTTTTTTTTTTTTTTTTTTTTTTTTTTTTGAAAAAGCAAAAGTCACACACACACACACAAAAAGAGGCCAAAATGCTGCTTTTTTTTAAGCTTCAATTTGGAGCTGGAAAAAAAAAACATTTTTTTTAAAAGCCCATCCAAACGGGCCCTACGTAAGAAAAGGAACCCTCTTCCAAAAGCTAGCTATTTGATATCAAAGAACCAGCCCAATTATATACCTCATTGAGCATTCCATATAACTCAATGTGCAATTTAGGTATTCCACAGTATTTTAGTCTTCCCAAGCCATTGACCACTAGCTCTGAATCCAATTGACAGGCACTCGAGAGGAAAGGGAAAACATCTCCAAATACTACTGTAGAGGAGTGAGAATCAAAACACTTAAATACAATCACTAAGCATCGCATGCTAAATATGAAATTTAGGCATCCCATTCTCTTCCTTAGTCTTATAAATTCATTCTATTGTTCTTTCATTAATCTAAATTTTTACTTGGCAATCTATAAGTTACTATTCCCCCTTCTAATATAAGATCATTTCTATAATTAGTTCTCCCCCACCACTAAGGTTTACAGCAACTTGTACCCATTCTTACAGGAATTTAGACAAAAATATTAATAAATAAATCTTTTTGAATGGATGAAAGCTCCTATTTTCTATTTGGTGACAAAAAAGCTCCTATTAATTACAACAGAAATGAATCCTAGGTTACGTGAGGGCCAGTGGCCATGCAAGTAAGCCCAAAGTACACTTATGTCCAACATAAAATGCAAATTAACATAAACTATATTCAGTTCTAATAAACTAAAAATCAGTTTATGCAGAGGCCTACATATAAGATACATTATTACGCAATAAATATCATGTTGTAGATCACCATGGATGATGAATCTTTGTGGATTTGACCTGAATTCAGTGTCAATTCACTCAGCCATCAACAGATTTTATTCTCTTTATTTTTCCTATTATTTTTCAATTATTAACTGTGCTATTTCAGCCTTCCATTTCCTATATTTTTGGGCATTAGAATTCCTGTTTATTGGATATCAAAACCTATCTGTTCTTATTTATTATGTACCAATTCTTTAGTATGACATAAGAGAACCAATGTTGGCCAAAAAGAAGAGGATACAAGAGAAAACAGAGAATCTCTGTTCTCTAGTAGTTTCCGGGCCTCCAAGTTCTCCATATTAATTGACGAAAATTAAACAATTATAGATCTTCCCAAGTGATATGACAGCATATTATACAAATTAAAGGAGGCATAAAAAGTACGGAAATATGTTGTGTGAGTGTAACAAATGAACAGTGGACCCTCTCTTAGCTGGCATCCAATAATAAAAAAGCATAATTACACAATTATGAAGACATCACCCACAAAATATTTCCTACTAAAAAAGTTACATGATTAACACGTTACCTCAATAAAAGCCTTTG
The DNA here is from genome assembly GCA_019022655.1 of Acacia acuminata. NCBI lineage: Eukaryota > Viridiplantae > Streptophyta > Magnoliopsida > Fabales > Fabaceae > Acacia > Acacia acuminata. Next base: position 242,975 of record JAFJYI010000333.1, read on the forward strand.
GATTTGGGCAGTTCTGTTGCTTTGACAACCTGAGGGTGCATTCTGCCGCAGTCTGGCCATCTCGGCGTGCAACAGCTTTGAAAAATTCAATTAAATGTAGCCGATCACTTCCAGAGAGTTCAGCAATCATGCCTACATCAAGGAACACAACATGAGGCTTTGATTTGAAGAGCCTTCTGCGTGAAGACTTTCTTTGAGGCACTCGAACAAGGATATTTCCAGGATGCATGTCTGCATGGATAAAGTTGTCCACCTGAAAGAAAACATCTCAATGTCGTTTTAAACTTACAAATTTATGAAAATTGCAGTTCAAAACCATCTTATCTCTTATAAGTTACAGATATTAATCAAACAAGTGCAGTCCAGATACAAACCATGCCATGAAAAGAACATGTAAATTAACCACATAAAAGATTAATATGAACCATGAGCATTATCTTCAGGGAAACTACTATTGCAACAGACACTTAACTGTTATTCTCCCCCAAGCCCCAGAAAAAGAAAAACAAACAAAAATTCCATCTTTGAGGGTAAAGTGTTTATTTAGAAGCAGTTGGCTATAGCAATAGCCCAACCTATTCATATTCATATTCAAAGAACCACACATTTGCTTCATTTAACCATGCAAGATAATCTAACTAATATTCAGTTACATGTAAGTCAGCACACTAGTTATAACAACCAAACTAAACAACTAACTCTCCTATCCTTACACAACAACCAGAGTTAGTAAGTCCAAGAAAGAGTAATCAAAACAGTAGTCAAGATATTTGCTTCATGAATGGCAAATAAAGTACAGATAAATATGTGAGGAAGACCAACCACCAAAATCAACACGCAATAAAAAATGGAACATATATGTTACCAGAAGCATCTTCAATAATGCATGAGTTCCAATGTGAGCAAGGGCAGATTTAATCCTCTCATGTCCTTTAAGCTCATCAACATAATAAGCAACGCTTTCTCCTTGTTCATAGGTTTCAACCAAAACAGATGGATGGACAAGAGGATAAACAGGCTTAGGGAAAGAAACATCCTTCCATCGACGGAAATTGTAAATGAAGCGGCTCAAATGGGCAGCTTCCCTGGCAAGATCAACTTGAGACATCATGAATACTGCAAACTGCTGCACACTTTCATCCAATCTTAACCATTTAAATGTGGGAATGAACTTTGAAAGTTTTGCTATCAAATTAATAATCACAAAATCTCTTCTAATTGATTCTCCAACCCCAGGATGTCTGACCTTTACTGCGACCAGTAGGGGCTTTGCTTTCTGACCAGGGTAACGACATTTCAGAGAAGCCCTATGAACTTGAGCAATACTTCCAGATGCTACTGGTTCTTCTTCAAAACTATCAAAAATTTCAGAAATTTTTCGACCAAATGCTCTTTCTATAGTTTTCTTTGTGTACTTAAAACTATGTTCAGGGGCTTTGGTATGAAGTTCTGCAAGTTTGGTGCAAAGATCTCGAGGAAATAGATCAGGTCGAGTAGCTGCCCACTGACCCCATTTTATAAATGCTGGACCAGCTTTTTCTAGTGTACGATGAACAATTTGAAGCCACATTTTCCTGAAATTCGGTCCAAAATAATCTGCACATGGTGCAATAACTATGGATGGAGTGAATAATAGTGCTAGGTAGACAGCTCTCACTAACAAAACAAGGACTTCTACCAACATGAATACAGATGAGAACAAATAAGCATACCCATCTTGTGCACGCATATAAAGAGCACTGTGTGAAGGGAAACGTTCCATATCTCCCCAACTTCGTTGAGCCCATGCTAGCTCTCCACATGTGAATGCAAAAATACCAGGAACTAGAAAATAAGAACGGGTCAGAGCCAAGCTCACTGCTTGAGCAATCATATTTATTGAGGGAAGTGTATTGTAAACATTAGAAGAATGCTTTCGGTTTCCGTATAGCCTTTTCCAACCAAGTTTGGAATGATGAGTCACTGCACTACTTGCTGAGACACCAGAAAAATTTCTCACCATATAGCGTTTGCAAAAGTTTTGCTTTGACCCAACCAAAAAGAATGAGCTGCGTGGTTCACTTGGAAACTTATATTGCATGCCCAATCTGCATTTATGGATACTGGATCCGACAGGAAGAATTGCTCCATAGCTACACACTTCTGGATGTCTATTTCTGTGGTTTTTGAGAATGGCTTGGGCAGCTCTTCTTATATTTCCAAGCATCAAAAATCTGAATATTCACAAACTATATTTAAAAAAACAAAAAAAAAAAGAAAGAAAGAAGAAGAAGAAGAAAGAAACAAAAGCAATTACGATTACAATCACATAATTTAACGGCTATACCAATAATTTTTGCAACGATACAAGTATACTTTCTGCCAAATTAACTGTAATGGCAGTTGTTCATTGCCTATAACCACAAAAGAAATCATGTTGCTCCACATTGAATGTAAGATAAATATATTAAAAACCTATTTCGCTCAAAGTGATTGAGAACCAACATAACATAATAATGGCATAAAAGGTCCCTGTTATGCTGTTGTGATTAATGAAGTTTCGGTCTCAAATTTTCCCCAACAATGATAAGAAATTATCACTAGCTATTTTACTTGCAACTACAAAGAAAACATTCAAAATCTGAGTTGTCAACCACTAATGCGATACTACAAGTGACCAGTAGACAGTACCCCAGAGAAAAGTTTTTGCATCCTCAACTACCAACAAAACTTTGAATGCAATATTTAAAATCTCTCACCATTCATCAACAAATTATTTTACCCAACTACAATAGAAGCGGTCTTATTTAGAAACATCCATTCCCAGAAACAATTGTCAAATAGCTAAATTAGCCAATGCATCATAAACGCATGATTGCTCTCCAATTTAATTTTTTTGGGAAAAACATATAATTCTTCCACCCACTTTTTGGAATCCTCACTCGTTCTTCATTCTTCCTGTTTGGTATTCTAAATTCTCGGCACCAAGTTCCACCCCTTCCCCTTTGCCATGAAGTTCCTCCTCCTTTTCAATCTTATCTATTTTAAGAAATTATGGTCCATTATCCCAAAATGGTTATGTGAGCATTAATTCTACAGCATTCCCTTTGGTGAATACTTACTGGGCAATCACTATTCTTTTGGTGTTTAAGGAATCACAATTATCCAAGCGAAGGAGCATTAAGTGCCATAAAAGCTATTAGAAAACATCAGAGGTAAGGGATATGCAAAGTTTGCAAGAGGTCTTGAGTTGGAGTCTTCAATACCACCCCGAAAGAGCCTAAAAAAGGATACAAATTGATAGGAATCAACATTGCATCCCATGCTCCATTCATATAGTATTACGTCATAAAAACTATAGCTACATTTCGACTTGAAAGATTTCTTGTTTTAATTTTCATTTTAAAGCTAATCCTACCTGCGAAACCCGCTGATCAAATCATTAATCTTAATCAGAATATGACTTGTTAATAGCATAGCCTAAGATGAAAAACAAAATTATGCCATCCTACGATAAATTGCATAGCCTAACATGAAAAAGGGGGGGGGGGGGGGGGGGGGGACAGAATTATATAAACCACGAAGAGGAATGAGCGAGAGAACCTGGGAAGCAGGATAACATGCTACTTCGGTGTTAAGACGGAAACGACGCAGTTACGAAATCCAGGGAGATAGATGAATGTGGGTATAGAGGAGTGGCTCCCGGAAATTTGAGAATAGGAAAATCAGTTATGTGAGCAAAGGCGGCGACTGATGGGCACGGCTTCTCTTCTTTTTCTCTCCGTTGCAGTCCGCTGCACTTTTTCTTTTTTTCTTGAGGACTAGACATAGGTCACAGGATAAATCTCTCTGTTTGCATATTCTCTTCCCTTATCTCTTATGTTTCCAATATGTTTGAATGACTATTTATTGCTTTATAACTCTTTACTGTCATACAAACTGATTTTACTGAGTTGCACAAAATTTTTTAAAGTTCCTAAATTTTTATACTTCACTCAATTCACCCCCCTCTTGAGTTCAACCGGTTCTTACACAATCTAGTGAAAACGAATTGCATTCAAGTTTACCAACTACTCTTTCAGTTTTTCACTTGTAAAGTATCTTTTGATACATTGATCTTCAGTGTTTATTCTTATCCACTCTTAGAGAGAGTTTATTTATTGTAATCATTTCATTGTGAGAATCTCAAGTCTGGGGACTTGGAGATTGAGATATTGATTGCAACTTGTAAGGGGGAGTAAGTTCTAGTAAGAGAATTACTCTTGAGTTACATAGTGTGTAATCAATTGATATAGTGAAATCCCAGAGTGTCTGGGCATTGGACGTAGGTCAAGTGGTTGGACCGAACCAGTATAAATTCCTTGTGTCAAGCTTCTTCTTCTCCTACTCTGTTATACCCTCTTTTTTGCATACTAAAACAGAGCCTTAGAAAAGAATTTTTAAAATCCTCAATTCACCCTCCTCTTGGTGATTAAGCTCCACTTTCATTTTCTTGGTAGTTTAAGAGTTACAAAGCAAGAAGCACAATGAGGATTTTGGGACGTGCAAAACAAACTTAGATGAAAGAATTGGTGTTTTTAACTTTTGCCACTGTTGGATCATCATCAAATTTTGCAAGGAGATTCAAGACATTTCTTTCTAAAATTTCAATAGTGATATTGATGATTGCATGCTTAAGATAAAACTAATTTATCACGCATTGAATCTGCTATTCAAAAAATAGGAATTTAAACGTGGATTGGGAACTTTTCTAGACAACGGTGTTCTAAAGGTTAGAATCCCAAATTAAGATCATACAAACGTTAGATGAGGCTATTTTACCACTCCAATGATCCCAATTCTCATATATAATAAAGTTCTCATATAATGTTTCCTACTTGTAGGAAATTTTGAGCAACTGAATGGAGATAAAATTATGAACATCTAGTGGTGCTAAATAATTTTGTTTTAATTAAGTTTCTGGTTACTCTATATAGTTAAGTTCAAGCTTGTGATAAGAACTCTCCTCGGTTGCAACTTAGAGAATACCATTTTATGTGGTCCTATCTATCTTAATTATTGGTGCTGCTTGTGGGTTTTTCTAAAGACTCCATAAGCCTGGATTGAGTAGAGCTTGTATAAACCCTACAATTTAAAGACTAAAATTTCCTTGTGGGACCTTTGTATGAATAGTAGGACTAGATAGATTGATATATGGGATAATTAGAGACAAACATAGGCATGTATGTGTGAACTGAGCTGAATTTCATATAGTTGTGAGTTGTGACTTGATAATTGAATATTTCATACACTACTTTTTGTCTCCTGATTAATAATTTAGGACTCTTTAGCTAATAAAAAATGGCTTTTATACTTATTTAGGCTTTGGGCCTTTTATTATATTTTAGCCATTATTTAATAATAAATTCCAGTTTTACATTGCTTTACCATTTTTACCATAACTCTTGAACCAGACATCGGATTTGCCTCATTTTTGTCTCATATTTCAGATGATTCAGAGAGCTACAATTGTTATGAAGACATGAAGAGCAAATTCGGACAAGAGGGCAGTCGATTTTGGAGCCGAAGTCATGTATTTTTGGGCTCGAATTTTGTAATTAAAGCCCATTTTATTTTATTTTCGTTCTGGGCCTGAATTGTGGACTGAAGCCCCATTTCGTTTTTCCATTTTAGATTAAGTGAGGCAGCAGCCACAAACACATTCTCATTCATGTTTTTAAAATTCAGAGGATCAAAATAGTAGTTTTCAAATTCTCTGCAATGTTCTTCATGTTCTTCATCTATTTTTCGTTTTTCTTAATTATGTTCGGCTAAACCTCTGTGATTAACCCAACGATGAGGATTCCATGATCCGTCCAGAGAACTCACGCTTAATCGGTAACGTTACTCGTTTCTGTTTTCATCTATCGGATTCGATTTTCGGAAATAGTTCGAATATTAGATTTAATATTCGGTTTGGTTCATTCCAAGGACGAGTTTCGGACTAGGTTTAAAGTTTTGTGCGATTGCATAGTAGGATGCCACTTGTTCGGACATATTCTAGACGATCATCTAGTCGAGGAATATCTGGATGAACGCAGAGATTTCGATTCATCCAGAGCCAAACGCGAGTTCGTTCATATTTTGTTCGATGACGGAAGTTTCTGGAATCCGAATGTTGGGTTGATCATCTTTACTCTGTTTCTGTTTAATCCATTTCGTTTTTCGCTTATTTGTTCTGTTTTTGCATATTTGTGTTTTCAATCTGTTTTGAATAAAAAACCCCCAATTTTTTCGTTTTGTTCTATTGTTGTTTCGAATTGAACCGACTGCAAATTCGTTGGGAAACGACCCAGGTTACATTATACTGCAAATCCTTTTGGTTAATCTGGTTATTTTGGGAGATTATGGCAAATCTCTATCAAAATATGGCGCCGCTGCCAGGGAATTTGCATCGGTTTGATTAGTAACAGTAGTGTAAATAGCTTCGTTTTTCGGTAGTTTAGGTGGTTCGGGTGGCTGGATAGAAATTTTCTGACCCAGATCACTCAAACTATGTTTTATTCACAAGGAATTGGGCATTTTAAGAAAGAGTCACTCTCCTTAGGAGTGAGGTATACTCTATTTTCCCTAAATTCCAACGTTTAGACCACTTTTTCGTTGTTTTAATTTCCGATTTCCTGATTTCTACTGGTCAGTTTTTTTCGGAGTATCTCCGATTTGGTTGAAATTTGGTACAGTGATAGAAAATGGCCTATCTCACAACGCACATCAAAAATCTTTGATTTTCCATGTGCTAAGCTCCGTTTTGCCAAATTCCATCGTTTAGACCACTTTTTCAATTTTTGAAGTTTTTTTATTCCATTTTTGGGTTCCCCAATGGTCTAGAGTTGCCCGTCCGAGTCCCAAAAATTTTAAAAATCATTTGATAGTGTTTCTGGACTTGTTTAGGTCAATTTCTACCATAGGTTTTTGTTTTTGTGTTGCTTAGTGTTTTTCTACTTTTTACCACTTTTAGTGGCATTTTCGTAATTCGATTGGCTGGTGGCATTTTCGTAATTCTGATTTTTCGCAAATTCTACCTTGTGATTATGCTGCATGAGTACTAGGAGCACTATCAATCCGGAAGACTTGTTGTAACAACCCAAATTTTGAGATTTGAAATTAGAGTATTTTACGGAAATTAAATATAAAATTTTTCCTTGAAATAATTATGAGAATAATTATTGGAAATTCAGACTTATTTTTTCCCCCTCAATTAATTAATCTTGGGAAAAAGAATACATTTAAGTAAGGAATAACTTAGAATTTATAATTTTAAGGCCTAAAGAAGTTAATTGAGAAAGAAAATCCTTAAAAGGAATTAAAGATTTAAGTTTTAATTGTTTTTCAAAATATATCTATATATATATATATATTGCAATGGGCTTAATTGCAATAAAAATCTTGAAGAGAATCAAATGGGTTAATTTAAATGATCACAAAATACTTATATAATTTATCATAAAAGCCCATGAACAATACCCAACCCAAATCAGCATTTTACCTATCCATTAAACCAACCCATTACTTAAAAGCCCAATGTCAATTCTCTATTCAACTCATCAGCCAAACCAATGTCTAATAGAGCCCACGCAACATAATACTTGTTTCTCTCATATATATATATCAGCAGCTATTTACTCACATCCAGTACCCATCCAGCGTGTGTGCCTCCTTCTATATCCATTAATTCTTTTCAGCCCATAAGCCCAACAAAACCATCAGCACCTTTCTCTTGTTATTTTTATATTTGACTAAAACAGATTAGCGAGAGAGACGGATGAAACACGTTAAACCAGAAATCACAACGTCGATCACGGCATCAGCAAAAATCATGCCAATAGCAGCAACCTCCCATGCCCATCGAGCCCAGCGCCATTGACCATTTAACTTTGCCCCTCGGACCATTAGTTTTTCTCTTGGACCAGACCCTCAAGTTCTTATAATTACCCTTGTTGCCTTTATTCATCCGAAGACAGAAACGCATACGCAGAGACCGAGAGAAAGTGAGTCCGAGAAAGAGAGAAAGCTGAGGAAGGAGATAATAGTTTCAGCTCATTTGGTTACTCTGTTTTTAAATTACGAAAACAGGGGGGGTTGTGGATTGGTGAGAATCAGAGTGTTCGAACGTGCTTGAAACCGAAGGTAAGTCTTTGAGCTTTCTCCTTCTTGTTTTCATTATTCCACACGAGTGTGCTGCATATGGGTCTCGGTCTTAGGAGTTTAAACAGAAATGAAAATCTCACCGTAAATGAACCCAAAAACGTTGCTGTATAAATATGTAAAAGATACCAAACTAAAAAAAAAAAAAACTATTTGAAGGTATATATATATATATATATATATTGCTGTCATGAGGTGGTGTCCAAGAGAATAGAAGGAGTTACTATCTTATAAATGAAAGTAGATATATATGTTGGAACCCAAAACTTCATTGTGAGTGTGCGTGTGTTAATCTGCTACATATATATATATATATATATATAATCGTGTGTGGGTACTTCGTGCATATGAAAGGAGGAGATTTACTATCATGAAGGTTGCTGTCATAAGCTTTATGTGAAAGCGCTACACCTTGTGTGTATATATATATATTATGGAAGCAAAAGAGAAAATTGTTGTACATGTATACGGATTTTGGAATCATTTATATATATATATATATATTTTTTGTTTGTTGTATATACGAAAGAGAAACAGAATTTGTTGAGACGTATGGGTGTGTATAGATATGAAACTAGATCTAAAAACTTCTTTAAAAAAAAGGATTACATTTGTGGAAGAAAAGGGAAACTTTTGATATTAAATACACACACCCACGTGGCTTTAAAGGAAGTTTGCTATATATATATATATAGAAATGTATTATTTTGTAAATAACATTATAATAGAAATAAAATAGGAATGAGTAGATTAGATCCTATTATTTAGGAATAAGTTGGATCAGATTCTATCTTTTTACATTTCGAATCCCCTCGATGCAACCGTGTGTGTGTATGATATTGCATTTGGAAGAAAAAAAAAAATTAATTAATTAACATGATTATTGTTTAAAATAAATAAAAATGTGTATATATATATATATATATATATTAATTATAATAAAATGTATTTTCTGTTGTTAACATTTATTTAAGCTCCTAATTTAAAGAGTTATGATAGCCTTAAGAGTTTTAATTTAATTGTGGAGAAATAATAATAATTAGTAAAATAATAATAATAAAATGATAACAATAGTAATATAATAATAATAACAGGAAAAATTTACTTATGCAAATATTATAATATATATACATATATAGATGCCTTTGTGGGTTGGTAAAAACAAAAAGTATATATAAGTTAGTAGGAACACATTTTCACGTGGGAATAGGAATAGTAGTAATAATGATAATAATAATGATAATGATAATAATAATACTAATGATTAGTAATAACTAAATAATAAATAGATATTGTTATTATTATAAAAAAAAGGGAATAAATAATAATGGGTGTCATTAATTAATAATATATAAAAGAGGGTATTATTAATTAATAATAAATAGAAAAGGACATTATTTTTTAATTAATAATAAATAGAAAAGGATATCATTAATTAGCAATAAATAGAAAGAGAATTAATAGTTACCATGATTTCATTGACTTTTAGTCCCGTCATAATGTGCCCGCCTCAAGCATTTCAAATATATTTTTATTAAAGTTTGTATATTTTAATTTTATGGAATTATAAGTTATAATTTTGATTATGTAGAGTTTTAGAAGAGTTATTAATGGTTAGTAAATTGGTTGTGGTAGATTGATTTTTGGCGTGTGTTTGAGCTCTTGGATTAGAAGCGAGTGTGATAATAGTTAGCTTTGGTAAGAGGTAACCACTTTCCACTTGTTATGTGTACTAGTATGTTGTTTGTGAGTATTTTGTGAAATGATTATGAATATCTTAATAAAAAAATTTGCCTTGCAGAACCTTATGATTTGAATTGTGAATATATACATATTTATTTACTTATTCATATATGTATAAGAATTGAGAATTTTGATATTATGATATTTATTATGATAATTATGGAAAGGGTTGAATTGGGAAGAGATGGAGTAATTTATTCCACCACGTGGTGAGGCCTCCATTGGTGCACGATGGTTGGCTTTATATTGTCCCACCTATTCAATGAGGGACTGGCCCACTAGTTCAATGAGGGCATACGACACCCCACAGGTTCAATGAGGGGAAAAGGCCCATGTCTGGGACATGTGCTCTGAAGATTTTGGCCGGTCTTCATCACATGACCAGTGAGCTTTTGAGTAACCAGTAACATGGATGTAACTTAGCCCATGGGTCTAATCGGAGGAAATAAGGCGGTTCGGTTGGATTGGTGGGAGGCATATTGAGAATTTTGTTAATGAAAAGTGTGATACATAATTTCCGATATGAAATTTTGTGATGTGGATATTGGAAAATTATATATTTTCTAAAATACTTTGTTATATAAATTGTTCCATATGGCACCTCACTAGCACATATTAGTACTCGTAATGAGTTAGATTGATGGTTACAACATTTTTCCAGGTGATAGTTCTCGTCTGGGTCCTTCAAGGAAAACTTCGGAAGCTTAAGCTACTCCTTCTGACAGTAGTGCTTCCATCTTCTGGTATACGTTGGATGATTGTATATTGCCACGTTAGGGCTCATTTTGCATACTCTGTTTTATTTTGTATATTTTGGTAAATGATGGGCATTACTTAGTTGTTAATGAACCCTTAATTGGTTATTATGTTAAGTAAAGTTTGAGGACGTTACAATTTGGTATCAGAGCCTATGATTCTGATAACAATCATGCATGCACTATATATAGTGGCAATATACAATGTTCACACATACCTTCCATGTTTAGTTGTTCTGTTGTGTTGCGTTATCATTCACTTATTAGGGTAGGTTTCATCCTTAGGTGGGGAGAATGGTGGACACACAAAGGACTCACTTTGTCGTTAAGTGACCTCCAGATGTTCCTGAGATACTGATGTCTCAAGAGAACGAGGCCCTTTTACATCAATTCAAAGATAGATTAATGCCCCAAGGATAGGGGTCTTTGACTGAGTCCTTGACAGTGGTGGTTCATTACATAAAAACGGCGTAGTGATTATCAAGGGGGCAATACTTAGCATTTCTGAGGAAGCCAAATAAATTAATACTTGGATAATTTTGAGTGACAAGTTGGAATTGGGGTAGAAATTTTGGTAATAGAATTTTCTGCTCAAAATTTAGAAGTCCAATCAGAATATATGTTCTAACCATAGGTTAGAATATTTACTTGAGTTTAAATTTATTAAATAAAATTGAAGCTTTAAAATAGTGGGTAGAGTAGAAGAGTATCATTTTCTTCAATTGCCTGTGATACTGGTACGAGCCATGCATCAACATTTTGCTAAAAGTATTACTTGAGGTACCTTCTATTCTAATCTTTGATAAGGGACACACATCGAGAAATGACAATGCTGACATAATTCAGTCCCGTAACATCGAGAAATTCTAATCTTTGATGAGGGACACACATTGAGGTACCTCCTATTCTAATCTTTGATGAGGTAACATAGGAGTAATGTTCATCCTTCTGGTTTAGTTGAGGATGTATTAGTCAAGGTTAATGAACTGATATTTCCTGCTGATTTTTACATCTTAGATATGGAGGACGAGTCTCCCAAAGTAGTAGATCACCTATCATTCTAGGGAGGCCTTTCATGAAAACTTGACTAGGACTAAGATAGATGTGCATTCTCGGTACTCTTTCCATGGAGTTTGGTGATATATCTTCGAATTTCAATATCTTTGATGCCATGAAACATCCTAGGGAAGAACACTCGTTTTCTGACCGATGTGATTGATGATCTTGTGGATGATGTTATTGTTGATTGGTGTCTTGACTATCCCGATTTTGCATCGAGAGTGATTCTCCCATTTGTGCATGTCTTGATAATGAATGGTGCTGTTTGCACCGATTTGCTTAATGCCGCATTATTTGGTGATTCGACTTGCTTGGTGATTCTACATTACATGTGGATTCTGATATTAATTCTGAGTTTGAGCTTCATCTTGATCTTAATGTACATCCTGATTCTGATTTTGATGAGCTTAACTCTGATTTTGATGAGCTTCACTCTGATGTTAACATTGAGTCATTTGTCTGACACGTTCTTCTCGCTTCTTTGAATGTGGTTTCGAGGCATTTCCGGTGTGATGACATCGAGTTGTTGCAACAACCACCCAAGCTTCTTCCCTCCACCGAGCAACCACCCAAGCTTGAGTTGAAATCCCTTCCAAATCACCGAAGTATGCATTTCGGAGGTGGATGAACAGTTGCCAATCATTATGGCAAATAATCTTCTTCCTGACCAAGAAGAGAAGCTGCTAAGCTTATTGAGGGCGAACAAGAAAGCCATTGGATGGACATTAGCTGACATCGTTGGCATTAGCCCTTCCATGTGTATGCATCGAATTTTGTTGGAAGAGGACTCTAAGCCGGTGAGGCAACCCCAGAGACGCCTTAATCCTCTTATCCTTGATGTAGTGAAGAAGGAGGTCACTAAGCTTCTGCAAGCTGGTATCATCTATCCCATTTTTGATAGCCAGTGGGTTAGCCCGGTCCAGGTGGTTCCTAAGAAATCCGAGTCACCGTGGTAGCCAATCGAAGAATGAGCTCATTCCTACTCGAGTTCAGAATAGTTGAAGAGTTTGCATCGACTATAGGAGACTCAACCAAGCCACTCGCAAGGATCATTACCCTCTACCTTTCATTGATCAGATGTTAGAGCGATTGGTTGGCAAGTCTCATTACTGCTTCTTGGATGGCTACTCCGGATACTTCCAGATCCATATTGCTCCTGAGGATCAGGAGAAGACGACCTTCACATGCCCCTTTGGAACATATGCCTACCGAAGGATGCCTTTTGGCCTTTGCAACGCACCGGCACCTTTCGGCGTTGTATGGTAAGCATTTTCTCCGAATTTCTAGAGGACCGCATGGAGGTTTTTATGGATGATTTCACCGTATATGGGTCTCGATTTTGATGCATGCTTAGCGAATTTGTCTAGAGTTTTGCATAGGTGCATTGAGTCTAATCTTGTGCTGAATTATGAGAAGTGTCACTTTATGGTTGAGTCGGGTATAGTCTTGGGACACATAGTGTCTAGGAAAGGGTTGAGGTAGACCCTGCTAAGATAGATGTAATTATTGCTTTGCCTTACCCCACATCTGTGCGGGAAGTTCGCTCTTTTCTTGGTCATGCAGGTTTCTATCGGCATTTCATTTAGGATTTCAGCAAGACTGCCCGACCCTTGTCCAACCTTCTGCATAAGGACACTGACTTTGTATTTGATGATGCTTGCAAGGTAGCCTCCGATCATTTGAAGTGTTGCCTGACTACAGCCCCAGTGATCCAAGCCCCTGATTGGTGCCTCCCCTTTGAGTTGATGTGTGATGCTTCCAACTATGCGGTTGGTGCTATCTTGGCACAGCGAGTTAATAGAGCATCTCATGTGATTGCATATGCCTCCAAGACTTTGGATCCTGCCCAGTCTAATTACACCACTACTGAGAAAGAGTTGTTAGCTATTGTATTTGCTTTTGATAAGTTTAGGTCATATCTGCTAGCAAGTAGAGTAATTGTTTTCTTTGACCATGCTGCTTTGAAGTTTCTTTTGAAAAAGATAGATGCTAAGCCACGACTCATCGGTGGATGTTATTGCTCCAAGAGTTCGATGTTGAGATTCGAGGTAAGTAGAGCACAAAATTGGGTAGCCGACCACTTGAGTCGCATCACTCATTCTCCCTCTCACCCTCTTCTATTCGGGATGATTTCCCCGATGAGCGCCTTCTGACTACAAGGTAAGCTTCCATGGTATGCCGATCTCGGTTAACTACTTGGTAGCCGGTGTTTTGCCTCTAGATTCCACTAGGGCCCAAACCCTTAAATTAAAGAGTGAGTCTAAATATTATGTTTGGGATGACCCTTATCTCGTGGGAAATTTTGTAGTGACCAAGTAGTTAGGAGATGTGTGCTCGATCATGAGTTTCACTCTATATTGCATTTTGCTCATGCTTCGCCTCGTGGTGGTCACTTTGGACCCCAAAGAACTGCTAGGAAAGTGTTAGACAGGTGGATTATTTTGGCCTTCCTTGTTTCATGATTCCCATCTCGTTTTTGTAAGTCATGTGATAACCGTCGAGAAGCGGGGAGTATTTCCCGTAGGCATGAGATGCCCCTTAACCCTATATTGTTTTGTGAGATCTTTGATGTTTGGGGTATTGATTTTATGGGTCCATTTCTGCTTCATATGGTTATACTTACATACTGGCTTTGTTGATTATGTCTCGAAATGGGTTGGCGAAAGCCACCGGATTAATGATTCTTCCGTGGTGGTGGATTTTGTTAGGTCTAACATTTTTTTGCGGGTTTGGCATTCCTAGAGCTATTATCGGTGACCAAGGCTCCCATTTTTGCAACCGAAGCATGGGTGCCTTGTTACGCAAGTATGGAGTGCTTCACAAGGTCTCCACAAGATACCATCCTCAAACCAACGGTCAAGCCGAAGTCTCAAATAGAGAGATTAAGCAAATCCGAGAAGACCGTTAACTCTACTCCGGAAAGATTGGAGTAAGCGATTAGAGGATGCTTTGTGGGCATATCGCACGCCTACAAGACTCCGATTGGGATGTCTCCTTATTGGCTTGTCTTTGGTAAGGCATGTCATCTTCCGGTTGAGTTGGAGCATCAAGCCTATTGGGCCATTAAACGGTGTAACATGGATTTGGCCAAGTCTCGGGATGGAGCGGAAGCTACAATTGCAAGAGTTGGATGAGCTTAGATTGGATGCCTATGAAAGCTCGTGGTTATACAAGGAAAAAACTAAGGCATTCCATGATAAGCATATTTTGAGGAAAGAATTTTCTACGTGGGAAAGTTCTTCGTTTTAACTCCCGTTTGAAGTTTATGCCTGGTAAGCTTCGATCTAAATGGGATGGCCCTTTTGAGATCACTAACATTTTTCCATTTGGTCTTTGTTGAGCTATGTGATCCACCCACGGGACGAACCTTTAAGGTCAATGGGCATCGCCTCAAGCCATTTCATGAGGGATCCAAAGCTGAAACCGAGGAAGCAGAGATTCTCCTCATTGATGCCACTTATCCTCCATAAACCCCTTGGGGAGTATTCTTCTTTCTTTCTCCCTCTTTCTTCTATTTGTTTTCCTTTTTCTACTTTGCTTTTTGAAATAAATACAGTCTCTCCTTCTATGATTGTTATATATTATGAACTTGGACATTTTGGTTTTAATGGATCATTCTGTTTGGTCTGCAATTCTTGACTCTTTGATTACATGTCTTGGTAGTTGATTTGATGTTGTTGATTGCCTAAGTTGGTATTGACCTTGTGAGGTTTTGGGCTGCATGAATGGAATTCATCTTTTGCCATTCTTTCTTTCATGTGTGCATCTCTCATGATTTGTGTTCTCTAGAACTTGCTCCTTTTCTTTTTGAAACTACATTTTTCATTTACGTGCATAAGTATGATGGAAGCTTGTTTTCTTTCTTTTATTTTCCTCACTTTGGCCAAATAGCCTTTCCCTTGCATTATGATTCCTTTGCTAGCTCTTTGTGCCTTTTTGACTCATTCTTTTCTAAGCTACATTACAAGCCTAAGCGAAAAACCATTTTATTCCGCACCTTGAAAATTTATTGAGCATTGGTTTCACCTTGATTTTGTGTTTAAGTGTGGGGGTTGCTCAGGAGTGCAACAGTTTAAGTGTGGGGGGATGTTTGCTTTTGTCATTGTGATTATGTATATAGTATAGTTTCATTTTTCTCAAAAAAAAAATGAAAGAAAGAAAGAAAGAAAGAAAGAAAGAAAGAAAAGCAAAAGAAAAAAAAAGAAAAGAAAGAAAAGCGAGAAAAAAAAAAGAGAAAAAAAGAGAAGAAAAAAATAAAGAAAATACCTAGAAAGAAAGGAGATATATAAGTAAAATAAAAATTTTCTTACATAGAGAATGATTGTGTTAATTAGTGCTCTTTTTAATTTCCTAGGGCTTAACCTCTCATTCCATACTATTACCTACCTTCACCCTAACCCCATTACAACCTTTCATAACAAGCTCTCTTGATTTGTGCATGCATGTGTTATGAGTAGTGGAGACATAGAAATTGAGCAAGCTTATGGTAGAGAAAATTTCTTGAGTAGAATTTGAGCGATACACTTATTTACCTTAAACACTTGAGAGATTGATTGATTGATTGAGCGCATCATTTGAGAGACCATCTTATGTGATTAGCATCATTGATTGAGATTACCATGAATTGTAATTTGAGATGAAGGGATTGTGGTTTTGATTGATTGATCTTTTGGAGCTTTGTGTCCCTTGTTCAATTTTTGCATTATTAACAATTGTTAGAAAAGAAAAGTTTCTCCTTTAGGTCTTT
Organism: Acacia acuminata; assembly: GCA_019022655.1. Taxonomy (NCBI): domain Eukaryota; kingdom Viridiplantae; phylum Streptophyta; class Magnoliopsida; order Fabales; family Fabaceae; genus Acacia; species Acacia acuminata. The sequence goes on from JAFJYI010000333.1 coordinate 259,442, forward strand.
TTCTTTGAATTTTGCTCAGAGTGCAAAAAGATAAGTGTGGGGGGAATTTGATAATTGAATATTTCATACACTAATTTTTGTCTCGTGATTAATAATTTAGGACTCTTTAGCTAATAAAAAATGGCTTTTATACTTATTTGGGCTTTGGGCCTTTTATTATATTTTAGCCATTATTTAATAATAAATTCTTTACATTGCTTTACCATTTTTACCATAACTCTTGAACCAGACATCAGATTTGCCTCATTTTTGTCTCATATTTCAGATGATTCAGAGAGCTACAATTGTTATGAAGACATGAAGAGCAAATTCGGACAAGAGGGTGGTCGAGAGCCGAAGTCATATGTATTTTTGGGCTCGAATTTTGTAATTAAAGCCCATTTTATTTTATTTTCGTTAGGGCTGAATTGTGGATTGGAGCCCCATTTCGTTTTTCCATTTTAGGTTAAGTGAGGCAGCAGCCACAAACACATTCTCATTCATGTTTTTAGAATTGGAGGATCAAAATAGTAGTTTTCAAATGACTCATGCCTTGTTTCGTCAAACAACACTCTTGTCGAAGGAAGTTTGAAGTAGGTTCGACCCAAATGGCCCAATAAGGGCAAAATTTGATTTCCATGTTATGATGAACATGATGCTATTGTATGATTTATTTGTATGTGTTTAATGTTACATTATGCAAATCCTTTTGGCTGGTTATTTTGGGAGATTATGTGATATATTGCGTCAAACAACAGCATACTTGGTACATGTTATGATGCATTTGATGATTTATTTGAGTTGAGTTTATGCCATTGATTGACATGCATGAGCATGAGAACATATGGAAAACCCTTGAGAATAATTTGATATAAGTGGCGGAGTTAGTGATTGGGTTGCACCTTCAAATGCCATCTATTTTATAGGGCAGTATTCCCAAGGGTAGTAATCCTACTAGAGGAATCCATGGTCCCTTGTGTGCTTTGTAGTACTTTGGCTGGTCTATATCGCACTTGTGGAGAGCTTGTGTGAGTAACTAGTAACATGAAATGTACTTAGCCCATGGGTTCAATCAGAGAAAATAAGGAGGATATAGGAATGGTTAGAGGTTAATGAAAGATAAAGAGTAATCATTACATTATAAAATTTTGTGATACTGTATGTTGGAGGCATATGAATACTATTATGCTACTACATGCTTATTATGTCTGCTTGCTTTTCTACTTATTATATATGTTTAACGTGTCATATATTAGTCCCACCTGCACCCCACGAGTGGTGCGGTGGTTGAGGTGGGTAATGACTATATTACAGACAGTTGTCTCATCCTGTTACTTCTCACACTTTTCAGGTGAGAGCTCGAGTGGCAACGTGACTGGGAAGGCACCTGAAGCCTGAGGCTATAGCTGTTAGTAGCCGCAATGTACTTATTTGATTCCATTTATTGCCACATTTAGGATCTACATTTTGAGTTCATGATTGTGTTAAACTCTGAGTAACCCTTTACCTGGATTTTGGTAGTAGACGGCCTGAGGCCTAGGTTTTTCATGGAAATGTATTATTATAGCTTAGGAATTGTTATGAGATAGGTTTTGAACTTACGATTGTACTAAATCTAGCATATTTATTTTACATTCAGAGTATAATTTATTTCGCTAACATTTTTTTAAGATTAATTTTTCTTATTATTTTTTAAAATTGCTACAAGGGTTATATAAATAAAATTAGAAGAAACTAGAAGAATAATATTTAAAAAATATAAAAATAAGCATTGACAATCTGATTCACTAAAAAAATATGCATTACTAATAAAAAATTAATGAGGGAAAAAGCTATAATCTAATACAAATATAATATTTATACTATTAATGCTCAATCATACCATAAATTTAACACAAATGATGATATTTTATACTATCATTGCTCAATTATCCCAAGAAAATAAATAAATGTTATATAAATGATGACATTTTTATTTTTATATATTTTAACTTTTTTTTCCCATTCATACAAGAAAAATATTTTAATTAACAAATGATTGTTAAAAAAAACTTAATAAGTTTGTTAAAATAATAAAAGTAACTACATGAGGCTTAATATTATAAATCAAAATTTTAAGGGGTTAAATTTAAATTTTAAAATTTCAAGAGGATTATTAAAGTTGAATGAGGTTATCTGCTACTGTCCAAAGTTCAAGAGGTTTTATAAAATTAGTAATTTACATAAGATGCCACAAGTCATCTCATAATTTGATATGCCAATTTTCATTAAAAAGGTACCAATCACTTAACGACAGAGAGTTAAGAGTTAAAAAATAAAGTTTAGAGGGGACTGACCCAAAGTTTAGGGGTTTATTTAATATAATTTAACCAAGTTTTTAATACCTCCAATCCTTAATATAGAATTAGATAAATGTTCATTTTGCTATAATTTACTTTATCTTCAAAATTTATAATTTTTAATTATCCCTTTAAATTACATATGTCATGGGGATGGGGTTTTTCGGTAAGGTTGTGTCAATTTACATGATTAGAAATGATATTGTCCTTTTAATCCTAAAATATAAGACATATTTATTAAATTTAGAAAAATAAAGGATGATAGTTAAATAAATTGATTATATAGGAAAATGATAAAAAATACTACTTGAACGTCATGTTGACAACACTAGTAATAAAATTAACAAGAAGGGTTGAAAACTCATTTTTTGAAATGTCATTTATTTAAGATTTTACAATTTAAGTGGTATTTTTTTTTTTTTGAAAATTTTCCCAAATTATATTTTGTTTTTCAGGACCTGTTTAAAATTTAAAATCACATCGGGTTAGTCTGGTTTCTTTGTTCTCGGTGTCTAACGTTGTCGGAATTCTCCTACGTCACACATGTTCGACTGACTTCTCTGACCTCTCACGTAGTCCGAAGTGGTCCGTCCCCTCAACAACTCATGGTTTACTCTTGGAGGTTGGATTCAGATACTCCATTCTTCAAAGTTGCTTCTTTGGATTTTAGTCTCAATTCTCCATCAATTTCAGTTTTGCTTGCTGTAATTCTTCAATTTTGTTTCTCTGGATTTGATTTCTATCGATCTCGATTTTTTCTTGATATAGACCCCTAAATTGGCTACTGTCGATGGATTTTAATAGTGAATAAATTGGTGCGGGGCACTAAAGCTTGTTCTTATCTTAATCAAAGATTAAGAACATTCTAGGCATCTATAAATCACTAATTCAATTTATAATTCTATAAACCACTTTGCTTTTATGTCATTAATGGCTTGTGTTCTAGTATAGAACACAGATGTCAGTAGGGGTGGAAACAGCCAGGCCAGGCTCGCGCTTTACAGCTCCGGCCCGTTATGCGAAGCGGCCGAGCCTGGCACATTGCAGCTTATTTTAGGCCCGAGCCTGGCCCGTAACAGGCTCGAGCCTGGCTTATGGCCTGTTAAGAAGCCCTGTATTTTTAAAAATTCTATACGTAGGCTAACAGCCCAGGCCCCAAGGAAAACAGCCAAAACAAAGCCTCCCGCGTTCTGGCCGAAAACAGGCCTCCTTAAAATTACAGCCGAAAACAGGCCTAATTGCTTAAACAGGCCAGGCCCCGGGCTTTTCAGGCCTACACTCCTTATGCCTACCGACAGGCTTTTCAGGCCTACACACAGGCCTGGGCCTGGCCTGTTAAGGCAAACAGGCCTGAAATTAGGCCTTGGCCTGGCCTGTTAGCCTGACAGGCCAGGCCTGATCAGGCTTTTAGCAGGCCAGGCCACAGGCCCCTGGCCTGTTTCCACCCCTATGTCCAGCCGTTGGCTGGTATGTTGATTTTGGATGTATAGGCTAACCTGGATATCTATGAAGGAGATAACCAGGAGAGCGCGGGATCACCGTACACGACAAAGGGGGTGGTGTGTGTGTGCACGGTGACCGTATGTAAATAGTCTAGGTTTAGAGTGTGTGCACCTTGTTACCTCGCCTCTCCGTATTTATAGAGGCGTCTGGTGCGATATCCGGGGCACGTCATTAATGGTGAGCCATTAATGGGGCGGATATTGGATGATACCCCATTAATGGGACGTGTCATTAATGGGGCGGGTATCTCGGGAAGCCGATATGATAGGGGCGGACTCTGCCTAGCCGAGATTTCCGGATCTCCCGCCATGATTGGCGCATTACGCCTTCCGGCTCGCTTGGGCCTCGCCTTGGGCTTGGAGGCTTTTGGGTCGGCCCCGTAACAGTGTTGCCCCCAGCTCGGCTGTTCATGCTTTTGGACGGCCGAGGTGTATGATTCTTCTGGTCCGGTGTGTGACCGGGGCCTGTGCTTCAGCCAGCCCGGCTTCTTATGCCGCGGCTTACCTCTATGATGTCATTCTGGATGGTGCCCTGGGTCATGCCTGACCGGGGAATGTTGGGCGGCCTCGGATTTATGTGGTAAGTCCCCTGTTCGTGGGTAAACCGTTTGGTCTTCTTTCCGTAGGCGCCATCATTGCGTCTTTACACCTGGCGTGTCCTGATTGGAAAGGGTCTGCAGCCGTCGCGCCACTCCGAGTGCCGATTCGTGTGCACATTTAATGCGCCTACATCATATCGTGCAGTTCCTATCGCGTCAATGTTCAAAGACCGAACTGCCCCCGGCGTTCCCTCTTCTTCTTCTTATATGAAGTGTTCACTTTGCATTTTTCATTATTTCCCGCCTGCAATTTGGTAGTGAACTTGCTCCGAGTTTTTTCCGTGAAAACTTCGTTGTCCTCCATTTCGCTTGTTCAAGTTATCTTCTTCGTATTTACGCAGGTATTTTTCGTCCTTGTCTTTACTCATTTAGGCATATTTCATACCGTTTGGATATCCTCGGTTCCTCATTTGCTTTTCCCATTCTTCCGGTCTTCGAGTTTCCCTTTAAGATCGGGCCGGGTTTGCTCGTACGCTCCTCCCTTTTGACGTAAGGCCCGTAGCTCTTAGGTTCTAGTTCCTCTTCGATGGATAGACGTAGGCCTTTCCTTAGAGCGCACCGGCGCTTACCCCTGAGGAAGAGGAGTTTCTCCGCCTTCGTTATCCGAGAGCCTCTTACTGGGTTCTTGGAACTGAGCTCCCGGAAACTGAAAGGTCGCGCCTCTACTTCGAGGTGGGAATGGTTCTTCTCGATGAATTGGGCCCCAACCCATACCAGCTAGAGCTCTGTCACCTTCCTTGATTCGAACTTCTTTTCGATCACCTTTTGGGCCGGAGTTGGTTCTTCTCGCTGGTCCCCGGCTCTTGCCTCGATGGCCCAACCGCCCAATCTTCGTGAGGGTCCATCCCCCGGGAGCTTGGACCCTTATCCCGATGATTATCTCGGTCCCCGCTGGGGACCGCTTGGCCGAGAGTTCATTCCTCATTGCGCGTGGCGAGGACTCTAGAGTTACCTCGGTTCTTGGATCTTGCCGGCACCGGCGCTCTTCGGCCCCACTTCGGCGTGCCCTTTCGTCCAAGTCTCGCCATATGTTTTGCCTTCTAACCTTGTTTTACCCGGTATTTCCAACTCGCTAATTTCCTTTTATGTTGCATATAGGTTAATGGCTCCGAAATCTTTGCCTTCAAAGAAAAAGGCCGAGGCCGAGACATCGGATTCTTCTAGTCCACCTGAGGCCCTGTGTCGTAGGTATCCCTGGGTGTCCCATGAGGTCTTGAAGACCCGATCCATTATGTCGGATACGGACATTACCCGGTTGGACCTACCCGTCATGGAGGGGTCGTCCTACGCCGAAGCCGACGAGCCTGTTTGTGCTGAACGGGAAGTAGGCAGTCCCAATTTCTTTCATTTTTACCGGATTATCTTACACGGGTTGGCCCGCTTTCCTTTTACCCATTTTCAAATGCTTGCCCCGATGCACTCGAGACTCGCCCGTCTCAACTTCATCCGAACGGGTGGGCTTATCTTGTAGCGTTCGAGCAATTGTGTCGCTCCTACCCGGTTCCAATCCCCGCTCGACCAATCTTTTCTTTTACTACTTTGGTCCCTTTACCCCCGCTCTCCTAAGGAAAGTGACAAGTTGAAAGGGCTGGTGTCCTCCGCGTTAATCCCGACCAGGAAGCTTATGAAACCCTTCTCTCGAGTCTTTTAAGCGGTTTAAGAATGCGTTTTTCAAGGTTGTCGCCGTGCACGGTAAGCCGGCTTGGTTTCGAAGGGGGTCGAGGCGCCGACGTAGTATGGCGCTTCCCTTTATATTGGGTGGAGAATCATCATAAGGCCAGCCCTCGTCCTTCCGGATCTCGCAAGATGACCTCCTACCCGAGATGGCCTCTCACGTCCCCGCATTGGACGCCTTCGTGGAGCAAGTATGGCATCCGAGCGCGGCCTTTTTCATATCGAGGGGAGGGATCTAGGCCAATCCCCTCGACTTGTAGGAGTCCCTTTTTTTTTTTTTTTTTTTTTTTTTTTTTTTTCGCCATATTCCTTATTCTTATGTTACGTATATTGGTAGCATACTTTGTGCTTATTGCCGATTTCCCTTTACTGTTCTTTTCGGCTCAAGACATGAGGGCCCTTCCGGTTACTTGAGAAAAGTGAATCCGGCCGCCGCATCTTCGAGTAGTCGGTCTCGGAAACGGGCCGCCCCTGTCAAGACTACCGTGCCCGAGGCTGATGCCCCTATTGTGGCTAAGAAGGCCAAGGTTTCCGGGGTCGAGGAGTCGGCTCCATCCGCTCCCTCCGGATCCCCTCAGCGCGCGTTCCGAAATTTCCAAAGGGAAACAGGTTGTCGTCTCGGCGGGTGAAGCCTGCGGCCACGGGGCTGCGACCGCTCCTTCGGCATCGGTTCTTCGGTGCCTTCGATCGTTCCGCCTCCTCCTCCTCCTCCAACCGGGCCCTTACGTCCTTCTTCCTTGCTTCCTCGGAGTTTCGTATGGGAAAATGGGGTGACCAAGGAGCTGGATGTAGCATTCCTCCCCCCCCCGGAATTTATGGAGAGCGGGCCTTGTCCCCTCCTAGTCGAGGAGGTGCTTGCCGCGAACGGTACTGTGTAAATCCATTGGCTTCCCGCAAGCCTATGTGATTGTGAGGAAAAATACATTCGGGCGTGCGGAACGAGACGATTGAAGGCGTCCGGTGGCCGAGCTTGAGGCCAACCAAAAGGCTCGGGCCGAGGCAAAGTCTCCGTAAAAAGGCTTTAGCCGATCGAGGCTAAGCCGCACCTTATGGAGGAAGAGCGGGATCTTTGCCGGCTTGAACGGGATTACGCCAAGGATGTGTTCGTGAAGGTGGAAAAAGATTTGCAACGGCGCGAAGGGGCGGAGAAGTCGGCCACCGAATGTGTCCGGCCTGGGCGCGGCGAGCGATAGTATGGAAGTGGTGAGAACCCTTCGAAACAGCGTGATACGTTGTTTGATAAGGTTAAAGCCGTCGAGGAGGCTCGCGTCGTCGCGCGCGGAGCGCTTAGAGTCCGACGAACTTTTAAAGCGGATACCGCCGATTGCTTTGAGAATGCACCTGGAGCAGATCCGACTTTTGAATCCGAAGACGGAGCTTAACTTGGACGGCTACGACTTTCGTGCCTTTGTGGAAGACGGAGCGTTAGTTTCGTATCAACCTCCTTCCGCCAACGCGTCCGGATCAAGAGGGGGAGAGTCGGATGCGAAGAGTGAGGCGACCAAGGATTCTCCTGAGGCCGGTTCTTCTAGTTAAGCTTAATCTTTGGTGTTGGTGGGTGTCGGTGCCTTTGTACTTTGTTGTTTCCCGGCTTTGTGCCGTAACTTTGTATGACTTATAGAGGAATTTATTTATTCGCCCTTCTGCTATTTTCTTGAATTCCATTGTTGAAATTTATTGACTGTATTAAATACAAGTCGTGTACTCGACCAACACCTGCGGTGTGGGAGAGTGGGACAGGTTGTATGTCTTACCCTGCGGGGTGTTAACTTAACCGCATCGCCTCATCCCGGCTTAAATGGCCGGAAAAGATGGTAGGAACCGACTTAAGGGCGAGGCCATGTCACATGTCGACCGAGGTGTCTAGTACCTCGGATCGACATTTTGACTTGATCAAGGTCGGGATGGCACCGCTTTCTTAAATCGGGCGAGCGTTGATGCGTCAATTTCGCGAAGGCCACGTATGGCGTTTTCGCCGAGCTCTTACCAATGCACGTCGGAGTACAACGGTGTCATACATCTAGATGTTTTTGTGTTTTTGACCGGGTATAAGTACCTCGAGTCGGGTTTTTGCGGGCTTAGTGGCCTCGGCTTCATGCTTAAGCAAATAATTGTGCACATTGACGCCTTTCCTTGAGGGATTCCTTCATTAAATAAAGCAGCTCTAAAGAGCGTACAAAAGGTCATAAATTATTCAAGTGCAAAGCAAAGAACAGTTGGAAAGCAATTGCAAAAAACATAAAAGAAGTAAGAAGTGGCCAAGGCGAGCCTTGGCCTACATTTGTAATAGATTTTTAGCTTATCGGCATTCCATGTCCTTTCCGACCGGCTTCCTTGCTAAGGTTTCGAGAACATATGCCCTGGTCCGGCTTTTCTTTAACACGATATGGTCCCTCCCGGTTCTTTGCCAGTTTTCCGTCTCGGGAATTCTTATTACCTATATCGGCCCTCCGAAGTACCAAGTTACCCCGGTTGAAGGATGCCTGTTGAACCTTGCGATTATACTTGGCCGCAAGTAATGCGCGGCAAGTTCCTAAGAATGAGCTGTGACTCGGATCTCATCTATTAGGTCCAGTGTCTTTAAGGCGTCGTCATTCGATCCGGTCCTTCTTGTCCGGCCTCGATCTTCCTCCATGATGGCTGCCCGATTTCCACCGAATCATTGCTTCGCATCCATATGTCGATCGAAAGGGGTTTCTGGGTCGAGGACTGCATACTGATCCTGTAGCCCCATAGAACACTTTGTGGAGTTGTTCGGTCCAAGAAGAGTCGGCCTTTAACATGCGTTTTTTCAATCCATCGAGAATGATCTTATTGGCGGACTCGGCACGGCCATTAGATTGCGGATGTTCGACGGAGGAAAAGTGTTGTTGGATGTCCAAGTTGGACATTAAGGCACGGAATCTCGTGGTCCATGAACGCATTCCATTGTCGGTGACGACCTCCGCAGTATCCCGAATCGAGCAAAGATATTGTGACGAACGAATTTCATAATCCTGGACGACATGATTGTAGTTAATGCTTCCGCTTCAATCCATTTGGTGAAGTAGTCAACAGCGACAATGAGCCATTTGAGCTGTCCGGGTGCCGGTTTGAATGGTCCAAGAATATCCATTCCCCACTTATAGAAGGGCCAGGGAGCCGGCATCCCTTTTAACTCCGAAGGCGGCGGCCATAAGATCCCGCCGTGTTTCTGGCAACTGTCACACCGCTTGGCGGCTTCCATGGCGTCGTGCATCATGGTGGGCCAATAATAGCCGGCGCGCAATGCCTTCCTTGCCAACGCCTTGCCGCCCATGTGTTGGCCGTTGCATCCCTCATGTATTTCGGTCAGTACATACCTCGACTCGGATTCGCCGAGGCATCGCATCATTGGGCAGTGTACTCTTTTCCGGTATAGCTGATCGTCAACCATAGTGTAAATGGCGGCTTCTCTCATCAGCTTTTTTGCTTCGGTAGAGTCTGTGGGAATGATCCCTCTTTCTAGGTAGTCTTTGATGAAGACCTTTTGTCATTAGCCTTGGGGTCCACAATCAACAATTAACCAAGGATTGCGATAGGCAAACCCGGGATCGTTCTCTCTTCTCGAGGAGCCTTTTATTGAATCCTAAGTAATCTAGATGTCATGCAAATGAAATGGAAACAAGGGGGATTGGGTTTTGTTGGGATTATAACAAGAATTAAAGAGATTTAATGAAAAGAGCGAAATTTAATCAAATTAAAATGGATCAACCTTAATTGGGATTCCAAGACCTTCCATCATCGAACAAAAATAGAATAACTGAACTTATGATTGATTCTAGACAAACCGAAATCTCTCGCATTTGTCTAAAAACTCCCTCAAGTAGACGATCGCCTAGCATATGTTCGAATACATGGTATGTTTTCTCGTACGAACGCACAATACTCACATGAACTCGATCCGAATTATATCCTTGGGATATCAATCTGGATGTTAGATCTAACATCCAATCTGTATCTAAACTCGAATCCGATTGAAGTACGTAAAACAAGTTAGTTACCGATTAAAGCGCAAGTCCTGGGATGACACCATGGAATCCTCAACTCATGGGTCGATCACGTAAACTTAGCCAAGCATGGCTGTATAAAATGAAAATGCAAAAATAAAGATGTTCATCATGACCACGAAGAACATGAACAAGTTCATCATGAACACGAAGAACATAAAGAACAATTAAAGAAAATGAAAGCTTCTATTCCAATATAAAAATAAATCTCAACAACATAATGAATCCTTACAGAAAGAGATGAAGAATAGAAAATCAAAATAAAATAATTAAAAGGAAAGATTAAGACTTAAGCCATTCCAAGTAGAAGGCAAGAAGTAGAAGAAGGAAGTTAGAATGGGAGAGATCTTGGTCTCCAAATGTGTGTGTTTCCCTTCAGCCTCTTCATCTATTTATAGGAAAATTGGGCATCTCATTCATCCATTTTACACCAAATTTCGTCACTTTACTTGGTGGCAAACATGGAAGAATCATTGAACCACTTTCCACCTCCAAAAATGCGTCATTTGCAAGCTGGATTACACCCCGGAAACGGCGGATCTAGACCACGTGGTCTTCATATTAAATGTTTCCCTGAATGTCAGCTTTCCAACCGCGCAAACCGGACCTAATTTGGAGGTCTGTAGCTCCAGTTATGGGTCAAATACCGAACATCATTCCAGAGTCCAGTGACAGCAGCCTGTTTCGGCTTCCAGGCCCATTTTGGCCCTCTAAACATCTGATTTGGCTTTTGGGATCTGCATAAGATTTGTAGGGCTTCCTCTTAGATTTCTGAAAATGCAAATTGAAGATCCATTGGACTTCTAGAACTCAAGTTATACCCAAAATACCGAACAGTATTCACGACCCAATTGTAATAAGAATGTGACTAAAGTTCAGTTTTGAATCCAAACTCAAGATGTGACCAAGATTAATGCAAATAAAGTCTAAAAACTTATTATGAAGATGAAATCACATATTTAGCTAATTGATACATTAAAGCATGACAATGATAGAGTTTTTAGCTTCTTTTTGCATTTAAAATATCATGAATTCAAAGATTATCAAATTCCCCCACACTTATCCTTTTGCACTCGGGCAAAATTAAAAAGACAAGAAGCAAGAAAAAACTTCTCTTTCCTAACAATTGCTGAAATTTCAAAACTTAACAAGGATCATAAAAGCTCCAAAGGATCAACCAATCAAGACAGAAATCTCTTCATCTCAAATTACTAATCATGGCAATATCATTCAATGATCTTCGATCACACAAGATAGTCTCTCAAAGGATGCCTTCAATCAATCTCTCAACTGTATATGGTAAATAAGTGTATTGCTCAAATTCTACTCAAGAAAGTTGTTCTACCATAAGCTTGCTCAAATTCTACATCTCCACTACTCATAACACATGCATGCATAAATCAAGAGAGCTTGTTATTTAAGGTTGTAATGGGGCTAGGGTGAAGGTAGATAATAGTATGCAATGAGAGGCTAACACCAAAGAAATTAAAAAGAACATCAGTTAATAATAGCAAATCACCTCAATATCATTTCTTTTTATTTCTCCTTCTTTACATTGCTTCCTCCCTCCCTCTCTTTCTTTTCTTTTCTCTTTTTTTCCTTTTTTTTTTCTTTCTTTTTTTTTTGTACCTTTTTTCCTTTTTCTTTTTCTTTTTTTCTTTTTTGTACCTTTTTTTTTTGGTATAGAATCACAATGACCAACATTAATGCCAAATGATGAATGACACAAAATCAAAATCAAATACTCCCCCCCACACCTAAAATGTTGCACACCTGGGCAACCCCCACACTGAAACACAAAACTAAGGTGAAACCAATGCTCAATAAATTTTCAAGGTGCGGAATAAAATGGCTTTACGCTTAGGCTTGTAATGTGGCTTAGAAAAGAATGAGTCAAGAAGGCACAAAGGGGCTAGCAAAGGGAATATAATGTAAGGGGCATGCTATTTGGCCAAAGTGGGAAAATGAAATAAAGAAAACAAGCTTCCATCATACTTATGCACGTAAGTGAAAAATTTAGCTTCAAAAAGAAAAGGAGCAAGTTCTAGAGAACACAAACCATGAGCGAGATGCACACATGAAAGAAAGAATGGTAAAAGATGAATTCCATTCATGTAGGCCCAAAATCTCACAAAGGTCAATACCAAATTATGCAACCAAAGATCCCAAAATTAACAACCAAGAAATATAATCCAAGAGTCCGAAATTCAACCTCAAAACGAAGGATCCATTAAAACCAAGATGTCAAAGTTCACAAGAGGTAGAGCAATCATAGAAAGAGAGTGTGTTATTCATAAAAACTCTTTTATTTATTTATTTATTATTTCTACTCTTTCTACTGAATTGTGTCCCTCCCCCACACTTATCTTCCTCATACAACAATTAAGCCCAAGTAATCATATGAATTAGGAAGAAAATAAGTAAGGAAAGAGACAACCTTTGTTAGAGTATCTTGAGTCGCTTGAAGGAGAAGTTCTCATCTCTCGATGAGAATCATGACAATTTCCCTTGAAACATCTTCTCCCACATTGAATTTCCTTGGTGGAGGTGGCTCAGGATCGATTGGAAGAGGTCCAAGAATGTACGGTGGATGTTGGTTCCATCGACAACCTTTCCAAGAATGTTCTGCAAATAAGACAAGCAAATAGCAGTATCCCATCCAAAAATAGAGACATGGAGAGATTTTGAGTGAATTAAGGGCATGTTAAGTTCCAAACTCTCCAAGTAAGTATCACATCCAAGGAAATCAATGATACTCCCATCAATAGGAGTCAAGCAACCAATCATATTGTGAAAATTCTCTTGTGCTTGCAAAATGGAAGGTGTGGAATCCAGCTTAGTGTTAGAGTACACCACATCATCATTGCAATAACTAGAGATGGAAGGAAAAGAGTGGAAGAATGAAGCAAATTTTTCAAATCATCACCACCTTTGGAATGTGTAAAGATTCAAAACAATTATCTTGTTTTTACAATCGGGCAAATCACAAGAAAGTACTTGTTGGAAAGATTCATCAACATGCAGGATTTTATCAATCAAAATTTCAGAATCTTTGTCACCAACAAGACTACAGGGAGGTAATCCAATGGGAATTTTATGCAGTTGGTATGCTAGGCTATGATCTTTCTCACTCACATTAACAACAGAATCCACAAGTAAGGTAGAATCACTAAGCAAGTTAGAATCACCAAATAATGCAAAAAAGATTAATCTCGGTGCAAATAGGGCACCATTCATTATCAAGCACATGCACAATTCGCGTAATCACTCGTACATGCAAAATCGGGATAATCAACATACCATTGAGCAAGAACATCATCAACAACATTGGCATCCATGCTTGATTCAACCTTTTCAAAATTGACATGCTTACTATCATCAATAGTACAAGAGGGTGCATTTTGATCAATGGTAGAATCAACCACTTCACTAAATGCTTTCTTTTGAAGCTTAACAAGTAAATGACATTTTTCATGATAACAATCTACACATATTTGATATTCTTCACAACAGCATGAAAATATGTCATTCAATTTATCACAATCATCATTAGTACTATGAAGAGAAGCATTTTCATCAGTTAAAGCATCACATAAAGAAATCGGAACACACTCATCAACAAATACAGTCGAATCACTACTACTAAAGCCAATTGGTTGGGCAATTACATGTCCAAACAATTGAGGGGATTCAACAATGATTTCCTCGTTCACCTCATTATCACTCAAATCATGAATTGCTTTATTAGCCAAAGTAGTAGGAGAGTCTACTTCGATAAGGATAGAATCATTACCAAATGGGAGAGAAGACTCTTCGATGTGCTTTAGTACTTGCTTCACTTCTTGTTTATGTGTGACCATAAGAGAAGGATTTTCTTGAAAATTCATTTTCAACATTTGTGATTGTTGCTCAATTTCCTTTCCTAATCTCTCGATGATTTCAATTGTTGTTCCATCATTCTAAAAATAGAGTCCATGTGTTGATGAAAGTCGTCCTTATGTGACCACTCCTCATTTATAGCCCAAGTCGTTTGATTTTGGAAATCTCCAATGACTTCACAAAATGAAGGATCTTGGTTGGGCACGAGATGGATGAGAGTGAGGTCCATAAGGTGGCTCAAATTGGTATAGGGATTCATGAGATGGATGGAATGGTATGAAAGTGGGATGGAATGAAGGATGGTATGGTAAGTGAGAGGGTTGATGATATTGTTGGAATGAAGGTTGTTGGTATGGTTCATGGTGTTCTTGATTGTCTACAAAAGAGTGAGAATTGAAAGGTAGATCATGATTATCGTAAAACCAAGCCATGAAAATTCAATGCAATCAATTCCCAATGAATGAGAAAATAACTATTAAGAAAAGGAATCTAAGAAAAATACAAATGCAAGTAAAAAAAAAAAGGAAAAAGAATTCAAAATGGTACAAGATGCAAGACCAAATTTTTTTTTTTAGAGATAAAGAAAACAAGCTCACATAAGCTACCTAAATGCAAAAATGCTAACAAAATGAAAAAAAAATGTAAATCTAACAAGCTTCACATGAGAAACCCTTTGTCAAAAGTCAATTTGACAATTAGATTACCTAGGGAGCCAATAGCTCCCAAGAATCGGCGCCATTTGATGAAGACCTTTTGTCATTAGCCTTGGGGTCCACAATCAACAATTAACCAAGGATTGCGATAGGCAAACCTGGGATCGTTCTCTCTTCTCGAGGAGCCTTTTATTGAATCCTAAGTAATCTAGATGTCATGCAAATGAAATGGAAACAAGGGGGATTGGGTTTTGTTGGGATTATAACAAGAATTAAAGACGAGAATGAAAAGAGCGAAATTTAATCAAATTAAAATGGATCAACCAATTGGGATTCCAAGACCTTCCATCATCGAACAAAAATAGAATAAGCTGAACTTATGATTGATTCTAGACAAACCGAAATCTCTGCATTTGTCTAAAAACTCCCTCAAGTAGACGATCGCCTAGCATATGTTCGAATACATGGTATGTTTTCATGTACGAACGCACAATACTCACATGAACTCCGATCCGAATTATATCCTTGGGATATCAACGGATGTTAGATCTAACATCCAATCTGTATCTAAACTCGAATCCGATTGAAGTACAGAAACAAGTTAGTTCTGGAATTAAAGCGCAAGTCCTCCGGATGACACCATGGAATCCTCAACTCATGGGTCGATCACGAAACTTAGCCAAGCATGGCTGTATAAAATGAAAATGCAGAAATAAAGATGTTCATCATGACCACGAAGAACATGAACAAGTTCATCATGAACACGAAGAACATAAAGAACAATTAAAGAAAATGAAAGCTTCTATTCCAATATAAAAATAAATCTCAACAACATAATGAATCCTTACAGAAAGAGATGAAGAATAGAAAATCAAAATAAAATAATTAAAAGGAAAGATTAAGACTTAAGCCATTCCAAGTAGAAGGCAAGAAGTAGAAGAAGGAAGTTAGAATGGGAGAGATCTTGGTCTCCAAATGTGTGTGTTTCCCTTCAGCCTCTTCATCTATTTATAGGAAAATTGGGCATCTCATTCATCCATTTTACACCAAATTTCGTCACTTTACTTGGTGGCAAACATGGAAGAATCATTGAACCACTTTCCACCTCCAAAAATGCGTCATTTGCAAGCTGGATTACACCCTGGAAACGGCGGATCTAGACCACGTGGTCTTCATATTAAATGTTTCCCTGAATGTCAGCTTTCCAACCGCGCAAACCGGACCTAATTTGGAGGTCTGTAGCTCCAGTTATGGGTCAAATACCGAACGTCATTCCAGAGTCCAGTGACAGCAGCCTGTTTCGGCTTCCAGGCCCATTTTGGCCCTCTAAACATCTGATTTGGATTTTGGGATCTTCATAAGATTTGTAGGGCTTCCTCTTAGCTTTCTGAAAATGCAAATTGAAGATCCATTGGACTTCTAGAACTCAAGTTATACCCAAAATACCGAACAGTATTCACGACCCAATTGTAGTAAGAATGTGACTAAAGTTCAGTTTTGAATCCAAACTCAAGATGTGACCAAGATTAATGCAAATAAAGTCTAAAAACTCATTATGAAGATGAAATCACATATTTAGCTAATTGATACATTAAAGCATGACAATGATAGAGTTTTTAGCTTCTTTTTGCATTTAAAATATCATGAATTCAAAGATTATCAGTCTTCAATTGGTTTTCTCCAATCCGAGGCGGACGAGATAGTCATGATGCACGTGGGCTCGGCCAAATTCTATTGGATGACTGTTCTATGACTCCTCGGACCTTTGGTACTTGCAAGTTTGGAGAGGATGTCGGCCCGGGCATTCTCTTCTCTCGGGATGTGAGAGACAATGACTTCTTCGAATTCCGTCATTACCTCTTTTGCTTTATTCAAGTACTTGGCCAACAAGGGGCCTTTCGCTTGATAGCTGCCATCGATCTGTGCGGCGACGAGTTGTGAGTCGGTGAACACCTTAATCCGCCTGGCTCTGCTTTCTTTTGCTTGATCCAATCCGGCTAAGAGGGCCTCGTACTCGGCTTGATTGTTAGAGGTCGGGAATTCCAGTTGGAGGGAATGCTCGAGCGACTCCCTGGGCTTTCGACAATGACTCCGCTCCGCCTTTTGGGTTGGAAGACCCGTCAACAAATACCCTCCGAATTCCTCGTCGTCATGCTGGAGTCAATTCCCGATGAAGTCCGCCAATGCTCGTGATTTGATCGCCTCGCGTGCCTCAAAGGTGATGTCGAATTCGGATAATTCAATCGCCCGGCTCGTCATTCGTCCCGCCAAATCCGGTTTGTGCAAAATCGTCGGATCGGGCCGATTGGTCCGGACCACAATCCGATGTCCCTGGAAGTATGGGCGAAGTCGCCTTGCCGTTGTTAGTAATGTAAATGGAGCTATATACCCAAGAGGGGGGTGAATTGGGTATTTTAAAAACTTTTCTGAAAGTGCTCTGTTTTGACCAAGTAAAAACAGATGATAGCAGAGGAGGAAGGGAAGAAAAGCTTGCACAAGAGAAGTTATCCTGGTTCGGTCTTATCCTTGACCTACATCCAGTCCCAAGCCACACTTGGGATTTTCAATCCACTAAACTCACAACCGATTACAAACTCGTACTCAAGAGTAGTTCTCTCTCTAGAACTCACTCCCCCTTACAAGTTGTAATCAATACACCCAACCACCAAGCCCCCCGACTTGTGGTTATCTCAATCAATAAATGATTACTGAGATAGAACTCTCTCACAGAAGCGAGATAAAATGAACACCGAAGTACAAGTATCGATTGATACAATACAAGTGAAAGCCGAACACAATAAATGACACTTAGTAAATTTTCGCTCTCAAGAGGGTGTATCACTTGAGAAGAAGTTAATGAACTCTATTTATAGGTAGAGAACATTAAATGACCGTTGAATGATGAATCCAACCGTTGTAGGTGATTAGCATTAAGCGGTCATCTTTCTCTCTAGACTCAACTAATCCAGTGCTAATATGGTGCGATGTGGAACTCGAGGATTTGCCGTTGGAGAAGAGTTTACTTGATGAAGAAAGCATTCTTGACCGTTGAGAATGCGTGCTCGGATGGATTATCCGAGAAGAAGGTTGATTTGGTGCATTAAATGCACCGTACACTTTTGCTTTATGGCTTTGACCTTCAATAATCTTCATCTCATGCTTAACTGAAATTCACTCAACAAACTTGTTAAACATAGTTTGGATCATAGGTGAATGATTCATGAAAGCAATTGGAACAAACAAGAATGATTTACAAATTCGTATAATTCAAAAATTGGTTTCCACCGTTGTAACGGCAAGTATGTTTATGTAAACTCGAGTATGGCACTCGTTCACAAGTGTCCAAACCGCAGATCCAATTGGATACTCGAGTTTCCACCTTTCGTGAGGCAAACCATCGTGTCTTGTATTTGAAAGACAAGACCTATACTCGAGTTTGCCTATGCAACCTAGTATTGGTTTAACTTGAAAAATCCATTTGCTCTCGGAAGTCCAATACTCGAGTTTGGCAACGCAAGCTTGATATTGACTATTCAATACTCGAGTTTGCCAATGCAAACGCGATATTGGTTTATCTTGAAAAATTCATTTGCTCTCGGAAGTCCAATACTCGAGTTTGGCAACACAAACTGCGCAGTATTGACTTAACGTGAAAAATCCTTTTGCTCTCGGAAGTTCAATACTCGAGTTTGGCAACGCAAACTGCGTATTGACTATTCAATACTCGAGTTTGCCAATGCAAGCAGATTGGTTTACCTTGAAAAATCCATTTTTTCTCGGAAGTCCAATACTCGAGTTTGGCAATGCAAGCTGCGGTATTGACTAAGTTTGAAAAATCCTTTAATTCACAAGAAGTTCGATACTCGAGTTTACCCATGCAACTGCAGTATTAGGTACATGTCCAATACTGAGTTTGCAAATGCAAACTGCGAGATCGACTTTGGTGAAAACTTGGTTGCTTTTTCGTATGGCCTTTACTCGAGTTTCACCAAGTAAACCGGTATTGGCATCCCAATACTCGAGTTTGCAAATGCAACCGCGAGATCGACTTTGGTGAAAACTTGGTTGCTTTCTCGTATGGCCTTTACTCGAGTTTCACCAAGTAAAGCTAAGATTGGCCGTCCAATACTCGAGTTTGCAAATGCAAACCGTAGTATCGACTTTGGCCGAAAACTTGGTTGCTTTTCGTATGGCCTTTACTCGAAGTTTTGCCAAGCAACCGCAGATTGGCCGTCCAATACTCGAGTTTGCAAATGCAAACCGCAGTTGCAACTATCGAATATTTTTAAAACAACTTTGCAAACTTCAAACCATGTTTTACATTTGTTGTTAATCATCAAAACATATTGAGAACTAACAAGTAATGCGAAGGCCATTTTCTCCAGCTTTTGATATCTGAGCTCGGCGTTTTGTAACGCCTTGCTCACAAAGTAGATGGGTGTCTGTCCAACCTCGGTTTCTCTTACCAAGGCGGCGCTTACCGCTTCATCCCCTACCGAGAGGTATAAGAACAAGGTTTCCCCCCCTCCGCTTCGTTAGTATTTTGGGTTGCCAAGCATTGCTTAATTTCTTCAAAGGCCGTCTCGCATCCGTATTCCATCCTCCCCGGGTTTCTTTCTTCAATAATTTAAAGAAAGGTAGAGCTTTCTCGGTGACCTCGGTAGGAATCTTGTCGGGGCCGCAAGCGACACTGTTAGTTGCCGCACTTCCTTCTTGGAGTTGGGGACCCGCATATCTAGCACGGCCTTGCATTTGTCCGGATTGGCCTCAATCCCTCGGTTGGTCAACATAAAACCCAAAAATTTGCCCGGGCACCCCAAATGCACATTTAGCGGGTTCAACCCGATTCGGTATTGTCTTAGTTTGTCAAACGTCATTTCTAGATCCGGATATGCTCCTCCCGGTTGTTTTGACTTCATGATCATGTCGTCTATATATACCTCCACATTACGACCGATTTGATCCTCAAAGACTCGATTCATCATTCGCTGGTATGTAGCTCCGGCATTCTTCAATCCAAATGGCATGACGTTGTAGCAATAGTTTGCCTTATCCGTCATGAAGGCGGTTCTCTCTTGATCGTCGGGGTGCATAGCAATCTGATTGTATCCGGAGTAGGCATCCATAAAAGAAAGCAATGGTATCCCGAGTTATCCACTAGCTGGTCAATCTTGGGCATAGGATAGGAGTCTTTGGGCATGCTTTATTCAAATTGGTGTAGTCGGTGCATACCCTCCATTTACGGTTGGTTTTAAAACCATGACCACGTTAGAGAGCCGGGTCGTGTATTATATTTCTCGATGAATCCGCGGCAGAAGGAGCTCTTCAATGTGACTTTCAAGGGCTTTCGCTCGTCGTCCGAGATATTCCTTCTCTTCGGACCACCGGTTTCATCCCTAGGCCATATGGCTAGCTTGTGGCAGAAATGTGGGTCGATCCCCGTATTTCGGCCGACGTCCAAGTGCGAAGACGCCCCGGTTTTATCTTAAGAATTTGATCTGCCATGCTTTGATATCTGCGTCCATGTCCCTTCCGACTTTAGTTGTTTTAGAGGGATCCGTCCCGAGGATTAATTCTTCCAACTCCCCTTCCGGTTCTGGGCGTGGGTTTTCTGGCTCGCGGAGGTCCAGTTCTACCATGTTGACCGATCACGGGGTCGCCCCTCATTTCTCGACATCGGCCATGACCTCGTTGGTTCGGAGACGCGGGGATGATGGTCCTTCCTCTTCAACACGGAGAGTCTCAAAGTAACACTGTCGTGACGCTTTTTGGTCTCCGGACACTTCGACCACCTGATTCTTATCATTGATCATTTTCAATTTCTGGTGCTTAGTGGACGCCAAAGATATCCCAATTATGTATAGTGGGTCGGCCCGGTATGATGTTGTAAGGGGAGCGGAAATCGGCCACTACAAACCTTACCCGTTCGACTTGAAGGCTTCCTTCGTTCCCAAGGTCAATCTGAGGTCGACATATCCTTTTGGGAAGGAACGCTCTCCATTAAACCCGATGAGGGTAGATTTGCATGGCTTTAAGTCTTCGGCATCGAGGTGCATCCTCTGGTATGCATCCCAGCTTATTATGTCGGCCGAACTACCTGCGTCGACAAATATCCGTTTGACACGGCAGTTTACGACGATCCCGATGATGATCAATCCGTCTTGGTGGCCGGGAATAACCTCCTTGAGCTCCTCGTCAGTGAAGACCAAAGGGGGTGGTTTCGGCTTTGACGACGTGCCCTTGAACCTCGGCACCTCTTTTACCGTTAACACCTCCCTTGGTATTTCTTGTGCCGACTTATAGTATCTCCACCTCCTCCGAAGCCACCACCGATCCCATTGCATTGGAGATCGGCGTCCCAGTAGCCCTCGGGAGGACCGGTTCTCGCTTCTTTTCGAATCCGTAGTGTTTGTGGCCGGACTCCTACTTCGGCGGCTACCATTCCGCTTGCCGATTTCCCTTGAGTTTTGATGACGTATTGGCGTAGTTTCCCTTCTCTTACAAATTTTTCAATAGCATCCCGAGTTCATAGCATTTGTCGGTGGTGTGCCGAAGGAAATGTCGTGGAAGGTGCAAAACTTCCCTGGCAGTATTGGACCGGTTTCGAGAGGCTTTGGCTTGGTCACCTTCCTCATCTCGGCCCGAGCGACCTCCTTCCACACTGGGATCGCGGGACATTCAAGGGTGTAGTTTCCGTACTTCCCCTTATATGTCCGTTGCGTCCCGCTCTCCGCCACGTCTCGCGCGGTTCCGCCTTGTGTTTGTCGGTCAGATCCCTTCTTTCAGGCGATGAATTCCTTGCCTTCTCAGGCTCATCTGCATTGGCGATTTCCATTTGCTCGACGTCTAGGTATTTCTTTGCTTCGGTATAGAATTCCGTCAATGAATATACTCGATTCTTACATAGATGTCGGGCCAGGTGGGTCATCGGGTCCAGTCCGTTGACGAGGCAATGTACATGGACCTCTTCGGATAAGGATCGTACCTGTATTGCCGTATCTCTGAACCGGTCCAGATACTTCTCCAATGTTTCGCCCTTCTTTTGCTTTACTTTACTCAACGTGAATTGAGATTTCGGTTGTTTTTTCTTTGGTGGCAAAGTGCAATTCAAACTTACGCCGAGGTCTTCAAAGTTTCGAATGGAATTATTGGGTAATGAACTCACCATTTGTGGGCCGGCCCTGTTAACGTGGCCAAGAAGAGTCTTAGTATGACCAAACCTTCTATTGACCTTACCCACATTAACTTTTCAAATATTTCCAGGTGATGATGGGGATCCTGGGTTCCATCATACTTGGGGAGATCAGCTAGGTCGAAATTATTCGGGTAAGGGGCCGTGGCCGTTGCTCGAGAGAATGGGGTCCCACTGCACCGCCGAGATATTTCATCCTATCTCGCCGCGGCGATCCTCGTGTCGAGTCGTAGCGATCGCCTCGCGTAGTTCATCCGAGTCCTCATCACGGTCTCGGTTTTCCGATCCCTATCTTCCCGTTGGCGGTCCGCTCGCCTTTGGTCTTCCCGTCCGGATCCGTAAAGGTCCCTCCTTGTGCCTCCTGGGGTCGGTTGGCGATCTCGCTCCATTCGGGCGTCCCCCTCATTCCCCACACGGGTGCGTCGGTTTGATTCGGGTCGGTACGCGGACTATCGCTATCCAGGCGTACCAACTCTTTCCCCTTATGGGGTTTTCTCGGGGATCCGCGACGAAAAAGGTTTTCAAGCTTTTCCTCTATCATTAGCTCCAGAGCATGAAAATCCTCCTGCCTTTGGAGGTGATCTAGCTTTTCCTTGTTTTCGAACCTCGAATCATCGACTCTTGGGTTCTCCTTAGGATGCGGACGTCGGTGTCTAATACCTCGAGCGTCGGAGCCGGATCGTCGGGCTTGGTCTTTTGGGGGCTCCTCATGCAAGGACTCGTTGGGGGAAGGAGATGTGCTCTCCGCGTCCGTAACGTGTCCCTCGGCGTCTTTCCTCGGGGGGTTGCTCGTGAGCCGGCGGTCTGCTCGGTCCGGCCTGAGGTTGATTTGGCGGTATAATACTTTCCTCATTTGGCCGGTCCGATCGTTGGCTTTGCCTGTGGCTTCTGGTGTTAGCCATAAGTGGTCACGGGGATAGAAGTTTAAGGTCCCCACGGTCGGCGCCAATGTTCTAGTATAGAACACAGATGTCCAGCCGTTGGCTGGTATGTTGATTTTGGATGTATAGGCTAACCTGGATATCTATGAAGGAGATAACCAGGAGAGCGCGGGATCACCGTACACGACAAAGGGGTGGTGTGTGTGCACGGTGAGACCGTATGTAAATAGTCTAGGTTTAGAGTGTGTGCACCTTGTTACCGCCTCTCGTATTTATAGAGGCGTACGGTGCGATATCGGGGCACGTCATTAATGGTGAGCCATTAATGGGGCGGATATTGGATGATACCCCATTAATGGGACGTGTCATTAATGGGGCGGGTATCTCGGGAAGCCGATATGATAGGGGCGGACTTTGCTTAGCCGAGATTTCCGGATCTCCTGCCATGATTGGCAGATTACGCCTTCTGGCTCTGCTTGGGCCTCGCCCTGGGCTTGGAGGCTTTTGGGCCGATCCGTAACAGCTTGTTTATCAACTTTGTTTCCTTATGAGTTTCAGGTGAGGTTTTCTTTGACCTGAACAAACTACCCAGTCACTTTGAGGAAATTTCAGAAACTCATTCGTGCATCCCAAAAGAACAGATTTTTCCCCAGTTTGTTATGTGGGCACATTTTTATTTTATTTTCACTGTGCATACAATTTTTTGTTCTCCTTTAGGTTTTATGTCCGTAGCGTGCCCACACTGTTACGTGCTATAGGTTATTTGATTGATAAATCCAACTTTTGGTGTGAGAACCTGACGCAAACAGGATTGTTATTTTCTCAAGTCGCAAAGATTCAATTGTTTTAAAGATATTTCGGTTTCAAATGGTGTAAGTATAGCTTATTTTAATTTCTTATTTTGATAGAGACTTTTGCGTGGTTATCTCCGCACTTCGATCTTGATTTAGGAAAGAGAGCGGCAGAAGATGAACCTGTGAAGCAAGTGACTGCAAAGAAGCAGAAGAGAAACTGGGTTGCTGAAAATCAAAAGAAGGAAAGCAATTCAGACGATTCCTTTTCAGATTCCGGAAACTCAGATGAAGATTCTGATTTGAGTTATGTGAGTGAGCAAGTTGCTTATGAGTCAAGACAATATAAGTAGTGACTGTTTCTAAATAGTATGGACATATTTTAATGTTGATTGGAATGCCTCCTTTTCAAACTTCTGATGGGCATTGTTATTATGCTCCATAGTCCAAGGTAGCTCTGTTCTCGGTGTCTAACGTTGTCGGAATTCTCCTACGTCAACATGTCCGACTGACTTCTCCGACCTCTCACGCAGTCCGAAGTGGTCCGTCCCCTCAACAACTCACGGTTTGCTCTTGGAGGTTGGATTCAGATACTCCATTCTTCAAAGTTGCTTCTCTGGATTTTAGTCTCAGTTCTCCATCAATTTCAGTTTTGCTTGCTGTAATTCTTCAATTTTGTTTCTCTGGATTTCAGATTTCTATCGATCTCAGATTTTGCTTGATATAGACCCCTAAATTGGCTGCTGTCGATGGATTTTAATAGTGAAGAAATTGGTGCAGGTAGTGGCATTAAAGCTTGTTCTTATCTTAATCAAAGATTAACATTCTAGGCATCTATAAATCACTAATTCAATTTATAATTCTATAAACCACTTTGCTTTTATGTCATTAATGGCTTGGTTATCAACTTTGTTTCCTTATGAGTTTCAGGTGAGGTTTTCTTTGACCTGAACAAACTACCAAGTCACTTTGAGGAAATTTCAGAAACTCATTCGTGCATCCCAAAAGAACAGATTTTTCCCCAGTTTGTTATGTGGGCACATTTTTATTTTATTTTCAATGTGCATGCAATTTTTTGTTCTCCTTTAGGTTTTATGTCCGTAGCGTGCCCACACTGTTACGTGCTATAGGTTATTTGATTGATAAATCCAACTTTTGGTGTGAGAACCTGACGCAAACAGGATTGTTATTTTCTCAAGTCGCAAAGATTCAATTGTTTTAAAGATATTTCGGTTTCAAATGGTGTAAGTATAGCTTATTTTAATTTCTTATTTTGATAGAAACTTTTGCGTGGTTATCTCCGTACTTTGATCTTGGTTTAGGAAAGAGAGTGGCAGAAGATGAACCTGTGAAGCAAGTGATTGCAAAGAAGCAGAAGAGAAACTGGGTTGCTGAAAATCACAAGAAGGAAAGCAATTCAGACGATTCCTTTTCAGATTCCGGAAACTCAGATGAAGATTCTGATTTGAGTTATGTGAGTGAGCAAGTTGCTTATGAGTCAAGACAATATAAGTAGTGACTGTTTTCTAAATAGTATGGACATATTTTAATGTTGATTGGAATGCCTCCTTTTCAAACTTCTGATGGGCATTGTTATTATGCTCCATAGTCCAAGGTAGCCCCTGCTGAAGGTAAGAGTGGGCTTGGTGCTATAAAGAAGAAAGGCGAATCAAGGTCAGATTCAGGGAGTAGCTCCATAGACAAAGATGTAATTAATGATATCCTCTGGGCTACTCATTTTTTGTTTTCTAATATTTTATTCTAATAATATTTGGCCTATCGTTTTTAGGATAAAATAACAGATGCAGCCATATTGCCTGAGAAATTACCTGATGCTGCTAAGAAAGAACTTGCTAAGAAAGTTTATTCAAGTAAAGCCTCGGGCCTAGATTCTGACAACGGAGCTAATAAGGATATAGACAATGTAAATTCAGGATTATTGAATTCTGTTTGATAGTTGGATGTTTTGACTGCAATTTAGGGATTTACAAATTAGTTCTTAAAATCTCAGGTAACCATATCATCGAAGAAGTCGCTTGCTACTTCTACTGCAGATAATAATATATCTACTAAGAAGGCTGAGTCAGGCAATGACCCGTCCCATGATAGTGCCTTAGATGAGGATAATGTAAGTCTTGTGTTGTTGGGCTTTTCCCTTGTTGTTCTTGTTCCTTTTAACGATTTGTCGTATAATCTTTGTTCTTACTGTCTTTTCAGGTGGCCCATAAAACACATGTAACACCACCATCCAAGAAGCTGCTAGCTTCCGCTGTTGTACAGAGGGAGGGAATTGAGAAAAATGAGAACTCCCATGATGCATCAAGAGAAGGATTTGATAGATGCAAGGTAAATTTGGGTTTTCTTGAGAAACTTATATAAATGGAATTCCTAATAGTTTTGGGGTTAATTAATATGCAGAGTCTTGGGCTGTTGTTATCAAAGTCGTTCATTTATTATTGTTTAGGATTCCTGTAGTTATTGAAGAATCAGCTGAGGAAATTGTCTCTTGATAATCTTATTTCACTGAAGTAGGTTTACATAAATAACCTATATGGAAGACCACAGATCTACCTTATTTGACTGAAAATACAGGGAAGATAAAGACATATCTATAAAAAACAGGTGATCGGTATATGTCTGTGCTTAAACTATTCAAAACACTGACAAGGAAAAATAAATCTTGCAAAAGAATAAAATAAATAAATATTTCAGTGGCTAAACTACTCAAAATAATGGTTGAAATGTCCCAAGTCTCAACACTCCCCCTTAACTTTTGTGTTCTAGATATTGATCCTTCCCAACTTGGATTGCAATTTTTCGTACTAAACTCTGGTCAATGCCTTGGTCATATATTAGCAACTTTGAATTGCGTAGGAGTATGAATAAGTTAATAACACCTGCATCAATTTTCTTTTTATTGATGTTGATGAACAGCCATCTTTACTGGATATTGGGTCGTCATTGTTATATTTAAAAGTTGTTTGTTGGTTAAGCTCATAATTGTTTAATAGGCTATTTAGTGTCTGGTCCTTGTTTAAATACAGCTTTTCATATTTCTGGTCCAAGTATGGGGCAAGTTGTCCAAGTTTGGGCTTTTGGCTTTCTATTCAAATATAATAAGAAGTGCTGTGGTCATTATTCTGCCACAACTTGATTTTTATGAGCATTTTTAACATGGTGAAAATACAAGAATTGTGTTGTTGGGTGTCCTGGTGAGAAACCCTAGAGGAAAACTAGTTGAGGGATGGTCAAGAAGATTATCGAGGAGAAACAAGTCAAAGACATATCAGAGTTGTGTCAGTATGATTTGACAACATGGTTAAGGAGAGTAATTTCAAGAATTTGACGAGGCCTCTTATGAAAAGTAGGTCACGACTCCAGGAATTTGTTGTTTGTCTACTAAGGATGTCATTAGAGGAAGTGCTAGGTGTGATAGATAAGGTGCTTATGATGTAGTTGAGTATAGGCTTGTGAACCTTTGAGTCATGGTACACTGTCTTGTTGTCTGACTATGTATTCATTTCTGAAGATGTTAGAGTTTAATAGTTTTGTGACTCGTGTTCATTCAAAGCTGAATTGTTTGAGTACAAATAAGGATGTCAGTGTAAGTTGCACTGTCCAGAATCCCAATGAAATTGTTAATACAAATGTGAAATTACAAATGTGTGTACAATTCTTCCCATTTGTCATATTTCTATTCTTATCCTGGATTCTACAGGGTAATTCGCTCTGACTTTTAGTAACTTAATTTGTGCTCCTGCCTTCTTGTAGCTGTAGCTGGATGCTTGTATGTTTAGGATACATAACCTAAGGTCCTTGGTTCATTGGGTTGTCCAAGCTTTCTTGTCTAAAGGAGAATCAAAATTTAAGAAGAAAATAAATAAATCACTAGTTTTCAGAGATGAAATAGTAGACGTGCTCAGAAAAAAACCAAATGAATTTCATTGTTTCATTAGGAAATAACAAAGTAGAATATGGTACATGTCATTTAATTCATGTGTACTCCTATTGTTTCTCTTCCAAACAATTTAATAAAAGATGAACTAATCTCACTTCTTCATGACTTAGTTCTGATTGAAAAGGTTTTTAGGATATTGGGTGGTCAGTCTTGATGTTTCAAATGTTTTGCTTTGGACAAGGATGGAACTTTGAGAATTGGTATAATGCTAATTCATTATATGTTGAGGCCATGAAATGATTGTGGCTTTTGTTGATTACAGGTTTCAGAAGAAAATGAGATCAAGGATAAACCTTCTATAACTCCTCAGAAAGATGTATGTGTATCATTGTATTTGTCTGTGGCTGCTAAAGCCAATTTTATTTATTCTCGTGATTACTTGTATCATATAATGGATGTTGGTATGAATCAGATGAAAGATGATGAAACGGGGGAAATTAGAAAGGAAGTTGTAATTGACTGATTTCTTTTCTTGTTTCCCTTTATAAATTAAAATGTTTAAGCAGTGATATGATATGTCATTCCTTGAAATCTTGCAGCCTAAAACAGTATTTACTCCGGAAAAACAAAATGCAGCGTCAAAAAAAATATTTGTTGGGAACTTATCATATGAGGTGAAAAGGGCCAATTTGTATGTATAATTTCCTGTGCAAGTTCTTCACATATATTTTCTTTATTTCCTTTTCTGACTCTAACATTGTTCAGGGAAAATTTATTTAAGCATTGTGGAGAAATTGTTGATGTCTCTTTTGGTTTATATCGTGATGGGACGTTTAGAGGTTTTGCTCATGTTGAGTTTGCCACTGAAGAAGCTGCTCACAATGTAAGCATTTTTCATGTTATCTGTTGTCTAGTCCGCAGTCACTTAAGAATTGTTGATATGTCAAGGATGGTTGAAGTTTTTATTACCTGTGACCCTGTTGGATAGAAGTTGACCACAGTGGAGGCGGGAAATTTTTGTACATTTTATAAGGGTTCTGGCTGTTTACATATAATGGTATTTGATGCAAGTGAGATCCTTAAAAAATAACAATAAAAACGGAAATAAAACAAGAATATAATCTGACCGTAAGGCTAGAATAAAAAATACAATATAAACAGAAAATCGAAGAATCTTGTCAACAGATGTACTTTCATTTCTTAGATGTACTTTTATGCACCTAGGGTAAAAGTAGACAATGCTTTGATAACATTGAAAGATTATGATCATTCCTTGTATTCTCTTTTGTAGCCATGACCATATCTCTTTGATGTATGAATTGAGATGTCGCCTTCTATATGACTTGCTAGCCATTTAGGATAGTTGTAAAAATGTGTATCTTATAGCTGTCTATCTCTGTGTTATCATTATAAATATGAAGCTTTAAAAGAAGTCTCACGTCTGAAAATGACAAGAAAAATAAATATCATATAAGCTTTTGGCAATCCTAGCCTAGTAGCTTTGACTATTTTGATGAAATGGGTAGACAAGCCAATACTCAAAAACTTATATGCTGTCAAATATTTTTTATTAAAAAAAAAAAAAAAAAAAAAAAAAAAAAAAAAAAAAAGCCTAACGACCACCAGATTTGGGGCCCTGAAAACAGGATTCTTGGACTTGAGGCCTTTGAAGTTCAACACAAGCCTAGGAAAGAAAGAAAAATGAAGGCTGTGTGGTGCTGCTTGAGTGCCATAATACTTGAAGAACGCAACCCCAAACAAATAGAATTAGACCCAAATAGTTGGACCCAAAAAAAAAAGGGAAAAAAGACTTAATCAATCCTAATTTCATATGACGTGATGGGGAGTGTCAAAGGCAAACTTTGAAAGAAGTCCTACGTCTAAAAATGATAAGAAAAATGAATGGCATATAAGCTGGTGGCAATCTTAACTGAATAGCTACTATTTTGGTGAAGTGAACAAGCCTACACTAAAATTTAAAATTGTTGGAATCCCTACGTTATTGGAGGCAGATTTGTCGAGATCACACTATCCATGTCCACCGAGATTTTAGGATCTAATTAGGAGATTATAGAAATTTAAATTTTGTAATTATTGTTCTTATTGTAATCCCTAGATATTAGGATCTATCTCGGCTAGAATCATGCCAATAGATAATATACCTCTTGTATATAATTCCCATTAACTTGAATAAATAAAATCATCGAGGTGTCAACTTTGTTTACCGTCATTTCTCATGGTATTAGAGCAATAGAGAAGACGATGATGTCCGATTCCTCTACACTCAAACAGGGGTCAAGTCCTGGGCCACTGTTGCACCATTTCGCAGAAATGGCGGCTGGGGATTCCTCCGCAAGTAGCGCATCGCGCCTTGGACAATTGGCTTTGAAGGTTTGGCTGTCACGATCATTACGAAGAAGAAACTCACTGGAGATGATTACTGAGAATGGGCACAATCATGCAGCTTTGCCCTGAAAGGGTGTGGGAAGCATGGGCACGTCACCGGCAACGCACCGCCACCTCCATCCTCCGACGAGAAAGCAACGGAAATGTGGCAAGCAGAAGATGCGCTGGTCGATCTATTCTTGATTGGTAAACTCGATGGGACCAACTATTAAGAGGTATTTCATGTTCATTTCATTTGCTTGCGAGATGTGGGAAGCTATACGAGAAGCCTACAGTGACGGTGGCAATTCCTCTTTACATATTCGATCTACAAGCAAAGGCATGTGATTTTAAGCAAGGTAATCTTACTTTGGGTGACTACTTGCAAAGAGTGCACTTTGGGTAGAACTTGATCTCATTAAGGAAGACAGCCCTTGTTGCACATCACATCCTAAAAATCACGCCAAAAGAGTAGAGAAGGAACGATTATTTGAATTCCTCGCAGGTCTTAACACATTGTTTGATGACTTCGGGGTCAAATTCTAAGTCAAGTACCCCTACCAAGTGTTTGAGAAGCATTTGCAGCCCTCAGGAATGAAGAATTCAAGAAGAAAGTGATGCTTAAGGGAACCTTGGTGCTTGAAAACACTGCCTCAGAGTTATCTGCCCTTGCCGTCCTGCTCCACTGAATCTTGTCCTAACAAGAATCGACCTACATGTGACCATTGCAAGAAGGTGGGTCATACCAAAGATACATACTGGGACATTCACGACAAACCACCCGACTGGAAGCCAAAGAAGCACAGTGGCTAGACTATTGAAGGTTGTGGATTTATAGTTTAATTTCTTGTTGAGGATGGGTGATGATGAATTTGGCGTTGAAGGGGATGAATCAGACTATCGAAGGTTAGGAGAGAAGTTTTTTTTTTTTTTTTTTTTTTTTTTTTTTCCAAAAGAAATAATAGAGGTTTTTTTTTAATAAGAGGTTTCTTTCAGTTAGGTATTTTGGTACTTCCCAATTGTCATAAACGGATGTATCTCTTTTAATATTAGTGTCATTTGCTCAAATTTTGCAAGCTCATGGGTATTTTTGCAACTCCTAAAAGCATATGACGTTGGATGCACTTTAGGTAATAGCTCTTGTGTATTTTTGCCCTTTAACCCAAGATAAATTAAAGGGTCTCTAAACCTTCATTGATTTCTATAACATGGTCCAAACACAATTTCAAACAAAAATTCAGATTTTACATTCTGATAATGGAACTGAGTACATGAACAACACCCTTTTTGGATTCTTTAAAACCAATGGATTCACAAAAGCACCTGCCCATATAGTCCTCAACAAAATGGTATCGCAGAAAGGAAAAATCGTCACATCCTAGATACCGCAAGAGCACTCATGCTCAACTCATCTGTTCCTCAATTCCATTGGGGGAGTGCAATCCTTACTGCTGTGTACCTCATTAATCACATGTTTAAAACTCCACTTCAGGACTTACATCAACAATGCCATCTGCCCTACCTCGAAAATACCCTTTCGCTTAAAGTCTTTGGCTGCACCACGTACGACACCTTCACCATACAACTAAACTTGACCTTAAAGCTGTTCGTTGTATCTTTGGCTACGGTGCATCTCAGAAAGGCTACAAATGCTATGGTCCTATCAGCAAATATTTATTTGTCTCCTATGATGTCACCTTCCATGAGGATGTACCTTTCTATTCTCCCATCTTCAATTTAGGGGGAGAATTGGAGTGAATTTTAGACTTTGAGTGACAATCCTGAACCTACATTCGAACTAGATCCCCAACCTTGAGACATATGAGGAAACTGTGAGCCAAACAGTGCCACCTAATGAACAAGCAACTACTCCAGGGGGAGACAAGGAAAAAACATCAATAAATGGAAACAAACGAAGGCTAACAAAACCAGGTGAAGCCTCTCAAGTTCATAGCACATGCCTTGAGTTCTAGAAGAAGAACATGTTGAAGAAAATGATTTACAAATAGATGTTGATGAAATGACGAGTATTGTCGATGGTCTAGACCTGCCAATTGCTAAAAGAAAACAGCCTAGAACTTGCACAACATACCAACATATTAGGTCATGTCATCCAAATATTATGCTTTTGTCTCTCAACTTGATGGTGTCAGAATACCTACCAACATAAATGAAGCATTAGACAATCTTGAGTGGAAACAAGCTGTCTTGGCTGAAACAGAGGCACTAGAAAAGAATGAAACTTGGGAATCTATGGACCTGCCCAAAGGAAAAAAACCAGTTGGCTGCTAGTTAGTATTTACCTCCAAATATAGAGCCGATGGAATGGAAACCTTGATAAGTATAAGGCACGACTTGGAGCAAAGGGCTTCTCCTAAGTCTATGGAATGGATTATGCCGAAACCTTTGCTCTTGTTGCAAAGATAAATATAATCAGGATTATGTTATATTTGGCTGTAAACTTAGACTAGCCCCTAAACCAACTTGATGTGAAGAATGCGCTCCTTAATGGAGAACTAAGGGAGGTAGAGTACATGAAACCTCCTCCACCGTTCCCTGGAAGGAAAACAAACCAGGTATGTAAACTCAAAAAATCACTTTACAGTCTAAAACAATCTACTCGAGTTTGGTTTGAAAGGTTTACCTGGGTTTTGAAGAAACAAGGATAGGCTTAAGGGTAGAGTGATCATACTCTATTCTTCAAGCATACAAATGAGAAGATAGTTCTTTTAGTAGCGTATGTAGACGATATAGTCCTGATAGGAGATGATGAAGATGAGATTGTGAATTAAACTGGCTCTAAACCACGAATTCCAAGTGAAGACCTTGGAGAAATGAAATATTTTCTTGGGATGGAGGTAGCCAGATCAAAAACAAGCATCTACATCTCCCAAAGAAAGTATATTCTAGATCTCTTGAAGAAAACAGGCATGTTGGCTTGCAGACTGTTAGGAACTAACAAGATTAGCACCCCAAAATACTAAATAACTGATATATTCAACTGATATCAAGTTATACAATCTGCCGGAAGCATAAACTACTCCCTACGCAGCCAAGATTGGTCAGGTTTGCCAAAACAGAACCTGGTTCCCCTCTCCAAATAAACTCTCAAAATCTGCATAACCTCCCTCAAACACTCACGGCTCATATATTCAAAACAAAGGAGCTTTCACAGTCTCCTATGAGCCACCTTAACAAATAAAGCTACTGTCCTACACTTACTCCAAAAAGGATATAAAAACAACAAAGTCAACCCTATGACCTTAAAAGGCATCTTGCCCTTTTGTCTGTGTTGTTGGAATCAGCCTTGGTCTCCTTGCATAAGTATGACCAGCGAATAGAGAGTCCTTTCATTACCTTCCCCTAAGAGCTTCACCTTGTCCTCAAGGTGAAAATTAGTAGTAAGCATTGTGGCTTTCTGCCTTTACAGCTCAACTTCTTATGTTTGCTTGTGTACACCAAAAGGAATAATTGAATTTCATGTTGAACCTTTGGTATAGATGAAGCAATCTCTTCAATGGGTTCCGTAGAAATTACATCAACATAGGCATGAGAGTCTTCATAGTCAACAAAATCAATTATAGAAGCCCAAGGTTCGATGAAACTAAGTTGAGAACTAGTGGTTCTTTGGTTGAGAGTAGCTCTCGTAATAGAAACCATGGGCAACAATATGTTAGAAATAAACTTCCCAAAAGAACCATTAATTAATTCAACCAGCTCTCGCTCTGATAGTGAAATTAAATCTCCCGTCACTATCTTGTCAATTCCTTCCATTGCAGAGACAGCTGAAAAAGCCCAGCAGCTCCCGCGACTTCCTTGGTCTTTGACCTCAACCACGGCGCCTTCCCTCCTCCAATCGACAGAATCTAGCAATTTGTCGCTAAAACGTGGAGCGTAACGGTTGCTCCTGGTCCTAGTAATCCTTCTCTTGGGATCGATCCTGGTTCCAAGATACTTGGCCTGGAACTCATCGTTGGTTAGATTGGCAAACCGATTCAAGCCGAGCTTGTAGGTTTGATTATCCACGTTGCGCTCATCCATGAACCTGAGGTTGTCCTTGAAGATCTGAAACCTCTTATCATTCTTCTCCAAGCCGTTGTAGACCTTGCCATGTTGCAAAAGCCAGTGCACGTACATGTCCCTGACCTCCTCATCAGTACTCCAATTTGAGCCGTCGGCCTGATTTCTGTGGTAGGAGATGATCAACATGCCCAAGGCGGACGACAAGGTGAAGACGACAAAGAAGAGGAGGAGCATCAGAGACGTCGGAGACGAAGCCATCAGAGCTGAGTTTAGGGTTAGAAACTCTCGACCAAGGCGAGGAGGGGGGTGGGAGTCTTTAAATTTACAAAGAATGCGAACCCTTTCCTCTCGAGGCTTCCTTTGTCGAACTCGCCCTAGATGTACGAGTGGGTCAAGCCGGTGACAACCCCTTCGTCGTCCTCGTAGACGTCTCTTTATCTTGCTCGGAGTAGCAGAGGAGAACAAATACTCCCTCACCGTCAAGTCATGCTGCATTGTGAGACTCAAGATCCAAACCCATCTCTTCCTCTCTGTTGCCTTTGCCTTTGTTCGCTTCGTGCCTTCCGAGTTCCAATTAGCTGGGAGCGCTCCACTGCCTATTTGCGTCATGTGCCCTTTCTGTGAATAATAGGGTTGGGCCGAAAATAATCTAAGCCCAATAGTGGAGCATTTGGGGTTGATAGACCTAGAGCCCTTTTCTTCCTCTAGAATCCGATTCCTTTCACCTACGTTCAACACCGATTTCACAACATCTTGTAGTTGCAGCGTCATTGGAGTCGACAAATTGACCCATACCTTCCACTTGTCTCTTTGCCGCTTATCATATCTCCAGCATCGTGCTCGGGTCCTCTCAACAGTCCTTCCTTTCTTCATCTCCTTATTAGATTCTCTTGCCACAACATTTATACATGGGACGTTTCTGGAAACGTGAGGCTCCGCTGGTCCAACCAAAAATCTTTCTGCTTTCATCTTTTCTCTTTCGTTGTCACCAACAACTTCTTCAAACTTTTCTTCTACTGAAAAATGTTGTAACTTTATTTGTTGTTCTGCTTCAAGGTCCTTAGCTCTCTCTATTTCTTGTTCGTTTGGCTTCTTCTTGTCCTTCTCACATTTTTCAACATCATCATTGCCCAACATTATCTTTGATATCTCATTTGCTTCAACAAGTTTCTCCCCTTCGTTTGCTTTTCTCAACCCTGCAACCCTTTTTGCCTCAACTTGTGTCTCTGGTTTCTGGTTACAAGTAAATGCTTCCAACATCTGCCTCAACTCTTTGAGACTAAGCACACTCAAGTCTTTTTGCTCCATTTTTCCCTAGGATCTCACTGCTCTGATACCAATTTGTTAGGAACTAACAAGATTAGCACCCCAAAATACTAAATAATTGATATATTCAACTCGATATCAAGTTATACAATCTGCCGGAAGCATAAACTACTACCTACGCAGCCAAGATTGGTCACAAGGTTTGCCAAAACAACCCGGTTCCCCTCTCCAAATAAACTCTCAAAATCTGCATAACCTCCCTCAAACACTCACGGCTCATATATTCAAAACAAAGGAGCTTTCGTCTCCTATGAGCCACCCTAACAAATAAAGCTACTGTCCTACACTTACTCCAAAAAGGATATAAAAACAATAAAGTCAACCCTATGACCTTAAAAGGCTGTCTGTGTTGTTGGAATCAGCCTTGGTCTCCTTGCATAAGTATGACCAGCGAATAGAGTCCTTTCACAGACCAAGTGATATTCGTATTTAGACTGACCAAGTTGGGGATAATGAGGAGTAAAATCTGTTGATATAGGGAGATATCAATGTATGGTAGGGAAAATGATATATCTCTCACATACTAGACTTGATATTTGAAAGGACCCTGTTAGCTGGTCAGACCTATGTTAGAAGACCAAGGCAGATTCCCAAGACACAGACAAAAGGGGGAAGATAACTTTTAAGGTTACAGGGTTGACCCTTTTGATTTCCTTCTATTTTAGAGTAACATTAGGATTTATAGCTGCTGCATAGGGTGGCTTAGTCTTCAGCACTGTAGCACTCATTTTGAATACTGTGCACAGATGTTTTTCTCCTATATTACACGTAGGATGAATTAGGAGTGTTATGCTGATTTTTGGAGAGGGAAGAATGTAGGAGAGGGGAGCAATCTGTTATTACAGTGTTGCTGTGGTTCTTGGCTATGGAGAGTGTCTCATTCTCACAGAGTATTTGTATTAGGAGAGGGGGATCAGGTTCAGATCTGAGACTCATCTTGGCTGAAAGGGGTGGTTAACTCCATTCAGATTATTGTAACCAATTTATATTAGTAAAGCCTTCTGATTTCAACGTTGTTTCAATGTTTATTTGCTGGTCCCCAACAATATTACATTTGCAGTTAGTGTGGTAAGTCAGCATTCTCATGACCCCAAACAGAAACATTAGGATGAAGTCTACCGAATACTCAGATATTTGAAGGGCTCTTGACGTGGACTCCTGTTTGAAAAAATATGCTTAGTGGAATGTAGAAATATTCATAGACATAGACTAAGTAGGCGATAAGGAGGATAGAAAATTAACCTTAGGTTACTGTACATTTGTCTATAACCTTGTCACTTGGAGGAGCAAGAAACAAAGTGTAGTAGCAAGAAGTAGTGCAGAAGTAGAATTCCAAGCAATAGCACTAGGAATTTGTGAAACGAGTACTTGAGGAACTGAGGATGAATATAAATCTCCTAGTTAAGCTCTACTCTGATAGCATGGCAGCCATCAACATCTCACACAATCCAGTACAACTTGATCAAACTAAACATGTTGAAATAGATCGACACTTCATAAGAGAGAAGATCAATAGTGGAATTGTTAGTCTTAAGTATGCCCCATCTAAAAGTGCAGACAGCTAATATGTTGACAAAGGGATTAACTAAAGACAAGTTTGAGTATTTTGCTGGCAATTTGGACATGATCAATATCCATTAACCAACATGAGGAGAGGAGTGTTGGAATCCCAACGTTATTGGAGTCAGATTTGCCGAGATCACAATATTTTTGTCCATCGAGATTTTGGGATCTAATTAGGAGATTACAGGAATTTAAATTTTGTAATTACTGTTCTTATTGTAATCCATGGATATTAGGATCTATCTTGGCTAGAACCAAGCCAGGAGATAATATTGCTCTTGTATATAATTCCCATTAATTCGAATAAATAAAACCATCAAGGAATCAACTTTATTTATTGTTGTTTCTCAAAAATAAATTATTAAATTTTAAGTTGATATTTCTTTCTTGCTCCATGCTGTTAAGTTTTTGTTAATAGTCTTTCCCAAGCTGCCATTCCTTTTAGCTTGGTCTGTTCATATTTTTGTTGAGCCCTTGTATTGTGCAAATATGACAAGCTTCTTTTACTTGCTTGTATCTAAACCTCATTGAGTTAAAGAGCCTTACTTAATGCTAGGCCCTTATGTTGAATGGGACTGAGCTATTAAGACGTTTTGCCAGAATTGAGATAGCCCATGAAAAGTTTGTATATACCCCTAATAACAGGTATTTATGATTTGTTGTCATCTCTAAATTAATTTGTTATCCTCTTACTTGCACATCTTACCTTTTGCTTTACTTTTAAAATTTTTAATACTATTTTTTGTATAAATTTTTAATAGTTGTATGAACTGGAACGACTCATTGAAGGGTTTTCAAGCATCCTTTGGAGAAGATGAGGTATTTTATCTGTGTTCCCATAAATCTCATAGAAACTGAATTGACTTCACTTCAAGGCTGATGGAGACTTGGTAGTATGGGATACTAAGTCTCACATTGAATATAATGGGATGCTTAACGGTGTATTTAAGTGAGTTGGGTTTTCCACCTTAATTGCTAGCTTTGGGATAGGGTTACCATCCTCCTTAGGTACCTATATCTATTGTTATCAAAGCATGGTTGTTGGATGTTCTGGAGAGGGCTACCATGGAGGGTTTTGATTGGCAAGAGGCCAAGAGAAGTGTCATGGATTGTGGCCATCACGACGTCGGCTTTCCATTGGGAGCCAATTAATGGAGACTTGGTAGTATCAGATACTGTTAGAATAGCTGTAACCCTTTTGGGTCCTTTAGGGTAGGATTATCTAGGCTGTAAGGCTGTAACCTCTAGGCTGTAAAGCTGATAGGTCGTATCTGTTTGTGTGGGTTGTATCTGTTTGTGTAGCTGTCATCTGTGTATATATAGGAGTATCATCTGCCAATGTAATTGAGGCAATTCAGTATACATTTTCTCTCTTTTATCAGTTAACATGGTATCAGAGCTGAGGTAGAGTTCTTGGCCAATTTGAGTTTTTTGGTGGCCGCTGTTTCTGTAGCGTTAACAGAAACAGTGGCCAGCCAGCGTGAGTGCATTTCTGATTTTCTTCTCTGGTCAAACTTTCCGGTTTTGTGTTTAGAAGATTGCATTTGGCAATTGGTTTTTTGTTGGTTTGCTCTTCTTCGCTTTCTGTCAACTTTTCTGGTTAAATGGGGTATTCTTCAGTTTGTGTCGATTTGCTGCCTTTGGCACTGTTCCGTCTGATGGTCTGTGAACAGTGATTGTCGTCCCTGTTCACAGGGGGAGAGTGAAGCTGCTAGAGCTTGTTCCTGTTCTGGGTTGTCTCCTCTGTTTGGTTACCGCATCCGTGGTTGTTTGATGGCGGCAGACGGTGGTGTGGAGGGAGAGAATCGACAGTGGAGCCTCTGGTTCTGCAGGTTCTGTGTCTTAGGTTTGTCGGATAAATAATGTTGTGGAGGTCGCCGGCTATGGAGAAGTAATGATGAAGCGTGAGTTCAAGAACAGAGAGTGAAGGTCCAGGTTCTGTCTCCTCGCGGCGCTCCCTCGTTTCTGCGTTCTGTATCCCCAACGGAAGTATGGTGAGGGGGAAGGATGGTTGCTCGCCGGCAAGGAGGTAATTGTGCCCCTGGAGAGGGAGAGAGAGAAGGTCCAGAGAGGAAAGAAGAAGGTGGTGTTGAGATAATTGATCTGGATGATTTGAGATTTGGAGATGGTGAGTTGGAAAGTAAGCTTTAGTAATGGTGGGGGACCATCATGTGTGCAAGAGTCAAAAGCATGAGAAGTGGGTATTCTTTTTTCTTCATTTCACCATGTTGCAGCGCACTCAGATTTTGAAAAGGAGAAAAGTTGGTAGTGGCGGGTCCTAGTGGTGGATCTCACATATTTTGACAAAATGAGGCACCTGATTCAGATTTTACTATTTTCCAGCTCACTATTTCATCATCAGCATTATTGGGACTGTTTATCTTTACGTTTGGTACTGTTCATTTGTACTTTTTGGGTACTGTTCATACGTACGTATTGGTGATTTCTGTCTTCGTTTCCAGTGCCGTTTCATTAATCTGCTTCTAGTTTTGGTGGTTATTTGCTTCCTGGTTGTGGAAGTGTTATTTGGTCACGTTTGTTGTCGAGAATTGTGAAGCCTTAGTTTGGAGTTGTGACCATTTTCTGGTCATGTTTTGTTCTACAACATTGAGCCTTTATTCCCGGTGTTTATAGGCCGGTTCTTGGCTTCGAAGGTTATGTTGTGAGAATGAATTCAGCAAAGTCGGCATTTTGTTTCGTGCACGTTCACTGGTTTCTGGTGGCTGCATGTTTGGTTGTTTCGTCTTCCAGCACGTTCGTGAAGTGCTCTTTTGTCTTGAATGCCAATCTGCTGAATTTTGCGTCCTCCGGAGAGGTGTTTGGCAATTATTTGCGTTTTTGTTGTATTCAAGCTGCTTACAGCTTGAGGGGGAGTGTGTGAGAATTTTGTAATTTTTGGATTATTTGTTTGTGTGTTGGGATTATCTTTGTAACAAGTTAGATCTATGATCCAACTTGAGGGGGAGTGTTAGAATAGCTGTAACCCTTTAAGGGTTGTAACCCTTTAGGGTAGGATCATCTAGGCTGTAAGGCTGTAACCTCTAGGCTGTAAAGCTGATAGGTCGTATCTATTTGTGTGGGTTGTATCTGTTTGTGTAGCTGTCATCTATGTATATATAGGAGTATCATCTGCCAATGTAATTGAGGCAATTCAGTATACATTTTCTCTCTTTTATCAGTTAACAGATACTAAGTCCCACATTGAGTGGACTAAGATGCCTATGGGTATTTAAGTGGGTTGGTTCTTCCACCTCAACTTCTACCCATCCAAGACTTATTATAGATTGAAAGTATTTTTAGGTTGTTAGATGGTCAGTCAGTGTTGGTGTTTCAATTGTTTTGCAGTATATAAGGACCAAGATTTGAAAATCAGTAACATGGATGATATCATATTCATTATATTGAGGGCTGCAATAATTATGACTAGTGTTTGATCCATGAAAATGTTGACTCGTTGATATTATCTGTCATTCCATGAACTTTGGCAGCCTACCATGTCAGCTACCTCAAAAGAACAAAATGCTACATCGAGGATGCTTTTTGTTGGAAACTTGTCATATAGTGTGGAAAAGGATGATTTGTATGTATTATTTCCTTTGCAAATCTTCACATATATTTTCTCTCCGTGTGTATTGTTTTTTTCTAACATTGACACTTGTTCAGGGAAAATTTATTTCAAGATTGTGGAGAAATTGTTGATATTCGTTTTGCCACAGATCGTGAAGGGAGGTTTAAAGGCTTTGCACATGTTTTGTTTGCCACTGAAGAAGCAGCACAAACTGTAAGCATTTGTGATGGAGAATATAAGATCTATCCTAGGAGTGGGAAAATCTTAAGATTAAATTTATAGGAGAGTCTTTAATTATACCCCTTTGGTGACTTGAATAGACTTGAGAATTTTCAGTCTCTCTCTCTCTCTAGCTTTCCTTTTTTTCCCCTCCTCTTCTCTCTATTTTCTTCATCCTTTCTTTTCTCTCCCCCATCCCTTGCCGTTTTACATCAATATCTCACATTACTACTTGTCATGGATGATGCCTTTGGAAGTATCTATTGTATCTAACTCTTTATCTGTTACATGATTCCTTATGCTTGTTAAGGACTGAGGGTATAAGTTGATATTTGTGTCCTGATTTTTGCAAAGTATGTTTTCTTGTTTAATTTTGGCTGTGCAAATATGCTTCATTGTGGTGTTTCTTTATTTTTGCTGAGCCCTCATATGGTGCGAAGATGGCATGCTTCATTAATTTGTTTGTATCTTAAGTATATCATGCTGAAGAATTTTATTATGTAATGCTAGGCCCTTATGTTGAATGGGAAGGAATTGTTGAGGCGTTCTCTTAGGCTTAATGTAGCTCCTGAAAGGGCTGCATATTCCTGCAGTAGCAAGTATTTGTGAAACGCTTTTTTATTACCTTAATTTTTCCCCATTTCTACCACATATCCATGATTTCCTTATTATGTTTATTTTTTAATATTTGTAGCAACAGGAATGAATTATTTCAAGAGGATATATCATTAGGGGGAAATGAGGTAATTTTGTCTGTAGCATACTTGGTTGTTTCCCTATGCATGATTGTATGTCTTATTCAGTTGCATGTTTTCTGATGGGGTATTATTCATGTGGAGAAAAATTAATAAATGTTATTGGCTTACTTGTGATTTGTAAAGCACTAGATGATTGGTGGCGTCTGGCCCAACTGGTTTATGTTGCTTTTCTTCCTAATAATTTAAGGGAAACTGAACTAGCCTTGGTTCTTCACGACCTGTAGATTGCAGATCTATTAGTTGTTCAATGGTTGCCACATATAGTAGGACGAAAACATTTAGCTTAAATGTTTATTTATTCATTTTATGTTGTTGGCACGAAATAAGTGTGATTTGTGTTTCAATCAATGACCCGATACTTGATTCTATGAAATGTTACAGGCTAAAATGCCAGCTGCTCGAAAAGAACAAAATGCGGCATCAAAGACAGTGTTTGTTGGAAACTTGTCATATAGCGTGGAAAGGGCTGATTTGTATGTACTATTTCATATGCGAGTGCTTGGCAGTTATTTTATTTAGCATTGGGGAATTCATGTAGCCAATCACACCGAGCGGATAACGCTTATTGTTGTTTGTTTTTTGTTTACTTATGATTTAATCATTGTTCAGGGAAAATTTATTTAAAGATTGTGGAGATATTCTTGATATCCGCTTAGCTACAGATCGTGAAGGGAGGTTTAAAGGATTTGGACATGTTGAGTTTGCCACTCCAGAAGCAGCACAAAATGTAAGCTCTTGTCTCATATGTCAAGTTTGCTCATCATTCAGAATCGTTTAAAAATTATATGATGGAGGTTTAGGTTATTATTATGACCTGTTCCTTTGTCCATGTTTCTACACTTTGTATTTTGGTGGAAGAGCTTGGTCTATTGCAGAGCTTAAGCTTGCATGTTTTTCTGAGCGGTGTGGAAATCACGGAATCATTTTGGATAATAACCTAGATAGGATCTAATTGTGTAATCTAAACAGTAAACATCAAAATAAGATAATTAGAATCATAATAAGAAAATTTAGGAGAAAAAGGGCTAATATCTCCCAACGCTTCCCCTCAAGTTGGGGATTGTATGTCTAACCTTCCCAGCTTGTTGTTCTAATCTTTAAAGTTCACCCATGATAGAGTTCTTTTAGGATTTGGCAGACTGCTGTTGTGCAGGATTGCCAGTCAAAAATATGAAGCCAAAGTTTGCTCTTTTTTTTTTTTTGATGAAATTCCGAAACAGCTCTACATGCTTCATCCTATCATGGTGAGCTAGATTCTTGACAATACTGGTTTCCGTCATGCCACAATAAACTGTCTGAGGGAATAGAATATATCCCCAATAGAGATGCAATTGATGTATGGACTATACCACCAGCTTCTTTTCTTGAACCTTTATTATTTGACCTAGCTTGACCACCACTAGTTCAATCATCTTTTCTTATGCTAGAGATCGAAGTTCAAAAGTAAATGTAGAAGAACAATAAAATCAAAAGGAGCCTGTATACTCACCAAGGAAGAAATCAAACGATAGTGAGCAACTTATACTTGGAAGCACTGAGTTTTAGACCCAGTTGTAGTTTTTGAACACCTTGATATTGGTACATCCAATAGCTCATAGTAGGTAAATTAAGTTTTACTCAGTCTAGTTCATCGTGATAGAACCAAGCATGTTGAGGTGGAGAAGGTTGAAGAAGGGATAATTTGCTTAACATGCATCCCGACAAAAAAGCAGACATCAAACGTTCTTACTAACGGGCTTTTGAGAACAATTTTGAAGAGTGTATCAGCAGGTTGGACATGATTAATATTATGTTCCAACCTTTGTATCATATTCTTAATAGAGTTTGTCCTATGAAAATGGTGGTCGTATGAGTTATACAAAACTGTTTTGTCTGAGTAAGGGTTAACCATTTTGAATATAGAGGTTACAAGTTGGTTCTTCTCTCCTTTATGCTTCTTTCAATTGTCCTGTATTGTTTTTTATTTGAGCTGCTATACCTTTTACCTTGCTCTGTCCCTACTTTTTGCTGAGTTCTCTCAATGTTCAAAGATGGTGTGCTTCATTGATTTATTAATATCTAGAATATATTGAGCTGAAATTTTTTTTATTATGTAATGATAGGCCCTTAAGTTGAATGGAAACAAACTGTTGAGACAATATATAAAGCTTGATTTGGCAAATGAAAAGATTGTGCATTCTTCCAATAGCAGGTATTTACCAATACCTATCTTTGTCATCTTAATGATTCGTTTCATTACATGCCTTATATCCACATCTTCCCTTTTCTGTTTACACGTTAGTATTGGTGGGAACAGAGACGACTCTGGAAATGTTGAGTCTCAAACAGTGTTTGTAAGGGGTTTTGATACATCCTTAAGAGAAGATGAGGTAATTCTATCTCGAACATATTTCTTTCTTTACTTCTTGTGGACAGATTGCATGCATGTCTCACTATCCAAGGCATAATTTCTATTATTATTTCTTATTTGCTAATGGCTCTGTTATGATATTGTAATTTTAATATAAATGTTAGTTAGGTTAGTTACTAAAGTAGCCGTAGTAGGTGTTAGAGGTAGACGTTAGTGAGTTATGCTTCAGATGCCTATATATAGGGTCCTATTGTATCACAACAGACAGATATGATGCAATAAGATTTCAGTGCACTATTCAGGGACGCTCTTCTTGTCTTCAACCCTCTATTCTTTCTATCTCATTTCTGGTTCTAATTCTGGTTTCTACTTCTTCCTATCTCTATTTATTCTTAAATATATTTAGTCTAAATTACAAAGATCCAACAGTGGCATCAGAGCCAGGCTGTTCATGCGCTTGCCCACTCTGAATGGTAACAAACTGATCCCAAGAATCATGGAAGAATGACTTCAAGCCGTGGAACAGAAACTGGGCATGATTGTTGAGTTACAAAACTTGGGCTTTCGTGACGAACCTCAACATGGGACGTGAGTTTCGAACTTTGGCCTTAGTTGCTTAGAATCAGAATCAAATGGGAGAGAATAGGAATGACCAGCGAGCAGGGGATCGACGTGTTTATCACCGACCCATACAATTTACAAAGAAGGAATTTCCCAAATATTTTGGGAAAGATATTTGTACACGGATTCTGAAGGTTGAAGATACTTTGCACTCGAAGAGACACCAAAAGAATCAAAAATCAATTTGACTTCCATGAATATTGATGATGATAGTTTTCAGTGGTATGCTGTGATCGAGAAACAATGGAGGGGACACCAGATCAGAATGTTTCCTGAAGATATCTACAAAACAGCCTTCAAGACTCATTCGGGTCATGTTGAGTGATTTGTTATGCCTTTTGGCTTAACAAATGCACCAACAACTTTTCAGGGAGCCATGAACTCTATCTTTAAACCTTTTCTTTGCAAATTCTTTTTGGTTTTCATTGACGAT
The DNA here is from genome assembly GCA_019022655.1 of Acacia acuminata. Taxonomy (NCBI): domain Eukaryota; kingdom Viridiplantae; phylum Streptophyta; class Magnoliopsida; order Fabales; family Fabaceae; genus Acacia; species Acacia acuminata. The sequence goes on from JAFJYI010000333.1 coordinate 304,103, forward strand.
ATTTTGATTTATATTCCTTCTATTGCAAATCATGGACAACATTGACATATGGTTCTGCAAGTCATCAAGGAATATCGCTACTACATCAAGCGAAGCAAAGGTACCTTTGTTGCCACAAGTGTGGAGTATTTAGGGCACATGATCAGCAATGTACAAGTCTCTACCAATCCTATAAAGGTGCAAGCAATTGTGGATTGGCTTGAACCTTGTACAATGAAGCAACTTAGAGGGTTTCTTGGTCTACCGGCCACTATCAAAGGTTTGTCAAGGACTATGGGTGCTTGACCAAACCACTAACTATGCTGCCAAGAAAGAATGCATTTCCATGGACAGAGGCAGCCACCAAAGCCTTCACTGCAGTATGTTCTCAGCTCTGCACCAGTTTTCGCCCTCCCCAACTTTTCTAAGACATTTATGATGGAAACAGATGCATGTGGGGGGTATGGGTGCTGTCCTTTTGCAAGAAGGGCAGCCAATTGCTTTTTCCAGAAAGACATTGGCCCCTAAGCACATAAACCTGTCCATCGATAGAAGAAAGACTTGGAAAGTGTTAGAAAATATATTGTAGTAGTCAATCAGTATCCCTAACAATAAGGGATTAGAGGAAATAGTCATAAAGTATCATTAAAAGCCATCAATGCTAGGGCTTTCTCCCAATTGTATAAATACACATCCTATGTACATGAATATACATGAAATACATCGATTACATATCGAGCTTAAGGAACGTTTCTCTCCGTTTTTAGTTCAGTTGTTTTTTCCAGTCACAGTGAGTGAGAGAGAGAGAGTTAGGTTTCTGCGTTTGGTGTCTCCTAGGTACATGCGCCGCCCCATTAGTTTGGTGTCTCCCTCGGCCCGTCCCCGGGAGGTCCGATCATGGTTCACGCGCTGCCCGAGGACGTTTAGCATGCGTGGAACATTGGCTGATCGTGATCGACTCTATGAATGTTTTTGTGATGCAGATCTGTTATTCCGTCGTTCTCTCTTATTTTTTGGCCTTCTCCTCGGTGCAGACGTGGGTTTATGGATCAAAGGTCATTTTGTTTGATCTTATTTGTCCCGGGGTGTTGAGTTTTTGGTCCCTTGTGCACCCGTTTGGCGTTTGGAGAATCGTTTGGTCTCTTGTGAGACGTTTGGGGTATTAAGAATCCACCATAGGATATTGTGTGTTTATTGTCGAGAGTTTGTTGTGGAACTCCACTTCTTTTTGGTGAAGGTGGTTGAAATTTAGTCTTGTCGAAGTGGATCATGGAGGAGTGAGGTAACCACCAAGAATGCGCCTTAGCCAATCCCTCCAATATAACAATTGCCAATGGTGGTCGTTTGTTCCCTTATCCAATGTCCTTGATGTTCTTACTTTTAATCTTTTGTCTCCTAGCAAGCTCACTCGACAATCAAATTGTTTCATTACTTTATTTCCGACCATTCAGGATCTTACGACGAAGTGAGTATTGGTAAGGGCTATGAATCTAGTGGTCATTACTTCCTTGAGGCTATGCTTCTCGGGTGGTTCATCCCCTTTTGATATTCATTGTCGTTTAGGTCATGTGTCCTTGTCTTCTTTGAAGAGGATGTATCCTCAATTTCATAATTTGTCTTCTTTAGAATGTGAGGTCGTTTGCTAAACATCATCGTGTTCACTTGGTACCTTGAGTTCATAAACGATGCATCTCCATTTGATTTAGTCCATTCGACGAGGTCCATGGTCGAGTCTAAGCCTGGTTTTAGGTACTTTGTTACTTTTGTTGATGATTTCTCTAATTAACCGGCTTTATTTAATGAAAACTCGTTCTAAGTTGTTTTCTCACTTTTGTGCTGAAATCAAAACTCGTTTGGTGTGTCTGTCAAAACCTTACGGAGTGACAATGCTAAAGAATACTTTTTAGCCCAATTTCATACCTATATGCTCCAGCATGGCATGCTTCATCAGTCCTCTTGTCCAGATACACTAGCTCAAAATGGTGTTGCAGAACGTAAGAACCAACACTTATTAGAAGTCGCTCGGGCTCTCATGTTTCAAATGAATGTTCCTAAGCCTTTTTGGGCTGACGCTGTGTCTACTGCGTGCTTCCTTATTAATCGTATGTCCCCTCTTGTCCTCAATGGTGCCACTCCATACACTACCTTGTTTCCTTCCAAACCCTTGTTTCCTGTTGAGTGTTACCAAACTTGATCCCAAGTCTCTTAGATGTTTCTTCCTTGGGTATTCTCGGGGGTTGAGGGAAGGGTTATCGGTGCTATTCTCCCACTCTTGGCGTTATTCGGCACCCGCTAAACCGCCTATCTATCATGTTTATCGGAACGCCTAGTGGCGAGTAATGTTGTCGACTGTGTTCATGACCCACCAATGATGATCCTTTCACTTCTACCTCCGAACGGAGACATAGTATCTGATCCTCCTGATGACGTGCCTATTGCCTTACGTAAAGGTAAACGTACTTGCACTTATCCTATTTCTTCCTTTGTTTCTTATAACCATTTGTCTCCTCTGTCTTGTTCCTTCATAATATCTTTAGACTCTCTCACCGTCCCTATTACTCTCCAACAAGCCTTAACCCATCCTGGTTGGCGTGCTGCGATGGAAGATGAAATGGTGGCCTTTGATAAGGCTGGTACCTGGAATCTTGTTGATTTGCCTCCTGGCAAGAAGGCTATCGGGTGTAAGTGGGTGTTTACGATCAAAACAAAAGCTGATGGCACGTTGGAACGTTTGAAAGCTCGACTGGTTGCCAAGGGTTATGCTCAGACCTGTGGTGTTGATTAGTCGGAAACCTTCTCTCCTGTGGCAAAATTGTCCTCTGTTCGCCTTTTCATTTCTATGGCAGCCAATTATGGTTGGGATCTTCATCAGTTGGATGTTTAGAATACGTTCTTGAATGGTGATCTTCTTGAAGAAGTATACATGGAGCAACCACCTGGTTTTGTTGCTCAGGGGGAGTGTGGGAAGGTATGCCATCTTCAGAAGTCTTTATATGGCTTGAAGCAGAGTCCTCGTGCTTGGTTTGACAGTTTAGCTCGTGGTTAAGAAATTTGGTCGATTCGAGTGAATGTGACCATTCTGTTTTATCGCATACGATGTCGGCATGATTCTCGTTAGTGGTATATGTTGATGATATTGTTATTACGGGTAGTAATGCTTTGGGAATCTCATCACTTAAGACCTTTCTTAATTCTCATTTTCAAACAAAGGATTTGGGTCCATTAAAGTACTTTCTTGGGGTAGAGGTTATGAGAAGTAAGAAGGGCATCCTTTTGACACAGAGGAAATATGTTCTTAAGCTTTCCCATGATTCCTAATCCCTTCTTGGACATGGATGACCGCATACCATTTGATGAGCTACCGAGGATGTCGAAAAGAAATCGTTGGGAAGTATTGGAGCATGTTTTACATTATTTGAAGGGCTCACCTGGTCGTAGTTTACTCTATATGAATTATGGCCACAACAAGATTGAATGTTTTTGTGATGCAGATCATGCGGGATCAAAGGCTACGAGAAGATCCACCATAGGATTTGTGTGTTTGTGGGTGGAAATTTAGTATCATGGAGGAGTAAGAAGCAAGATGTGGTTTCTAAGTCGAGTGCAGAAGCTGAGTATAGAGCTATGTCTCAGTCAATACAGGAAATTGTGTGGATTCACCAGTTAATGAAGGAGGTTGGTCTTGCCACGTCATTACCTGCGAAGTTGTGGTGTGATAATAAAGCTGCTCTACACATAGCCTCCAACTCTGTGTTTCATGAACGTACGGAACACATTGAGATTGATTGTCATTTTGTACGTGATAAGATCAAGGAGAACTTTATTTCTATAGGGCATGTGCGTTCCAGTGACCAATTGGGTGACCTTCTGACTAAGGCCTTAAATGGGACTCGGGTTGACTATCTTTGTAACAAGTTGGGCTTGATTAAAATCTATGCTCCAACTTGAGGGGGAGTGTTAGGAAATATATTGTAGTAGTCAATCAGTATCCCTAACAATCAGGGATCAGAGGAAATAGTCATAAAGTATCATTAAGAGCCATCAATGCTAAGGCTTTCTCCCAATTGTATAAATACACATTCTATGTACATGAATATACATGAAATACAGATTACTTGATTACAGAGAGGAATAAATTTATCATCAGAACCAATCAGCAAAGTTTGATGTATCTCTTTGGGCAGCAACTGTAAACCCCTTTTCAGATGTATTGGGTAGTCAAATTAATGGGCTATGATTACGAGATTCACTACAAGAAAGGGCTATGATTACGAGATTCACTACAAGAAGGGAATACAACACTGCTGCAGATGCGCTCTCTTGCATGCCTCGACAACAATCAATGCAGATCACTTTATCTACTTCCCCTCCAGAATTGTTTCAGAAAATAAAGGACAGCTGGGAAAATGATGACTTCACTATCTCTCGTATCCCTATGGTGCAGCAAGGTGGAGGAAATTGGGTCATTTTGTTTGGATGGTGATCTTCTACGAAGGAAGGGTAAATTGGTGATTGGTAACAGCCCTGAACTCAAAACACATCCTTGAATATAGCTGCATTCTAGTCCTCAAGGAGGCCATTCAGGAATTCAAGCATCTTACCAGCATATTAAGGCTCTATTTTGGTGGAAGAAGCTTATTAACGATGTCACCGAATATGTTAAAGCTTGTGATAATTGTGTTCGGTGCAAATATGAAGTTATTGCACCTTCTGGATTGCTACAGCCACTGCCCATTCCTAGTAGAATTTGGGAGTCCATTACCATGGATTTCATAGAAGTGCTTCCAAAACCAAATGGTAAGGACACCATCTGGTTATCATTGACAGATTGAGCAATATGCTCTCTTTCTGCCACCGTCTCATCCCTACACAGCAGCTACTTTGGCTTAGATTTTTATGGATTGTGTCTACAAACTACATGGGGCGCCTGTAGAAATCATTAGTGATTGCGACCCAATAAGTGTGAGTAATTTTTGGAAGGAATTCCTACATGTTTTGGGTGTTGATCAAAAGCTTACCACTGCATATCACCCACAAACGGATGGGCAATCCGAGGTTCTCAACAGATGTCTAAAGACTTATCTCCAGTGTATGTGTTGGCAGACGCCAATACAGTGGAATAAATGGATATCTCAAACCAAGTGGTGGTACAACACTTCCTACCTCACAACGTGAAGAGCACCCCTCATAAGCTTCTCTTTGGTAAAAAACCACACTTGCACGCCTTACCTGCCTCATAATGCAGTACTCAAGGCTGTAGATCGAGGTTTCATAGCAAGGGAGGAAATGATTGGTTATTGAAGCATAATCTCCTTTGGGCAACCGATATGATGAAGCAAACGGCTGACCTTCATAGGACTGATTGAGAGTTTGCTGTGCGACCATGGGTTGAGCAACCTCTCATCGCTCATGAAAACTCACACCTTGTTACTTTGGACCCTACAAGGTGCTTGAAAGGATAGGACCAGTAGCTTATAGGTTGGAACTACCTCCTAACACAAGGATCCACCCTATTGATCGAAAGAGAAATATAATCTGAATTTGATATATATTCGTGTACAAAGAGGGGTATATATACATGAGTGAGGAGCCTAGGAATTAATGCCTCATGGCCTCATGATGATAATTCCCCAAGTTTAATCGCTGATTAGCTGCTATACTAATTACCTTGATTATATGCTATTTACATTAATGGGAAGTACTTGTAATTCCTAACACACCCCACTTGCGATGTTTCTCTCTTGAAGTTGTGTCTTGATGCTAAGGTTCGTCCTCGCCATCCACCCCTAGGTTTTCTAGACTTGCCTCCTACTATGGAGCCTGAGAGTTCTGAACAGAAGGACTACTAGGTGCAGAAGAAAATTGGTGACTGAAGTATTAGTGCAATGGAAGGGGCTCCCAAATGAAGAGTCATCATGGATGCTGCTTTAGACCTCCCAGCAGAAATTCCCAAGCTTTTAATCCCAGATCCTTGAGGGCAAGGGTCTTTCCAAGGGGTTATTGTTATTGTAATTTTTATATAAATGTTAGTTAGGTTAGTTACTAAAGTAGCCAATAGAGGTAGGTGGTAGTTGGTATTAGAATTATAGCCGTTAGTTAGTTATGATTCAGATGCCTATATATAGAGCTCTATTGTATCATAACAGACAGATTTGATGGAATATGATTTCAGTGCACTATTCAGGGAAACTCTCTGTACTTCTCTTGTCTTCTACTCTGCCTCTCTTTTTGTCTTCAACCCTCTGTTCTTTCTGTCTCATTTCTGGTTCTAATTCTGGTTTGTACTTCTTCCTAACTCTCTTCTTTTCTTAAATTCATTTAGTTCAAATTACAAAGATCCAACAGTCTCCAATTCTGTACTTTCAGATTAGAACTAGCCTGGAAGAGCATTTCAAATCTTGTGGAATAATTTCCAGGATATCAATTGCAAGAGATTATGGCACTGGTTCTAGTAAGGGGTATGTTTCTTTTATTGTTAATAATGGCCAATTTCTTAGCTCGCTGGATGATATGACATAATAAACTCTGAAAATTTTCAGCATGCCCCTATAATTTCATCTCGTATAAATTGGTGCTGTTATTTTTTGCATATGCCTTTCTGTAGTCTTGCTGTCTTGACATTGCATCAATTTTTGGCAAAAAAAAATTTTGGGATTTGTCTACAAATGTTGTGGATTTTAAATGGAGTAAAAATAATGTTTTTGGTAAATATATCATGTGTTGGACCTGTGGCAAATGGGTCCTGGTCTAATACGCAAGTCTAATCCATGAGATAGAGGGATTGTTTGCTATATATATATTTGGGGAGAAGAGTTTTGTGGAGGTTAGGCAATACGTGAGCTGAATGTGGGAGAGTCTCTAGGCTATTGAATGCTACTGGTGGTTTTATGTTCCTGTTGGTATTGTCCAGGTATTTCCCTTCTATTGTATCACTGTCTGTTGCTTAATCACTCTGGATTGTTATCTATGATATCAATTTATGAGGTGGGGTGGGTTCAATCATGATGAAAATGTCTTTTAATCTTTTTTTCATCAAGACAAACTTATCGTAGTTGAATTAATCATTGAGGTTTTTGTTAATAATTTTCAAAATTTGATGCGATTACATATTATGTAATATAAGATGCTTTCATAATTGAATTAGCTTTATTTTGTACCACTAACCAAGTCAGAGAAAATCCTATTATTTATGATTAATTTTTTACTGAAAAAATGAAGTTAGAAGAATAAAATTCGTGGTTGGAGTAAAAGTGATTTTGCTGTTTTTATTTCTTGACAGTTTTGTGTTGGCAAACATGAACATATGATAAGTATTGTTGGTGAAGAATCGCAATGAAAAATGATAAATAAAAGTGGCAATATAGAAAACAGAACAGCAATCTGATGACATAAAATTTGGTATTTGATTAGAATATGGAAGTATGTTTGGTCATTTTGAATAATCATCATTAATATATATAATTGTTGTCCACCTTGATTGTAAATGCGTGCTCATTATAGGTATGCTTGGATAGACTTCATGGATGTTGATGGCTTCAATAAAGCACTAGAACTAGATGGAACTGAGGTTGTAGGTTGTGTATTGTCAGTGGAGAAAAGAAGACCTCGGCGCTATATTCAAGAAGGTAGAGGTACTGGTGATCAATTAGGTGGATGGCATGGTGGTGATCAGTTAGGTGGTGGATGGCGTGGTGGTGGTCAGTTAGGCGGATGGCATGGTGGTGACCAATTAGGTGGTGGATGGTGTGGTGGTGATCGATTTGGTGGTGGATGGCGTGGCGGTGATCAATCTGGTGGATGGCATGGAGGTGGCCAATGGGATCATGGAAGAGGTTATGGCCGGAGGTGGCATTGACCGTCCAATAAATTAAGCCTTGTAGCACAAGGCCCAGGTATTGTTTATGTACCCTGAATTATTAGTTGATTGACTTCTATGCCAAATACAAGTCTCTTGTATTTGAATTGGAACTCCCCTTATTTATCTGTTATTGTAATGACCCTGAAAATAAAATAAAATAAATAAATGTCAACAATAAAAATAATGGATTTAAAATGTAATGACCTTGAAAAAAATTAATAATAAATAAATAAATAAATGATGTGGATAATTAATATTTTATCAATTGTAGACATTTAACTGAAGATAAATGGTGGCAGGGGAATAGATGTTGCTATTATTCATGGGGCTTTAAGGTCAAATCTTGGCTATGCTATATGAGTAATTTTATTATTTCATCAACTTGCAATTACTATAATGCCCTTCTGCAATTTAAACAAAAGAGAGGAATTCAAAAAAATAAAAATAAAACAGTAATAGAAGGAAAATCTTCCTCAGATTTTTCCCGATTTCTCAAGAGACCAGAAGAAGCTTCAGGAGTCTGAAATTTTGGGATTTCATCTCCATTCCTCCTTTCCATTGCTCTATTCCGCCTTTCTCTTTGTTTGCTAGTGGTGTATGTGTTTGTGATCTTCTTTCTCCATTGGTTGTTGCTATGCGTGCGACAATCGACGGTTTCTCTTCTCTGTCTTTTGTTTTGTGTGATGTGGAAGGCAGGGTGAGTTGAGTTCGTTTATTCCTTTGGAGTCCTCTCTATTCCATCTATGTATGTGGGTGTAAGCTTCAATCTATCATTTTTTTCTAGTGCCAAACAGTTCCAGACTTCTGATCCTTCATGACCAGAACCTATCTCGGTCTCTCTGCTCCGCTGCTATGGGTGGGTTTTGGGTGCCATCTCCTCCTCTTGTGCATCGCTTGTGTGTATGCTCAAATCATCTCTCTCTCTCTTTTTTTTTTTTTTTAAATGATTGTGGTTGATTAAGATAAAAGAAATGAGCTAGAATGTTTACTGAATGAAATTATTAGACAACGGAGTTTATGGACAAAAGGAAGAAGATTAGAAGATTCTGATATTAATTTTTGTTGAGGAGTTGATTTTAGAAGCTTTCTGAAACTGGACTGATGTTTGGATATTGCATCATTTGTTGATAGTTATGAATAGAGGTCTATCCTTTATGAGTTGATCTTGATTGCCTACAAGGTGTTCGACAAAATGTTGAAAAGGGGAAGATGTTTATATCGACATGTTTATCTAGAGCATTTTGATTGTGGAGAAGGATTTAAATTCTACTTTGGTTAATTATGATCTGAATTTTGCTTGAAGATAAAATTTGGATGTTTTATTAGAAGAAGTTAGAAGATTTTTGAGAAACTATGGTATTTATTCCATTTGGTTCTTAGGGGTTTTATTTGGCTGTAGCATTGGAGAAGAAAGTTTACTTGAATTGGTATTTTGCTGAAATTTCCGTTGCAAGGGAAAAGCATGGGTTCTGAAATTTATATGTTAAATGTTGTTAAGAATTTAATTTAGAGGATCTTTTGACCTCATGTGGCTGTGACTGTTTGAAGTTGTTTGACAAATAATATGAAATAATAGTAATTGTTTTATGCAAGGTTATTAAACCGGACCCGGTCGATGAACCGGTGGGATCTTGGGGGTTAAGGGGGTGGGTGTCGACCAGGAGTCAAACGAGGGTCGATCGGGACCAAACCGGTGAGAAAATGAAAATTTCATAATTATTAATATGGAATTATAAAAAATTAATTATCTTTAACAACCTTATGAAATATTAATATTAAGAGTAGATACCCTATTTGATCCCTAAAAAAAACATGGACCCCTTTTTTCGTCCCTAGGGACTAAAATATGACATTTTCATGGACTAAAAAGGGGTTTTTGGAGATTTGCGAGGGATCAAAATTTTTACCAATTAACCCTTGTTCGTCCTTTTCAAGGACTAAAAAGAGGTTTTCTTTGTTCGAGGGACCAAAATTGGGTCCGTGTTTTTTCCTAGGGACCAAATAGGGTATTTACTCTAATATTAACTCAATCTATTTTAAATTTTACTTTTTGATTTTACAATTCCCCCCCCCCCCCCCCCCCCACCATTTTGCCATTTCCAAGACTGTGAGCATTCCAAAGTCTGTGATTATGCTCCTACTACTCTATAGTCATAGTCTATACCCATGGAGTATGGTGGAGAAGTAAATATAGCTTTAATTTTTTTTTTTTTTTGGGTAAAAAAATATAGCTTTAATTCATAAAAACCGATAGCATAATATCAACAAGTACGAGTACTCGTGGCTTATGAGACTAGCTGTCACTCCTTGGCTTCTTCTCACTCTTCCTCCTTTTTCTATTTTCTTCTCTCTTCTTTCTTCAGACCGATAGCCACTTCTCTTGCCCTATTCCTCCTTTTTTTGTTTCCTTCTCTATTTCTTCAGACCCATCGCTACTTTCCCTCGTCTTCGGTGCTCTTCTCCGCCTTGTCCAACGCCCACGCACCCTTTCACAACATTGTTGATGCATGTGAAGTTAGGCGTAATCTTCAGATCGTTTCCCTGCTCATCAGATTTGTTCACACCGGTCTTTTCGTTGGATCTAATGTTATCAAATCTGTTTCTCATACTTCGGTTCCTTTCCATCTCTCTCTCGGTAATAATCTTAAATCGCCGTTTTTGAAAAAATAAATAAATTGTGACCCTGGTTTTTATGATAGACGAGATCGATTCGCCGGTTCGGTCAACTCGGCAAGCCGGTCTTCCATGGGTCCGCTCGGTCGATAACATTGATTTTATGACTTATTTCTTTTTGTTGTTGATATTATTATGACTTATTTCTTTTGAATACGCATGTGTTTGTTTAAAGGCTTGAAGGAAGTTACAAATCCAATGAATGGATCATGGTGGCCAAAGTAATGAATCAAATTGATTCTAGGAAAATAATTAATTTAGGAAGCATAATAATTAGTTGGTCAAAAATGGTCCGATTCCAAGATTGACATGGGAAATTTTATGGTGCTTATACTCCATTGTTGTCAAAACGTCATTCCAAAACGTTGGAACGGACGTTTTGACGTTTTTCGCCGGAAAAATGTTCTGGCACGGTGGTTGAGACGCATTTGGAGCAGACACGGTCGAGACGTCGTTCTTGCACGTCAAAACGATTGAAACGTTGTGTAAGATGTTTTGAAATCACCGGTGAAGAAAGGGTGTTTTTGTAAATCCCCTTTTCCTACCCCAAATTAAACCCTAGTCCGACTTTCCCCTTTTCTTCGATCGATCTTCTTGCTTTGTTCAAACTTCAGAGTTCTTCATCCATCGATTGATCAACCACCGTAGCACTCCCGTTCTGATCGATGCTTCTTGCTTTAATCGCTAGGGCTGGACGGCAAACGGCGACGCTACTCTGATCGCTAGGTGGCCGAGAGTCCGAGACGGCGAGTGCTGAGACGAGTGGACAACCATTTGTTCTTCGATCGACCACCATTTGTTTGTTGGGTATTTTTTCTGTATCATGATATCATCCGTTCCTTTGCTTTGATGGCCTGCTGGGTATTATCTATCATCTATTCATTTGTTCCTTAGCTAAATTGCTGGGCATTTTTTCTCGCATTCGTCTTTAATAGTATAATTAAATCTGTTTGTTCCTTATAAATCATCAAATGAGTTCTTGAATCTTGAGTGCTTGATTTATGTTCTTAATTTGCTAAATCATCATATGTGTTTAATTCCTTTGCTTAATTTGTTGAGTGCTAGACTGCTGGTTTATGTTCTGTTCCTTAATTTTTTTGTGACTAAGCCATGGTAATGGTACCATTTTGAAGTATTTATACTAAGTTCAAATTTCAATGGTTTTCTTCTATGTATTAAATTTATGATGACTTTAATATATTGGTGTGTTTTAGTTTTATATATGTTGGATTTTTTTTTTTTTTTTGTAGTATGTAGTAAACTCTTACGTTTCGTTTTACGTTTCCGTTTTTACGTTTTTGCTCACCCTTACCGTTTCAATGTTGACACTACGTTTTAACAACACTGTTATACTCCCTTCGTCCTATAATAAGGTCTTTTCAACCGAATCGTGGGATTATAAGAAGCAGTTAAAATTAGTTAAAAGTAATAAATATGTAGAAAATATAAGTTGTTTTCCAAAAATGCCACTATTTATGAATAAGAAAGAGTAATAATGAAAGAAGGGTGAAAGAGAATGTATGGAGAATAAATTACGAGAGTAATTAAAGGTAAAATAGGTAAAAGTGTATTTATTATTTAGATAAATTCAAGGGATCTTATAAAAGGTACAACCCCATGTGCATTTATTATTTAGACAAACTCAAAAGGAATCTTATAAAAAGGGACAAGCCCATTCCGAAAAATAAGGATATTAAATATTGGGATGAAAGGATTATATATTTATATATATTAGGGTTCCAAATAATTTATGAAGCTTATGATTGTGTTCGAATGTTGTAAAAAGAGAAGTGTTGTTATGAGGAAATGAGGGGTTTTTTTTTTTTTTTTTTTTTTTGTGAGATTATTATATATAATCGAATAACAATAATGTTATTTGTATATTAAGTGAAGTTTGAATCATGCTCTAGACCATTAAATTGGATAGTTTGTAGCTATTGGGATTATCATGTGAGTAAATAACATCTCACTTGGATGTGGACGTAATATTTTTGATCGAATTCTACATCAAATATCTTTATCTATTATATTTTCTTATAAAACTTTTCTTGAGTACACTATCGCTTTAGAAAATGGCATATTGCAGTCTTTTTTTTTTTTTCCTCCCCTCCAATATAAGGAATGAGAATCCTGGTTTATTTGATTTTTCTATATTGGTTCAAATTTGTATACATATATGGAAGGGATAAATTTTGTTAAAGGAAAACACTCTCTTACATTGTATCAAAGTGATTTGAATGACAAGATATTTACTTCCATGTAAGCCCCAAAAAAATGTTTTCAAGGGACTGAACATTGGTTGCTAACAACGGTTCCATTAGCCCGTGGAGCGTCATGGCAGCTAGCGTAGTGATTAGGAGATGCTAGCTAACACGTGAGGAATGGAGGGGGGGTTTTGTGAGTATTACTCACACTAGTTCTTTGTGGCTTCTAGCCATGTTGCATTGGTTATTTACCGGCGTAGACTGTGTGTGAGTGTTTATATTTGTTATTGTTCTGTCTAAGTCCTACTAAAGAATGGGAATATTTTTAAATTCTTATTTGGTTTTCAAAGTAGTAAGGCTCTTTGAAATTTATTTATTTATTCTCCCTCTTTGTTATCTTATACTCTTCGCATCTAAATGTTGAATGTCTATATAGTTGGTTCTTTACTATTTAAATGCTAATTTATTTATTTTGATACGATTGGACCAATTTATCTTTATTGTATATTTATATTTTATTGCCGGGGACATTACTTACCGGAAAATATTTTTGACATTCAGATAGTAGAAGTGGACCTGCTCCATTCTTGCTCCTCCACTTGACTCTTGAAGCCCTACCTTGGAATAAAGCTTTTGGGTGCTACTTGAATAGTGTAGGCTAATCTAAATACTTCATATATACTATTGTATGGTGTATTAGAGTCAATCCACATATTCCATGGGCAGGATCCTTGTCTTCTCTTGATATTTTGATATATTTGTACTTGTATACGTTGTTGTACCGCAGAGCTTCATATGTTGAGTTGAACTAATAGGCTGTTGTAGAAATTTCAGGAAGTTCAACTTACAGAGGAGATGACCGAAATTTCTACAAAAGCATAATATTTTTGTTTGTAAGAGATATGTTTATGTACGAATTAGAAATGGTATATGTATATAAGATTATTATGTCAATTATGATATTTGTAAATGCTATTATAATTAATCTGTCAAGTAAATAGTGTTTTGTTCAATGCTTATAGAATGTGGGATTCTTTTGTGCTCTGTGCTAGTCATCCTTGAATTTTAGGGCGTGACATGTATGCTTTGGAAACTAATCATGAGATGATTGTTATGACATGCATTGTACCAAGATTAATTAAAAAAGCAATTGACTTATTATATTCTATGTTACACGTGCAAGAAAAATCAATATATAACTTCCCCTAGAGGAGTTATCTTCCATGTGAATCGTGATAACTATAATGTATTGAGACTAGTATATATGTTGGCGACTAGTATATGTTGGCTGATGACCGTAGTCATGGATATGAGAGATATCAAATCAATTCATCGGTGCTTGTTGGAGAACAAGGGTGATGACTTGACCCACTATGAGTCGCAAATCATGTTGAGATATTTGTGGGTTCCATGATTTGGTAGAGCTAAAAAATGCATGATTGTTAAAGTCCGAAAATCATATTTAATAATATGGTATTAATTGTTAGTTACAATAATATTGGGCAATAATTAGACCCTGAGAAAGTTAGATTACATTACATTGACTTTAATTAATAATTAGACCCTGAGAAAGTTAGATTACATTACATTGACTTTAATTAATTAGCAAAGCGAGAAATTAGTTGCAAACTCCTTGGATTTCTTTCACATGTTCTTCAATTTCATGATTTAAAGGGTCATTATTGCATTGATTACTGTGATTGCAGTAATTCCACAGTATCAATAACATCTCTGAAGGGAAAATAGGAGAAAGAAGATTGGCTCTTATGCTTAATGCATCAATAACAGTATCCACATTCGGATTTGAGTCAAAGCTCTTATGCTCCATGATTCAAACATAATAATGCTCATGCAATAGTTAGACTACTAGAGCCCAATAAGATTGGCACAACAAATCACCAAAACAAAGAAAGATGGGAGGAGAAAAGAGATTGACAGATAACTCAATGTTAAAGGTAAGGTTAACTAAGGGAGACACATAATATTTATAGAGGTCTAAAGAAACCACTAATTAGGAAATAATGTGTAATCCTACTTGCCTTCTAAGAAGCATTCAGGAAATTAATTCTTGATTAATTTCCTAATACACAATAACTTCTTTCTCAATTAACAAATCCTTAATGCTTATTTATTTATTATTTGATAAGGATACTTGTTTCTTGATCAAATAATCTTGCTCATCAAGGGCAGACCTGTACCCAAAGTCCAACAATCTCAAACAGTGGAAGATCTTGGTTGAAGTTTTTGGGAATGCTGGAACAACAAGAATTGCATTCTAAACAAGACAAAACATATAGGGACTGGCATTACAACATTTAGAAGATGCAAGGGACTGTAAAGAAGCCCTCTAAAACTCCTGGAAGCCCAGGGGTCCGTGGTTTTAGCCACTACCAAAAATTAAATTCTGGGTGTAAATCAAAGTTTGAGTAAACCTTCAAGAATTTAAAATGAAAATTTGTACTTATATTGAATAAACAATTTTCTATGTGTATTTGCTGTCTTCCTTGTATAAATATTGGTAACTCTAGTTTTTAATATAAAAGCCATTTGACTTTTTTTTTTAATACAAAGTTTAAGGAAGCTAAATAAGTTATTTAGTTATAGCATATATTGTTTATCATCAAATTATATATCAGTTTATGAATTTGGAAAATTAGTTTAGAAAAAAGCACTATATATAAATACTTTAAATGTAACTTATATAGTTTTCCTAATATCTCTAGAAAAAAGTCAACTGTGAAAACAAGAATATCACCTAAGAGGGGGGATAAATTGGGTGATTAAAAATCTTTTCGAATATCTCTGGAACACACTCACACAACAGAGTATAATAGAGAGAGAGAGAGAGAGAGAGAGAGAGAGAGAGAGAGAGAGAGAGAGACATAAGAGATTGGGTTAAGGAGCAAAGTGGCCAACTAACTTTTATCTCGGGAGCGCCCAAAGCCAAAAATAACTTTTAAGTGGACCAAAACTACCAAACAACTTTTAAAAATAGGCGGTCAAAGACAAAAAACTTTTAAAAATGTGCAGTTAGCACAACTCTGTTAGAAAAAGTTAACGTCGTTATCTAAGGTGCAGATTGGCCAACTAACTTTTACTCCAGGAGTGTCCAACACAAAAAAATTTTACTCCAGGAGCACCTAGTACAAAAAAGTCCATGTGTAATCCACCCAAAATCCGATTGCAAATCTTTGCCTAGACCCCCAACCATGTGCATTTGGGGTTAGAAATAGTGAATGCAACAAAAAAATCACAAATACAATAGAAAAATTACAAATTATTAAGTTGTCCTTAATCAAACCTCTTAGGTTATCTTTTTTTTTTTTTTTTTTTTTTTTTTGATTTTTTTTCCAACAAGTCCCATATTCATATAATCAATAGATCATTTAATTAACAAATATATCATCAAGTTGCCAAATTTATATTATTAAGTATCAACGTTGATATTCATTAAGCTCTTTTATAAAAATACAAATTAAACTCATTTTATTTCTTTCAAGATATAATAGATTTTTTAAATTTTATTAACATTAAATGAATTTTTTAACTCACATAAATTTCTTCTATAATAAAAATAAATAATATAATTTTTTTGTTTAACATATATAATAAATTATAAAACACCTTGAGTTATATTTAAATCATATAATTATATTTTTAATTAAAAATTTTGTTTATTTTAGCAAATTATAATTTTGAGAAAATTGAAGAAGGAGTAATTTATGTCCATAGATATCTATTCAAGTAGTTTTGAATAATGACAATTGAGAAAATTTTTATTTAATTTAGTGAAATTTAGAATTTTGTGTTGGGCGCTCTTGGAGTAAATTTTTTTTGTGCTAGACGCTCATAGAATAAAAGTTCGTTGGCTAATTTGCACCTTAGATAACAGATGTTAACTTTTTCTAACGGCGTTATACTGATTGCACATTTTAAAAAGTTTTTTTGGTAGTGTTGGTCCACTTAAAAGTTATTTGTGCTAGGCGCTCTGAGGTAAAAGTTCTTTGGCTAATTTGCTCTTTAACCCTAAGAGATTTATACTGGTTCGGTCTAAACTCTTGACCTATGTCCAGTCCCCAGACTCTTTGGGTATTTCACTAACTCTTCCAAATGATTACACACTCTGTACTCGAAAGCAATCCTCTCACTAGGATTCACTCCCCCTTACAAGTTTTCATCAAATATCTCAATCTCAAAGTCCCACAACTTTGAGACTCTTACAAAAATAATGATTCAGTAATAAAACTCTTTAAAATAGTAGATGATAAACACTTAAGATTTATATATATATATATATCCGAAGATATTACACAAGAGAATGAAACAGTAAATATGTATATCACATTTGAGCGTTTATGTTTCTGGTGGTTGGAACGAATTGAATGCTTTGTCTTAAATATGCAGGTGAAGACAATTAATGACCATTGAGAAGATTCAATGAAGCCGTTGAGAGTAATACATATAGCCGTTAGACTTAAGCAATGAACGTTACTCAAATGCTTCGATTTTACAAATAATCACCGTCAACTGCCATTTGACATTCTTATTCCATTTGTCCATTGAGACTTAGCATAAAATGTGGAATGGAATTAGTTGAAAAGCTTTCGTCTTGCTCAGAGGATATTTGCCATTTTCGAGCTTCACTTTCTGCAGAGCATTAAATGCTCTTCGGACACATAATTGCTTTATTGCAATTTGGTGTTAATCCATATCAATATCATCTGAAACTCATTAATAAACTGATTAAACATAGTTAGGAATAGTAATGAGTGATGATATGAGGTATGAAAATCACTATCAATGATTTAGAGTTTACAAACACGATGATTTGCAAGATACAGAAAGCTGACTCGAGTCATTCATAGTTTAACTCGAGTTACTTGACTCAAGTCACTTATACTTGACTCGAGTCATAGCTTTATCTTCTCTTGAGAAAATAAAGGTTTGAGAAATAGAGAAGATGTTTCTATCACAAATTGACTTGAGTCACATTGGACTTAACTCAAGTCAACATCTTCAACTCATCTAGTGAAGATGTCTCGTAACAAAGTCGACTCAAGTCACATAGGACTTGACTCGAGTCATATCATTTTCATAAAATGATTATCGGGTTTGGTTTTGAAAATGATTTGGAAATAGATAATGACTCAAGTCATTTAGTGACTTAACTCGAGTCACATTTGAATGTTAGAAAATATTTGAAAAGGTAAGTTTAAAATCCAATCCATTTACTCGAGTCATTACAAACTTGCCTCGAGTTAAAGCTTTTCATAAAACCATTTTACAATTACTATAACTCGATTTACCACAAGGCTACCTCGAATCAGTTAAGTTCAAAAATGCATTTAGACTAAGTTTTAGAGTACATGACTCGAGTTACATAGACTCTGACTCAAGTCAGCATAAGCCAGAAACTTAACTAAGTTATTGAAACCAATTTTCTTAAATATAAAACATGTGGCTTGAATCAATAACATATATTTTTACTTACAAATGTCAATTATCATCAAAACACACATAGAGAACTAACAAACTGGCTCTTATACAAAGGTATATATGATCATCATAGTAGTGTCTACACCTCCTTATACCAACATGCCCTTTCATTCTCTCTCTCTTCCCCCCTCTTGGATACGATTTGGGCACGTCAATTCCTTTCGTTGATGATGAGCAGTGCATGAATATTCTTTTGATCAAGTTCTGTTGCTTCTCATGAGAATCAAATGGTTGTATGAAATTGTAAATTGATGAGAATCAAGTGGAGTGTCGTAAGTTGCAGATGGATTTGGGAAGTTTTTGTGGTTGTATAAACCTTACAATTTTGTTAAAGATAAAAAAGATTATTACACTCCATCCTTAATATAAAATCTAGTTTGTAAGTGAATGTTAACCTTATATTAAGGACTGGACATATTAGTATGTGTTGAGCCCCATAATTATTATGTATTGTATCAAAAGGATGATATTTGTGACGTTGAAAGAGAAATTGTCAATGACTAGGCATACCAAAAAAGGAAATTGTCAATAGTCTTCTCTAAACAAAAATACTTTTGATTGTGGGTTTTGTGCATAACACAAAATTTAAGAAATATGCCTCCTTCGCCACTCCATTAGTGGCTTGGTTGGGTCTCACTCCCTTCGCTCGCCTATCGTATTGACTTGGCTTCGTCCTAGAAGCTACTACTTATGCCTCTCTAGGCTTCACTATCGCTCATGACTAGTATATGGATCTCTCTGTAGTGGTCGGCCTTCTAGAAGCTTCGCCAAAAGCGACTAGTCGCTTCCTAAATGCCTCCTTCCTTGCCGCCAACACACAATACTAGGCTAGGAGAGTAAGCCTTAAAGGCCTTGCTTGCATTCTAGAAATGGTAGCTTTCTTTCATTCCCTTCCTGCCTACTAAAATTGATGTGAATGATCATGATAGCTCTTCAAATCCTATTCAGTTTGATTAGATATGCCACTGAAAAAAATTTGTTCTGTCTCTGTTTTATTTTCGGGTTCGGTCAGGAGGGACAAAAGAGCGATGCTTTCTATCAGTCAAAAGTAGATACCACCCCCTCATGCTCCCACGGTTCGCCTGCCGAGGAATAGAAAGGGTGGACTGGGGCCAAGAGCAAGTTGGGTTGGGGTATGGAGCCGTAAGCCTAGTAGGGGGTGACAGAGGATGTGCTCGTACGGTTCAAAGAAGGGTATGACCAACTCGTTGATTGTTGGGAACTTTAATTCCTCTATATTCGAAATATACCTTTCTAGGAGCATTTGCAATCTGCAACTCAAATGGTCTCTTACGAAGTCTCTATTGGTCTTATTCTTATTGTCCGCCTTGTGAGTGCATTTGGATCCGCAAAGGCAATCGCTCGAATGTTCCCCTAACCCAACCTGGGAACGGACCGGAGGGAACTGCAGCATGGGGAATGTCTACATCTCGTTGCAAGGCTCATTTTTTTGTTTTAGGTCATAGGGCTAGCGACTTTATCTGATTAAGGGCTAGGGCACAATGGTCCTGGTACTACCATGTACAAAAACCCCGGAGGTGACTGCAATGAGCAGAAATCTCACTCACCGGCCTAAACGATGAGCAAACACTCAAACGTGAGAGCAAGGGATCACCTAACAAATGGACAAGCTCCAAGGAGGGAGGAAAGAGGAAGGCAAGAACCATGCTTTCAAAGACCTAACCCAACCCGATCCGAAACTTATCTGAACTGCGAGAATAACTGACTAAGCCATGCCATAAGGGTCATTCTCCAAATGGGACAGGGCTAAGCCTTTAGGTTCTTTAAGTAGGTTGGGTGATAGATTGGCCATAGGAGTACTCCGGGATATAAACTAGGGCAACCAATGTCGAGCATACAACGATGCCACCCGTTTTTATTTCATAGAAGTGTTGGAAATTATGCCCTAGGGGCAAGTAATTGTACTTTAGACATTTATGTTATTTAAAGTATTCTCTTTTAGTTATCATTTCATTAGCATGTTTATATTGATAACTGTATCCCTGGATATATCCTTTTATAGATTATCCTAAATGTCCCTGGTCGGTCATCTACGCGGAAGCAAAGATGAGACAAGACCAGTATGACCTTGATGAGGTATGGAGATACGAATCAAAGTCATGGGCACTTGTAAGAGTACAAGGTGCTAGACCGACCCACTATGAAAAAGCTGCATGGAATTAGTCATAAGCTCTTCTCATGTATAACCGCGTCACGACGCCCTATGACTTGAGATCATCATGGATTCCTACATGATGAGTCACTGGTCTTTGACCTAGTCAAAAGTCACCTTTGACCGGATGATGGTAAAGGCTGGGATCAGGATCAGTGGTTTTCATGTGGAGGAATGTGAATGGTCAAGATGGAATTTGTCCCTCACATTTGTAGAGAGATAATACTGGGCCCCTCGATGAGTGAGTCTGAGAAATGTATGGCCATACTACGATGGAAAGGAGTTTCCATTTCAATTATTAGATTACTCGAGAATCGAGAAAGTAGTGGTCAAGAACATGAAGTTGATTATCCCGTGACAAAAGGGACGTGACATGGTTGTACGATAGGTTGTATCATGTCATCGATCCCCATGTGAATTGGGTAGTCGCAATGTCTTGCTAGAGGCCGCTTGCGACTTGTGGACTGGTACAGTATTGACCCACTGCCAATGTCATTTGGGCCTGCAGGGTCGCACACAAGAATAACCCAACACGAGCAAAAGTGTCCAGATTCATTGAATCTTAGATACATATGAGATTTAATGAATATTGAATTTAATATAGGATGAATATATATGTATATATATATTAAATTCGAAAAAAATATAATAATATTATTTAATGGATATTATAATATTATTATATAATATTTGTTTTATATTTAATTTATCGATAAATTAAATATGTAAAACAAATAGAGATATTGTATCTCATATTTAATTTTCGAATAAAGATATCGTATATCTGTTTAATTTAAATTGAGATATAGTATCTTGGATTTAATTAAATAGATAGATATCATTTCTCGGATTTAATTTATAGAGATAAATTAAATCCGAGAAGGCTTTAGATCGGATTAAATAAATACATTAGATTAGATCTATGAGATAGATTTAATTAATATATTTTTTTAATCCAGATTCAAAATTCGAATTTCAAATCAGACTTTTAATTCGGATTAAATAAATAGATTAGATTAGATCTATGAGATAGATTTAATTAATATTTTTTTTAAATCCAGATTCAAAATTTGAATTTCAAAATTAATGAGGATTAATTTAGAATATAATACGCTGATCGGGTTTGGAAAAAACCTATGGGACTTTTGTCGAGCGTATTAGAAAGCCGCGAGAAACCCTAGAGCAAAAAGAGAGAGACGCACTGTTCCAAGGCGCTAGCACGTTGCCGCGTCCGTGTTCGGAGATTATTCGTGTGGATATCGGTAGAGGAAGGTGATTCATAGAGTCGGCTTCTACTGATCGAGGAGGTAGCCCACCAGTTCAAATCGAACCAGAAGCATTTTGATTCGGCACATAGGTATGATTTGGAATCTTTAACCTTGATTTAAACGCGGTTGAGCGATCATTAGGATGAGATTCGTAAAATTTTTAAATCCGTTGCATGTACGGATCCCAACAGGAAGTCCCTGGCAGAGGAAAGGCTGTAGGTGATGGCGCGTTCTGCTTCTTATCATCAGAAGGGCACTGAAATCGTTACTATTGGGTTGTGCGTGACAACTGGTATATATGAATAAAGGCGGGCCACTTGAACGGGACCTATTATCTTTATAGGTGGCAAAGCTAAATAGGAAAGGGGCCGAGCTGACTGATGAGTTCCTTTTTAGCCTTTAAAAAAGGCCTCTCATGTGAAGCTAACATGGCTGGCTACATACAAGTATAGCCAAATCAAGATGAGACGTGACAGACGGTCAGAGGCCGCAGTGGGGACTATCATAGGAAAGCCCGCCCATGCTAGCTAACATAGAAAGATATATGTTAATCTCTTCCCGACTAGGCCAGGTCGAATCAAGCTACCACTTGGGATGGGAATGGCTCAGCCCATATGCATCATTTAATGAAAGCACTCCAGTCCAGTCACTTCCTCGAAGTGGCTTGTCAACCACACTTTTCATCCCCTCAAAACAATGCTCCTCACCAACCTTAACGACCTTGGGTTGGGACAAGACAACAATGAGTAGTTCGCTCCAAGACCCCACCCCCGCAAGAGCAGGATGCCGGTCGAGATGGAGCTAGGAGCCAACCTAGACTTTCCTAGGGCTTGCCTTGCCCCAACATCTAAATAAAATGCAGGCACCGAAAAGGAAACAGTCCAACCTCTTTAAGAGATTCACTCGAACAATGCTCTAAACACGAAAGTGTGACGCCCCTTTCTCCCATGCTGAGTCACAGGCAGCACCTCAGAAAATGCGGATGAGCCACATGTAGGGAAACTTGCATGTGTGGTTATGGCTGGGGACCCCAATATACTGTACTAATATGTGTAGGTCCCTATAATTCAAGTGAGATTGTCATGGCACAAAAGCAAATATAGTCCGGTATTCCCTTGTTCCCTGGATTGGTTATGTTCTTCATTTCTTATCTAGCAGAAACTAATCGAGCTCCGTTTGATCTCCTAAAAGTGAAAGCTGAATCAGTTGCGGCTATAATGTAGAATATGCAGGGGATGCGATCCTTAATAGTCCACTGTTGGTGGAAGCCAATGTCCCGGGGGTCCCAGGGACTCATTCTGACCAAAACAAGGGGTGGGTCTTTACCAACTTTCAAATCTAATATTTTAGGTAAGCCAAAAAATGTGAGCACCCCTACACGAGCCTTATTGAAAAGGCCCCTCACTATAGAACAAAGCAAGGGATTGAGCTTTAGAAAGCTGTTGCTTGTTTAGCACAAGCACTAAGCAAGAAACCCACCTTATTGAAAACTCAAGTAAAGCCTTTTTATATAGGTATTCTATTAATGCGCTCAAGGTTGCAAAAAAAGCAACAAGTGTTCAAGCTCTCAACTTATGTCGAGCTGCTCCTACCGCTCCTCTCCCAGCAAGAAAACTCATGTGCGTTTAGCAATCAAATGAATACGCGGAAGCGCAACAAGCAAGAAAATCTTTTGTGTCGGAAGTAAGAAGATGGATGTGTGTGGAAGCACAACAGCTTTTGCGCTAGCTCAGGCTGTTGCTTGTTGCTTTCATGTGTTTGAGCTTGGGCCCTTGCTTGTTTGTTAGCGCAACGTGCTTCGTTGCTCAAGCAAAGTGAGAGGCCTTAAGACGTTAGTGTCGCTCGAGTGTTAGCTTGAGGGCTAATGGCTAACGTGCTCTCAGTCCGTTGCTTGTTAGGTCGAGCGTCTTCAAACCTTTCTATGTTATTAGTAAAGGGCTTTTCTTGCTTGTCACACTTTTCATTTTTATAGGAGTAGGTGCTTGCTGGGGTAGAGCACTCTTCATTCAAAACTAATGAATGTCGAGTCGGGGGTTTCTGCCTTGTTATGAAAAAGGGAGTTGGGTAAAGCAAACTCCCTCCTTGGACGAGCACAGGGCTTAGTCAAGTAGAATCGGGATGCGCTGCTTGATGCTCCGATCGATAACAAATCAGTGGGGCCATGTCGGTACGACTTAATATGTGTTAAAAAGGTCAATCCTTCCACTACAACACCAAAAAAAAAAACCAGGCCGAACTTCTAATAGCCCACCCGCTTCCATAGAACAATATTGTGGCTGTTGGAAATTATGACCTAGGGGCAAGTCATTGTACCTTAAACATTTATGTTATTCAAAGTATTCTCCTTTAGTTATCATTTCATTTGCATGTTTATAGTGATAACTTTATCCCTGGATGTATCTTATAGATTATCCTAAATGTCCCTGGTTAGTCATCTACGCGGGAGCGAAGATGAAATAAGACTAGTATGACTTTGACGAGGTATGGGGATACGAATCAAAGTCATAGGCACTTGTAAGAGTACAAGGTGCTGGACCGACCCACTATGAGAAAGCTGTATGGATTTAGTCATAAGCTTATCTCATATATAACCATGTCACAATGCCCTTTGACCTGAGATCATCATGGATTCCTACATGATGAGTCGCTGGTTTTGACCTAGTCAAAAGTCACCTTTGACCGGGTGATGATAAAGGCTTGGATCGGGATCAGTGGTTCTCATGCAGAGGAATGTGAATGGTCAAGATGGAATTTGTCCCTTACATTTGTAGAGAGATAATACTGGGCCCCTTGATGAGTGAGTCTGAGAAATGTATGGCCATACTACGAAGGAAAGGAGTTTCCATTATTAGACTACTCGAGAATCGAGAAAGTAATAGTCAAGAACAGGAAGTTGACATTATACATGCCTCATCCTTGACCAAATTATCGTGTGACAAAAGGCATGTGACATGGTTGTATCATAGGTAGTATCGTATCATCGATCCCCATATGAATTGAGTAGTCACAATGTCTTGCTAAAGGCCGCTTGTGACTTGTGGGCTGGCATAGTATTGGCCTGCTGCCAATCTCATGTGGGCCTGCAGGGTCGCACACAAGAATAGCCTAACACGAGCAAAAGTGTCTAGATTCATTGAATCTTAGATATGTCTAAGATTTAATGAATACTGTTAATCTAGGGATGATATATATATATATGTGTGTGTGTGTGTGTGTATCATATTATAATATATCATAATATATTATAAATTTGAAAATAATAATGATATTATTTATAGATAATAATATTATTATATATAGTATTTGATTTATTTGATAAATTAAATAACTATAACAAATTGAGATATTGTATCTCATATTTAATTGAATTGAGATATAGTATCTCAGATTTAATTAAATAGAAAGATATCATACCTCAGATTTGATTTATAAAGATAAATTAAATGTGTAGGCTCATAATTCGAATTAAATAAATATATGTGATTAGATCTGTTGGATAGATTTTAATTAATATATTGTTTTAATTCGATTCGAATTCAAGATTAATTAGATTAATTTTGAATATTTTAATATGGCTCATTAGGGTTTTAGAAACTCTATAAATAGATATTGATCTAGTCGTATTGAGAGCACGGATGAATTAGAGAAGCCGCAAAAAACCCTAGAGAGAAAGGAGAGATGCGAGAAAACCCTGAAGGCGCTAGCACGCTACCGCCCGTGCCTGAAGGTTGTTCGTGTGGATACCGGTAGTGGGAGGAGACTCGAAAGTTTTTCTCCTGTTTGATAGAATGAGATGGCACCACGTCCAAGACATAAGACGGTCGAGACGCACGAAGCAAGAGATGCGCACCAGACTGGGTCGAACGAAACTCTCAACCCTTCGCATAGGTACGGTTTTTCTAACGAACCTTAATTTAAACGCCGTTGATAGATCCTCCGATGGGATTCGTAAAAATTTTATAATTCCGTTGCGTGTACGGATCCCAACAGTGGCAACGTAGACCTAAGTGGTCATATTGGATCTTTAGGAATCATCACAAGTATGACCGACCTATATTTAAATGAGAATGTCATGTCATCTAGTAGAACCTAGAAGAACGTGACTTGCGCAGACATCTGACTTCTTTTCAATATAAAGGAATAGCCAAACCAACCCAGCTGGTTGGTCAATCTCAGAGATCTTATCAGCCGGCAAACTAAAGACGGACGACCACGGTCCTGACCTTACCAGCACCGGAGGTGTACTAATCAATGAACCCCTACTTTCTTTCTGACAAAATAAACCCTAGTCACGACATATTGTTGACATTGATTGAGTTTGAGGGACTTTTGCTGACTAAATCCATCCATAAACCTAGAGCCCAGTAACCTTCGTAACCAAAGCATCAAGACAACAGCCAAAGGTCACCTTTGGATTCTTAAGTAGGGGCAAAGAAAAGAAGAGCACGTAGGATTTCAGACCACTACATAATCCACTGGTGGTTAAGAGAAAGCGAGTAGCACCTTGTATAGGTTGGGCGGAGCTTGAAGAAGCGAGCCCCTATCAGAGAAAGCCATTGCGCGCTAGCCTAGCTAGCTAGCATTTTTCAGCTGGCTGTTACGTTAGTTGTAGCGTGCCTTCCCTCCTTATCTCACTTCAGAAAGATTTCGCAGTATTTTCTTATGATGACCTGGTCAAGAGAGTACGATACATCGGTGTAAAATATTGAGTGGGATCTGTGAGATTGTTTATAGTAAGGCCTGGGCGGAAAGTGTTCTTGCCTCTATCATTAGCTCGGGTTGTCACTGTTTCTAGTGTTTCAGTCACCTTTCCATGGCTCCCTTAATTATGTGCTAGGAATTTCCCTATGAGTAATGGGAAGCGGGCTAGTCCCCGAAAATGCTCGTTTAAGTAAGGTCGTTGGGGTACACAGGCTAGTAGCTGTAGAACGGTCGATTTAGGCAAAGGCGAACCCATACATAAATAAAAAAGAGTAAGAGAGAACCAAGGAGTGAATCAATCTGACTAGCTACTTTTTCTATCTCAATCGGGAAAGAAGGCAATTCACTACTGGCAGGAGAGAGAAGAGGGAATTGCTTAGTAGGCAAGACAAACATGAGAGCCATTTACAACTGAAGTAGGGCATTCCTTTACTTGAATGAGTAAGTAGATCACATCAATGAAATGTGGTTAATAACCTCTCTTATAAGCCATGGAGAGTACAACTCTGTCGAACCTCTGCAAGGACAGGATTCAAGATTATTAGTTTTGTGGGAAGAATATGCTTGCTTACTTGATTAGAGAAAGATTGAATAAATAATGACTATAAAGAGTAGCTGTTTGATCTTTTGGGTTGGCCAGTCCTCATGTGATCTACTTACTTGAATGAGTAAGTAGATCACATCAATGAAATGTGGTTAATAACCTCTCTTATAAGCCATGGAGAGTACAACTGTCGAACCTCGCAAGGACGGGATTCAAGATTATTAGTTTTGTGGGAAGAATATGCTTGCTTACTCGATTAGAGAAAGATTGAATAAATAATGACTATAAAGAGTAGTTGTTTGATCTTTTGGGTTGGCCAGTCCTCATGGTAACCGTGGTGGATCTCAGGGGGTTGTTAGACCGTAGCTTGGTAAGCTATGCAAAACCCGAATAAATTCATTTCCATCCCGGACATTGCCCTAGGGCCCACTCGATAGGACTCGATTGATCGAGAGGATCAAGAACCGAAAGATCGATCGGTTGGCTCACATAGAACCAGTACCAAGCCAATAGCGAGCAAGAGAACCTTTCTTTTCTTTAGAACTAGGATAAACTAAAGTGATGTGAGGGAGAAGGGATGGATCAGCTGGAATTGCTTGTTGCCCAATTGATAATCGAATGTAAGCAGATAGTTAATCCCTCTTTCAACGAGAGTTGCAGACCCTCTCTTACTTACTCTTAGTGTTGTGCGAGTGTCGATTTCATTTCTTCTTCTTCTAAGGTAGCTAGTTAGGCCTATTGAGAGCTTAGGATTGGACGAAAGCCCGGCGATTGGACTATCGAAGAGCTGATGGCGGGGAAGAATCTCTTTTCCCTTGATTGTTGTGGGCCTTCAAAGCTGAAACTAGACTAACTAGGACTACTAGAGGGGACATACTACCTGGACTAGTAACATCCACTTCCCAATTCCAGTAACTGTTGGCAAAGTAAGACCCCTTCCTTACTAGGATCAACTAAAGCACCAACAAGTTCTTCGATACCTTTTACCCGGCAGTAAGAAATAGATTATTCAACCGATTGATGATCGAAAGAAGACAAGTCCCAAGTTCAAGAAGCAGTTTCAGTAGGTGCTCTCTTAACTATTGATAAAACAAGCCCCTTTTCATAGTGAATTAAGCAAACTGAGAGAGAATGTAATGATCCAAGGAACCTCAGACTGGCTTTTTGAACCTATCAGACTTTCTCTAGCTCATACACCCAGATCCAAGAGGGACATCTTAGTTAGCCATGATATACTGCTCCGTGGGGCACCCTTAACATTTAGGCACTAAGCTATACAATTTTCGGATGGGTTTTCACGCCTTTCGAAATATTTTTTTAAGGCATTAATATGTTTCATTATTGAGCGCCTCAAAAGGACCCTTTTTGTAGTACTAGACCTGGGTCTATTTATTTATTTCAATATTTATTATTAATTTCTTTTAATATTTAATATTTAATTATTTTTGTAATATGCATGAATTATGTAATGATAATTATATTATTCATCTACTTTTTCCATGTCTCTCTTCTCATTTGTTTTTATTTGATTGTTTTTCTCATCATGCTAATTCACCATTCCTAATTTTGCATTATCTTATTTTTTTCATAACTTTTTAACTTAATGGAACTTCGAGCATTTTAAGTTGCTTGATATGTTTGTGTTGTTTAAATAGTTTGAGCTAATTTGTTTGGGGTTAAACTATTTGATAAGATGAGCTATTTTATTGTCATGACTTATTATTTATTGTGTATTTGATTTGACAACATTTTTGTGCTATTTAAATTATTTGGGCCACTATGTTTGTTGTATTTAAATTATTTGATGTAGATGCACTATTTTCTTTTCATAACTCATAGTTTATCACAGTCATTTAGAGTTGTTTATATAAAATATTTAAATGGACTTCGTTTTTCTTATTGTTTTTTCTTTTGGCTTTTTCCTATTTTCTCTTCTCTTTCTTATTTGATTTGTATTTGATTATTATTATTCTTCCCATTATTTTACTTCTCTTTCATTTATTGATTATTTGTTACAGTTTATTTAGTTATTTTTTAATATTTAATATTTAATTATTTTGGTAGTATGAACTATCATTATAAGGAATGATAATTATATTATTATTCTAATTTTTACTTTTTCCATGTCTCTCTTCTCATTTGTTTGTATTTGATTGTTTTTCTGGTCATGCTAATTCATACATTCATAATTTGGTATTATCTTATTTTTCCATAAATTTTTAATTTAATAGAATTTCATGTATTTTAAGTTGTTTGATATGTCTGTGTTGTTTAAATAGTATGAGTTAATTTGTTTAAGTTATTTAAAGGGTAAATGTGCAAAAATATACATGTGCTTTGCTCTCAGGAGCGCCCAACACCATGTGTTTTTTTAGGTGCAAAAATACACATGTGGTTAGAAAATAGGTGCAAAAGTCACACTTCTGTTAAAACCAAAAACGTTGACTGTTAAAAACAAACACTTTGACTAACGGAGCTGACTTGGCATATATTTACCATCTGAAAAAGAAAAAAAAAACAGTTGTTCATCGTTAAATTCCCTCGTCTCGTTCAACTAACGGAGCCCAACACCAATTTTTAATGTTGATTGTGGCCTACAGTCACTTGTGTGGGTAATAAACAGTTGAACACAATCATCCTTAGATGTCTCTTTTCCGGCGAACCTCCTCCAATGGGCTCATCTCCGCTGCCACCCTCTCAACGTTCCAAGCAAGCTCATCATGTGTCTTGCTCTGTTTTATTGGTTTAAAACAGAGCACGCTTAGCACCACTGCAAAGGCTTTAATCTATATAATTCACTGCAATTTTCTAAATATGAATATGACACAAAAATCAAATGCAAATAAAAAAGAAAAAAAAGGGAGAAGTCTTTGTTTCTTGAAAGCAAAAGCTTCAAGTAAGCTAAAGGTCATGTAAAGAGAAATAAAAATAAAAAAACAAAGCGAAAGCCAGCGTTAATATGCCTTATGTAAACTATGCTCTTAACTAAAGTATCAAATATATATTTTTACTCAAAAAAGGTATCAAATATATGTGTGGTGGAAAAAGGAAATCGTTATAGATATTATAAGTTATAGATTTATGGTATTGTAACTTGTATGTTAGAATTAAGGATTTGCTACTCCCACATAGAGAACATGTGGTGCTTGTAACTCTGAAGTGAGTGAAAAATATTTCCTACATTTTAAAGGCACTTTTTTAAGAAAAGAAGAAGGAATCTGAACAACTTGTATTTTTTTTATATCCTTTTATTATTAAATGTTAACTTTCTAATTTTTCTAACCAGAAAATTCCCACCACTTCCTTATGAATACAATGAAAGGGAGAAAATTATCTAGAGAATAGAAGTTGTTTTGGAATACAAACTAGCTTAAGCTGATAGTTGATACTTCTAGCAGTTAGCGGGCCGAGGAGTGTCAGTAGCAGAGAAGAACCATGGTACATTGATCCTGATATAAAAAATAAAAAATAACGGCGAAGAAATCCTTATGTTACACATAATGGCATGATAAAAGAAGTTACTGATGAACCTGCATAAGGTGACAGTGAAGACTGCTTCAACCAGTATCCCTCGGCCACTGAGAAATGGAAAGAATCATAGAACTTAAGCGTAATTTTTGACATTTCACGGAGATGTAAACAAGTCTAACAATAGTAGTCAGGTGTAGAGCAGCAAAGAGCATACGACGACAAATGCTGGTGAGAGGGGTGGACACTTCAGGGTGAGATGTGCCTTGCTCTGTTTTATTGGTTTAAAACTATGCCTCATGAGCCATGTTTCATCATTCTTGGTTATACAGTAAGATATACAGAGCAAGACACATGAAACCAATATATACCAGTAAGATATGCCTCATTCTTGTCAATAAATAGTTTTAAACCAATAAAATAGAGCAAGACACATGAACAAGTGACATTGATGAGCTTGCTTGGAATGTTGAGAGGGTGGCAGCGGAGATGAGCCCGTTGGAGGAGGTTCGCCGGAAAAGAGACATCTGAGGATGATTGTGTTCAACTGTTCATTACCCACACAAGTGACAGTAGGCCACAATCAACATTAAAAATTGGTGTTGGGCTCCGTTAGTTGAACGAGAGGAAGGAGTTTGGACGATGAACAACTGTTTCTTTTTCTTCTTCAGATGGTAAATATATGCCCAGTCAGCTTCGTTAGTCAAAATGTTAGTTTTTAACGGTCAACGTTTGTTGTTTTAACAGAAGTGTGACTTTTGTACCTATTTTCTAACCACATGTGTATTTTTGCACCTAAAAAAAGTACATGATGTTGGACGCTCCTGAGGATGAAGCACATGTGTATTTTTGCACCTTTACCCTTATTTAAATTATTTGATTTAGATGAGCTATTTTATTGTCATGACTTATTATTTGTTGTGTATTTGATTAGATAACATTTTTGTGCTTTTTAAATTATTTGAGCTAGTATGTTTGTTGTATTTAAATTATTTGATCTAGATGCACTATTTTGTTTTCATATCTCATTGTTTATCACGGTTGTTTAGAGTTGTTTATGTTAAAATATTTAAATGGACTTCGTTTTTCTTATTGTTTTTTCTTTTGGTTTTTTCTTATTTGCCCTTCTCTTTCTTATTTGATTATTATTGTTGTTCTTCCCACTATTTTACTTCTCGTGCATTTATTTCTTATTTGTTATTATTTATTTATTTTAATATTTAATATATAATTATTTTTGTAATATGTATGAATTATGTAACGATAATTATATTATTCTTCTACTTTTTCCATGCCTCTCGTTTCATTTATTTTTATTTGATTGTTTTTCTCGTCATGCTAATTCACCATTCCTAATTTTGTATTATCATATTTTTCCATTACTTTTTAACTTAATGGAATTTTCGAGTATTTTAAGTTGCTTGATATGCTTGTCTTTGTTGGAACAGTTTGAGTTAATATTTGTTTGTGGTATTTAAATTACTTGATTTGGAAGAGTTATTCTGTTGTCATGTTTGACTTATTATTTGTTGTGCATTTGATTTAATAACATTTTTGTGCTATTTAAGTTATTTGAGCCACTATGTTTGTTGTATTTAAATTCTTTGATGTAGATGGGATATTTTTTCCCCCATATACTCATTGTTTATAACAATGTTTATATTAAAATATTTAAATGGATTTCATTTTTCTTATCATTTTTTCCTTTTCCTTTTTCTTATTTTCTCTTCTATTTCTTATTTGATTTGTATTTGTATTTGATTATTATTATTATTATTATTATTATTATTATTATTCCCACTATTTTACTTCTCTTTCATTTATTTATTATTTGTTACTGTTTATTATTTATTCATTGTAATATTTATTATTTATTTATTTTAACATTTAACATTTAATTAGTTTTGTAATATGTATGAATTATAATTATAAGTAACAATAATTATATTATTCTTCTACATTTTCCATGTCTCTCCTCTCATTTGTTTCTATTTGATTGTTTTTTTCTGGTCATACCAATTCACCATTCCTAATTTGGTATAATCTTATTTTCCTAACTTTTTAACTTAATGGAATTTTGAGTATTTTAAGTTGCTTGATGTGTTTTGCTATTTAAATAGTTTGAGTTCCTTTGTTTGCGGTATTTAAATTTTTTGATTTAGATAAGCTATTTTGTTGTCATGTTTGACTTATTATATGTTGTGTATTTGATTAGATAATATTTTTTTGCTATTTAAATTATTTAAGCCAATACTTCTGTTGTATTTAAATTATATGATTTTTTTCATATATTTATCACAGTCATTTAGAGTTGTTTATAGTGAAACATTTAAATGGACTTCGTTATTCTATTTGTTTTTTTTTCTTTTTTTATTTTTCTTTTTTCTCCTCTTCCTTATTTGATTTGTGTTTGATTATTATTATTCTTCCCACTATTTTACTTCTCTTTCATTTATTTTTTTTTTGTTAACTCTTATTTATTTACTAATTATAATATTTATTAATTAATTATTTTAATATTTAATTGGTCATGCTAATTCACCATTCCTAATTTAGTATTATCTTATTTTTTTCATAACTTTTTTAACTTTATGAAATTTCAAGTAATTTAAGTTGTTTGATATGTCACCGGTATTTAAATTATTTTATTTAGATGGGTTAATTTGTTGTCATGTTTGACTTATTATTTGTTGTGTATTTGATCATATAACATTTTTTAGCTATTTAAATTATTTGAGCCTATGTGTTTGTTGTATTTAAATTATTTGGTGTAGATTCGCCATTTTGTTTTCATATACCCGTTGTTTATCAAAGTCATTTAGAGTAGTTTATATTAAAATATTTAAATGAACTTTGTTTTTCTTATTGTTTATCTTTTGGCTTTTTCTTATTTTCTCTTATTTTTGTTATTTGATTTGTACTTGATTATTGTTATTCTTCCCACTATTTTAATTCTCTTTTAGTTATTCATTATTTTTTACTTTTTATTTATTTTTTATTGTAATATATATTATTTATTTATTTATTTTAATATGTACTATTTAATTATTTTCGTGATATGTATGAGTTATCATTGTAAATAACGATAGTTATATTATCCTTCATCCTTTTCCATGTCTCTTTGCTCATTTGTTTCTATTTGATTGTTTTTTTGGTCATGCTAATTCGTCATTCTTCATTTGATATTATCTTATTTTTCCATAATTTGAGAAATTTATATGTTTGTGTTGTTTAAATAGTTTCAAGTAAATTTGTTTGCGGTATTTAAATTATTTTATTTAAATGAGCTATTTTATTGTCATGTTTGACTTATCATTTGTTGTATATTTGTTTAGATAACATTTTGTGCTATTCAATGTATTTGAGCCAATTTGTTTGTTGTATTTAAATTATTTGATTTAGATGAGCTATTTTGTTTTCATATACTCTTTGTTTAACACAGTCATTTAGAATTGTTTATATTAAAATATTTAAATGGACTTCGTTTTTTTTTTTTTTTTTTGTGGTTTTTTCTTATTTTTTCTTTGGTTTCTTATTTGATTCATATTTGATTATCATTATTATTCTTCCCACTATTTTACTTCTCTTTCATTTATTGATTATTTTTTATTGTTTGATGTGCTATTTTATTGTCATGTTTGACTTATTATTGTTGTGCATTTGATTAGATAACATTTTTGTGCTATTTAAATTATTTGAGCCACTGTGTTTGTTGCATTTAAATTATTTGATTTAGATGCACTATTTTGCTTTCATATACTCATTGTGTATCACAGTTATTTAGAGTTGTTTATATTAAAATATTTAAATCAACTTGGTTTTTCTTATGGTTTTTTCTTATTTTCTCTTCTCTTTCTTATTTGATTTGTATTTGATTATTATTATTCCCACTGTTTTGCTTCTCTTTCATTTAT
Source organism: Acacia acuminata (assembly GCA_019022655.1). Lineage (NCBI taxonomy): Eukaryota > Viridiplantae > Streptophyta > Magnoliopsida > Fabales > Fabaceae > Acacia > Acacia acuminata. The sequence goes on from JAFJYI010000333.1 coordinate 338,381, forward strand.
TCATTATTTGTTCTTATTTATTTATTTATTTATTTATTATTTATTTATTTTAATATTTAATTATTTTTGTAATATGTATGAATTACCATTATAAGAAACGATAATTATATTATTCTTCTACTTCTTCCATGTCTCTCTTCTCATTTGTTTTTATTTGATTTTTTTTTTTTCGGTGATGCTAATTGACCATTCATAATTTGGTATTATTGTATTTTTCCATAATTTTTTAACTTAGTGGAATTTCGATAAATTTATATGTTTGTGCTGGTTAAATAGTTTTCATAAATTTGTTTATGGTATTTAAATTATTTGATTCAAATAAGCTATTTTATTGTCATGTTTGATTTATCATTTGTTGTTATTTGTTTGGATAACATTTTTGTGCTATTCAAATTATTTGAGCCAATATGTTTGTTGTATTTAAATTATGATATAGACGCACTATTTTGTTTTCATATACTCATTGTTTATCACAGTTATTTAGAGTTGTTTATATTAAAATATTTAAATAGACTTCGTTTTTCTTATTGTTTATCTTTTGGGTTTTTCTTATTTTCTCTTCTCTTTCTTATTTGATTTGTATTTGATTATTATTATTCTTCCCACTATTTTACTTCTCTTTCATTTATTTATTTTTTGTTATTGTTTATTTTTTGTAATATTTTTTATCTATTTATTTTAACATTTAACATTTAATTATTTTTGTAATATGAATTATCATTATAAGTAACGATAATTATATTATGCTTCTACTTTTTCCATGTCTCTCTTCTCACTTGTTTCTATTTGATTGTTTTTCTGGTCATGCTAATTGACCATTCCGAATTTGGTATTATCTTTTTTTTTTTTTTAACTTTTTAACTTGGAATTTCAATAAATTTATATGTTTGTGCTGTTTAAATAGTTGAGTAAATTTGTTTGCGGTATTTAAATTATTTGATTCAGATGAGCTATTTTGTTGTCATGTTTGTCTTATCGTGTATTTGTTTGGATAACATTTTTGTGCTATTCAAGTTGTTTGAGCCAATATGCTTGTTGTATTTAAATTATTTGATCATGCACTATTTTGTTTTCATATACTCATTGTTTATCATAGTCATTTAGAGTTTTTATATTAAAATATTTTAGCTGAGTATTGGCCATCCATTATAGGATCTAAGATTTTAAGAATTTTCTTATTCTGACTCGACAGTGGACGTGCCCACTCAACCAAGTTGTGTTGTCTGCTTGGCCTGCTCTTGTCTAACGCTCTCCTTCCAATGAGCAACTCAAGTAGCACCACCCCAAAACCATACACATTGCTTCGAGCTGTTAAATGCCCCGTTCAATTTCAATCACAACTCATTATAAAAACAAACTCGAGCAGCATGTCTACAATAATAACGTGCCATTTGGATTATTAGCACGGCAAAGTTAGTTTAACATGATACAAGATCTGCAATATTACATTAAAAACATTTTGAGATCATTGTGGATTTAGTGTTTGGTGATTTGTTTTTGGCAAAATTCACGAATTTATCTTTGGTTAAATATTGATAGAACCGCTGGACTGAATGTGTTATATAATAAGAAACGAGATTACAATGCTCTGTTCTAAGGAACACTTGAAGGAAAATAAAGAAACAACCTCCCTAATATCAGCAATGGAACAGTAACTCTCCCCCATAGAAGCGAGGAGATAGCTTCTCATTGGGTTTCTTGGCCAAGGACTTGAAACGATATGGTCTCAACTTCAAATATACTGAATCGCCTACCTTATAGATGATTTCTCTCCGATGTTTATCTATTGTGCCTTCATTCGGGTTTGTGCTCGTTCTAGTTGTTGCTTCAGTTCATCCAGAATCAAATTTCTGTCCTGCATTTGCTGATCCAATTCATGAACACATGAGGGTTGGTCCTGCCACTTAGTAGCGATGGGGGATCTCGTCCATAGAGAGCCCTGAAAGGAGTCATCCCAGCAGCACTGTGGAAGGATGTATTGTACCAGAATTCCGCCCAAGACAGTATTTTGCTCCACTTCTTCGGTGTGTTGCTCACGAAGCATCTCAGATAAGTTTCTAGACTTCGGTTTACTACCTCTGTTTGCCCATCTGTCTCAGGGTGGTATGAGGAGCTGTTCTTAAGCGTCGTACCAGCCAAACGGAACACTTCCCGCCAAAATTGGCTTGTGAATACCTTGTCTCTATCGGTCACAATAGAATGGGGAAAGCTGTGCAGGCGTACCACTTCCCTCACAAATAATCCAGCCACATCTTTTGCGTCATATGGGTGAGCTAGGGGTAAGAAATGGGCATACTTAGTGAATCGGTCCACTACTACAAGTATTGTGTCATACCGATGACTCTTAGGCAATCCCCCAATGAAGTCCATACTAATGTCTTCCCATGTTGCTGTGGGAATGGGTAAAGGTTGGAGCAACCTTGCTGGTTTAAGAGCTTCATACTTGTTTTTCTGACATATTTCACTCTTGGCTACGTAATCTTGCACATCCTTCTTCATGCCAACCCAATGCACCACTGCTGCCAACCGCTTATATGTCCTTAAATACCCTGAATGTCCCCCCAGAGGAGTGTCATGGAACTCGTGAATCAGCTCCCTTACTTTGATTGAGTCTCTCGGCAATACCAGCCTGCCTTTACACAGTAGCACACCTTTATTAAGGCTGTATCCCTTCGGCCCTTCTTCCTCTCTAATCAATTGCTACACAATGGTTCTCAATCGGGCATCATTCTGGATTTCTTTTTCTAGCTCAGCTACTCCTTCATATTGCCATAGAGAGATGGCCTTCATTTCCAGATCAGCATCCCTCCTAGATAGAGCATCAGCGGCTCGATTTTCCTTGCCTGGCTTATATTGTAGCTCGAATTTGCACCCTATAAGCTTGGTAATCCACTTCTGCTGGTCGGGAGCCATTATTCATTGTTGTAGCAAATATTTTAGCGCCCGTTGGTCGGTTCTAACAATGAAAGGTCGGCTGGTCAGGTAATGCTGCCATTTCTTCACTGCCAGCAAGATAGCCATTAACTCGCGCTCATACACCGACCCTTGTTGGCGGTCAAAGAGTTTTTGGCTAAAATAGGCGATGGGTTTGCCTTCCTGCATCAGCACTGCTCCAATCCCTTTGCCTGATGCGTCAGCCTCTATCTCAAAAGGCTTGCTGAAGTCGGGCATCGTGAGCACAAGCACAGTGGTCATGGCTCGTTTCAGTTCTTCAAACGCCCTCTGAGACTCCCCAATCCACTTAAATGAGTCTTTCTTCAAGAGTTGGGTCAGTGGGGCAGCAATCTTACTATAACCACTTACGAACTTTCGGTAGTAACTGGTCAAACTAAGGAATCCCCGAAGTGCCTTCAAATTTCTGGGTGTAGGCCATAGCTGCATAGCCTCAATCTTTGTAGAATTAGCTTTCACAACCTCGGCAGATATGATATGTTCGAGATACTCTAGTTGAGGTTGCCCCAGTATACATTTCTTTGGGTTCACCACTAGCTGATGCCTTTGTAGTTCTCCCAGTACCGTACGAATGTGCTCCTTATGAATTTCCCTGTCTCGGCTGTACACTAGGATGTCATCAAAAAAGACTAGAACGAATTTGCATAAGTAATTTCAGAAAACATCATTCATTAAAGATTGAAAAGTAGAGGGGGCGTTGGTCAAACCAAAAGGCATAACTTTCAATTCGTAGTGCCCATCGTGTGTGCGAAAGGCAGTCTTCGGCTCATCCTCTTTTTTTACACGTATCTGGTGATAACCTGATTTGAGGATGGTAGCCCCTAGTTCGTCTAGAAGCTCGTCAATGGCGGGATTGGGTACTTATCAAGGATGGTGATACTATTCAGGGCGTGATAATCTACACAGAATCTCCAACTGCCATCCTTCTTCTTGACTAGCAACACCGGGCTGGAATACGGGCTCGTGCTATGCTGTATGACACCAGCTTCCAACATTTCCCTGACCATCCTCTCTATTTCAGTTTTCTGTGTGTACCCATACCGATACGGCCTGAGGTTTGAGGGCTGAGCTCCCTCCTTCACGTTGATGGCATGATCCTGAGCTCGCAAGGGTGGAAGCCCTTTCCTCGGCTCACACACCACCGAAAATTCTCGCAGGATCTCCTTAATTTCCGAATCCCCAATGGCTTCGATCTGCTCCTGCCTCTCGAGAATCTTCATTTCCAGAAAGTACCCGCATCCCTCCTCCCAAATGGTCTTCTTAATCGATTTGAGAGTGGCTTGTGAGTGCGTAAGGGCTGGGTCCCCTTTTAAACACTTCCACTGTCAGTCCACTTTAATCTTCATATATAATTGCCTCCAGTTCATCCGAGTTTCCCCAAGGGATTCAAGCCACTCCACCCTGAGCACCACATCTATGTTTCCGAGCTCAAAGGGGTAGAACACCTGTCGGATTACCATCCCCTATATGGTGAGTTCGACATCTGGGCATTGCAGATCAGAACGTGTGCGTCGGCTGTCTCCTAAAGTGACAGAGTACCTCTTAACCTTTTTGGACAATAAACCAAGCTGTGGGATCAATCTGGACGCTAAAAAATTGTGGGTGGCTCCACAGTCTATTAACACCATTACCTCCTGGCCTTTTAGGCACCCTTTCATTTTGAGTGTCCGCTGCCCCGTGAGCCCAACAACCGTGGTCACTGAGAGTTCCATTGAAGCCATTTCCTTCTCTTCATCTTCTTCGAAACTTCCTCGGGCCGCTTCCTCTTCATCCGGCCCAAACTCCCCCTTCCTCCAGCATTATAATCCTTAACTGCTTGTTTTTGCATTTGTGGTTGGGCCCGTATTTTTCTTGACAGCGAAAACACAGGCCTAGTTCACGTTGTCTAGTGATCTCTGCCTCAGAAAGTCGACGCCTGGACATGTTGCTTCCGACGCCGCTTACAGGATTTAGCCGCTTCACTGATTCGTGAGGACGCGCTCTTCGTGTCTTCACTACCTCTCGAGTCCCCTGTCTGCTTCGTCGTCGATTGGCTGCTCACACCTTTTATGTTCTCGATCATACTGAACTTTGGTATCACTAGTTTGTAGTCGCTCCACCTGGAGTTCGTTGGTGTTCGTGAAGCTCGGCTCTCTCGTTGTTCCCGTAGCCGGTCTAGCACCTTGTTTCGGTCCTCCACCTCGCCCGTGAAGTTCATGAGCTGTTTAAGCCCCTTGCGATGCATTAGCTTTACCTCACACCTGATTTCTTCTTTCAGTCCATTCATGAAAGCGCCGGTAAGCACATGTTCCGACGCGTCCTCCAAGGGTACTGATAACATCTCGAATTGCTCTCTGAACTCAATTACAGTTCTCGTTTGCTTCAAAGACATGAGTTGTTCATACTCGTCCCCAATTTGCTTGCAATGGAATCGGTCTATGGTCACGTTCTTCAGCTCCAGCCAAGACTTCACTGGCGTACGAGCGTCAAGCCATTGGAACCAGGTCATTGCCTTTCCTTCCAAGCCAATAACGGCGGTGTCGAGTTTGTCCTGTTCAGGAATTCCACTCACCGTAAAGTATCTTTCGATCCTGAATATCCACCCCAATGGGTCTTCTCCGTCAAAGAGGGGAAGCTCCATCTTCCTGTGTTTGGTGGGGTCACTTGATTCTCCTTGCTCCCTCTGGTCTTTCTCGAATTCCCGTGTCTCATGGGTGTTTGGTATCTCTCCGCCTCCATTCCCATTGTTGTTTTCTCTCGGAGGTGGTGTTGGCGAGGGAGTTCTGCCTAGGCGCAACTGCTCAAGAATCTGGTTTAAGGAAAGTTTGATTGCCGTGAGACGATCTGTCGCCTTAGCTTGTCTCCTCTGCACCTCATCGACTTCACTCTCCAACTGGTCTACTCTTCCCTCCATTCGCGTAACCATGCCTCGATCAACCGCTTTGATACCAAGTTGATAGAACCGCTGGACTGAATGTGTTATATAATAAGAAACGAGATTACAATGCTCTGTTCTAAGGAACACTTGAAGGAAAATAAAGAAACAGCCTCCCTAATATCAGCAATGGAACAGTAACTCTCCCCCTGGTTTTCGAGAGACCAGGACCCCTCCTCTCAACTGAATTCTCGCCTAACCAATTCCTCATGCCTCCACTCCTTATACGCCTCTCCACTACTCTGCCACTGTCAGGGCTTAGCAGTTGGACATCCATGTCCTACCCTTGCTTTAGCGTTGGCTGTATTGTTGCCCATGTCCACTGTTGGGCCTGATCCTCTTGGTACAGCCCTTCTCCTATAGACTTGGCTCCAAAACTTATCGAGCCCATCAAATATTTTTGGGTGGTGCTCTTTCTAGTACATTTTCTAAAGCAAAAGCTGCTTTCTAGAAACACCAGAGGGTATTCAACGAGATATCCTTGTTGCAAACCTATTAATATATTAGGTTTATATTGTAGGCTTGTTCTGATAAATTATTTTCACAGCTAAAATAGTTAAAATAGTTAAATTAGGTTTAAAGCAAGGATATATTATAATCAACTTTTTATTTCTAATATCCTAGCTTTAGTCGCCGTGAGTCTTTTTTCAGCCTCACTGTATCAATAGCATAGAATCCTTTGAAAAAAAAAAAACATTTACAAATAGTGCCAAGTCAACTTTCTACTCTAGATTACAATATTATGATAATGTAAAACTCACCAGTCATCATTTGCCCGCGCGCTTGTGTGTGTGTGTGTGGATATTTATTGTTGAGTTATAAACTGCAGGATTTCAACGCAAAGCTTTCAGACTCTGATCTTGCAAAGGATGAACCTATGGGAGACCAAACCCATGTTTCAACACGAGTGATGAGCACATATGGATATGCTGCGCCTGAGTATGACAGTATATATAATATTATAATCTTGACAGAATTAACTTGTTCGTTAATGGCAGGCATGACAAGATGTTTAAGGTGGAAAATGACTGGTTATTCTATCTTGCTTCGCATTTGAAATTTCTTAAAACATACTATTATTTTGAAAGGAAGTAGTAGAGTAATAAAGTGGCAGAGTAAAAGAAATCGTTCAAAATCCAAATAGGAACAATAAGACATAATGACCATTTAAAAGGACAAAAATACATGCAACAAGGATGGTCTGCTTGTTGGTCAGACAAACCCCAGACTAATCCATTACCTGAACACCATAAGGATGCCAACCACCCAAAAAAAAAAAAAAAAACACTATTCCCAGCCTCTTAAATTGTTCACGTCTAGCAAATATGGTTAAATAAGAAGGAATAATATATGCATGGTTTAAATTCAAGCATATTTATTTTTTTGAAAGCCAAAAGTTACATGATTAAGGTGAAAATATTGCACTTTTCAGCTTTGTATAATGACAAAAAGTTTAGCTTCTCCAGGAATTCCATTTGTCATGCCAAAACAAAACGAATTCCAAAACAACTAAAACCCAAAGTCAACAAACCGCATCAAGCAAAATATTTGATATCTTGAAGTCACGATATATGATGGGCCTCTCTGCACCATGAAGAAAAGCAAGTCCTTTTGCAGCATGTAAAGCAATCTTCATTCGTTTTGACCAAGTCAGCATTGAGGCCACTCCTGCCATCAATGGGCAACAGAGTCCTTTAAACCAAACATGGTAGAGACAATTTCCTCTACAATTTATTTTTCAGTGATGTGTGTAAGGTGCTTAAGCAATCAAGAGGTGGGACTGGAGATATTTAACTTTTTTGAAGCTGCTGCAAACTTTATCCTGTAACAGTCACCCTTTTGGAAGTGTTGTAACAATGAAGCAGTTTCGAGTCTGGTCAAATCTATAAGCAAGAACATACAAAATGCTTTTGTTTTTCATTGATCTTGCAATGTGCTTAAGCAACTGGATGGTGACACAAAAAATTTAGCCTGTTTGGTCATGCTGTGAAGATTCTACTTTTAACAGTCATTTTTTTGGAAGTGTACAAACAAACATGCAGACTTTAATCAAATCCTTAGACAAGCACTTTTAGCATTGTTGTGCCTGAGATAACATTTGTTCTTTTTTGTTTCAATGAGGGTATATTAGTCAAATCATGCTTTAAAATATATGCTCCAATTACCTCTCTACCACAAAGAAGTAGATCCTTTCAGATTGTCAAAGTCAAAAGTGAATTGTATTTGGCAAACAGACCCAAAATACAGCATTTTATCAAATTAAACTTAGGAAAGAAAAAGACAAACAAACAGCTTTTCTCAGCCTAATAAGTACTTCCTTTCTTGCACCAGAAATTCAAGGCTTCCCTACTATAGGAAGTTGTGCCAACAAAATGGATAGTCATCAAACAACCAGACAATAGAGCAAGGTTGAATGATTCTTGCATATAGGAATGTAACTCATTTACGTTCAGGACCAAACAGCAATATGTCAACCCTTGAAAATGACCGAAAACACAAGATCCCTTTAACTGTTCCTAGAAGACAATCATAAACTTGCCATCTTAAGTCCACCAAGGCAGTGCTATAAGAATAAATCAAGCTATTTCACTAACACACTCTTCGATGAGTAAAAAGTGGAAGACAGCAAAAGCATTAGCTCAAAGTGTCCAAGTACCATCAGATGTCTTGGGATCAAATATAATAAAATGTGTTGGGAAGTCATGGGCTTCTCTGGCCCCGTGCCATATACATGTTGACGAACAACCACCTAAATAATAGGGATAGATAAGACTGCAGCATCTCTACAACTGTTTTGAAACTCAGGCGATTGTAGGTCAACAACCTTTTGGATTAACAAAAATGTTTAACTTCAGCCAATTATATGAAAAGAACAACCACATACGTTCACATCAAATTAAAAGCCTCCATGTAAATTAAGTGAACAATATATTCATCTATAAACTATTTCTAACTCATAATTCAAATTCATCTTCCATATCAACAGAAGCTTACTACGAAAGAGGTGTTTTTCCAAGCTCCCACTTGCCATGTATTTGTAGACCAGTAACCGATGTTCATCCTCACAACAATATCCAATAAGCTTGACAAGATTTTGGTGACTGAACTGGCCTAAATAGTTAACTTCAGCCTGCAAGTAAATGGATGCAATTGAAACTTATAGAATATATTAGTGGCATCAAAATGAATCACCCTCAGGCCTTAGGCATCTCATTTTCGACCTGGTACATGTAACATCCCAACAGTTATAATTCTTGTACTTGTAATTATTGTGGAATTAATGAGAAGCTTTATTGTCAATTATTGTTGTTATTATTTTATTTTATTATGATCACTTAATTGGTGAAATAACCCGAAAGAGTAAAACAAGGGCAAAGTGGTCAATTCTTGGGCCTTATAATTTTAAATTTTGTTTACCATGAGGAAGAAGAGGAAACCAGGTGATTTAAGTCATCCTCTAGCCAAAACGTGTCATGTGGGTTCCACAGGTCGACAGAAACGGGACCGATAGGGACCAAATAGGGGTTCCTTTGGATTGAGTAGGTCAAGTGTGGGGCCACTACATGAAGTTTGGATAGTGTCACATAGGATTTTCTATTCAATAGGAAAAAGTCTGGAAAGGATAAAGAAAAGTGCAAAGATAAACACCTTGTTGGCCAGCGGGACCCACACGAACCGGTAGATCGGGAATTGGACTGATAAAGTGAGGAAAAAGGGAATTAAGTACCAGGGACCAAATGTGTGGGGCCCCTTAGGAATCACACACCCCCTTTTATTATTAAAATATTTACTTGGAGAAAAAGGAAGAAAAGTCAATGCAAAAGTCAAACCGCGGGTCCCACGTTCAGAGAAAAAGGGCAAAATGGGAACAAATGGACAAAAATTGATTAGGGCATAAAAGTGGGCCCCAAATGGTGCCATAAAGGTCCTTTTGGGCAGGTGAAATGATGGGAAAAATTTGGTAATTATTTAAAAGTTCTGGGCCACAATTGCAATTTCTGAAAGTTTTGGGCCAAAGCGGGTAATTTTCCCCAAAAGCAGGAAAATATCTAGATATTTTAAGGGGAATTTCGCCACATGGCTGAACCCTGGACTCCTCTGGATTTTTCTGGAATTACTTGGGAATTAAGCCGAAAATTAGATCCTATTAATTACACAAAAGCCGTAAATTTACACCAGTTAAATTCTAATTTCACCTGGATCAAATTTTCCTTTAATAAAAAGGTAAATTTCTTCATCTTTCTACCCTAAAAGTGACGAAATTTCCAGAGAAAAGAAGAAGCTCCAGCCAGCCACCATTACCAACCTTTAAGCTCAAGGATCCAAGTTCATCCACTGATCTTCCGATTCTAGGTAACACCGACAACTTCATCTTCTTAAGCTCTTGCTTAAATATTTTCGTGCAAAAGGCTGGTGCTTGGTGTTAGGGTTGGATTTTTGCATTTTTAAGTCACCAATGGCTCTAGAACATGTTTTTTTACGTGTAGGGTTTAGTTATGGTTTTAGTTTCCGAACTTGAAATCACCGAAAAGTCTTGAAACTAAGTAATTTAGCGATTCGGAAATTTAGCGGTGGTGCTTCAACTCAGTTTTAAAAATAGAAAATTACCTTGAATGAAGCTGAACTTTTTCAGGCAGAAATTAAACTTCCTAAGGTTCACCAAGATTTATAATTTTGTAATTTTTGGATTTTCCTACTAGGAGATAAAAATTGTCAAAGTTAGCTCTGTGTGCATCAAAGCGAAATCTGACCAAGGTGTAGAAAATAAGCAACACGCCAAAATACAAGTACTTTCAGGATATGGGAATATTTTTCCTAAAATATATAATTTTTGATGGTTCAAATGGCTCTGGTTTCATGCAAAATGATTTTTTTGGAATTTACTAAAAATCCTGAAATTTGGGCCAAAATCACTGGATTTCTGGAAATTTTGTGTTGAGCTCGGTTTTAACAAAATAAATGTAAGGTTTTTTTTGTAATTACTGAAAATGGTATATTTTGATGTATTTAGGTCAAAGGTATTTTTTGAAAATCTCCGGGCATAAAAATAATATTAAAAGCAGTGTCCACACACCAGGTAGTAACCACTTTACTTCGACACTTTTATGTGTTTTGTTGTATGTTTTGTTTGCCATATATGTTTTTGCATATGTGTTGCCAAATATGCATACAGACCATATTTGTGATGTATCCCTAGCGCTGAGGGTGCCTACCGGGGTCTGCTTATTTGGCGACTCAACGGAAACAGGCGATGTCTGCTGGGGTTTGCTTGCGAGGCGACTCAATGGAGATGTGTTTGTGCTTCCGGGGCCTGTCTTGGTCAGGCGGCCCAACGGGGCAAAAGCCGTCTTACTATGTGTGTTCTTGTTTTCATATTGTGGTATTTGGCATATTTATTTGTTTATTCATACTGATATAGTTGCATACATACACATCACACATTTAGTGTTTGAGTATTGATGGTTACTCTGGGGCCAAATTCGGACTCCAGGAGTTTTTGGTGATACAGGGGAGCGTGCCTAAGCAGTAAAGGCCTTTTTGATAAGGTAGGGATGGCGGAGCAAACGAAGGATAGGGGATGCCCTATCATATCTTGTACTTTACTTTTTGGGGATGACTGTACTTATATATTAGCATTTGCTACCGGATGACTGTAACCTAACCCTCCAGGGACTTTACTTTTTGTTGACTTTTACTTTTTACCAGTATGTAGTTTGTCCAAACCGATCCTGTGCTATGCTACGCGTACTTTGAATTATCATTAAATGGACTAATAATAAGGGAAAGGTAATCTTTAAAAGGAATCCATCTAACCCGCCACCCGAAAGGGGCGAGGTCGGTGGAGGTGTAACAGTACAGATAATATGTTTTGCCAACCTCAACATGCACTCTAGACACATTAATCTAAAGTCACCATGTCAGTAAGTATTCCGCACAGTGCCAAACATTATAGGTCTCACAGCCCAGGGACACCGCCTCGTGAAAACTTGCATACCGGGCCTTACCACCCTGAGCCTCTGCTCATTTATTATGTTTGAGCTTCCTCAATTCTAAGCTCTTGAACCATTTTCCTCTTTCTTAGCACTGTTGCTGGCAAGTTTTATCTGACTTACATAATTCATATTTCTAGACCATTCTATCAGTTTCTGTTCCTATATCAATATAATCACCAACTGCACCACTTTCATTTCAATAAAATAGCGACAATAGTCATGTCACCGCTTACTATGTTGTCTCATACTCAACATTTCAAATTTTTCACATATTCGAAAATCTTTGTGGTTGCAATATATTTCACAATTCGCACTATACAAAAAGTAATAGTGCTATCACATTTTCAAATTCAATCACTGCCAGTTCAATTTTTCTTGAGCACGCTTAGGGCAACAAATAAATGGCCAAAGGGTGTCCTTAAATAGACTCCAAGGGTTAAGGGAGTTGTCCAAGTTTTGCTATTACCTAATGGTCAGAAGGATGCTTTCGATTTTTATATAATCCTTTGGCTTACCCTCCAAGCAATTCTAGAGGCTTATTGGGAAGATGTGTGACGCCACTTGGGTCCCGAAAATCAAATTCCTTGGCTGCCCATTATGGTGGTTTATGAATTTACTAGGTGTAAGCTTTTATCCAGTGGTTAAAACACTGCCTTGGGGGTAAAATGGTCATTTTGGATTACTTTTACTTCAAGACAGTGGGACCCACATGGCTGCCCCAAAATGATGCCATTTATGTCCATGTGGGTTCATAATTACATGTCATTCCTCTTGTCCCTTCATATTCAAATGTATGGTGCAGATTAATTCTTATTATTTTATTTTCTCTCTCTTCATTATTACTTGATGTGACTTTTGCCTTGCTCTCCAAGTCACTACTGTCTCTCTCCTGGTCCTCCATGTGGCACCATTTTCCCTGTATCTGGGGGTCTAGGCCCGTCTCCAAAAACCCCTAATCGGTCCCGCTCAATTGCTTTTTGCCGGTTACACTTTCTCTTACTACTCGGGCTACCTGATTAGACTTGTATGGGGCCGGACTTGTTGTCTCTTCTCCCTGACCATGATTGGCCAAAACTCAATGCCTTAGGGAGCCAGAGACTCATATTTCAGTATCTTATAATTACCTTGTACTTCGTGATACGAAAATCCAACTTCTGACCCCGAAACGCCACGTGTCCTGCAAATCATCATTACCTTTGACTTTTGCTTGGCTTCTTGAGTACTCTTCCCTTCTTATTTCCTCCAAAAACGTAGGACATCTATGATTGCCTTGAAAATGCCATATGCTTACTTATACCGGCATATTTTCGCTCAACTAATTGTCCTATACCTTAGGACATACTTAGGTGGCACCTTTTCCATCGGATTTACTCCGTATAGGTCTTTTGTGCCCCTTTTTTATTGTCACTTTAATTCCACGGCTTATACATACTAGGTCCACTGACCCGTATAGCCGAGTTACTTAGTCCCAGAGAGGCTTCCCAACTCTCGACATTCTTGGGACTCTTCCCAAACTGGGCTTAGTCGTCCGCCTATTTTAGGCTTATTCTCAATTCTCAGGGTCCAAAATTTGGGATGTTACAACGATTCAGTTGGTAGTAACCCCTTTGGATGCCCAACTAATTTTTAGATTCATCAACCTAATTCTGAATCCTCTATCTGTAACATCCTAATTTTTTTACTTTTAGGATCTAAACATAAGTATGAAATAATTACATGGGAGGATGTATTTGTTGAGGAAAAAAATGAAATGACAAAAAAGAGAGAGAAAGAAAACAGCAATTGAAAAAAAGGCTACAAGTGCAGCGCATCAACTGGGGCAAGTGCCCCATGCCCTTTTGCTTGATTTTGAGGAGTGGTTCAACCACTCCCTCCAACTACTCCCTTACCCCTTTTATTTAAACCCACACCCACGCATAACACACACACGGTCTAGTAGAGGAGAGGCAAGAGTGAGAGTGAGGAAGGTAGAGAAAAAGAGAAGTTTGGAGTTTTTCAGTGTATTTTAAGGTATGTCATTTATCTTATAAAATTATTTAGGTTACTAAACTAGCTTCTTTTCAATAAACTCTCTTCAAGAAAGTTATTCTATATATTTTTCTCTTTCTAATGAGGGTAATATTATGTTGGTTAGTGAAAATTTTGGGGTTAAGATTTTGGGAAAGTTTTGAGTTTTGACAATAGAAGACTATATATATGTAGTGAATGATTAATAGTAAATTTTGAGTGGTTTAGATTTATTGTTTGGTTGTTATAGGAATTTAAAATGAATTTTTCTATTTAAGAAGTTTAGGATTTTTGTCCTATAAAATGTTTTTATTGATTAAATGTTATTAAAATAATTTATTTGGGTTACGAGATATTATTGGAATTTTAATCGTTTGAGTTTTTATATATGAAGGACTAAACTCTAATTTCTGGAATTTTGGAACCAAATTGTAATTTTTGGAATTTTGGGACAAAGCTGTCATTTTTGGAATTTTGGGGCTAAACTGTAATTTCTTCAATTTTGGGACTAAACTATAATTTCTGAAATTTTGGGACTAAAACATCATTTCTGGAATTCGTGGGACTAAAATGTTATTTCTAAAATTTGAAGGACCAGATGGTCATTTTCAATTTTTGTTATAATAATATATTATTATTGTAAATTTTTATTTTAAGTTATAGGAAATTATAAGTTATAATTGTGATAATGTAGAGCCTTTTTGTGACCAGTGATTGTGTGGTGGCGCTCCTCAAGCTAAGGTTAAGCTTGGAATTGAGGTAACTGGGGTTAATTTATTTTATATTATTGTTTTGGGCCATAAGGTGTTTTTCTAAGTCTTATTTTCATATATACTAATTGTATGTGTTTTGAAATATTATATGTATGTTTAAATATAAAAATTATTTCAGTAAAGTAGTGTATTTTCCAATTTGTATATATAAGTGAATATTATTATTGGAGTTGTTCCTGTTGTGATGGTATAATGTTGGTTGTGAGATGATGTATGTGGAATAATAATTTAGTAGAATGTTGTTGAAAATTTTAGTGTTATATTTTCTTTTGTTGTGGGTTATATTGGGTAGTGTGGAAGAGATTAAGGGTGAAATCATACCCATCGGCTCTCTCATTCCTGACCCGAAATTTGAGTTGAGTGTTTTGGGCAGACACCTCCTTGTTACGGTATATCGGTGGTGGCATGAGAGGGGGCAGTATTCTTGAAGTGACTAGCTAACCTTGGCCAGGTATACTATCACTGATAGGCTGTACCATGTCTAAAGGAAATAAGGAGGAGCAGGATGGATGAGTGGGGATGGTTCTAATTGTTTTGAACTATTGTGTATTGTTTGTTCTAATAATTGTTTATTATTATGTACTATTTTAGTTATTATATATATTATTATTATGTTAATAAACCTGCTTCTCTAACTTGCAATCCTTTCTTGTATATTAGATAAATTAATTTCGGCTTCGGGGACCCGTCATTATTAAATTTTCCAGGCGAGACCTTTAACCTTAGACCCTCTATTGTGGGGTTAGTGTTGTAAGACTCATGGGCTATATAATCTCTTGTTCGATAATTGTGCCTAGAGTTATGGATTTCCTGTGGTGGGTTTGTGGGCAGAAATTGTACCCTGGACCCCGAGGTGTGTGGATTGAAAAGGAAAATGGCTTTTCATAATTACCTATTAATCCTGTTTTATGAAAACATTATGGTTAATTGTTGTTTAGTAAGAAAGGGTCTTTTCACTATCATACCCTATAGTCATGCTAGAATTATCATGACTCATAACTGATAACATTCAAGCACTATCCTCAAATAATCCCAAACAACAATTTTCAAATTCACATTTGACTCTTAGAATCTCAACATCAGCTAGGTCTAGAAATCATATTGCCTCAACAATACCCAGAATACATGCTAGGATCATGATTCTCATTTCCCAGTCTAATCTTCGAAATAGTCGAGTAACACTGTTCACAAGGTTCTATTTCTACCTTAATCCTCAATATCACAAAGGCATATTCTAATATCATTCTTTCACCTCAATGTCAATCATCAATCCTCAATCATACCAAAACAAATATGTTGACAGTGCACCATTAATCATCATTTATGGGGTTCTTATTCTCAAGTATTGGAACTTAAGGCAACCTCAATCATACTTTCACTAAAACACTATCTCAGCTTAGATCAGATTCAAGCTTAGTCTCAATAATTACCATATTCAATCCAACATGCTCATGGTATCACTAAGGTTCACCATATGTCATACCTCAAGACACTCAGGCCTCAAATCAAAGGATTTCAGATTCATATGATACTTCCTAAGAGATCACCTATCTCAAAATTTCTCTCTCCTAAGCATGCTTATCCTCAAAATTCAAATAAGATCAGGGGATCTAAATCATATCCTATCTCAATATCAAGAGCCATAACAATAGTAACAGAATCCACATTCTGTGTTATCTCGTCTATGCCTAAAGCCTCAACTCACGAGGGTCTGAAACCTTTTCCTTAGGATCCACTTCACTATTGCTCTATCTCCACATAACCAAAATCATATCAGTACAATATTTTGATATTGCCCAAACCTGGCTCTGATACCAAAAATTGTTACACCTCTACCAGCGTCGTCCTTTCAGGTGGCGGGTAGTGTGATGAAAATATTACTTAACATCATCATACATCAGAGTGTGCAGTGTAGTGGCAAAATGGTATGGGCATGGTATACTGATAATAAATTTCAAATCTTGGTTACAAATTTTAAACATAAGTGCATAATTTTTTTTTCCAAATATCTCCGAATAATCTACATCTGGTCTAGCATTTCCATTTGCTGACATCTGCTAGTTTGCCCTGGAAGCTATGTCCAATACACTGTATAGTTCACAAGTAGAAACAGAGGCTGGAATCCCAAAGGATCCCAGAGTAACATAATTAATCTCATATGCAAAGCATATACTGAGTATGCAAGCAACCACAATTAGGAAAGTAACATACCACAAAACATTCAGCACAATCACGCGCAGTAACATAAAAACAACATACCACATATGCACTGTTCACTGCGGAAGGACCGACAAGTCCTAAATAAATGCAAGATTGCTCAACAAGGCATGCCCCGAATCCACAGTTCTTGGAAAACCAACAATTATGGGACTCTAACCCAACATAACTAAATGCATATCACAATCATGGTAAAACATACTTACAAAGATATACAAGGCTATGAGATTAGAGTTACTACCTGGACACTTTTCTACTTCTCAGATTGGCTCCTAATCCTTGCATTGTCCCGGCAAATACCGAAACCTATTATCATATATTCATATACGGTGAATCACAACTTATCCAAAATTAAGATTGTATATCATACTAGGCCTAACATAAAGTTAAAGGCCCTCACTAACTTTAGGAGTTCATGTTTGCCCTTCGTACCAAATTTCCAGAATTTAACCACAACTTTGCAAACTTTATGATCTTATGTTCCAAGTTGTCTCTTAAGGCATTATTTTTCCCTTCAACAAGTTTGAATCCATTTTTAAACATTTAGGAACAACTCCCCTTAGTGTTTGAGGTTTCCAAATTACAAGAAAACAAGAAAAATCACCACAAATTACCAACAAGTCCAAGAATAACAATAACCAAGATAAGGTCACCTCTTACCTTGACTTTGGTTTGTGTTCTTGCAACTTCCTCTTTCTCCTTGGCACTTCAGTATTTTGGCCTCCTCTAGCAAAACACCATCCAAGAGTGTTTCAAGGGATTATAGAGTAGCAAGAGGGAAGATCTAGAAGGAATCATGACCATAGCACAATAACTCACATTAATCTTTAAGTTCCTTCTTCTTCATCTTCTTTGGATTTTAGATGAATTTCCTTCTTTCTTGGCCTCTTGTCTTGGATGATTTTAGCATGCAAAATGGAATTGTAAAGTGTCTTGAAATAGGTCAAGAAGCTACTTAAAAATCCCCAAGCCAAATGACCAAAGTGCCCTTACAAAATATCCTTTAAACTTGGCTTATTTTGCAAGTTTTTTTTTACTCTCTCTTCCTCCTTTAATATTGGCCAAATTTTTTGACCCTTAATCAAGAAGTTTTGTGCCTTTTAAATGCCTTTGGACTTTTATACACTAAGTCAACCATAAAGTCATCTTATGACATAAGAATGACATAGACCCATGCTTAAAGTCAAAGGGGTTTAACTACATGAACTTATGATCTTGCCATGTGTCTTTATTCTTGAAAACTCTTCCTATCTCTTTCTTTTTTTGGACGAATTTCACTCTTATTTGGGCATCAAAATCTGTCTTGGACAAGTGTCATTTTTTGTGCTTCATCCTCTCCTTTTGCCTCTGCCTATTGGCCAAATATTTTGGCATGTTAGCCAAGAATTGATGTCATCCATATGACATAAGCTTCCTTGCTTAGGTATTCCTCTTGCTTCCCTTTCATGACAAGTGTCACCTTGGGATTAGCTTGTTAACTTATCTCTTTGGCTTGTTGGACAAGAATATTATGTCATCAAGATGACATAATCAACCATGCTTAGGTGTGCCTCTTACATGTCATCTTGCTTTCCTACCATGACATATGCCACTTTCAACTACATAATGCATTAAATGCTTGTCACATCATGTCAAATCCATTTGACTCCTTAAACAAGCTTGGTATGCTTGGAGAGCAAGCCGGACACATGTCCAGACTAGAGACCGGTGAATTCCCCAAACTCAAGCGCTACGTGGTATGTCCTGATGCTACAACACAAAACTGATTTCGTACTCTGTAATCATGGAGGGGCACATGTCGTTTTTCTATTAGACTAACACAAAAGTAACTTTTTCTTTGTAATCGTGATAGGACATGTGTCACCTTTGTATTGGAACAACACAAAACCATGTCATCATTAGTCATGATGAGGGAACATGTGTGACCTTTCTATTTGGGCAATACAAAAGTAGCTTTTTCACTTGTCATGAAGAGATACATGTGGTGTATTCTTATTACGCCAACACAAAAGTTGTATCATTATTGGTCATCATGACTTACTTTATTAAATATAGTTTAATAAAACTACTTTATCGGTGCTCGCTTGGGGTCCTACTCAAGTTTTACTTAGGTTTGTGGCACGTATATAAAGACCTGCCAAATGACACCCATCTAGAGTGTATGTGTGAGTCTCCACATACTGGTTTCATTTCCTAAAAAACGTAGGGTACACCTATATGCCTTGGAAATGCCATGTGCACTACTATACTGGTACATTTTGCTCGATCAATCATCCCGTGCCTCATGACGTAGCTGGGTGATATCTTTCTACCAACCCAATGACACCGTATACCGACACTTTAATTCTATAGCCTATGCATACTAGGTCCTTTGCCCAGTATGGTCGTACCACATAGTCCCTGAGAGGCTTTTTAACTCTCAAACATCTAGGACTCTTCTCGAACTAGGCTTAGTCATCTACCTGATACAGGCTTATCTTCAAGTATCTAGGCCCAAAATTCAAGATGTTACAGCAACATTTATATGGTTTTGAATTTTTGATTTGAGGAGTTTGGTGTTTGTCTAAGTGGATGAGGTGCTTCTAGATTTTTCAAACCAATCGTGGAATTGCAATAAGGTAAGCATATATTTCAATTTAAACCCCTTGGTTCAAGGTTTTTTTGAGTTGTGGTGATACCTTGTTTTCGTTAGCCTCTGTACTAATGTGTATTGGTTAAATTTGCCTATTGCATGACTTTTATGCAAAGTTTCATATGGTTGAAAATGAAATTTTGTTTAATCATTGCAGAAATCTTTAACTCCTTATGGTCCTCATGAATTATTAACCTTAACTCATTAGGCTAATATCCGTAACTCTTTACGGTACTCATTTCAACTTGTAACAATTTATGATAATCATGAGTTTTAGGATTACCCATTAAAACAACTATTGGGGGTTAGGACTACTTGATAAAATGACTATTGGATTGATAATAATGAGTTTTAGGATTACTCATTAAAACAACTATTGAGGGTTTGGACTACTTGATAAAATGACTATTGGAAATTAGGATTACCTTAGATCATTCGAAGACTTCAATGTTGTTGATATCCTCTAATGTTGATCTATTTGGCTATCCCCCGATTGTAATGAGAATTCTTTCTTTTGATACTTCTCACTCTTTGGATGCTTGCTAGGCGATGGCAAGGTTGAGGTTTCCTTTTCTTGGGTTTTTGTCTTTTCTAGAAGATGGTGTTTCTTGGAATTAGGTTGAAGATAGGATGAACAAGATTGGGAACTTACCTTTTCTTGAATTGGTGGCACACACCAATCAAATTGGTGTCTTGTTACCAACGGGGGTTGGTACAAGTGGTAAGCAGCTTGTGTCGCTTAAGCAAGGTCTCAAGTTCGAGTCTTGTGAATGCAAAAAAGCCCCGCTGGGAGACTCACCCACCATAGCCAGGTGTGCGACCCGGGTCGGATTCGGATTAGTCAGGGCGAAGCTCTGGATACCGGATGGGCAACCAAAAAAAAAATTGGTGTCTTGTTTTTCTCTCTTGAAAAACGTCCAAGAAAAGGGGCACACAAAAATCAACACTTTATTAGAGTTTAACCCTAATTTAAATGCTTACAAGAAAGGTCTAATCCAATATTGAATTTGAAAATCCAAATAATTAAGAATCAAAAATTCATATGATGATGGTGATTAACTTAACCTTCAAGGGCTAAAATGAACTCTTGGAGATAGTATGGGCCTTTAGCTTCATGTTGGGCCTAATGTGATATTCAATCTTAGTTCTGAATAAGTTGTAATCCGTCATCTATGAATATGTGGTTATAGGTTTTGATATTTGTTCGGGACAATGAAAGGATAGAGAACCAATTTATGAATTGGTAAATCATCTAGGTAGTAACTCTAACTCCCACATATCATGTATGTATGTATATGTATGTTGAACCATGTTATGTGTTATGTGATCTGTTTGCAGTTGCTACAACATGAGAATGGTGATATGTGACTTCTGAATATTTTATACGCTACTATAAATTGTTTCCTGCATATGGTTAATTGTCATTTACCATTTATACATTCTATGTTAGATTAACTATTACTATGGGAACCTTCAAGATCTCAGCCCTTGTTACTACCTGTGTAATGAACATCTCACTATGTAACACCCCGAATTTCAGACTCTGAGAAGTGAGAATAAGCCTGAAATAGGCGGACGACTAGGCCCAGTTTGGGAAGAGTCCCAAGAAGGTCGGGGCATAGGAAGCCTCTCTGGGACTAAGTAACTCGGCCATACGGGCCGGTGAACCTAGTATCTTTGAAGCCGTGGAACTAAGGTACTAACGTAAAATGGGTACAGAAGATGTATACGGTGTAAGTCTGGTCAGAAAAGATGCCGCCCAACTATGTCCTGAGGTATAGGACACTCAGTTGAGCGAAAATATGCCAGAACAAGTAAGTATTTGGCATTTTCTGGGTAGTCATGGGAACCTTGCGTTTTTTAAGGAAACAAGAAGGGAAGAGAGAGAAAATGTGTATCTGGACCTAGAAGGGAAGGAAAAGTTAGTAGTAGTAGTGCTACGTCGGACACGTGGCATTTCGGGGTCAGAAGTAGGATTATCAGGTAGCACGCATTACGAGGTGGATCTGGGGTACTGGAATAAAGGTTTCTTGATCCCCAAGGTAGTATGCCCCGTCCACTTATGGTGCGGGAAAAGTAATCGATGATCCGGCCCACACAAGTCCGGTTGAAGGGCACGCATCACGAGGTAAGGTGGGACCTAAGAACCGGGAGTCGAGCGGGGCCGGACAGATTTCCGAGTCGTGCCCAGGCCAGGACACCGATAGGGGCGAAATTCCATTGGGCCCGGAGAGGAGAGAGAAAATATCTTGTCATGTAATTATGAAGAGAGAATGTCACATCAAGTCATTATGATGAGAGAGAAAGAATAAAATAACGGATTAATGGACCACATATTTGAATCGATGTGACAAGGTGAAGGACAAGTAATTATGACTAATTATGGCATATCTTGGGCAGATTTCGTGGACCCCACTACCTTGGAAGAAGAACGACGCAAAATGACCATTTTGCCCCTACATCTTAAACCTACAACTAAGGCCACCTAGGGGCAAAATTGGAAACCTATTTTTGGCATGGGAAAACGTTATTTTCTGAACATGGAATGCCCTAGAACCCTTCTAGAAGGTCTGATTTCGTGGGCCCCTTGCTTTGGAAGGTGAACAAGGCAAAATGACCAATTTAGCCCTAACCCTAAAACATACAACTAAAAATATCTAGGGGCAAAGTTTGGAACTTGGGGCCTATAAATAGGACACTCCCCTTGGCCATTTTCTGCTGCATATTTCGTGCTCATGGTGAGGGAGGAAGGATTGGGCAGCAAGGTCTTGGTCCAAGGAGAAGAAGAAGGCACCCGCAACCGACATCCCGAGGTAAGCCCCTAACCGACAACTTGGAATCCTTGCTTCTGCCCTATGGTGATTTTCGTGGAGTTGCAGTAGTATTTTGGTATCTTTGAGGTTTCCATCGAGTCCAGAAGGTGCTTTTTTGTGGGGACATGTTGGATCACCTTTTTCCAAACCCTAAAAGCTTAAGTCTTTGTTATACGAAAATCTGTCGGTTCTTATGGTTTCTGGGCAGTGTGTGTTAATCGGTAGTTTTGAAATATTAAATGAACTTCGTTTGATCTGAAATTTTACATGGTGAAAGTAGACATCCTGAGGATGATTTTTATATAATATTTTGTGTCATTTGGAGTTTCCAACCGAGAGATATTGTAAGTTTAAAATGACCTAAAAACCTGGACTCTGTCTCGGACCAGTGGCTACGTTTTAAGAATATAGAAAGGCCTCGAACCCAGATGGCTTTGTTAATTATTTTTATGGTAAAATAGACATTCTAAGGGTTAAAAGGCCACTGATTTCATGTCGATACGATTTTTCTAGAATTTATTAAAAATCGAAAAAGATGGGTCAGCGTTTCTGGAAAATTCTGAAGTTAGGCGAAATTATGGATCTTGAAGTCAAAGTTTGGATATATGACTAAAAGCTTGATGTTTGGTGGTAACTAGGGTGTTTTAACGTGGGGACCCTATTTTCAACGTCAAGGGAAGAGTTTATTATTTCGAGGCTTGCCAGGTAGTAACTGTAAACTTACATACTCTATGTGGCTCTTGTATGTTTTGTGTTATCATGATTGTGGATGTAGGCTAGGTAGTAGCTATGGGACTCATGTCCTATGGTGGCTACCGAGGCCCGAGGTATGCCGGCTAGGTAGTAGCGGTAGAGGCACTACTGAGGCCGTGGCATGTGGGCTAGGTGGATCTGTGTGACCGTGTGTTCACAGTGAAGGTGAGGCCCGTGGCATGTGGGCTAGGTGGATCTGTGTGACCGTGTGTTCACGAGGTGAAGGTGAGGCCCAAGGTATGTGAGGCTAGGTGGAACCTATATGATGTGTGTTTATAGGTATCCCTCGAGGCCCTAGGCTAGGGGTTGGGGTCGCTCGACGACTGCGAGGCCCGTTTTGCGCGCGGTTCCGGGGCTTGTCTTGACCGAGGCGGTCCCCGGAGTACATGCCATGTTTATGTTTGAGTTCCCGATTGTGATTTACATTACATGCATTGCATACATATTGTATATGAGTTTAACAGTTACTCGGGGTTCAACTTTGAACTCGGTCCGGGCTTAAAAGATACGGCGTAAGTTAGTAGCGGCTGGAGGTCTTGAAGAAGATAGAGCTCGCAACGGAAAGACGAAGAAATAGAGGATACCCGGTTAATTCCTGTACTTCTATAATTGGAACGAGTGTATAATTATACTCACTGTTTAGTCTTTATTTTGGACGAATGTACCCTTAACGCTATGTGGACTACTTTATGTAATTGTATGTACCTTTACCAGTATAATGCAAGTTGTCCAAATCGATCCAATGCTCTGTCGCGCGTACTCTGATATAAATTTAAAGTGACAATTTATCTAAGGAAAGATAATAAGTGATGAGGATCCTCTAACCCGCCACCCGAAAGGGCGAGGCCGGTAGGGGTGTAACACACTAGACGTAGCTCCTAGGGCAAGGCGGTGGATACCGGCAATTGAAGATTTCATATTAAGGCAAGGGCAACTATTAGTTGTATATACTAATTTTTTTAATAGTACTTTTAGAATTTGTACAACTATCAGTAGGGTATTACAGCTGCACTCTACGGTACTTCACTCGGCACTTTACTTAGTCCACTTGACTAGTCAGCCCCTTTGGTCAGAACTTTTTGCAGGTAGCCTTTTCTGATCAGAATTCTTTGCAAGTAGCTCTCTCTCGGGTTGGTATACTTTATTTAATTCTACCATCTCATCTGGGGTCATTCTGTAGGGACCTCAATATTAGTCCAGCCTTAGGTATAGTCACAAATTCAGTTTTCCCTATTGGGTATTTAACCCACTGAATTCAGGGAATCTATTAGCCACTAGCATATCTACAATTATCTGTCTCAATCATGAGACCATAACCCGTGGCTACTGTGGTTCTCGCTATATCTTGGTTCCATTGAGGAACATGTTAGCTACCATATTTTGATGATCACAATTTCTGAGTCATTGAATTAAGAAAGCTTTGTTTGAAATGGGGATTGCTCGAGCAAAGATAAGATCATGCCTGAGCATAACTGATCTAATAAGTTGTTTAAGCATTTCAGGGAAGCATGCTTGAGCAACATCGGGCTCAAGGGAAAATCTGTCTAACGCCATACTCGAGCACAATAGATAGGGCTGCCCAAGCATTATGAGCACATTGGAGTCCTGCTCGAGTAGGAGTTTCAGCATGCTCGAGCACCATCAATCTGAACAGAGAAATAGCAAGGTAAAGTAGTCATGCCCAAGCAAGGTAAGAAAGCATGCTCGAGCAGGCATAAAGAGGTTGCTCGAGCAGATTCGAACAACTTGTCTTCTCGTCTCTGTATTGCCCTTGCCCGAGCAAGCTCTGCTGGTTTGCTCGAGCATTGGCGATGGGCTTGCTTGAGCATGGGATTTTGCCTGCTCGAGCAATGACGATAAAGATTAGTTTCAAAAGCCTTCAAAGACGATTGCCCGAGCATACCTCTGTGCTTTGCCTGAGCATTGACAAAGTGATGGGCTTGCTCGACATGGGATTTTGCTTGCTCGAGCAACGACGATAAAGATTAGTTTCAAAAGCCTTCAAAGACGATTGCCCGAGCATACCTCTGTGCTTTGCCCGAGCATTGACAAAGCGATGGGCTTGCTCGAGCATGGGATTTTGCCTGCTCGAGCAACGACGATAAAGATTAGTTTCAAAAGCCTTCAAAGATGATTGCCCGATCATACCTCTGTGCTTTGCCCGAGCATTGACAAATTGATTAATCTTAAGAGTAGCTTGCCCGAGTAGACCTTATCCCTTGCTCGAGCAATGGGTGACTTGCTCCTTTAAAATTGCTCTCTCATCACTTACTCGAGCACACAACTTGATCATGCTCAAGCAAGGTCACCCCTGTTTTTCAAATCCTCGACTTCGTAATTCTTAAATCATTCTATGTGATTCAATTTCTTCATGCTACTTCTCATTACTGGTTCTAATTACGTTTAATGAGTTTGGTTATAAGTTTCAGATGCCTTTGTCATGGATTAACCGCAAATTTACATAAAGCAAATTATGTGTCAGAAGCATTAAATGCAGTTGCCGAAATCGGTGATAATCTCGGTAACCAATACTCTGATCAAAGTATAGCTTCCACTGTTATTCTGCCTGCGCATTAAATGCTATTTCACAACGAGCAAAACAGAAGGAATAAAGAGAATGTCGACACTGCAAATCTACCTGGAGTATTTAAACGACAAAAGCCTTACTAGAAGCTTCATCTCTCCAACGGATACATTCCAGACTGTCAATGGCTATTCTTCGAGCTTCATCAACGGTCATTAATTACAACATCTATAAATAGTCGAAGCATTGAATTTGCCACCTACCGAAAGGCTGTGCGTTCAATTTGAACTAATTGTAATTTGTTGTTTCAACTATTTCATTAATATCTTCGAATATTCATTGTTCTTCAGTGTTCATTTATTATTCACTCGTGAGGAGTTATTTAAACACTTACTTATTCCATTTTCAGTGTAAATCTTAAGGTTGAGGATCCTTAAGTGTGGGTGTACTATTACAACTTTTAACGGGGAGTGAGTCTGAGTGATAGGATAATCCTGAGTTACAAAGTGTGTAATTGTACTTGTTCTTGAAGTTTTAGTGGAAATCTTAAGGTGTGCTTGGGGACTGGATGTAGGTTAAAGTGTTAGACCAAACCAGTATAAATCGCTCTGTGTTCATTTCTCTTTGTCTATTTTACTCTGCTTACTGTCGTGTGCATCTCGCGAAAAGATTTTTGAGATCACCTATTCACCCCCCTCTAGGTGATATTCCACCTTCAGAACAAACTCTCAATAATTCTTTTTAAGGGAATATGCTGAGATTAAGATCTTTCCCTATGCTAGATCAACAACTAGCAACTTCCAGATACCTCATACACATTTGTACTAGATTCTAGTGCCTTAATTCATTTTGATCAATCGGTACCATATTCTAGTACCTCAATTCATCCAAATCAATCTATACAATATTCTAGTACTACAATTCATTTAGGTCAATTCAAACGCCTAAGGAATCAAATCAACTATCAGGTTGGATTCTTAGGTTATAGTTCAGTTGGTAGCCCTCTGGATGCCTATCCAACGTTTAGTTTCATCAACCTAATTCTGAAACCTCGACCATACCCAATAAGCATGCTAGAATCATCATGATTCATAGCTTCTATTATATCCTCGTAACATTAAGGCATTATCCAAAAATATTCCCAAAGAAACAGCCATCAAATTCACGATTCAACTTTTAGAACCTACACATCAGCTGAACCGAGGAATCATGTTTCCTCAACAATACCCATCATACAAGCTAGGATTGTGATTCACAATTCCTAGTCTAATCCTCGAAACATTTGAATAATTCTCACAACATCAACATTATTCATGAGGTTTTAATTTTACCTCAATCTTCAATATCACAAAGGCATATAATAAACATCATTCTTTCACCTCAAAGTCAATCATTAATCATACCCAATAAACATGCTGACAGCACAACACTAATCACAAGGTTCATACTTTCATCTCATGTATTGGAACCATCATGCAATTTTAGTTACATTTTGACCTAAGCACTATTTCAGCTTATATCATATTCAAGCTTATCCTCAATCTTTACTATATTCATTATAATATTCTTGTGGCATCCTTAAGGATCATCATATTTCATACCTCAAGATACTTCCCAGGGGTCACCCATCCTGTGATTTTTCTCACCTAAGCATGCTTAACCTCAGAGTGCCTATAGGATCTGGGGTATTAGTGCTAGTATGATTCCATATATCATTGGGTATCGACAACTTATATATGCACTAATCCTTGTACAACATATTTGCCTCCCCAGAAATGCTAATAAGTATTGTCCCCACAGGCAAACATGAACAATACCAGCGCCTTAGTGCAACTCCCCTAGGTATTTCTGTAACACAAAGTGGGGATATAAATCATATCCTAACTCAACATCAAGAGCCCTAGAGTTAGCAATAAAACCCATATTCTTTGCTATCTCATCTCTCTCTAGAGACTTAACTCACCGAAGCCTGAACCCTATTCCTCAAGGTATATATCATGATTGCTTTGTTCCCTATTACTATATAATCAAAATCATATCAGTATGCTATTCTGTTGCCACCAGAATTGTTTGCTCTAATACCAAATGTCATACCCTTTAATATTATGAGAATAATCAGAGTAATAATGCACAACTTAGTAAGCGAACAGAAATAACAGAAATATATTGATATATGATACTTGATTACAAAACAGGAATCTCCAAAGGATACATACACATTATTTACAAATTCTAAAGATTATTTCATTACAATATAACAGATAACCAACAGTAACCCTTGGCCTAATCCAGAATCTTCATTTTTCGATATCCTCCACCTTTTCCTGGGAGCCACGTTCACTATGTTGTTCATTTCACAAATAATGACAAGGTCTGGGATTCAAATGAATTCCAGAGTAACAGTTAATCTCATATAAAATGCATGCATAGTACATGTAATCAACCAACAAACAACGTATACAGCATTCAGAGAAAACATATCACATGCAGTACTGACTGTAAACAAAGGACCACATGATCCATTGGGCATCGACCCATATCCCTTGAATGCTAAACAGGTTTCATGACCCAAGGACCACTGGTCCACTAGGCCCTGAAAGTGGAGCAAATCACCAAGAGGGGGTGAATTGGGGATTTTAAAATTCTTTTCGAGTTACTCTATTTTCGAATATTAAAACAGAGCTGAACAAAGAATAAGAGAGGAAAGCAAGACACAAGGAATTTATACTGGTTCGGTCCAATCTCTTGACCTACGTCCAAATTCCCGACACTCGGGATTTCACTATCTCAATTGATTACACACTCTGTAACTCAAGAGTAATTCTCTCACTAGAACTTTCTCCCCCTTACAAGTTGCAATCAATAACCCAATCTCCAAGTCCCCAGACTTGAGATACTCACAATAAATGATTTACAATCAATGAACTCTTTCTAAGAGTAGATAAAGATAAACACTGAAGATCAATGTATCAAAAGATACTTTACAAGTGAAAACTAAAAGAGTAGTTGGTAAACTTAAATGCAATTTGTTTTCAGCATTGGTTGTAGAGAAGAATTGAATGCAGCTCTATTTATACTAAGAGAGCATTAAATGACCGTTGTAATCTTCAATATAACCGTTGCCTTCATTAGACAAGGATTAGGTTAAGCTTTGGTCTTCTTCTCTGTCTACTCTTTGGTTAATCCAGTTGTACAGATGTTTATGCTTAACTTCTTGACTTTTGATTTGTTGGAAGAGCATCTACTGGATATGGAAAGGAAACATTAATCCCTTTGCAATGTGTGGAGAATGATTGTCCAAAAGGTGCAAGTTTTCTGAACGTTGCATTTAATGTGTTGACATCACTTTTTGCTTTAGTTCAAATCTTCATTTAATATCCTCTAAATCATCTGAAACTCACTAACAAAGTGGTTAAACATAGCTAGGAATATTAATGATTGATGATAGAAAGTATTAAGATCAAACAAGAAGGTTTCACAAATTTGTCATATTAGAATTTCAAATTCTGCGACATAAACTTGAGTTTGTTCACCAAAACTGGAGTTTGTCATTGTGCACTAATAGCAAAACTTGAGTTTTCAAATCATAACTTGAGTTTCCTTTGTCTAGAGAGGAATGTCGCGATTTTAGCTTTGGGACATATTTTTGAATGGAATTCAAAACTTGAGTTTCCATTTACAAACTCGAGTTTTGGACTCTTGACATGTAAAATGAATTTTAGTCCAAAACATCAAAACTGGAGTTTTCATTCTAAGCTGGAGTTTTAAAAACATTGAAAATGAGCAAAGTTCTCGACTTGACCAAAACTCAAGTTTTCATTTAAGTATGAAAACCTTGAGAAATCTATGCCAAGTCAAAACCGGAGTTTTCTATGAAAACTAGAGTTTCCAAAAACTGGGTAAAACTTGAAAACTCTCTGCTAAGTGTAAACTCGAGTTTCCAAACCAAAACTCGAGTTTTCTCAAAACTTTGGAAAACTTAGAAAACTTATGGCAAACTGAAAACCAGAGTTTCCATATCAAAACTAGAGTTTTCATAGGTTCAAAATGTTGAAGACTCTTTGTATGACCAAAACTCGAGTTTCCAAATGAAAATTGGAGTTTTGTCTTCTTCAAAAAGTATTGAAGAGTCTCTGTATGATGGAAACTCGAGTTTATCTCAAGATGAAAAAATTGGAGTGCTTTCTATAAGAACAAAACTCGAGTTTCCTATGAAGACTGAAGTTTTGCTTAGTTCATTAAAATTGAGCTACTCTCTGTCAAGTCAAAACTCGAGTTTGCCTTTGACAGTAAGTTTTTCAACTTACCAAAGACAAACTTCAACTTGTGTTTACAATTGTCAGTTATCATCAAAACACATAGAGAACTAACAGGCCCTACTACCTACCACGTGGTCATAACACATCATGTGAAGGTTCACACATGCATATATAGCCTCATTTAGTATATGAGAGAAGAGTTACTACCTGAACTCTTTTCCAATTCTCGAATCAGCTCCTAATCCTTGGTCATACCGGGCAAATGTCAAATCCCATAAGTACACATATTCATGGACAGCAGGTTATTATTTACCCAAAGGGTTGGTTATTTCTTAATGTTATTGCACTAAGCTCAATGAGTAACTAATAGGCCTACATTAACCTCAAGTACTTATTTTAACCCTTGAAAGTTAACTTTACCACTAATTTCCTTTTCTTTCTCATTTTCGGGTAAAAGTCAAAACTGGAAAAATTTTCAAGCAACTTTGAAAATTCACATCTTTATGTAGAGATGTCCAATTGCCGTGATTCCAAAGGCTATGAGACCCTTATTAAGTATAGTTTTAGTTAAAAACATTGTTCTTAGCCAATTGGACGCACAACATTCTAGAATTACAATTCACTGGACATTGCCCTAAAAACTTGCCAGTTTGACATGACAAACTTCAAAAAAATTTAACTGCTTATATACAGATCCAATTGACCTTTGTGACCTATCAAATTAATGCTCGACAAGTTTAATTTTATTCTAGAAAGTATCATGGTCATTGGAAAACATTTGTTTACCCAAAAACACAAAACATTTAGACTGCCTCCGAAAAAAGAAATCTGGCAGCACTATTACTTTATCTTTAACCTTTGGGTTTTCAATCCAACCCTTCTAAAATCATGTTCACAACCTAATACCATAAAATTTTATGTGTAGAATCCATTTGTAACCTCGAATTTAACAAAATCTAATCCCTTGCCCAGGAACTTGTTTGGCCGAACCTTCAGGTTTCTTGGCCAAAAATTCTGTTTTCTCTACAAATGCTTCGGGGATCGATTTCTCATCTATATCTCACACAAATTTTCATTCTAAACTCATTAGAAGCACTAAAACTAACAAAATCACACTCCTTCATGCTTAAACAATTACAGACCAAAAATCATGCCACCACAATAACTTGTGAAATCCTCAAGATATTCAGTTCAAAATGAAGCTTATACATACCTCTATTCGATTCCATAACCGGTTCTTTATTTTAACAGTACCTTGACAATGTAGATGGAACCAAACACCTATAATCAGGAACCCAAAACTATAGAAATGTTGCTCTTACTGAGAGGAACGACATTAGGGACCTCGGGAGACAGAAACGCTAAATCGGAGGTGAAATCGGTGCCAATCTTCCTCCTCTCTTCCTTCATCTCTCACCTCTCTCTCTCTCTCTCTCTTAGTTTCACCCATTCTTTTCTCTCTCTAGCTAAAAATAGTGTGGGGAAAGGGAAAGAGAAATGTCAATAGGCTTGTTAAACCAGCCAGAGAAAAAGGTGAGGTGGCGACCTTACTGAGCAAGCCAGAGGGGCGTGCTTGGCCAACAAGTCAGGGGGAGGGATGAGTTGGCACCATATATGTCTGTAGTTGGCATCTTGTTGGGCAAGCCAGGAGGAGGTGAGGTGGCATCTTGTTAGATGGAAATAAATTTTGTGGGTCTCACACCTAACTAATCCCATTTGATCCTCCTTAACCCTCTACAAGACTTTTATTCGCAACTTGGTCCTTTACCCTCTTACTTGCAAATATTGGATAGGTATTAGAAATAAATTCTTAATTTCATATAAGGATTTCTCTTCCTTAATTAGCTTCTCTAAGTCTAGTTGAGTGGCATGAACTACGAGGAAAAGTGTAACCAGAAAAAAGTAGCTGAGCGGGACCAGTTAGGGTTTTTCCAAGTCGGGCCTTGTCCCTGGACATAGAGAGAGAGCAAAATTTGGTAGGCCATAGGAGAGAGAAAGTTAACTTGGAGGGCAAGAAAAAGGTCATATCAAGTAATAATGAGGAGAGAGAAAATAAAATAATTAGGATTAATCTGGACCACACAATTTGAACCTGATATGACAAGAGAATGACAAGCAATTATGACCCCACATGGATCATTAATGGCACATATTTGGGCAGATTTGGTGGTTCCCAATGTCTTGGAGAAAAAGCAGTGTAAAATGACTATTTTACACCCGAAGTGATATTTTATTTACCGGACAAAAACCTACCCTTAATAACTCCAAAAAACTAACATCGGGGAAATTTGGAAAATCTGATTTTAGGGCTAAAAAGCAGCACCCATCTTCCAAGAATTCTCTAGAATTCTTGAGAATCAAGTCAAGGAATTATATCTTAATTTGAGACATTCTTCCAACCAGTGGATAAATAACCGAAATTGGACAATAGCCGTAACCCTTAGAGTCTATATAAGGACACTTCCCCACCCATTTTCCACCTGCTAAGGACGAGCTCAAGGAGAGGGTGGAGAGGGTCCAGCTGAAGGTTTTGATCCAAGGGAAGAGGAGGACACACGCAACCGAAATTCCAAGGTAAGCCCCTAACCGACAACTTGGAAATTCTTGCTTCTGCCCTATGAAGCTTTTCGTGGAGTACAGTAGGATTTTCATATTTTTGAGGTTCTCATTGAGTCCAAAACGTGATTTTGTAAGGGGACAAGTAGGATCACCTTTTTCCAAACTCGAAAAGCTTAAGTTTCTGAACAACGTAAATCTGCCGACTCTTGCATTTTCTGGGCAACGTGTGTTAATCGGTGGTTTTAAAATAGTAAATAAATTCCGTTTTCTTTCAAATTTTACATGGTGGAAGTACACATCCTAAGGATGATTTTGATATTATATTTTGCGCCATTTTGATTTTCTAACCGAGATTTATTTAAGATTGAAAATGACCTAAAAACCTAGATTCTGTCTCAGACCAGTGGCTAAAGTTTGGGAATAAGGAAACGTTTCGAACCAAGATGACTTTGGTAATTATTTTTCCTATAAACTAGATATCCTAAGGGTTCCACGGCCACTAATTTCATGTGAATAAGATGTTTCTAGAATTTATTAAAAATCATAAAAGTTGGGTCAACGTTTCTAGAAAATCCTGGTGGTGAGCGAAATTCATGAAACTTAAAGTAAAGGTTGTATATGTGAATGAAAGCATGATATTTCGTTGTTAACTAGGGAAGTAACACGTGTGGAGCATAGTTCAAAAACCAAAGAAGAGTTGGCTATTCGCGAGGAGTGCTAGGTAGTAATTGTTGACTTGCATACTTTATGTTGCTCTTGCATGTGTGTATTATCATGATGTCGGAGTTGGACTGTAACACCTAGTGGACTGTGTGTCCTTGGTTTGCTGCTGAAGTCCAAGAAATACATATCAGGCTGTGGTGCCTATTGGACTGTGTGTCCTTAGGTTTCCGTTACAGTACTAAGGGCATGTATATCGGTATATGAGGTAGGTAAGTGTGTTCATACCTCAGGAGGGGTCGGTAAGGGACTGCAGCGCTGACTACCAAGGTCCTTAGCGCTATGATACAGGGACCTTGTCTTGACTAGGTGGTCTTAAAGTTTATTGTGCCAGAGGCAGATCTATTTTTATTGTGCCGAGGCAGATCTATCCTTATTGTGCTAGAGGCAGATGTATACATGTCAGTATTGTGCCTGAGGTAGATTTATTTCCTGGTTATGATTTGCATTGCATACATATTGTATTTGAATCTAACAGTTACTCTGAGGTTCAACTTTGAACTCCAGACCATTTTGGAGATACAAGGGTAAGGTAGTAGCGGCTGGAGGACTTGAAGGTAGGGCTTAATGTGGAAAGACGAAGAAATAGAGGATGCCCTGTTGCTTTTTGTACTTTTATATTTGGGATGACGGTATGATTTATATTCACTTTTTATTATTTATTTTGGACGATTGTACCCTTAACCCTATAGGATTACTTTATGTTTTTGTATGTAACTTTACCAGTATATTGTAGTTGTCCAAACCGATCATATGCTCTGCCGCGCACACTCTGATGTTCATTAAAAGGGAATGGTTATCAAAGAAAAGGTATTAAGGAAAAGGATCCCTCTAACCCGCCACCCTAAAGGGTGAGGCCGGTAGGGGTGTAACAGTAGTAGAAGGTGAGAATGGAAATCCGAATAGAGATAGAGTTAATATGCCCGTACAAATAGGAGTTCATGATGCCATTATGGAATTTGAGATTCCTAACCTAGAAGGACTGAGTTGTGGAATTGCTTCACCAGATATAACTGCACCTCAGTTTGAATTAAAGCCTGTTATGTTCCAAATGTTGGAGACATTAGAACCGTTTAGTAAGATCTCAACAAAAGATCCCCATTTTCATCTAACAGTATTTGTGGAAGTCTGTGATGCCTTCAAGCTTATAGGAGTTGCGGAAGATGCTCTGAGGATTAAATTGTTCCCATTTTCACTCCGAGATAAAGCAAGGTCCTAGCTTAACACTTTTTCAGCTAATTTAGTAACCTCTTGAACTGATCTGGGTGAAAAGTTTTCACTGAAATTCTTTCCTACAACCAAGAATGCCAAGCTTAGAACTGATATCATTGGCTTTCAGTAGCACGATGGGAATCCACATATGAAGCTTGGGAAAGATTTAAAGAGTTGCTGAGATAAGTGTAATCATTTTCTCTGAATAATCACAATAAACAGAGAGTTTTATGCCTCTAAACAATACTCTTCTCATTATTTCCTAATGGTATATCATCACAACTACAGTATTATTTTAGAATTCCACAATGAAAGATATTACTTTTAGAATGAATGTTAAGATGATACATGATACAAATTTGCAAAGATTGAAGCAATATTTGCCCACTAAGAACTAACTAGTGATCATCAAATAACTGAATTTTGAGAGATAAGCAGCAGAATCTGGTCATGTAAGTTGCTATTGGTAACAAGGACACCGCCTGAAGGGAATATAATCCTGCGGCCAATTTGATCTGCAGACAGATCTATTTCTTTACCTTCCCAGTCAGTGACCTAACCAATATGTAAACTTTCTCATCAACAACAAAACTAGAAAAAAAACATTCGAAAAGATTAAGGGGCAGAACGAAAGGTATAACGGGAAGTCAAGCAACAAATAATGATGGGAAACATATGCAAGTAATAAGAAATTATGAAAATAAAAGGGGAAAAAATCAAATATCATTTTCAATTGCGTAATAGTTCGTTATTTTAACAACAGTAATTGAATTTTTAAATTGTTCAATGTTCCATAACAAATGACTTTATAATAAAGCATAATTTTACTTGGTCCTCCAAAGAACTTAAGAGGGTTATGATAAAATCCATCATAGAACAACCTCGAGAGAGAGACTTATTCAAAGTGAGACAAAATTAATTAGTACATTACCTAAGGTAGAACTTCCCATTTTCAGCCACAGAAAAATATCATGGGAACAACAAACCAAAAACACCACATTATTAAGGGCCTGTTTGCTTCCGCTTTTAAAAATAGTTTTTTTTTTTTTTTTTCCAAAAAAAAAAAAAAAAAAAAAAAAAGCAGAACCAAACAGGCCCTCAATAATGTGGTGTTTTAACTTGTTGTTTTGATTAATTGTTATTTTATTATCAAGTTTGATATTTAATATATCTTAGGATTAGAAATGGATATAAATTATATCTTAGTTATTTTGATTTGATTGGATTAAATTATATTCTAGGGTTAGCTATAGGTTTGCCTACCTATATGTAATCTCTTTTATTCATAGATTTAGAATAATATTTTATGACAAATGCTCCTGCTGTTTACGGGGGGAGAAATGTAACACCCCTACTTTTGTAAACGATGTACAAGTATGAATTAATGAAATAATGAGAAGCTTTTGACTACAATTTGAATTTTTTTTCTTCTGTGACATATTACATTAATTACTTTGGGGACTCTGAGGTAATGAACCAGTCACTACAATTGAAGTTAAATTTCAAACCAACAAGTAGGACAACAAGAGAGTTGTCGTGCAATAAAACTAGGGCAAACAAAGACCTGTTGACTTGTCAATCATTAAGTGCCTAAAGGTCATTAGGGAACAAATTATTGGACCCTTGACAAGCCCGAAATTTTGCCAACCACAGTCAAGAAGAAAACAATGATAATCGCACTTTGACTTGAGAATGAACTAAGCTAAGCTTATATCACCAGAATGACATAAGCTGGCATAATGAGTGGGAGATAAGGAGCATTAATAGGACATAAAATCCTTCCCTACAAGACATGTGGCGCCGGCCAAGAAGGGAAGAGGAAGAGATCAAGCATAAAAATCACATGTAGGAATAAAAAGTTAAAGGTAATTATACTAGGAGGACACGTGGCATTCAGGGAATTAATGGTTGACTTTTGTGGGCAAAGTACAAGGCAATCATGAGGTTTTAAAAAGTCAAATTCCTTGCTCTCCAAGGAAGAAAATTTTGACCAACCATAGTCAAGGAAAAGAGCAGCTGATTTAACCTACGTATAAGCCCAAAAAGAAGGTCCAAACCCTAGGGAAAAATTAACCGATGAAAGGGAACCAACAAGGATCAATTAGACACTTCTTTTTGAAGCAATTTGAGACGAAATTTAACCCCTCCGTTAGCCACAAATGGCTTGACATATGAGGAACAAGGAGAGAAGAGAATGACTTGTAGGGTAAGCCAAGCCTCAATAAGGGGGAATTAAAAGTCAAAGTTTGAAGAAGAAGCTAGTCAATTGGTACCACACATTAGAAGTCAAATTTGAATCAAATGGAACAAATATTTAGGCTGCCCAAGTGGATAAAATGTCGCCACACACATGATTGCGTCTGTTATCCACACATCAGACCCTACAATAGTCACAAGTTAGAGTTCAGGTCAGCTGCTTGTGTGTTCTTGGGCTATAGTTCTCAGCATCACGGATATAAAGTATTGACATGACTACTGGGAGGATTTACATATCTCGTTATGTGACCTTCGATGAGTCAAAATTTCATGCTACAGGTACTCAGTTTAGTGTTAAATCTCATACCTCTCTTCAGTCACCTCTTTCTTCTACTGATTTTTCATCTCTTCAGTCCTCTCATGTTTCACAACAACCCTCTTCCCTCCATACACGACTACCCGTCCTTCATACTCCAGTAACTCCCTTACCTTCGTTCTCCTCTTCACCAATGGTCACTGACTCTAGACCTGTTCTACCCTTACCTTCTTCTACAACCAGTTTTGTCCCACCACAACCTTCCCATCCTATGATCACTAGAGGTAAAGCCGACATTTCCAAACCAAAAGCCTACTCTGTCTGCACTGATATTCTCCCTCCTAATACCATTAATGAGGCTCTTACTGATTCTGCATGGCGTCAAGCCACTCTTGATGAATATAACACTCTCCAGAAATTTCATACATGGGATGTAGTACCCTTGCCTTCTCATCGACATCCTATTGGGTGTAAATGGATTTGGAAAGTCAAGACCAATGTTGATGGTTCTCTTGCTAAAAGAAAAGCACGGTTAGTTGCAAAAGGGTTCTCTCAGGCGGCAGGAATTGACTATGTTGATACCTTTAGCTCGGTTGTGAAAGCTGCCATTGTTCGGATTCTACTCACTGTAGCTATTTCTTCTAATTGGAAGCTACGTCAACTGGATTTTAACAACGCCTTCTTGAATGGCGATATACATGGAAGCACCTCCTAGATTCTCTCTTGGTTCACCTATAGATGGTAGACCATTGGTGTGCAAATTACGCAAGTCTACATATGGGCTAAAACAAGCCCCTAGAGCTTGGTTTCAGAAGTTGCACTTAGCTCTATACACACTTGGTTTTGTTGCTTCTAAGTTTGACCCATGCTTGTTCATCAGGAAGGACCAGCAAAGTGTTGTCCATTTGATCCTCTATGTTGATGATATAATTATAACTGGATCTAATGATGGTGAGGTGCAACGACTTATTGCTGCCATGAGTAATCTTTTTTCCTTAAAAGACCTTGGGTCACTTTCTTATTTTCTAGGCATTGAGTTTCATCACACTCCACATGGTCTTCTTTTGTCCCAACGGAAATTCATTCTTGCTCTCCTTAAGGATGTCAATTTTCTCAGTGCAAAACCTCAAGTTACACCTATGGCTACAAATATTCAACTTACTTCCACCGATGGCAGTTGTCTTTCTGATTCAAAGCTTTATCGCAGTATTCTTGGCAAATTGCAATATCTCTGTTATACCAGACCAGAACTTGCCTTTGCTGTCAATCGTCTGAGTCGTTATCTTCAAAATCCTCGGGCACCCCATTGGGTTGGAGTCAAGCATATTTTACGCTATCTTGTAGGTACAGTTAATTATGGCCTTCTTCTTCGTCCACTGCCTCACCTACATGTTCAAGCTTTTGCAGATTCAAACTGGGCCACCAATAAGGAAGATAAACATTCGGTAAGTGGCTATTGCACATTTCTCGGCACAAACCCTGTCACCTGGGTTTCCAAGTGTCAGCCTGTCGTGTCTCAGTCAGCAACCGAAGCCGAATATCAAAGCCTTGCTGATGCTTCATTTGATGTTGTGTGGGTCATGAAGCTTTTACAAGAAATGCATGTTCCAAACACTGAAATACCTGTGGTCTGGTGCGATAATTCAGGAGCCATTGCATTGGCTTCCAATCCTGTACTTCATGCAAAAACTAAGCATGTGGAGATTGATCTTCACTTCCTTCGTGAGAAAGTTGCAGCCGGCCAACTTCACATTGGATATGTTCCCTCTCATGATCAAGTTGCTGATGTGCTGACCAAGCCGCTGGGAAAAACTATGTTCATTCCTTTCCGAGATAGGCTAAATGTTTTACCTCTCGAACAGCAAAAATAAGTAGCATAAGGAGTATTAGACTATTGAATATTACTGTTGTTATTGAATATTACTGATGTGTCCAGCTGGCATAGATCTGTTATGTCATTTGTTAAGAAGTTAGGAATTAGTTCCAGCTGTTGAGATTAGATACACGTGTACGACCCACTTGATATACGATAGTCTTTATATACATCAGATATGCCTCAATGGCCAATACACACCAAGGACCATGGGACAAAAGGGTTACATGGATAACTCACATAACAAAAGGACACATGAAGGACTTATGGATTAAATAAAAATCTGCCCATATGGTTCAGATTTGTGCCACCTTATGAGTCAGCCAAGGGAAAATATGAAGCTTGGAGAAGAAGTAAAAGGAACAAGCTATTAACCACAATACACCCTTTGGACCATTGGATAATAGC
The DNA here is from genome assembly GCA_019022655.1 of Acacia acuminata. Lineage (NCBI taxonomy): Eukaryota > Viridiplantae > Streptophyta > Magnoliopsida > Fabales > Fabaceae > Acacia > Acacia acuminata. The sequence goes on from JAFJYI010000333.1 coordinate 377,502, forward strand.
AAGACTTGGATATTTCACATGAACATGAGTTTTATTAAAGGACCTATTTGCCCATTTCCATGGCTGCCTAGGCGTGCTCAAGGAGAAGAGAAAGGGTTCAGCAAAGTTCACTCACAAGAAGGAAGAAGAAGAGACACATACTGAAGCTTAAGATCAAGTAAGTGCAAAACTAGCTTTTATGACTTGGTAGTTGGAATTTTAGAGTTTCTGTCCAGCTGGTTCAAACATGGTGTTATGATGTGTTTTTGATGTTTTTAAGGGTCCCATAAGGGTTAACACAAAACTGTGTATGGGAATGAGTTAAGGTTATGATTTACAAACTTGAAAAACCCTAAGCTACAAGAGTTAAGCAATCTGCCAGCTTTTGTAAATCCTGAACAGTCGTGCTTATAAAATGGTTTAAAATAGTAAATGAAGTCCAATGACCACAAAATTTTACAGGCTTAAAGTAAACATCTTGAGCTTCAGTTTGATATATGATTTCGTAATTTTACGATATACCTACTATGAGAAATACATTTTTGAAAAAAGCCCAGGGGACTGGATTTTTTCTCTGTCCAGCGAGCAAAGTTTTGACACCGTGAAAAGATATGAACCTCGGTGGCCTCTAGAAGTATTACATAATAAGGAATCTATGGTCGCTATAATCGCATTAATCGGATTTTTCTTGAATTAGTTATAAATTTTTGAAATTGGGACATGTTTTCTAGAAATTCTGAATATAGGGCGAATTTCATGATTTTGAAAAGAGAGTTTATAAAAGGGATTTATTTGCTTCATTTAGGGTCAATACATGACAGGAGAGGTTTACAAGCACTGGGAAATTTTATTAATAACTAAACAGCTGTCAGGTAGTAACTGTATACTCACATACTCTATGCTGCTGTTGTATGTTTATATGCCATGATTGAGGATCATGTCTTGTCAGGGGGACATGCGTAGGGTTGTAGGGCCTAGGGGACTGTGTATCCTTGGGTTGCTACCGAGCCTGAGTTACGTAGGGCTATAGGGCTTAGTGGATTGTGTGTCCTTAGGTCGCTACCGAGCTTGAGATGCATTTAGGGTGATTAGGGTCTGAGGCCCTGGCTACTGTGCTTTCTAGCACTAAGAATCCGGGGCTTGCCTTGTTAGGCGATCCAATGGTTATGAGGACTGGGTCCTTTCACAGTAAACATGTGCATATGTGATATGCTTTTATATGTTACTGTCTGTGATTGTGGTTCTAATGCATATGTGGTATGTTTACCATTGCTGTTGTGATATTCCTAGTTGTGGTTTGCATACATGCACTGCATACATATAGTATATGAGTTTAACAGTTACTCTGAGGTTCAACTTTGAACTCCAGACCATTTTAAAGATACAGGTAATAGAAGCTGAGCTCTTCAATAATTGAAGGTAAGGGCATGATGTTGGAGATTGAAGACATAGGGGATGCCCTATCTTGTTTTGGATATTTATTATTTTGGGATGACTGTATAATTTATACTTATTGTCTCGAATTTACTTTTGGATGATTGTACCCTTAACCCTACGGGGACTATTTTATGTTTATTGTTCATACCTTTACCAATATATTGTAGTCGTCCAAATCGATCATATGCTTTGCCGCGCACACTCTGATGTATGTTAAAGGGATTAATTAACAATGGAAAGGTAATAAGTAAAAAAGATCCCTATAACCCGCCATCCGGAAGGGCAAGGCTGGTAGGGGTGTAATAGCAAGGGAGAAAATAGAAAGAAATTGAGGGAGAAAAAGAACTTAAGAATGCAAGCACAAATCTATGCTAAAATATGCTTAGGCTGCAGCTCCTAAAGTCTCGGCCCTTGCTGCTTACACCATGGAATCCAAAAATTTCAAAAGCGGACCTTTTTGTAATCATTGTTAGAAGCAAGGACATACTCAACATAAATGTTGGGATCTATATTGTAAGCCTACTGATTGGAAACAAAAGAAAGGGCAAGGAAAGAATTATGTTGCTAAGGCATCTGACAATGATGGCTCATCTCCTCAAAGCCAACAACTGAGAAAAATCATGGAAATGTTAGCAACACTGCAGCACACAAAAGAGCCCACTACCACAGTTGTTAGAAGAGGATTTGCTGATCGGGATGACGATTGGGAGTGCGAAAGAGGTTGATGGCCTTTATTATCTTGATGAAAGTGACACTCGTAGTATGTATCACTTATCTACCTACAAATTTTCAAGTTGTGAATGTATTGACAAAAGGATTGTTCAAACATGCATTTGAAAGTTGTATAACCAAGTTGGACATGATTAACATCTATGATCCAACTTGAGGAGAAGTGTGGAAATATTGGGTATTTAGCTTGGATTATTTAGATTAATTGTTATTTTATTATCAAGTTTGATATTTAATATATCTTGGGATTAGAAATGGATATATATTATATCTTAGTTATTTTGATTTGATTAGATTAAATTAGATTCTAGGGTTAGCTATAGGTTTGCCTACCCATATGTAATCTCTTTTATTCATGGATTTAGAATAATACTTTTCTCACAAACTGTCCCCAAAATATATTTTAAAACTTCCACTACTGAACTTTTCCACTCTAAATGTTGCCAAATAACTCAACTTTCTTTTTCTTATTAATATCTCTATATTATGCTTGAAATATTCATTTAAAACTCATATATGTTTATATTATTCATTTTTACGTTTTAGTTTGTTCAACATACACATAGTTGACATATGTATAAATATCTTATCATATAGTATCGCATTTGATACACATACTCATATCGACATGTGATAGCTAAATACTAATTAATCATTGAGTTAATACTATTATTGGTCCTTCTAGTTAGGTCAAATTTTGGTTTTAGTCATATCTACTTCTTTTGCCAATTGTTCTCTTGTTTAGATACAATCAGATTCCCTATGTCTCACACTTTAGTGATAACTTTTTATCCAAATACAGAAAATGCATTTATTGAAAAGTTTGTCTGAAACCAAAATAAGGGAATATGCCAAAGCAGAAGATGTCTTCCATGATCAAACAAGTTAAATTTATTAAACACCTTTTCAACATGCTTCACAATACCATGTGTATTACTCATTTATACTGTTCTTTTATTATGTTTGTTACCTGCTTATGGTTTTATCATTCTGCTGCAAATTATTGCATTTGACATCTAAAGGATTTTAATCACAGCTAGCAAATGGCAGACGTTGAGCAAATATGCACATTACTACAGAATTTGTTATAAATAGACCGAACAAAGTTTATTCCTCGCTGCTGTATAAATGAGTTTACCACAGATCCGTTGTTCGTGAAAAGCTTAGCAACATTACCCTCTGTAGCCAATGAATTGTCCACACGAGACTACTGACACATTTGAAAACAATAATTTGACGTTCAAAAGATATGCAGGCCAAAAAAATGGATAAAAGCATACCTTTCCACCAGCTTCATGAACACATATCATGCCAACGACATGGTCCCAAGCCTGAAAAATATCAAACAAATCAAATCATATGCAGAAAATTATCCATCTGGGAGTAACCCAAAAAAGGGGAAAAAGTGTACTTTTATTATAGTCTTCTCTTTTGCACGGAGAATAAAAACTGATGCCCTTCCAGACGCCACCATCAAATACTTGCATAAACTGCTCTGATTCAAAATAAATGAGCAAACGAAAGGGAAAGCAAAAGAAATGGTTCGATTTAGAACTAAGACTTGGAAAAAACAAGCTGCACAAACAACTCAAATTTCCAAATATTGTTTAACAATACGAGCATTAGCCCATTCAGGTGATAATATGGAGTCAATGAATGGATTATTTCAGAAAGAAGTATCACATTCAAGCCTTTTTCTCAATGTCTCTTCTTATAGCACATATTCTGTTTGTTCAGGCGTAATGGAAGATGATGGATCCTCAATTTTAGGATCAAGGTTAGTGAGTCAAATAATTCAAGAACCAGAATCTGAAGTTCTTGATGGATCCGCTCTTTATAGTGCTTCGCCCTAGGCATACAGAAAGATTTGAAGACTTTGGATATGAACAAGGGCGTCGACCAACCATTTGACCCAAGTGAAAAAATATTTTCTGAATACTTCTCTTGTCCTTTCTTCTGTCTTACAAGGAAGTATATATTGAAAAACACATAACTGAAAAACATAAGCTACAGAACCAAACTGACAATAACTTCCCAAATAATAACTTCCTAAATAACCAACTATAATTCCTAAAGAGAAGACACATAAAACGTAACTTCCCAACTACAACTATTCTGCCTTACCCAAACATCACTTTCTTGAATAAACAAGAAGAGGACGTGGTGATCTATCAGAAGAAAATTCAACAGTGGCTACTGCAGATAATTATTATAGGCTTAGCATTCTCAAGAAAAAACCAACAGTTCATACATTTACTGCACATTAAGCATTTACGATGGGCAAACCCTAAAGAAGCTTTCAAAAGATAAAATTGAAAATGCACAATCAAGGATAAGAGAAAATTAGCAACACACTTAGTGGCTCAAACCCAGTGATCTCATTGGTTCTGTGTTTTTCCACAGTTTTGGCAGATACGCTTGTTATTTCAATTACCAATATTAGTTTCAATAACTTATGTCAGAGTGACATGTTGATTTCTCACTTTTCAAATAACCCAGAATTGGAAACTGGCATTCTTCGTATAGTAAGACTATGTTTAAGAAATGAAAAAAAAAACAAAACAAAAAAGAGAAACAAGGCCTATATAATTAACATGGAGAGGAGCAGCATGTTACGGAACCAACACTTGATCCCTCACATTATTAAAACAGGAATGATGTTGTTGACACAATCACATGATCCAAATAAAGCCATATATATATATATATATATACACACATATATTTGTATACATACAGGTATGTGTGTATGTATGTATGTACGTACGTACGTATACATATATTGGTTACTAGCAAAGCATTTGCTCCTACACACAAAAAAAAAAAAAAAAGGAAAGAGTTATGAAATTATGGAAAACCACGTTATGGAACATAACAATGTATTTCAAAATTCAAACTAGTAATTAAACATTCAAAGTTAAGAGATCGATAGATAATCAGATAAGCTACACATACAATTGACATGTTTGTAATGCTGGCATATTAAATACATAGACTTCAACGAAGTCTCATAATAACATCAAATCATTCTCTCAGATATTATATGATAAAAGACTGCTAGCATAGAAGCATGCTCCCATTTATAAGTAATGGTTCTGAAAAAAGAAACAATTCAAAGAGAGCATCATAAACTAACATTTCAAAGAGAGCATCATAAACTAACATTGAAAACAAACAAACCACGAGCAATTCCAACAGAAAACAAGGGAAATCCTCAGAAGAATAAAGTAACGGAAAGTCAAACACAGACATTAAGAATCAGACAACTATTTCACACCCCATGCAAGTAATAACAAACTTTTGACAGGAAGAATGAATGATGGACATATACATAGACAGTAAAGCACCTCACCTTCCACAACATGTCTGCAAAAGAAGAATCTGGTTGTTCCCCAGACTTTCAGCATTATTTGTTGCATTAAATGCAGTATATAGTGGCAGTGACTCCCAAGTTTGACTATCAGGAATGCAAAATCGTGCTTTTTGAACTAAATCAGAAGCATCAACAGAACATCTGGTCCAATAACTATTTTGCACATTTGAGAACCTTTTTGCCCATGTTCCACACCCTATATGAGCAATCATTACAACCCCGGTTTCAGATGGAACGTCAAAGTGTTTCTCAAAATTAGCAGTTGGTTTCTCTATTAAATCTTCTTGCCAGTTAGGGCAGCCCATTATCCCAAGTACAATCTCTCCTTCAACCACAAGTGCCAAGCCAACCTGCAAGTTTTGGGAATCACATAGACAAAAATATGAAAAGAGTATTGATGCAGTGATATCAACAAAGAGAAAAAGGAGATAATTCATTCAATGAAAATGCAAAGAGTATAGGTACAGCACATATATTCCCTTGCCTAGACACGTCACTGATAATATTCTCTCTCTTTTAACTAACTATAATGATAATACTCACCTTTTTGCCATAGTTTATTACCATAAGTCCCTTACCATATATTAACATATATTATGCAGTCCAATAAGTAATCACATATGATAAACTTTAGAGGTCATTAAATTAACAGAAAGCAACCATTCCTTATGGTTAATTATAAAAGCTATGTTCACCTTACTTGCTATTTCAAACAGACAAAAGCATAACCACTGTCACAAACAAAGAATTACTCTACCACCACAAACTTTCCTAAATGAACCTCAAGATAAGCACTTGTCTATGTTATACACAATCAGATGAAAATAATTTCAAATGAAATTTCTAGATAATTGAATCAACCTTCATTGAGACTTACCACATACAAGGCTTTGTTAGATTTTAAAAAACCCCGTGTGCCATCTATTGGATCAAGCACCTGCATTTATTCACAGGACTTGTTAAGTTCGAAAGTAATTAAAACAAAGAGAGAAAATAATCATATGTTCCCGTGATACTAGTAAATAATAAAGATCTCAAGGCCTAATTGATATGCTAACCGCAAGGAAGCACAAAGCATGTGTGCACTACTAAGTACATAAGAGGAAAGGTATGGATTTATTGTGAATGACATCCTAAAAAGCACAGAAATATTAATCATGAAATGAAGTCCTGAAATGATATGCTTGAGGTCATAATACTTAGTTCAATTGCTTAGTGTGCCCACCCAATATGTGGCTGGTTTTGATCTGAATTCAACAGCATTCTTTCCTCCTCTATCAATTGCTTCAAGCACATCAACTTGTGTCCATGGCTTATTATTGGGGCTTGCTTTAGCGGTTACTTCATTTACTACAGTATCAACTAATGTATTGCTTGAACGCAGAAAAGCAGAGTCCTCCTCAGCCACCACTGGAATAGAAGGGAACAGCTTACCTAACTCTGTAATCACAATTGAACTATATATAAAGAAAAATTTCATCCCCAGAAAAAATGCAAATCAGTTTGTCATCATTTAAAAGCAACAAGACAATTACTTCAGTTTACAGGGACATAGACATTTATTTGATCTCAATGGAAACAAGATGTTTTTTCTAAGAATCCTCTAAGAGAGAAAAGAGAATGGAGTGGAAACAAAAACTTAGGTTACTCGTCTCAAGATTCTTGAAGGGCAATCTGAAAAACGGTATAGGTGAAATTTGAATGATAAATATGAGTAAGGGAACACGCTATCATGTCACTGCAAAAGGAGGAAACTTAGCTTCAGAGCACTAAGATTAATGTTCTAATGGATCATATAGGCCACACATATGAGCATTAATGAGCATTTCTTTTAAAAATACAACATAAATCAAGATGGTTGTGTTGAATTTGAACATATAATGCAATAATTCATAAAAAAGTTAGTTAATTAATTAGGAACCTGACGTTCTATATTACCCAAACTTATCAGGGCCTGGACTCCAAAATCAGCCACTGTAACTGGAGTCTGATCATTTTTCACAAGAATCCTCCCATCACTTGAAAATAATGATGCTTTAACCTGCAGAATGCAGACAATTGACATAAATCTCACGACCATTTTCAAAGGTTAAAAACATAAAAAGGGAAGAAGAGCGGACAACGGATACCAAATCACATTTTAAAAAACTACCTTCTTTGAAATGACTATAACTTGCGGAATTTCGTGGCTAGTAACGCACAAAACATAGAAATAAGTTCCAAAAAAAAGAGGATTACATCGACACAGAGACGGCAAGCCTTCTCCACGGCGTCAACAGCAGCATCAAGCTCTTTGTGATACTTTGCTTTCTGCACCGGTAATGGCAGGCTCGACCTGATACGAAGAGAGGAATTTCAGCTTTTGAGGACAAAACACGATTACAAGAAGAATCGAAGAATCCATGTTAGACACCTTATGTTGAGTCGTGGGAGGCAATGCACGGTGGCGAAACAGTAACGATGAGAAAATCGGACGGCCGATATGTGACAACCCGAAGAGAGAATGTCCATGGCGCGAACCACTCGTTAACAATAAGCAGTGGTTCTGAGCCAAAAAAAAAAAAAAAAAAAAAAACAATAAGCAGTGGCCACTGGAAAGTGGTCAGGCCTAAACCAAACTTACCTAAATTTTTATAAAAAATAAAAAAAGAGAAAGAAACATCGGTGGGACCGGGTCACATGCCATCTTCGTGGGACAAGTTTAACGGATGTTTTTTTATGCTGTTAATTGGCGTGAAATTTTTATTGAACCACTTTAGGGCCAATTTCATTCCGCCAGGCTTTAGGTCCGAAATTGCATTTATTGCCCATTGAGAAATAGTTCCTTTTTTTTTTCGGGTCAACAGAAACTTCTATCAATAAACTTCACAAAAGTGACGGTTACAAGGAAATATAAACAACCGTCTGACTAACAAACAACAAACATGACAGAAACGAAATGATACAACAAAACAAACAAACAAGTGAACAAGAATAATCAAACTAGCCACCATCTGTAATATCCTAAATTTTTGGCATTGAGACTTGAGAATAAGTCTGTATCAGGCAGACGACTAAACCTAATTTGAGAGGAGTCCGAAGAATGTCGAGAGGTAGAGAGTCTCTCAGTGACTATATGTACGGCCATATTGGGCAGAGGTCCTAGGTTGTGTAGGTTGTAGAAATAAATTGTCGATGCAGAATGGCACAAAATGCTTATACAGTGTCATTGAGTTGGTAGGAAGATGCCACCCAGCTATGTTAGAAGGTATGACACGATTGGTCGAGCAAAATGTGCCGGTATAAGTGTACATAGACATTTCTAGGGTAGACATGTGTACGCTGCGTTTTTTAGGAAATGACACTGGTATGTGGAGACTCACACATACGTTCAAGACAGGTATCATTTGGCGGGTATTTGGTATGCATGCTACAATCCTGAGTAAAACTTGAGCAGGATCTCGGGAAACAAGAATAAAGCAACTTTAATAAAGTAAATTATGATGACCCATGATGACACTCCTTTTGTATTGGTGCAATGAGATCATGACACGTGTCCTTTCATCATGACAAGTAAAAGCTACTCTTGTATTGGCCAAATAAAAAGATGGCACGTGTCTAGCTTGCTCTCAAAGTATATCAAGCTTATTTAAAAAGTCAAATGGATTTGACCAGCATTTAATATACAATTACCACTTGTCATAATTTGGAGGATGAAGAGACTATGCAATTAATTCATGTTCATCCAAAGTTGCCATGTGTCACATTAGGGGAAAAAATGTTGATGACTAGTCAGAGAGACACCTAAGCTTGGACATTAATGACAAGATGATGACTCAAAGGGACACCTAAGTTTAAGCATTTATGGCATATTGATGAGTCATATTCTTGGCCGACAAGATAAGGATAAGGTCAATAAAGTCAACAAAAATAAGTACAAGCATCTTGAAATATCTTGATATTTCTTGAACAAAAAGAAGGGTCAAGCAGGAAGCTTGAACCATAGGAAATTGAAACTTGTCGGAGGCAAATTTTAGATGCCCAAATAAGCTTAAATTTCTTCCAAATATAGAAAAGGGAAGAAAAATCAAGAAGCTTGAAGAATAAAGACACATGGCAAGATCATAAGTTCATGTAGTTAAACCCCTTTGACTTTGGAATTGAATCATGAAATGCTTACATCATAAGACGACATAAGTTGACTTAATATGCATGTGTCCAAAGGCATTTAAAAAGGCACAAAAACTTTCTTGATTAAGGGTCAAATTCGTGCAGCCCTTAAAGGAGAAGAAGATAAGCATATTTTGTGCATGTATGATACAAAAAGTCAACCAAGTTAATCCTAGTGGCATAAGGGGATTTAAATGGACTTTGTGGGGAACATTTAACAACCTTATTTCATGTCTTTTTGCAGCTGGAATTTCTTCTCCCATAATGATCCAATAAGAGACAAAAAAGAAGCAGCAAAAGACAATAATTAAAAGCAAGAGAAAAAAGTCAAAAGTTAAAGACATATGGACCAGTAAGAGAGGGCCAAGGAAGGGGCCTAAATATGTACCAAAAGGACACTTAAGCAAGCTCATAATTATGCCTAAAAATGATATAAATTCGTGTAACAAGGAAGAACCAAGGAAAAATCCATATTTGGACATGAAAATACATGAAAAATGAAGAAAATGTAAGGGCAATTTGGTAAAATACCAAGAGGGATATTTTTACATGCTTTCTAACTATTATTTAAGACCATATACTCCCTCATTTTCTGCCCAAGTTCGAAACATACAAAAGAGAAGAGAGCAAGAGACACTAAGCAAGCAAGAAGGAAGAAGAAAGCAAGGAAGTTGGGAATCAAGGTAAGTAAGCAATGAATTTTGCTAAACTTCCTTCTATCTTCATGGATGTGTTTAAGGTCCCAATAAAAAACTCTTGCATGTTATTTTGAATGCTAGACCAAAAAGAATAAGGAGCTCAAGGAGGAAAGATTTCAAGGAAAACCAAGTTTAAGTTAAGTAAGTAGCCTTAGCTTGGAGTATGGTTTCTTTTTCATAATATTTAATTGTTATGGACACCAAAATTCTTAGGGAGACTCTGTCCAAGTTGATAAAAGGGATTAACAAATGTTTAAAGTCAAGATTATGACTTAAAAATGAAGGTTAAGCAAGAACTACGAAAGATATGAAGTTGTTATGAAAGCTTGTGCTATTTGTCTTTAGGGTTTCGTTTTGGCCAGAAGCAAAATATAGTGAAATAATGTGATTGTGATGATTTCAAAGTGTTTAGAATGAAAAATTGTATAAGAACAAGTATGAAACATGATTTTAGGAACACTAAAGACAATTTACAAATAGTTGCAAAACTGCCAATTTTGAAATGCTAATAGGCAGCTGACTTGTGCGGTAATTTTGAATAGATAAATGGTGTCCAATGGCTATGAAATTTTACATTCCTAAAGTAGACACCATAAGCAATATTTTGATGGGTAATTTTTAATTTTTAGAGTTATATTCAAATAGATATGAATTTTTGAAACTAACCCTGAATTATGGAACTAGAATTTGAACAGCAAGGGTATTTTGGTAAAACTGAAATAGTACAAATTTCTTTGGCCACAGGAAATATTTTTGTTTAAAAATAGACATAATAAGGGAGATGTGGCCTTTTGTAACACTCCAATTGGATTTTTCTACAATTAGTTATGAATTTTCTAAGTTGGTCAACAATTCTGGGAATTTTCTGGAAAGAAGCCGAAAATAAAGAGGTTGGGTCAATGATAAGTTCCTTATTAGTAAAGGAATTCAGTGGGTTTCTAATGACTAAAAGAGCCTTTATTACAAGTCAATTGGTTAAATATTTTATTAAGGAGAATTTGCATTAGTGATAAAATTATTTATGCTTTATTATTTTAGGGTTATCTATACTATTCCAGCATCGGGGAATTTGTTATTATTTGATCAGCTGCCAGGTAGTAACTCTAATCTCATATGCCTTGTGTATCTTTGTATGTATATTTTACCATAATTGTGATATGCATTCAGTTTGTTGGGTTAGAGTCCCAACTATTGTAGGTCAGAGTCCCACTATTGTTGATTTTCCAAGCGCCCTGGATCTGGGATTGATCTCTTTAAGAGGTCCTGCGTGGTATGTTTCCACAGTTAACAGTGCATATGTAGTATGCTGTTTTTTATGTTATTGTGTGTGATTTGTACTGAATGCATGTGATATGTATTTTTTCCTAATTGTGGTTGCTTTCATATTCTGTATATTCTTTGTATATGAGATTAACCATGTTACTCTGGGATCCTTTGAGATTCCAGCCCTTGTTACTACATGTGAATTGTACAGCTTAATGGAGATAGCTCCCAGATAAAGGAATAGATGATAGCAAATGGAGATGTTGGATTGATTTCAGATTTGTTGAAGAAATTTTATGTAATTATTGTTTTAAAATTGTAATCAATATTTCCAATTTTTTATCAGTATGCTACGGCCAAACTGTTTTGCCACTGCGGTGCGCTATAGTGCTCTGTTATATGATGTATTAAAGGAAGGGTATCACACTACCAGCCACCCGAAAGGGTGAGGCTGGTAGGGGTGTAACACCATCCAAAGAAGAACTAGTATGCGAAGGATTATCAGCATCAACACTAGTCTTTTGAGCCTCCAGGAGTTAGATGTGACAACAAAGTAGGTGTTGGCTTTAAAACCCACCCAATAGGGCACACCCCTTTATAAGCATCAACTGCAAGAAGATCTGCAGTACAATTGCCTCCCCTCGGGGTAAAGGACAAGAAGAACCCAACCTTAGGAGACAAAAGACAAATAACATCCTGAATAATACTTCTACACCTCCAATTTTACAAATCCGGTGAGTTTGCCTCAACACAGGCAAGCAGAGGGAGACAAGTAGTTTCAAAGATTACTTTATCCTGTCCAAGGTCATAGCTAGAAGTAAGGCCCTTTTCATAGCCAAAACTTCAGTCAAAGCAGAAATGAACTTAACTTCATTCACAAATCCCTATCTAAAAAAGCCAACATGGTCGTGACAAATTTACCCTAATAGCATCATCTTTCTCATAAGGTGAAAAGGCTCCATTACAATTAATTTTAAGACTACCTAATGCAGGGGGTGTTGGGATCCATACACGCAGCGGAAGGATTTTCATCCATAAAATCTACGAATCCCATGAGAGGATCTATCAACGGTGTTTAAATCAAGTTAGAAAGAATCGTACCTTTAGTATTCTCTCGAGCGTCTCATTCAATTTGAACTCGTGGGCTACCTACTCGATCAACCAGGAGCCGACTCTACGAATCTTCTCCCTCTACCGGTATCCATACGAATAGCACTCAAACACGGACGACAGCGTGCTAGCGCCTTCAAACTTTGCATCTCTTCTTTTTCTCTCTAGGGCTTCTTGCGGCTTTTTCTAATACGTCTGAAAAATGTCTCGTAGGCTTTTCAAAACCCCATAGGCGTAGTATATATTCAAAATTAATCCCTATTAATCTTGAAATATGAATTTGGATTAAAATAATATATTAATTAAATCTATCCAATAGATCTAATCTAATCTATTTATTTAATCGAAATTAAAAAGCCTTCTAATTTAATTTATCTCTATAAATTAAATCGAGATATGATATCTATCTATTTAATTAAATCGAGATACTATATCTCAATTCTAATTAAATCAGATATAGGGTATCTTTATTCAAAAATCAAATCGAGATACAATATCTCTATTTATTTTAGATATTTAATTTATCAAATAAATTAAATATAAAACAAATATTATATATAATAATATTATAATCTCTATTAAATAATATTATTATATTATTTTCGAATTTAATAATATATATATATATCCATCATAGATTAAATGCTTTATTCATTAAATCTTAGACATATCTAAGATTCAATGAATCTGGACACTTTTGCTCGTGTTGGACTATTCTTGTATGCGACCCTGCAGGCCCATATGAGATTGGCAGTGGGCCAATACTGTAGCAGCCCACAAGTCGCAAGCGGTCTCTACAAGACATTGTGACTACCCAATTCATATGGGGATCGATTATACGATACAACCTATCATACAACCATGTCACATCCCTTTTGTCAGCGATAATTTGGTCAATGATGAGGCATGGATGATGTCAACTTCCAATTCTTGACCATTACTTTCTCGATTCTTGAGTAGTCTAATAATTGAAATGGAAACTCCTTTCCATCGTAGTATGGCCATACATTTCTCAGACTCACTCATCGAGGGGCCCAATATTATCTCTCTACAAATGTGAGGGACAAATTCCATCTTGACCATTCACATTCCTATGCATGAAAACCACTGATCCCGATCATAGCCTTTATCATCACCCGGTCAAAGGTGACTTTGACTAGGTCAAAGATCAGGGACTCATCATGTAGGAATCCATGATGATCTCAAGTCAAAGGGCATTGTGACGCGGTTATACATGAGATAAGCTTATGACTAAATCCATGCAGCTTTCTCATAGTGGGTCAGTCCAGCACCTTCTACTCTTACAAGTGCCTATGACTTTGATTCGTATCTCCATACCTCATTAAAGTCATACTGGTCTTATTTCATCTTTGCTCCCGCATAGATAACCGACTAGGGGCATTTAGGATAATCTATAAGATATATCTAAGGATACAGTTATCACTATAAACATGCAAATGAAATGATAACGAAAAGGATAATACTTTAAATGACATTAACGTTTAAAGTACAATGACTTGCCCCTAGGGCATAATTTCCAATGACTCCCACTTGCACTAGGTGCAATCATTAATTACTCTAATTCCCATTGCCCTAACATGACGCTCATGTTTTGCTTGTGCAAGCGGCTTAGTAAGAGGATCAGCTACATTGTCTTCTCCTGGTACTTTGCATATGTTTGTATCACCTCTTTCATTGATTTTTCTGATAAGATGAAATCGCCTGAGTATGCGCTTGGTCTTTTAACGTGACCTAGGCTCCTTGGTCTGTGTAATAACACTACTATTATCACAGAATAAGTCTATTGGATCTGAGATGGTAGGAAGCACCCCCTGTTCAGTGATGAACTTTCTGATCCAAACGGCTTCCTTAGCTGCATCCAATGCTGCTATATACTCAACTTCTATTGCAGAATCAACTACAGTGCTCTGCTTAAAGCTCTTCCAGCTTACCGCACCACTGTTCAACAGGAATACATATCTTGATTGCGATCTTAGATCATTTTGGTCAGTTTGTAAACTCGCATCTGTGTAACCAGTCACACATAGCTCATCCTCCATGCTACCATATACCAAGAAGTCCTTAGTCCTTCTTAAGTACTTCAGGATATTCTTGACAGCAGTCTAGTGACCCTCTCCGGGATCTTATTGATATCTGCTGGTCATACTCAAGGCAAATGACACATCCGGTCAAGTACATAACATGGCATGCATGATAGATCTAATGGCGGAGGCATATGGAATCTTACTTATGCGGTCTCTTTGATCTTGTGTACTAGGATATAGATCCTTACTGAGATGTATGCCATGAGACATGGGAATGAAACCCCTTTTAGAATCCTGCATACTGAATCTATGCAGTATCTTGTCTATGTATGTGCTCTGGCTTAGGCTTATCAGCCTCTTGGATCTATCTCTATAGATCCTGATCCCAAGGATGTAAGTGGCTTCGCCTAAATCTTTAATTGAGAAAGAATTTCCTAACCAAGACTTGACACTCTGCAAGGTAGGAATGTCATTCACAATGAGCAGGATGTCATCAACGTAAAGCACTAGAAATACAACTGTGCTCCCATTAACCTTCTTGAAAACACAAGGTTCATCGATGTTTTGAATGAATCCAAACTCTTTGACTACTTCATCAAAACGATGATTCCAGCTCCGAGATGCTTGCTTCAATCCATAAATGGATCTTTGAAGTTTACATACTTTACCAGAGTCCTCTGGACGTACAAAGCCTTCAGGTTGTGTCATGTACACATCCTCAAGGAGCTTTCTGTTAAGGAAGGCTGTTTTGATGTCCATTTGCCATATTTCATAGTCGATGTAATGGCAGGAAGGATTCTAATTGATTTGGCCATGACAACTAGGGAAAAGGTTTCATCATAGTCCACACCATGAGTTTGAATGAATCCTTTTGCAACCAGTTGTGTCTTGAAGACATTTACTTTGCCATCCATGTCAGTTTTCTCCTTGAAAACCCACTTGCACCCAATGGTTTTTACACCTTTAGGTGGATCAACTAAGGTCCATACCTTATTGTCGTACATGGATTGCATTTCAGACTTCATGGCATTAAGCCATCTTTCGGAGTTTGGTCCCACCACGGCCTTTCGATAGGTAGTTAGCTCATTCTGCTCAATGAGCAAAACATCATGACTTTCAGTAATCAGAAATTCATATCTCTGAGGTTGTAGCCATGATCTATCGGACCTTCGTGGGCCTTGTGTTACTTGAGTAGGCTCAATAACTTGTTGTGAGTATTCTCCGTTTTCCATCTGTGTTTCTACATTGTTTTGTGACTCTCAAACTTCTTCGAGGTTCACCTTACTCCCACTGGTTCTTTTAGAGATAAACTCTTTTTCCAAAAAGATACCATTGTGGAATAACAAACGCTTTGTGATCCGTGGGATTGTAGACATAGTATCCCTTAGTTTCCTTAGGATACCCCACAAAAAGGCATTTTGAGGATCTGGATGATAATTTATCAGAGGCTTGCTTTTTAACGTAAACCTCAAATCCCCAAATTTTAAGAAATGACAAACTGGGTTTCTTCCCAGTTCATATCTCATATGGTGTCTTTTCAACCGCCTTTGGTGGAACACGATTTAGTGTAAATGCAGCTGTTTCTAGGGTATGGCCCCGAAAGAAGGTGGAAGATCTGTTTGACTCATCATAGATTGAACCATATCTAATAGAGTTCGATTCCTCCGTTCAGAAACACCATTCCATTGAGGTGTTCCTAGAAGAGTAAGTTGTGAGATGATCCCACAACTCCTAAGATGGTCAATGAACTTTTGGCTCAAATATTCACCACCCCGATCAAATCGAAGTCCTTGCTTGTTTTGCCAAGTTGATTTTGCACTTCATTTTGGAATATTTTGAACATTTCAAAAGATTCAGACTTATGTTTCATTAGATAGATATACCCATATCTATTAAAAACATCTATAAATGCAATGAAGTACAAATGACCTCCTTTGGCATATGTATTCATTGGTCCACACACATCAGTATGTATGAGGCCAATAAATCGGTGGCTCTCTTACTATGCCCAGTAAAAGGTGTCTTTGTCGTCTTTTCCAATAAACAAGACTCACATGTATCAAATGATTCAAAATCAAATGAGTTAAGAAATCCATCCTAATGTGTTTCTCATTTATATGGTGTAGACAACAATGCCATAGGTAGGTGGGATTCAAATCTTTTGACTTGATCCTTTTGGTAGTTTATGTCATGGATGTCCATTTAATTTTCTACTATCCTTGAGATCCTATACATTTATACAAATGTGAGAACCACATGCAGTATCTAATACCCATGTTTGAGGAAGTAGAGAAGCGAATATTTATGACATAGATACCTGAAGCGATAGCCCCACTATCCTTCTTGTTCTTTTCAGATCTTCGAGGTAGAGTTTGCAATTCCTCTTCCAATGACCAATTTCATTGTAGAAGAAGCAGACCTCATCCTTCAGAGGTTTTGCCTTCTTGGCTTTCCGTTTCATACCCCTTCCTTTCTAAACGGACAAAACAGTACTAGGCCTCTTCTTAAGGCTCAACTCAGCAGTTTTGAGCATCCCATGCAGTTCAGAAATTGATTCCTCCATGTTGTTCATATTGTAATCCATGACAAATTGATTGTAACTTCGTGGGAGTGAGTTCAAGATTACATCTGTAGCTAACTCCTGTGACATGGGGAATCCAAGCCTCTCAAGGTGATCAATGTAGCCTTTCATTTTCAACATGAGGACTAATTGATGTGCCTTCAGCCATCTTGTAAGAAAATAAGGCCTTTGTGGTCTTATAACTCTCTTGTTTTGCCTGTTACTGGAACATTTCCATGAGATAATCAATCATCTCAGAGGCCTCCACATGTTCGAGATCTCTATCGAGGTCTGGAACCTTAGTGGCAAGCGTCAGGCATCCTACATCCATAGAGTTATCCTAATGCTTCAAGTAAGCATCTTTGTGAGCTCTTGGAGTATTGGCTGCTAGGTCGTCAAGAATAGTTTGATCGAGGAGATACTCCTTTGTTTCGTGTTTAGGATGAACGCTTAAGTTCCCAAACAAGTCAAGAAAGTTTGTCTCATCGAGTTTGTCCTTCTAGAGGACTGATCGCATTGATGGTGTTGCAGTATTACTAGACTATATGATTCTACAAGTAAAAGATATGCAAAGTTTAAGTAGTAACCTCCCATTGAATTAAGAACCCTAATTATAATTAGTGGGCTAAGATCCATATTTGGCTTAAATTTAAGTCGCTTTGGTAGGACGCTTAAAATCAAGTTATTTAGGTAGGCAATCTCTTTGCCAATTACATCACATGTAACTCTTAGATCTTTATGGATTCAATCATCATATGACCGTCACGTTTAATCCCATCTAATGCCTTGAGATCCAAAACCATTTTGATAATCTCAATTAAGTCAAGACAATAATGAATGTTGAGTATCACCATTACCCACTCTTGTCTCACCAAGATAACTCAAATGCATCCACTTTGGTGGAACATACAAATGAGTGATTTAGGTTTTAACAAGTATTCATTAATTGACGGCATTATGACTTAAGATTTTATTTATAGGGTATTATCTAATTGATCCTATTAATTCTACTTATATGAATGCAATTACAATTGTATCTCATATAAACTCTAAATAAATCAGAAGTGATCTAATCAAATCATAATTAAAACTCTAAATTAATTATGAGTGATCTAATCAAATCATAATTAAAATTCTAAATTAATTATGAGTGATCTAATCAAATCATAATTAAAATTCTAAATTAATCATGCAGTGATCAAATCAAAACATAATTAAAACTATGACACAACATGGCTCATACCTTAACCTAAAATCCTCTCAAGCCAATGAGAGGACTTCTCTAAATAAGAAAAGAGAAATACATTAGGAGAAACCTCGTTTCAACCTACGAGGAGAGTGTGATGAGAAGAGAATGTACATCAAGAATATTTAGAGAGAGACATGACTCGCAAGCCATATTTAAAAAATACAACACTTGTAAATTCTATAGCCATGTTGTTCACCATACCCAAACAACATTTGAAAGGTAAATCACAACACATTAATTCATACAATATGAAATAAACAAAAGGTGTTATGATTAAAATTTATCTCGCACTACGAACAATCAACCAGTCCCTACGGCAGTCCCGCTAGTTGGTTAGCGGGTGGGGTCAAGGAGCTTTTGAAAACATCATATTATTTTAGAAAGATTGTTTCATAAAAAAATTAATTTCAAGCCCCAAAGACGAACGTGTTCGACCCCAGCGTGGTCAAGTTTGATCTGATTAGCATCTCCGAACTTTTTAGAACGTGACCATCATCGAACGTAACCCCAGTTCAACCTTCATCCACATCGGATCTGAACGCTTTAGATCCACATGAATCAGCCGCACAATCCGATCTGAACAATTCAGAAATGACCGCAATAACGAACTAGCTATTCGTAGAAACCCTAACACGAACTAGCGTTTTAAATGCATACCAAGATTCAATTTTAGTGTATATAACACATATATAAACACACGTAAAACCTAATTTAAATGCACAATTGATCTGGGTCTGATGCCATTATTGGGATCCATACATGCAGTGGAAGGATTTTCATCCATAAAATCTACGAATCCTATGAGAGGATCTATCAACAGCGTTTAAATCAAGTTAGAAAGAACCGTACCTTTAGTATTCTCTCGAGCGTCTTGTTCAATTTGAACTCGTGGCTACCTACTCGATCAACTAGGAGCCGACTCTATGAATCTTCTCCCTCTATCGGTATCCACACAATAGCACTCGAACATGAACGGCAGCGTGCTAGCGCCTTCAAACTTTGCGTCTCTTCTTTTTTCTCCCTAGGGCTTCTCGCAGCTTTTTCTAGTACGTTTGAAAAAATGTCCCGTAGGCTTTTCAAAACCCCATAGGCGTATTATATATTCAAAATTAATCCCTATTAATCTTGAAATATGAATTTGGATTAAAATAATATATTAATTAAATCTATCTAATAGATCTAATTTAATCTATTTATTTAATCGAATTAAAAAGCCTTCTAATTTAATTTATCTCTATAAATTAAATCGAGATATGATATCTATCTATTTAATTAAATCGAGATACTATATCTCAATTCTAATTAAATCGAGATATAGGATATCTTTATTCGAAAATCAAATATGAGATACAATATCTCTATTTATTTTAGATATTTAATTTATCAAATAAATTAAATATAAAACAAATATTATATATAATAATATTATAATCTCTATTAAATAATATTATTATATTATTTTTAAATTTTAATATATATATATATATATATATATATATATATATATATACATATATATATATATATATATATATATATATCCATCCTAGATTAAATGCTTTATTCATTAAATCTTAGACATATCTAAGATTCAATGAATCTGGACACTTTTGCTCGTGTTGGACTATTCTTATGTGTGACCCTGCAGGCCCATATGAGATTGGCAGCGGGCCAATACTGTAGCAGCCCACAAGTCGCAAGCGGTCTCTACAAGATATTGCGACTATCCAATTCATATGGGGATCGATCATACGATACAACCTATCGTACAACCATGTCACGTCCCTTTTGTCAGCGATAATTTGGTCAATGATGAGGCATGGATGATGTCAACTTCCAATTCTTGACCATTACTTTCTTGATTCTTGAGTAGTCTAATAATTGAAATGGAAACTCCTTTCCATCGTAGTATGGCCATACATTTCTCAGACTCACTCATCGATGGGCCCGATATTATCTCTACAAATGTGAGGGACAAATTCCATCTTGACCATTCACATTCCTCTCGCATGAAAACCACTGATCCGATCATAGCCTTTATCATCACCCGGTCAAAGGTGACTTTTGACTAGGTCAAAGATCAGGGACTCATCATGTAGGAATCCATGATGATCTCAAGTCAAAGGGCATTGTGACGCGGTTATACATGAGATAAGCTTATGACTAAATCCATACAACTTTCTCATAGTGGGTCGGTCCAACACCCTCTATTCTTACAAGTGCCTATGACTTTGATTCGTATCTCCATACCTTATCAAAGTCATATTGGTCTTATTTCATCTTCGCTCTCATGTAGATGACCGACCAGGGACATTTAGGATAATCTATAAGATATATCCATGGATACAGTTATCACTATAAACATACAAAAGAAATGATAACAAAAAGGAGAATACTTTAAATGACATTAACGTTTAAAGTACAATGACTTGCCCCTAGGGCATAATTTCCAACAGGGGGATCATTTAATGCCAGAACTATCACTGCCCCTTGACAAAAGGCTCCCTAAGCCCTTTATCAAAGTTAGCCCAAAATTCAAAGTTACTTTTCCTGGCCAATTCAATAACATTACTCGGGTTTGGCTGTCTATGGTCAAAAATAATTTCATTTCTATTTTTCCAAATAAACCATAGAAGCCAACAGATGAAAGAAAGATCCTACTTGCTAAGCAGGGGCATACCTGTAGTCGAAATCCACAAAGCATTAAAGTTTGAGATTGTGGAGACTTTAACTCTAACTAGCAAACACCCAAACCAGATACGTCGAGTTCAGGGGCATGGAAAAAAACATGATCAATAGTCTCCTTGCTTTTGCACATACTTGACATTAGTTGTCGGGGACCTCTTGCGTTGATAGAGTGCAGAATTAGTAGCAATAGAAAAAATCAAAAGGCGCCATATGAATTGTTGTACTTGTGGGATAACTTTAATCTTCCAAATCAAGTTCTAGCATGTGGTGTGGATGACAGTCGATGGCCCCGCTAGTCCATAACAGCTTATCTTCCAGCCCATTAGTGGGGATAGGGATTTTATATATCGCATATTTGACTTTAGGAGACAAATATTGATGGATAGGCGTAAGATCCCACTTCCTATCAATTATTAGATCATAGACTTTACCCTTTGAGATCATCGGATCACCGGTGTTACTAGGTTTCTCAAAGAAGTTAACCTTGGGGACCCAGGGGTCATCCCAAATTATGATTGTTGTACCATCTCCAATATCCCACCTTAGGTCTTGTTTAAGGAAATTTCTACCATTCAAGATACTGGACTAGCACCAGGATGCCTTAGAGCCTTTTTCCTCATGAATGAAGTCATATTTAGGGAAGTACACACTTTTAAAAACCATAGCCTAAAGGTCATTTGGCCTCAACAGTAACCTCCATGCCGTCTTAGCCAGGAGGGCATCATTCATAATAGAAAGATCTTGGAATCCCATGCCACCAGTGCTTTTTTTACTACTAGTCATAGACTCTCAGGCTTTCCAATGAGTTTTGCCTCCAAAGGCATTGCCATCGCACCAGAAGTTAGCTATAAGGCTATTTATCTCCTTACATGTCTTAAAGGGAAATCTCAAGCAATTCATCATGTAGATTAGGATCGCCTGGATAACAGCTTTAATCATTATGTCCGGATTGGAAAAAGATAGTAGGGACTTACCCCAACCTTGAATTTTACTCGCAACTCATTCTCTGATATAAGCAAATGCCTAGTGCTTAGTTTTACCCTAGATGCTTGGTATACCAAGATATTTTCTTGGGTCCTCTGTTGCAGGGATGCCCAACAGGCCGGCCACCATACTTCTCACTACAGTTGGAGTGTTAAAGGAGAAAAAATATTGGATTTATCAAGATTAATTACCTGACCTAAAGATGTGCAATACAAATCTAGAATATTAGCCAAATAACTACAATTATGATAACCAGCATGCATCTATAAGAGGCATCATCAGTAAAAAAAAGCTATGAGCAAGAACTGGTCACCTATTACTCAACTTAATTCCTCTAATCTAATTGTCATTTTAGCTCTTATTAATCATAATACAGAGTACCTCAGCAATAATAATTAACATATATGGTAAGAGAGGGTCCCCTTGGTGAATACCTCTACAAGGGATAAATGGTTTTACATTTTCACCAGATAAACAGATATTTAAGCTAACCAAATGCACACATTTCATCACAAGAGACACCCACTGCATACAAAAGCCAAATCGAAGCAAGACATTCTCAAGGAAGTCCCACTCAACCCGGTCACACGCCTTACTCAAATCCATCTTAAGAGAGAACTCATACTTACCCTCAGATTTCTTGCGACGAAGATAATGGTAAAACTCATGCACGATAATGATGTTGTTGTGAATACATCGGCCCGGGACAAAGGCACCCTGATTTTGTGAGATACAACCATCAAGTAATGATCGCATCCTATTGGCCATGATTTTTAAGATAATTTTATAAGAAAAGTTACATAGACCAACCGGGCGGAAATGTGTAACATGTTTCGGTTTATGAATCTTGGGGATAAGAATGATGTTAGTTGTATTAATCCCATCTAAAATAGAATGAGCTACAAAAAACTCCTGGACCATAGAACACAGAGAATCACCAATTTCAGACCATGCAGAATGATAAAATTTATCAGGAAAACCATCAGGTCCAGACGCCTTTGTACTCCCAAGACTAAAAGCTGCAGATTTAATCTCCTCCTTAGTGACTGGTAGCATAAGACTCTGATTCATATCCTTAGAGATTTTGGGGTCGATATAGCTTAAGACAACATTCGTTGAGTGCTAATCAGAGATAGTAAATAGATCCTGAAAAAGACTAGCAATGTTCTTGGAAATAACATCTTTTTCCATTAACCAGTTGCTAGAATCATCTTTAATGCATAATATTCTATTCCTTTCTCTCCTTTTAATAGTTGAGATATTAAAGAACCAAGAATTTTTGTCCTTGGCTTCAAGCCATTAGATATGAGATTGTTTCCACCAACTGAGATTTCAAGTGATCAATAAACTTGGCATTATTGGGAAATTCCTTTTTGCACTGCATCAATTTGCCAATAAAAACCACAAGATATGTCTAGTTACTAGATGACATCGTCTGCCAGCTTTCTTTGATTACTTCCAAAAAAAATTCCATGAGATGCTCAAATTGATTCAAATCTAAAGACCCGAGTATTCTGATGGCTCTCAGGCTGACTTTAGATGAAACTAAGATGATGATGAGACCCAACAGGATCCACATTAAAAACCTGAAGATTTGGAAATCATTCCCTTAATAAATAATTGCCAAAGGCCCTGTCAAGGCGTTCCCTAATGGTATCCCAGCTCTCTCTTTTATCACACCTAGTGAAAATAGACCCACTAAAACCCAGATCCTCAAGTTCATAGTTAGCTACAAAACATTTAAAATTAAGGATTCTTCTCCAAGCTTAGTCTACCGACATCCTTCTCATGATGAGCCAGGATATCATTAAAGTCCCTAAGACACAACCAGGAATCATTGATATTATTACTTATCCTCCAAAACTCATGCCAACACAATAGTCTTTCCTCTTCATTCTTTGGGCCATAAATAAAAGTTATATAACAAGGGGTAAAAAAAGCATCAGATGCAACTTTGGTATGAATAATATGAGGGGATGAAAAGAGAATATTTAACCGTGATATCATCAGAGCACCATAATGCGAGGCCTCTAGGTTTACTCTTGCTTTTTGCTTAGTCTCCATTAAGAAGACTAAGTGGCATTTTTTTCTAGAATCATTCTTCCTTAAGATTTCTAGCTGTCAAGGCAACCCCAAGGCTTTGACAGTTCTAGGCTAAGAGATTCATGGCAGACCGGTGGCTGGTTCCATCCAGCCACTAGCGTTATTCAAATGATAAGACTCATGATCGATATCCGTTCCGCTACCTACAGCCAAGAAACTATCAAGAAAATCAATCTCTGCATGAGAAAGAGTGCCGCTAGATGAACCTAAATTTGTGTCATTCCCATTCTTTCAGAGAAACTTTTTAATTGATCAGACATTCTTGTTCCGCCCTTTCAACGCCTTTCTCACTGCTTTTTTCTCACTAGCTAGTTCTGCAAATGAATCAAAATCCAACTTCCTACATTTATTACGCTCAGTAGATTCAAGATTATCATCATGTGGCCTCTAGAAATGTATACTTTTCAAACCCGTAGACACAGCCGAGATAGGGGATAATCCATTAAAGGCTGTTATGGAATTTATTTTGACCTCATCAGCACTCAAAAAATCAACTCTGTTTGGCTAAGAATTATTAGGATTAATTGGATAAACCACTTTAGGGGATAAAATGCTTATTGCAATATCATTTGGGCATTTGAGGTCATGGCATTGAGGGCCTACGGACTGGAAAATAGAGCTCTTAACTACTGAGGTGCTTAAATTACCAAGTTGGACCGAGGTTAAAGAAAGAGGGGGAGGTGTGATATTTAATGCATGCCCATTCCTACTTGTAGATGAAGAGGAGCTCTCACACGAATAAAACTTCTCATTATTTTATTATCTATCATTGGAGTTTCAAAAAGCATAGTCTTTCAACCTAACCAACACCAACCCATGGGTTAGACGGTCTAGGCCAACATTTTTTGCACCCCAAAAACCCAACCTAACCTGTTATAACCCGTGGGCTACAAGTTGAGCCCATTTTACTAGTTCTACTCACCAAGGAGGGTCCCCCAATATTTCTAATTAAATAAAGTGGGGTGTCTCTCTACCCTCATTATTATTTAAACAAAATTGTTAAATATTTTGTTTGATATGACTTTTAGAGCCCCAAAAGCACAATTGATGGGGCAAAAAGCCGATTGGAGCATTTTTTTTTTTTTTTTTTGGATTAAGGTGAAAAAATACACATGTGGTTTTTTCAAAAGTATGTCCAATACCAAGTACTTTTTTTAGGTTTAAAAGTGACTATGCAGTTACAAAATTGAAGCAAAAGTCACATATTCTATTACTTTAAATTGGTGGGACCCAAAGTCACTTTAACCACATAATCATTTTTGCACCCAAAATTAGCCCTTGGTGTTTGGGACACTTTTGGAAAAAGCAATATGTGTATTTTTACACCTTAACTTTTTTTTTTCAAGTGTTTGGTATAGCCTTTTTTTTTTTTTAATTGGGCTTTTGGGAGGAGAAAAAAACAGCTTAAGCCATAAGCCAAAAATTTTTTCCTTTGGCTTTTTTACCATGGAGAAAGAAAAGCAACTTATGAAATAAAGATGTTGGGTCCCACTTTTTTTTTTAATTTTATTGAAATACTATTCTAGTCCCTATTATAAATCCATATCATACATTCAAATACACTGATTTCTTATTTATATGCATTTTTATTCATTAATTATATTTAATTATGTATTTCAGCATTGCTAATTTTTCCATGTTTAACTTTTTTTCACTTTTTTATATTTTTAATTTTTAATTTTTCTCTTATAATTATCAGAATATATATACATATATGTTATAAATAAAAGGGAAAGAGTTAGACAACGAGATAAAGAGAGAATTCGCGAGCAAGAAAGAAGATTTTTATTGACTATCTAGATGTATATAGTACATAGCACATGCCTTCTTCTTATAGACATAACTTTACAATCTTAATAAAATCGATATCTACAGATTTGATGACCATAATAAATAATTGTAGGATATTGGAGATAATAAAGATAATGGAGATATATGGACATGCACACAAATAATCAAAAAAGTCACTTATGCTGTTGGATATAATTAGTTTTGATAATGTCAAATATAGATGTCAATATTAAGAGCAAAATGTTTGTATCCTATATTTATTTCCTACATTGACTAACTACTATGCTTTATGTAGATTAGTCCAAGTTGAATAATGGAGAATGATCAAGAGAGGAGATTGAAGAAAGAGATGAAAGGAGGAATATCACCTAAGTGGGGGGTTGAATTGGGTG
This sequence comes from Acacia acuminata, assembly GCA_019022655.1. NCBI lineage: Eukaryota > Viridiplantae > Streptophyta > Magnoliopsida > Fabales > Fabaceae > Acacia > Acacia acuminata. The sequence goes on from JAFJYI010000333.1 coordinate 404,052, forward strand.
ATTTAAAAAATTTTCAGATTACCCCTTAATTTTGCAATAAATTGGGTGATTTAAAAACTTTTCAAATTACCCCTTAATTTTGCACTAAGAATAGAGCACAAAATAGTAGAGAGGAAGAGAAATTGACACACGAGATTTATACTGGTTCGATCTAAACTCTTGACCTATGTCCAATCCCCAAACTCTCTAGGTATATCACTATCTCTTTCAATTGATTACACACTCTGTACTCAAAGTAATTCTCTCTCTAGGATTCACTCCCCTTTACCAATTGTAATTAATACACCCATTCTCAAGGTCCCACAACCTTGAGTTTCTTTAAATAAATGATGAATATAATTTAACTATCTAAAAGAGTAGATAAATAAAGAATGAAGATTAAATATCCAAAGATATTACACAATGAATGAATGAAACAATTAATGCATATATTTTGTTTGAGTGTTTGTGTTTCCGATGGTTGAATGGTATTCAATGCTTCCGCTTATATTTGGTGAAGGCAATTAATAACCGTTGAGATGCTTTTAATGAGTCGTTATGTGTAATCAATATAGCCGTTAGTCAATGAAGCTCATCTGTTACTCACAGTCTTAGATTCTAAAAATTGATCATCGTCATTCGCCGTTTGACATTCTTTTTGTTCTTCTCATTGGGTGTTGTATCATTTAATTAGGGAAAGAGAACAACAATGCCTTCTGAATGCTCAGAGAATGGTTGCCCAGAATGTGTTACGTTTTAAGCAACTTCATTAAATGCATTTGACTTAATCAAATGCTTTTTGATTAATCTGCATTTAATCTCTTATCTAATCATCTGAAACTCATTAATAAACTGATTAAACATAGTTAGGAATAATAATGAGTGACAATAAGAAGTAAGTAAATCACAATCAAAGATTTAAGATTTACGAACACGGTGATTTGAAAAACCAGAAAGGCAGACTCGAGTTGATTTCAAGCAAACTTGAGCTGCTGACTCGACTTGACCATTACATACTCGAGTCACAGGTACATCTTCTTTGAAAATGTGTTTGGAAACAAATGTGAATATGTCTCTATATGAACTTAACTTGAGTCTAAAATGTTCACTTCAATTTGATAACTTGAGTTATACAAATTCCACTCGAGTTAACATTATTTTCACAAATGTTCTTCGAGTTTAGCTTTGAAAGTGATTTGAACATCTAGCACACTCGAGTTATTAAGTGATGACTCGAGTTGTCAAAATATGATTAAAGAAAATCATTGAAGATTACACTAGAGTCACTCAATGCAAGCTCGAGTCAATATTTTGAATGTTAAAATATTTTTGAATCAGGGACTTAGTATTTTGAAAAAATAAAATTTATGTCCACAAGAGTTCACTCAAGTCACACAACCTTGACTCAAGTTGGAATATTTCATAAAAACTTCCACAGAGTCTTTAAGCACTTGACTCGAGTCTCCAAATAAGTAACTCGAGTCAATCAAAGATAAGACTCATTTTGATTGAAGTTTTAAAAAGCAATTGATTGGAGTCTTATGACCCTTAACTCGAGTCAATTTGACAGTATGTTACTGATTCAAGTTTGATTAAGTTAAATTTTTTTACTTGAATCATTAACCACATTTTGCTTACAAGCATCTGTTATCATCAAAACACACATAGAGAACTAACATTCTCCCCCTTTTTGATGATGACAACACTTGTAAACCAAATTAAAAAACTTGAAAGATTCTTTGAGAATTGAAAAGGTAAATATATGGCCATCAACTCAAAGATGCTAACTTAATTCATTTCAAAAGAGATTACATCAGAGTAGCACAGGAAATGAAGAGAAATACAAAGCAACTAAAAATCAAATACATAGAAATAAAGTAACAACTGAAGCTCGATCTACTTCTCTTCTCCTCTTTTGTCATCATGCAAAATAGGAGGAACATAGGAGGTGGAAACAAGTGGAAAAGGTAAAGGGGAGTATAAGGCTAAGGTTAGGCATGGTGAAAATGGTTGGTAGTGGAAGGTGAGAGTCTAATAGTTGATGGTTGAGAAGGGAGATACAATGATGGTAGCAGGGGTTGTTGTGATGATGGGTGTAGTGAAAGTGGGAAGTGGTGAGGAAAAAGATATAGGTGAGTGAGATGGGATAGGAGAAGAAGGTTGAGGTGAGGGTGAAGGTATGGAGATGAAGTGTGAATACCAAGGGTAGGATCAGCATCTGAATTAGGCTTCACCAACTTGTTAAGCTTCTTATTGATGATGTGCAACATTCCATGAAGGCCAGAGATACTTGCACCACAAACCTCAATGAATGAGTAGGAGTATCCTCTTCTAGCCTGAGTAGACATGGGCCCACAAACATCTAAATGAATGAGTTCCAATTGCCATTGGTATTGTGACTCACAAGCTTCTCAAGCTTGGTCTTCGTCATCTTATCAGCCAAACAAGATTCACAAGGCCTATAGGATTTAAAATGTAAGGAATTTAGATGACCATCATGATGGAGTCTAGAAAATCTTATCTCATTAATGTGTCCTAGCCTACAGTGCAAAAAATAGGATCGAGTATCTTACCTCGGTTTCTCAACTTGAACGCTAAGAAGTTCACTATTGTAGTCTATATCTAAAACATTTAATCCATTTACTCGAGATGCGCAAGAATAAACAAGATCATTCATAATGATTGAAAACTTGTCATCCTCTATTATAAAATTAAAACCAGATTGTTCCAAATAGGAAATAGAAATAATATTTCAGAAAGTCAAAGGAACATAGACATAATTTTTCAAATGCAAAGAATACACCCCTATCGACCTCGCCCTTTCAGGTGGCGAGTTAGAGGAATCCCTTTTATTTATTACCTTACCATCATTACTTACCTCTTTTTAGCATACATCAGAGCATGCATAACAGAGCATATTACCGGTTTGGACAAATACGATATACTAGTAAAAGTGTAATAAACAAAAAGTAAATAGTCCCTGTAGGGTACAGTCATCCAAAATAAAATACTGAACGGTAAGTAAACTGATACAGATATCCCAAAATAAATATACAAAAAAGGATAGGGCATTCCCAATTTCTTCAATCTTCCTCCTCATGCCCTTACCTTCTCAACCACCTAAACAGATTAATATCTATCACCTGTATCTACAAAACGGTCTGGAGTTCAAGATTGAACCCCAGAGTAACTATTAAACTTAGATATTATATGTACGCAGTGCATGTATACAAACCATAATCAAGAAAAATCACAACTACAAGGGTAAACATATCACATATACAAACATATTCACAACTGCAATCACATAACCGTCGGACCACCTAACAGGCAAGCCCTGATATCCTCATCGCTAGGAAAAACTCAGTAGCTAGGGCCTCCAACCCTAACCACCTACCTCAGGCTCAATAACGATCTAAGGACACATATTCCACCAGTCCCCACAGCCCTACAAGACTCAGGCTCAGCAGCAACCTAAGGGCACACAGTCCACTAGGCCTTACAGCCCTACATATCTCAATCATGGTATACAAACATACAAAAGCCACATAGAGTATATGAGTAAACAGTTACTACCTGATAGTTGTTCAAATGTCAGTAATATCTCCAGGTGTTCAAATATTATCCTGGATGCGATCTTTCCCTAGTCAAAGCAAATACACCTTATTTTCATCGTTTATATAAACTTTTCTTTTATTTCCACCAAAATCGCCCTTTATCCAAAATTCCAGAAATCATACTTCTACTTCAAATTTTTTTATTTAATTCCAAAAAAATCTGATTGACATGAATCCAGTGGCCATCAAACTCTTAAGATGTCTAGTTTATGCTAAAAATACTTTCAAAGACCAAAAGGGTTCATATTCTTTCACATGGATAATTCTATACTCGCTGGACAGTGAAGAAATTCAGTTCACTGGGCTATTTTCAAAAATTAGTTTCTCACAAATCATATATCAAAATGAAGACCTAGATGTCTACTTTAAGAATATAAAATTTCATGGTCATCGGATTTCATTTACAATTTTAAAACCCTTCATCAATCACGAGTGCCTAGAATTTCGGCAAGTCTGATAAGTTGTTATTTCTTTAAAAATTAGGGTTTCGGGGTTTCAAATCATGATCCTAACTTATTCTCATACAAAATTTCATTTTAAACTCAATGGAACCCTTAAAAACATCAAAATCACACCACAAAATCATGTTTAAACCAGCTGGATGAAATTCCATATTTCTAAGTTGCAAAGGCTAGTTTGGGACATACTTTGATCTGGAGCTTTAACCAGTGTTTCTTCTTCTTCTTCTTGGTGTTTAGGCTTGGTTTAACCTCCTTGGCACTCCTTGAATTCAAATATTTCAGCAAAGAATGTGAGGGTAAATATCCTTAAATAATGGTTGAGGATGTAGCGAAATACCCGGTGCATGCTATTGTCCACTAGTTAATAGGCCATATTAGGGTTTCCTTGCTTAATCATTAAGGAATTCTAGATTCTTCTAGAAGCTGGACATGTGGCACCATTTTGGTCCTTAGAATCAAATTATTTTTACTTTTTCATGAATTATCCAAGTCACCCTTTTGTCCAATGGTCAATAGGGTGCTTCGCTGGTTAATAGCTTGTCTCTTCTTTATTCTTTCTTCAAGTGTTCCAGATCCTTTTCTTTGGCTTATCCCCTGTATGTGGTGCCATCTTACCCTCTGGAACAGCCTAGTGTTGGTTTCATTTGACTCAAACAGAAGTCCCTAATTGATCCTTGTTGGTTCCCTTTCATCTATTCTCTTTTCCTCAAGACTTGGGTCTTGCAATTGGGCTTGTATGTAGGTTAAATCGATTGTTTCTATTGGAAATTATGCCCTAGGGGCAAGTCATTGTTCTCCATTTAGTTATCATTTCATTCGCATGTTTATAGTGATAACTATATCCCTGGATATATCTTAAACATTATCCTAAATATCCCTGGTCGGTCATCTACGCGGGAGCGAAGATGAGATAAGACCAGTATGACTTTGATGAGGTATGGAGATACGAATCAAAGTCATGGGCACTTGTAAAAGTACAAGGTGCTGGACTGACCCATTATGAGAAAGTTGCATGGATTTAGTCATAAGCTTATCTCATGTATAACTGCGTCACGACACCCTATGACCTGAGATCATCATAGATTCCTACATGATGAGTCACTGGTCTTTGACCTAGTGAAAAGTCACCTTTGACCGGGTGATGATAAAGGCTTGGATCGGGATCAGTGGTTTTCATGCAGAGGAATGTGAGTGATCAAGATGGAATTTGTCCCTCACATTTGTAGAGAGATAATACTGGGCCCCTCGATGAGTGAGTCTGAGAAATGTATGGCTATACTATGATGGAAAGGAGTTTCCATGTCAATTATTAGACTACTCGAGAATCGAGAAAGTAATGGTCAAGAACGGGAAGTTGACATTATCCATGCCTCATCCTTGACCAAATTATCGTGTGGCAAAAGGGATGTGACATGGTTGTACGATAGGAGCTTAGCTTAGCTTACTATCACCATGTAATCATTATTTTGTACTTTTGACTTTACAAAAGTCAACTTTTAATCCTATATTGCCACATGTCCTTTAGTTGACTTTTCATTCTTATCACATGATATTTTGGCATTTTATCTTCCTCTTCCTCTTCCTCCTAATGGCCCCTGTCTCTTATTCATTATACCAGATTATGTCATTCTGGTGTTAGGAGCTTAGCTTACTTCATTCTCAAGTTAAAGTGTGATTATTACTGCTTTCTTCCTGACTCTGGTGGGCGAAATTTCAGGCTTATTCAGGGTCCAATAATTTGTTTCCTAATGACCTTTAAGTACTTATTAACTGATAAATCAGTCTGCGCTTGTTCGCCCTGATTTAGTTACATGTCAACTCTTCTTACTGTCCTACTTATTAGTTCAAAATTTAGCTTTAATTATAGTGACTATTATATTATTTTTGAGTCTCCAAAATAATGTAATATGTTACAGAAGAATAACAATTCAAATTGCAGTCAACAGGCTCTCATTATTTCATTAGTTCATATTTGTACATTGTTTACAAAAGTAGGGGTGTTACAAGGCTCATAAGCAAAACAAGGTCTATATCCTTTATAGCTAATGCAGTAACTCTGGCTCCATTCCCAATGCAGAGATTCAGCTTGTTCTTGTTCAACTTCCTAGGATCTTTAGGACCTGCAACGAATTGGAGATGTGAGAACCACAACCGGTATCCAATAGCCATGAAGCTGAATCAACACTTGAAAAATTAACTTCTATAGTGAACATACCAAAGGTAGAAACATCACCATGCTTCTTTCCCTTGAGGCTTGCAAGGTACAATTGGCAGTTCCTCTTCCAATGTCCTTTCTTTTGACAATGGAAGCATACAACAGTGTCCTTAGACTTCCCTTTTTCTTTGCCCTTGCCCTTCTTCTTTTTGGGCTTGAGTTTTCTTGTTGTCACAGACTTGCCCTTGCCCTTAGCCTTAAAAAGCCCACCAATCAGAAGAGCTTGGGTCCTGTTTTTCTTAACGGCACCCTCTATAGTGGTAAGTAGATTCAACAACTTAGCGAGTGTTGACTTAGATACTTCACTTTTTCAAACCCTCATCTTGTTGTCACGGACTTGCCCTTGCCCAGATGCGGTGATGCCGGCATGGGCCTTTGTCTCTTTTTTCAAACCCTCATCTTCAACTACACAAGATTGATGTCACCCCCACACTACTCCTCACGTGTTCTCCACTTTGAACGACAAGAACAACATCTCCCCATTCTCCTTCATCTGAATAGATACTTCACTTTTGATCTGGTTTTGACCATGCTCCTATGGTTAGATCTTGCATTTTCTCTTACTTTGGTTCAACTTATCATCGATGGAGCCCAAGCCAAAACTTTGAAGGTGATCTCCAGTAACCTTTTTATGATTTGACATTGTTTTTAACCCTCGTGCCTCCAGCCACAGTTCATCATGCTGCTATACTCTGGCCATGTTTTGGCAGAAATGATCAACCCACAACATCATGCTCTACTCTGTCTCTTCTCGGTGATGTCGATTTGATGTTATTTTGCCCCTTTTTCCAAACAAATAGGGCTATTGTTTTCCAAACAAAGCATACATTACTTATCATTGTACCTCTTTTCTAGTGAATTGGAAAGATTCTTGGTAGCTTTTTCCTAGAAGAAGGCTTTTTGTGCAATGTGGCTTCTCTGTTAGTGTTAGCGTTCGATTTTTTTCCTTAGTTTTTATGTGATTTCAGCTTTAGGAGTTTTGGTTTGGAGTTTGAACTAGGACAAAAATCTTTGGATTCTCTCGCTGTTGTGTTAAACATGCCAAGTGAAGCTTTTTTGTATTAAGAGTAGCTTTAGGGATTAGTTGATTTTTTTGAGATCCGTACACACAGCGGAAGGAATTTATCCTTTAAAATCTTTACGAATCCCATAGAGAGGATCTATCAACGGCATTTAAATCGGGTTCATTAGAAATCGTACCTTTGCGAGCTCGTGTGCATCTCCAACGTTGTGTGATTTTGTTTGATCAAGCAGGAGACAACTCTACGAATCCACTCCCTCTACCGGTATCCATACCGAACAGCATTCCAACACGGACGGCAGCGTGCTAGCGCCTTCAAGCTCTGTGTCTCATGTCTCTCCTCTAGGGTTTCTCTTTCGCGGCTTTTCTAATACATCTTGCAAATTGTCTCGTAGGTTTTTCAAAACCCAATAAGCGTATTATATATTCAAAATTAATCCTTATTTATCTTGAAATTAGAATTTGGATTAAAATAATATATTAATTAAATCTATCCAATAGATCTAATCTAATGTATTTATTTAATCTAAATTAAAAGCCTACTGATTTAATTTATCTCTATAAATTAAATATGAGATATGATATCTATCGATTTAATTAAATCGAGATACGATATCTCAATTCAAATTAAATCAGATATATAATATCTATATACGAAAATTAAATATGAGATACAATATCTCTATTTGTTTTGTATTTAATTTATTTGATAAATTAAATATCTAAAACAAATAGAGATATTGTATCTCATATTTAATTTTCGTCTATAGATATTATATATCTGATTTAATTTGAATTTTTAGATATTTAATTTATCAAATAAATTAAATACAAAACAAATATTATATAATAATATTATAATCTTTATTAAATAATATTATTATATTATTTTCTAATTGAATAATATATATATATATATATCCATCCTAGATTAAATGTAGAATTCATTAAATCTTAGACATATCTAAGATTAAATGAGTCTGAGCACTATTGCTCGTATTGGGCTATTCTTATGAGCGACCCTGCAGGCCCACATGAGATTGGCAGCGGGTCAATACTGTACCAACCCACAAATCGCAAGTGGCCTCTAGCAAGACATTGCAACTACCTAATTCATATGAGGATCGATCATACGATACAACCTATCATACAACCATGTCAAGTCCCTTTTGTCACGTGATAATTTGGTCAAGGATGAGGCATGGATAATGTCAACCTCCTGTTCTTGACCATTACTTTCTCGATTCTTGAGTAGTCTAACAATTGATATGGAAACTCCTTTCCATCATAGTATGGCCATACATTTCTCAGACTCACTCATCGAGGGTCCCAATATTATCTCTCTACAAATGTGAGGGACAAATTCCATCTTGACCATTCACATTCCTCTGCATAAAAACTATTGATCCCAATCAAAGCCTTTATCATCACTCAGTCAAAGGTGACTTTTGACTAGGTCAAAGATCAGCGACTCTCATGTAGGAATCCATGATGATCTCTGGTCAAATGGCCTTGTGACGTGATTATACATGAGAAAAGCTTATGACTTAATCCATGCAGCTTTCTCATAGTAGATCGGTTTAGCACCTCGTACTCTTACAAGTGCCTATGACTTTGATTCGTATCTCCATACCTCATCAAAGTCATACTAGTCTTATTTCATCTTCGCTCCCACGTAGATGACCGACAGGGACATTTAGGATAATTTATAAGATATATCCAAGGATACAGTTATCACTATAAACATGGAAATGAAATGATAACTTAATGGAGAATACTTTTAAAGACATTAACGTTTAAAGTATAATGACTTGCCCCTAGGGCATAATTTCCAACAAATGTTAATGGCATAAACTGAAAATTTGAATGTCATTGTTGTTTTACCTTAGTTTGAAGGGTTCGAGCAACTCACTGGAACTGGGAGTTCCAAAAGGAAACCCAGAAAAGATGGCAAATCCAGTTCTACTGTAAACCTTCTTAGCTCCTTTCCTCGTGGGTTTACGGGTATGCTTGGGTTGATAAATCTTGTAGAAAGTTTTGGATGTTGTTGTGAGTTTTGGATGATGCTCTATTTTAATTTCAGAACTCTGGTCGTCGCTGGTGAGTAGGCAGGCATTGCTAGTGAGTGAGGCTGAAGCAAAGAGAGAGAGAAAAGAAGGGGTAGGAGATGCAGACGTGGGTGAGAGAGGTGGAGAGGGTAGAAGAAGTAGGTGGGGATGAGGTGGCAATTTTGTTAGTTCCCTATTTTTGATGTTTTGATGATAACAATTATAATGTAAATAATCCTTAAGTTTCAAAAATACTTTGGAGTTTTTTGTTAAAATATTTGCCTCTAGTTAAGTTTAGTTTGCCTTGAGTTATATGATTCAAATTATCAAAGGCAAAATGTTTTATCTTCAATTGCCTCGAGTTGAATTGATTTTGACTTGAAGTCAAAAAGCTTTGAAAAAGAATTGCCTCGAGTTAAATTCATTTTGCCTCAAGTCAAATATATCAGCAAGTTCACCTTTTGTTTCGATATGCCTCGATTTGAAAGGTTTTTAACTTGTAGTTAATTATTTTGTCACATGTTTACCTCGAGGAAAAACTCGTTTAACTCGAGTTAATTATCTTTGAAAATTTAAAGTTCTTCCTTCGTGGTAAAGCATGCCTCGAGTCACACATACTTTGCCTTTAGTCATTTTGACTCAAGGCACTTATGTATTTAACTCGAGTTATCCTCTCCCTTAACTTTTTCTACTAAAAACCAGATGAGTCTTAACTCGAGTCAGACTTTAATCTACCTCGAGTTATCTCTGCCAATTAACTTTCTCATAATCATTTGAAAGTTGCTCGAGTCTTAATCCTTTCTAACTCGAGTCAATTTAACTCAGTCACCTTTATTTTAACTAGAGTCAAACTTCTTTGCTTTTCAAATCATTGTCTCAGAAAATCTAAATTAATTGATTATGATTTTATTTCTTCATATCATCACTCATTACTATTCTTAATTGCTTTTAATCAGTTTGCTAATGAGTTTCAGATGATTATATCACGGATTAACAACAAATTATTGTAAAGCAATTTGTGTGTCATAACGCATTAAATGCACTTACCATATCGAGACACAATCACAGCAACCATTCCTCTAAGCATGCGAAAGACATTCTTGCTATTCGAATCATTCTTTAAATACTGTTTCACAATGAGCAAAATAGAAGGAATGAAAGAATGTCGTGACGACACAATTCCATCCGAACATTAAACGATGTAAGTGACTATCAAGCTTCCCCAGTCTAACGACTATTTTGGAGAGTCACAACGGACAATCTTCAAGCTTCTCCAACTGTCATTAATTGCAACATCTATAAATACAAGAAGCATTGAATTCGCCACCTATCTGAAAATTTGTGCATTCAATTCGAACTTATTACAATCTTCTATTTCATTAGTTTCATTTAATATCTTCAGATATATTGTGTACTTTAGTGTTTATCATTTATCTACTCAGTGAGGAGTTAAACACTAGTCGATTATTTGTTTATCAGTTAAATCTTAAGGTTGTGGAACCTTAAGTGTGGGTGTATGATTACAACTTGTAAGGAGGAGTGAGTCCTAGTGTGATAGGATCATCTCGAGTACAGGTGTGTAATTGTATTTGTGTTTGAGAGATAGTGGAAATCCCAGAATTTCTAGAGATTGGACATGGGTCAAAGAGTTGGACTGAACCAAGTATAATCTCTTGTGTTCATTGCTTTTTTCTCTGTCTCTATTTTATGTTCTTGAGCTTTAGCGAAAGAATTTTTAAAATAACCTATCCACCCCTAGGTGATATTCCACCTTCAAATTTGAGTGCTTTTAGTGCCATGTCAGATTTTTTAACAGTGAAAATTAACGGTGTTAACGGGGAAGGAAACATTGCTACTTTTTTATACTTCACGGGCAACATTGAGACAAAAAATACTTCCAGGGCGACATTGTTCCTAGGCATGTAGTTCGGGGGCAAATTTGCTACTTAACCCCATCTGTAATAGAGCGTAAATTAAAGTTTCCGATCATGACTCAAATGCTGAAAACAAAAGATTGACATATAAGTATTTCATGAAATTTAAACAACTATATATGAAGAATTTTGAAACATAAGTGGCCTTCCAACTATTTTCTCTAGAATCAATGAACCTCAGTTATTGATTTAGGGTTATCCTTCATAAGGACATCCGTGGTGAGCTAAGAAAATAACTAGAATCATTAGTTTTCAGATGAGCCTAGAAAACTAATTTATCTAGTGGATTGATTTAATCAACAACATCTCCATGCTTCTCTTAAATCATCAGGTTGACAACACCTTGTCACTTAGTGTTACATCACTATGTAACAACTTGGCATTATTGCCATAAATGCATAGACCCAACTGAGCCTGCTGACTATACATCTAGTCCAGCACAAACCAGCATCCTAAGTGTCATATACTTCGAATACCATCGTTACCCAATGAAAAGATATGCTTAGCAGAGCTAGAAAGCACTATCATGGAGACTGGATTTAAGCACCACTGATGATGGGAGGTAATCAAACGCGCTAGATAATTTTTCATGACGGTTCCATTTCGGTCTCATCATAAATTTTCTTTATTTTATTTTTCATGTATAATTAGACATACAAATAAATTAACTATCACATAGTTTAATTTTAAACGGCTTGTCTCTATCATGCATACTAGCTGTAGAGTGATCTTGTTTACTCATAACATGCATACTAGTCGTAATTTCAAAAATTAAAACTATGCATATTAAAAATTCGAATATAATGTGAATGATCATGGTGCCTTCCCATTATCCATCCAAAACATCTTCATGCCTTGGATTACAAAGAGATTCAAATCTACTCGGGTTCTATCATCATAGCCGAATACATCTCTTGGTATAGTCTTCTTGGCCAAGCCATCATCTTTCAGTCCACGATCTTGAATTTTACACTTAGTCCTATTACAATTTTCTATGAAAAATTTAAATTGGGACAAAACAATCCCATTTACAAAAAGACATATAATACAAATCAGGACAAAATAATCTCATTTACCGAAAGAAATTTTAAAAACAAAATCAGATTAAAGCATACATTTGAGGCACCTTGACCATCCTTTTTTTCTTGTTCCTATACATAAGGTTAGAAACATACATGCAAACATTTTTGTAAATCCTAAACCATCATTGAATCATAGTCAATAGTAAAAACCTTACGCGTTTATGGTAATGAGCTTAGCTCTGATACCACTTGTTGGTTAATATGGGTGTTGCTTGTCGTTCAAAAAATGATCAAAAGGTTGAAAAACAAAAAAAAATTGTTAATCATTGCAGAACTCATAACTCCATACGGTCCTCATGAGTCATTAACTGACCAACGAGTTATTATTATTTTTCTTTATCATGTAACTTTTTACGGTACTCATGAGAACCTGTAACCACTTACGGTATTCAAGACTTATAACTCAATGATTATGATATTATTCTGTTGATCATTGAGGAGCCTGTAAATCTTTACTGTAATCATAAGTTATAACCTGTAACTCTTGACGGTACTCATGAGTTATAACCATTACATTGAGTCATAATCTTTAAATTGTTCATGAGTTATAATTTAGAATCTACTCATTAAAATACATAAAGGGTTTTGGGATTACCTTGAATCAATTGAAAAGACAAAGAAGCTTTCAAAGTCCTTTAATGTTGATCCACACGGCTGCCTCCTAATTGCAATGAGAACTCCTTCTCCTTGACTCCTCTTTCTCCTTGGATGCTTGCTAGGCGATGGCAAGGTAGAGGCCTCAAGTCTTTGGGTTTTCTTTTCTCAAGACAGTGATAGTGTCTTGAGGTTAGGTAAGGTGCAAGATTGTAGGATGGGATGAACAAGATTGAATACTCACCTTTCCTGAATTGGCACCCTTCTTGTTTTGACCTTGGATGTTGCCACTCCTTTCTCAATTAATGATCATGGGATCTGTGCATACAATCCCTTATGTATTTCTGTTACACGACAAAAACCCTTAATTAGAGTAACTAGAAGAAAAGCCAATTCCAATGTTTAATTTGTTAAATCAAGATAATAGATCATATCCATATCTTGACATATATCTTGAATTTAAAATTCAAGATGATGGATCTTATCCATGTCTTGAAATATATCTTGAGTTCAAAATTCAAGATAATGGATCCCATCCTTATCTTGAGATATATCTTGAATTCAAAATTCAAGATAATGGATCATTCCATATCTTGAAATATATTTTGAATTCAAAATTCAAGATGATATTTTTTTCAATCTTTATTCATTCATTATCCAATCTTCATTGGATCTTTATCCAATCTTTATTGGATATAGTTTTAGATAATTCAAAGTTATCTTTTGTAATTTAAGCTCTTGAATTTAAAATTTGACTTTAAATTTCAAACTTAAATTCAAAATTCAAAATCCAAATTCAAATTGGTCCAAGACCCCGTTAGGCCTTCTAACACATTTGGGCCTATTAGTGGATAAACTGATTTCTTACTAATTAACCAAATGTGGTGCCATGCATGTTATTGGGTTTATTGTTCTTGATTGCTTAATTTAGAAAGTTTGGGCCAATTACACTTATATTCTTTACCATGCCCAATCACAATTATTGGCCCAAACTTGCTAAATTACGCAATCAAGAACAACCTTAGTGTGTGACCCATTAGGCCCAATTATCTACTGACATAGATAAACTTGGACCAATTAAACTTCTTTAATAGACCCAATTTATCTAATGACCACATAAAACATTAGCAATGCCTTGCAGCTTCAGAATTAATTGAGTTAATCAAAGGATCTACCATTTTAATTAGGATATCGTGCTAGCATCATCCCTCACATCGTCATTCACATTTAGTTGAGAGCAAAGATAAAGTATCATCTCTCTTGGTTGACTGAAAAGCTTTTCATCTAACAAGGAATCTTCTTCCATTGACTCTAAGATGAATTATGACTCTTCATGATCACTTATTGTGCACAGACTCCCGAGTCAACTTAGAAGTCATTTAAGCTATACTAGTCTTATGAAGAACTAATCTCTCGTAGGGGATTGTGAGTCCTTTGGCATATTCATCTATACTCATGTATTTGAGTTACACTTAAGAGTACATTGTTCTCCCCATTCTCAGACAGATAGAGTTGTAAAGTAAAAGTATAACCCTAGGACATAATGTTCAATGACATTTCAAGTCTAGGATGATCTGCACTACTAAATGATGAGAGACTTTAAAAATCTAACGATACTCTCTACAATGAATATTTGTGGAGTCTCATGGCGGGTCAGTTCACTGCTATATGTTGTCTAATGGATCCACCCACAACATCAGCTAAGGCATCATCATGCCTACATTCCATGAGGTCCCTAATTTGTATCTCTATACAAGTAAATGATGTTGTACTAGTCTTATTGAGATTACCAATGCATTTTCTTGGTAATTCATGACTAGGAACAAGTTTTAGGCAATAAATATGCAGTGTCCTCAAGTCCTCATGATCATGATCACTATCATAGATCCTTGAGTGAACACATGTTCTATTCCCTGGGCTTTTATCTTTAAACGCATACTAACCTTAAAATAAAGGCGAGACATAAATATGATAAAGATAAAACATGCTTAAATATAAATCATGAAATACAAGGTGTTCATCTGATGAAACATATAGTCTCTAGGAAACCTATATACTAACATATATACCTATAGCACTTAGTCGCTTCTTATTCAAACATTCTATACAAGGGCAATAAAATATCCTACTTCATCATCGGCATTTCTTTTAGTAAATTCTAAAAACTCCCTCATCCCGTTATCATATTTCAAACTCGTCCATTGAGCTTGGAAGATAGAATATCACCAAGAGGGGGGTGAATTGGGGATATAAAATTTTCTTCCAAAATTACTCTGTAGGTTGCAAGTAAAACAGGGGTTAACAGAGTAGGGTAGAAGAAGAATGAACACAACCGATTTATACTGGTTCAGTCTAAATCCTTAACCTACGTCCAGTCCCCAGACTCTCTGGGATTTCACTATCTCCAATGATTACACACTCTATAACTCATAGAATAATTCTCTCACTAGAACTTACTCCCCCTTAGAAGTTGTAATCAAATAACCCAATCCCAAAGTCCCAATACTTTGAGATTCTTACAAGTAAGATAATCAATAAAGAACTCCCTAAAAGAGTAGATAAATAATCACTGAAGATTGATATATTGGAAGATATTAACTCTTAGAGTAGAAATAATAAATGCTCTTAATCACTAATTGAATGCGTAGAGTTTCGGTAGGTGAAGATTTCAATGCTTCTGGCTTTTATATATGCTTGCATTTAATGACTGTTGAGAAGAGTCTTAATGAACCGTTGAGAGGAATGAACATATCCGTTGAGTTGTTTGAAATGTTGCTCTGACTCTTCGTATTTTAGCCGTTATTCTCCATTGACATTCTTCATTCGATTTGTCCGTTGAGACTCAGGAAGAATGTTGACTTGGATTGCTTGAAATACTTTATAGTTGCTCAGAAGTCGATTTTCCTCTTTCCTGCTTTGTCTCTGATTCAGCATTTAATGCGTCTGACAAGATTTTGCTTTATGAAATTTGAAGTTTAAAAACTTGTTAATCATGTTTGAAACATACTAGCAAACTGATTAAACTTGGTTAGAAACAATAAGAAACAATAATATGAAGTACCCAATGCTTAACCAAGGAGTTGCAGATTATGAGATGAAGATATTCAAAATCTGATATATGCATAACTCGAGTTGCATACATTGACTCAAGTCATAATTGTAGTAATTGAAAGACAGAGAAGAATTGTTCCATAATACAACTCGAGTCATACCAGGTAACTCGAGTCATAGTTGAAGCATCTCAAGACAGAGAGGAAATTCCAAATATGATAACTCGAGTTATGTAGGGTGACTCGAGTCATGGTTGTAATAATTTCAGACAGAGAGGAATTTCAAATAGGATGACTTGAGTCATTTAAGGCAACTTGAGTCATATCAGAAAGCTATATCAGTTAAGCTTTCTGTGACTCATCATGACTCGAGTTATGCCAATGTAACTCAAGTTATATCAGTTATCAGAAAAATTGCTATCTAGAGAACATGTTGGAAAACCTGAAGTACAGGCATGACTCGAGTTGTTAAGTGACAACTCGAGTTATGTCCTTTGCAAAAACTGAATTTTTAAACCTTATGACTTGAGTCATGTTTGATAACTTGAGTTACTAAGGTTTTAATTTATTTTTCAAAGGCTCAAGGATACTTTGACTGGGGTTAAAGTTTTGCAACTTAGATCAACAGTTATTGCAATTGTTAGACATCATCAAAACACAGAGAACTAACAGAGCTTTTATCCAACTGTGATCCATATTTGAATTCCTATAGACGGAAAGAATTAAGATACATTATCCTAACATAAGATGCATCTTGTAGCAAAAAAGAAAAAAAAACATTGTTATATGCAAAAGTTTTCATTATTCTAACATATAATATGCTAACAACACAGCCAAATTAAAAGCCAAAGAATTCAGCAAACAGAAAATGTAGAATCCATCAATAACTCAAGAAACAAAAAATGCAATAACTCAAGAAGAGAATCATATTGATTAAAAACCATATTCATTAGTTGGTTTGCATCCACATATTTCACTATATCCCATGTGGTAAAACCGTTGCCACCACCAACATCTACAACTATCATATTTTTATCATTGAGATCAGCTGGTTCAAGTGCATCATCCCTCATATCCTTAGTCCAATGCCTAGGACTTATAACATGGCCAAATACAATAGAAAGAAACTATAGAACCAAAAAGTCTCTTTCTTGTGTTTTACGAACCTTGGTCATGAGCATGGCTTCGAAGTCGAGAGACAACACTTAGGCGCTATGGTCCTATAATTGGGAACTCTAGCAGAACTAACAAAAACCATTCTTGGGAGGATCTTTCCACTCAAATCTTACCCTATAAAACCTAACTCATTTGGGTTTTTGTTACTTAAGAGTGTAATATTTTTAGCTCCATTGAGAATTATTGAAGCCATGAATGAATATGACAAGAGAGGATAGCAAAGAAAATAAAATTGCACTAAATTGAGTTCACAGATAAGAAAACGGCTTACGAGAAGCATGTAAGGGCATAATTGTGTTGGAAATTATGCCCTAGGGCAAGTCATTGCACTTTAAACGTTAATGTTATTTAAAGTATTCTCCTTTTAGTTATCATTTCATTTGCATGTTTATCATGATAACTGTATACTTGGATATATCTTATAGATTATTCTAAATGTCCTTGGTCATCATCTACGCAGGAGCGAAGATGAAATAAGACCAGCATGACTTTGTTAAGGTATGGAGATACAAATCAAAGTCATAGGCACTTGTAAGAGTACAAGGTGCTAGACCGACCCACTATGAGAAAGTTGTATGGATTGAGTCATAAGTTTTTCTCATATCTAACCGCGTCACAATGCCCTTCGACATGAGATCATCATGGATTTCTACATGAAAGTCTCTGATCTTTGACCTAATCAAAAGTCACCTTTGACCAGGTTATAATAAAGGCTTGGATCGGGATTAGTGGTTTTCGTGTAGAGGAATGTGAATGGTCAAGATGAAATTTGTCCCTCACATTTGTAGAGAGATAATACTGGGCCCCTCGATGAGTGAGTCTGAGAAATGTATGACCATACTACGATGGAAAGGAGTTTCCATTTCAATTGTTAGACTACTCAAGAATCGAGAAAATAATGGTCAATAACAGGAGGTTGACATTATCCATGCCTCATCCTTGACCAAATTATTGAGCGATAAAAAGGATGTGACATGGTTGTATGATATGTTGTATCGTATCATCGATCCCCAAATGAATTGGGTAGTCGCAATATCTTGCGAGAGGCCACTTGCGATTTGTGGACTGGCACAGTATTGGCCCCCTGACAATCTTATGTGGGCCTGCAGAGTCGCACACAAGAATAGCCCAATATGAGCAATAATGAATGCTGCATTTAATCTAGGATTGGATATATATATATATATATATATATTATATTAAATTCAAAAATAATAATATTATTATTTATGTAGATAATAATATTATTATATAGTATTTAATTTATTTGATAAATTAAATAACTAAAATAAATAGAGATATAGTATCTCATATTTAATTTATAAAGATAAATTAAATCGGCAAGCTTTTAATTCAGATTAAATAAATAGATTAGATTAGATCTAATGAACATACTTAATTAATATATAATTTTAACGAGAAAACGAGAGGATTAAAGAATCAACCCACGATTTCGGATTCACCCACTACCCTTCCTCGAACGAAAGCAGTTTTATAACCGAACTCGTAATCGACTCTAGACAAACCGAAATCTCGCATTTGTCTAGAAATTCCCTCAACTGGAACAATCGTTCAAAATTTGTTCGAATCGGTGGCGCACCTCCGTACGATCGCAGAAATACTTTAACCCAGTCGAACTTCGTCCTTGGGAAATATCGATTTGGGTTTTTAATCAAAAACCCAATCCGAACCAAAAATCAAATCGATTAAGGGATACGAAACGAGTTAGACGGTTACCGATTAGGCGCGAATCCTCTGGATAGTGGATGGAACCCTCATCGTGGATCAATCTCAGAAATTTAGCCGAACATAATTAAGAAAGACGAAAAACAGATAAAGAACGCGAAGAACACGAAGAACATTGCAGAGAATTTGAAAACTACTATTTTGATCCTCTCGAATTCTAAAAACGTGAATGAGAGTGTGTTTGTGGCTGCTGCCTCACTTAACCTAAAATGGCAAAACGAAATGGGGCTCCAATCCACAATTCAGCACGTAACGAAAATAAAATAAAATGGGCTTTAATTACAAAATTCGAGCCCAAAAATACATATGACTCCGGATCCAAAATGGACCACCCTCTTGTCTGAATTTACTATTCATGTCTTCATAACAATTGTAGCTCTTTGAATCATCTGAAATATGAGACAAAAATGAGGCAAATTTGATGTCTGGTTCAAGAGTTATGGTAAAAATGGTGAAGCAATGTAAAACTGGAATTTATTATTAAATAATGGCTAAAATATAATAAAAGGTCCAAAGCCCAAATAAGTATAAAAGCCATTTTTTATTAGCTGAAGAGTCCTAAATTATCAATCAAGAGACAAAAAGTAGTGTATGAAATATTCAATTATCAAATGGTAAAGCCGCGAAAAACCCTAGAGAGAGAAGATACACGAAAATACTAAAGGCGTTAGCACGCTACCGTTGGTGTTGGAGGCTATTCGGTGTGGATACCGGTTGAGGGAGTGGATTCGTTGAGTTGGCTCCTGTTGATTGAGTAGGACACACACGAGTTTGTAAAGGTAGTTCCTCCTATGGGATTCGTAAGACTTTAATGGATGAAATCCTTCCGTTGCGTGTACGGATCACCACAAATTGTACCAAAACTTGAAGGAAAAAAAACATAGGCGCAAAGTGAGCTTACTAGAACTAGCTTGTCGAGAGAGAAACGTGAAGGAGCGCTGCGAACTATAAAATTCATCTTTGTCGGTCACAAACTCAAACTACAAACTTGGAGGTAGTTGAAGAGTAGAAGAAACAAGCTAGAATAGTACCATTTTCTTCTCCCACCGCTAGCCATGTCAACACCGACAAGAGAAAAGTAGTGATAAGGGTACACAATAGAGGAATGATGAAGAGAAAATAGCAGGATAAGGGCACACACACTTGCGACGATGGAAATGATGGAGGAGCATCATGCCAAAGAGGACCGGGGAACGGCGAAGGAGTTCATAAGAAGCGAGAGAGCTCATAGAGTAATCATAACAAAGAGAGGATTCAAGGAGAGTCTTTTAATTTGGGGCTGATTTTTTAGATTAGTTATGGCCAAATCATGTCTAAAAAACTTATCTTTTAGACCGGTTATTTAAAACATTAGGTCTTAAAAGGAATAAATACATTATTTTTAAATTTTGCATCTTTTATACTAGTTATAAGAAATACCATGTCTAAAAAGTTTCTTCTTTTAGACCGGTTATAAGAGACAGCTAGTCTAAAAAGTAATCAACTTTTTATTTTATTAATTATTTTTATCTTTGTAGACCTAGTGTTCGGAAATCTTGTCTAAATCATATCTTCTAGACCTTATTAAAAAGGAATTGGTCTAAAAAATTCTTTATATTTATAAAACTACCATTGGTCATACTTTTCAAAACCCTATCCTCTATAAGAGGTTTAAATTTGACGGTTTAAAAGGGCTATTTTATGCTAGTATCAGTACATAACTAATTTATAAGGATATTGCCCTATTTTTACTTCATTAGCTTCTAGTTGGGTTTCTCTCCTAATCTTTTTCTCATTATCTCTCCTCATCTTTCAATCATATCCGTCAAATCAATCACAATACCACTTTAATATCTCTCTCTTCTTCCCAATCAACAACCAAGATGAGCTAATGAGTGAAAAGGAAAAAAAAGATAAGGAGAAGATCCTCTTCCGAAAAGGAGGGGTAGCTTTCACATCGAGGAGGCACATCCATTGTGTCATTGTGCAAAAGACCCTGTAATGGCAATGGCAGTAAGGGCCATGAGAAGCAAAAAAGGGTGAGACACCCAAGAAATTAACCTTATAGCAACATATGATATAATGTTATATGGGTGGATTTGCACCTTAACCCCTACCAAAAATATAATGAAAATGCATGTAACATAGCTTGTGAGCAATGCAGTTTTCTTTTTCATTTTGTTTAATACAATATTTGATATTTAATTGAAATTATTAAGTCACATATAAATATTATCTCGGGGTAAAATAAAACTAGAACTTTTAAAAGTATTTTTTGCGTCGGCACTAGCTTAAATAAAAAAATTGAGTAGTCGTGATTCTTTTTACTAAAAAATAATCATTAAATGAAAGAAAATAGTGTGATGGAATAGTTGTATATAGTTCTCCCAATTAAATTAAAATAATGTGATCATAAAGAGCCTGTGAGGCTGTGAGCAGTAATATCTCCCAGGATATTGAAATATCAACTCTCAACTTCATCACTTCTTTTTCTATTTATTTAATTTTTGTCATCACTCAACATCATCATTTCATCCTTATTAGTTGTCTCATACGGTGGGGTGCAAATATCCATGCCTGTCTCCCATGTTATTAAAAAGTGTATTAGGGCCCCAAAGAAAAAAGGTTTGGCACTAAGCAACCAATTGCAAATATATATATATATGTAACAAATCTGTCATTTAAAAAAAGTTATATATAAGAAATCTTGCATATCTTATTTCTTGTGCATTAAAAATATTGTCTCTTGGACTATTATTAGTGGTTGAGAAACACGAGTTTTAGTATATCACGTTATGGATGTATTCTCCAAGAAGTATAGGCAAATTCTTAATTAAACTTGACATTAGATATATGAGAGATGAGATGGTGCCAAAATGACTTCCAGCCATTTGGTTTGTGTACTTTGCCTTTAACCAAATGTTCAGAGGTTGGAACTTGCAGCGAAGAAGCAAAGATCTATAAGATGGTATTAATAAACAAGAGAATGCGAGGTGCAATTATATTTTGAAATTAACAACCGGTAACACTCCATCTCTTGGCATCACTTAAGCTAGCCTCGATTGAATAATATTATATAAATGGTAAATATGCATTCACCAGCACTATTGCAAGAATGAACTATTTTATTATTTAATGTTATTAGAGTAGTATTGTCAAATGAATAAAATTTAGCAAAAGATAATCATGAGGAAAAGAATGAAAGACTGAGGCTAGCTCAGATCTTAAAGATTTTAGGGTATGCGGAGAGATCTAGGTTTTTTATTTTTTAATCCGAAATACAAACCAGTAGACAAAGTCCATCACTACTAGGGGGAAAGAAAGTCTTTTAGATAAGTTAAAATTGACTCTTAAGACCGAAATTAAGTTCAAACTTATATTGATCGGTTTTAAAGTTTGTTCCTATCAAGACTAGTCCTACAACTGGGTTTTAAAAGTTACTTTTTTTTAGACTAGCTATTTTAACAACCCGTCTAAATTTTTTTCAGTTTATAATTAAAAAAATGTCCACTTTTTAGACCGGGTGATTTCATACTTGTCTAAAAAGTGTGCCATTTTTGTTTTGCAAAAAATGTATGTTTTATTTTGTTTCACATAAATCTTGTTGGATTATTATCAAAGCTATATTTCACAATATGAATTCAAGAGACAGCCCTAAAAATGCAAATGCAGTTGATATAAAAAATAATTATTACTAACCACGAATCTTACCAATACTATTAGATAATTGAATCTTAATTCTGACATTTATTTTTTTAAGGTTTCCTTTTTTGGCTTGCATTTTCCCCACCTCAAAAGGTGTTAGATTATTTTTGAGTGTTGGATATAGTGGATGCAATTTTTAACTCAGCATCTGCATGCTTTGACACATGATTTATGTTGTGGGCACCCTAAAGTTGAATACAACTACCCATGGATTAGTTGCTTGGTTACCATACTTATGCATACATTTTAATTTTTATGGATCTAAGAAGACACTTATTCAATGAACCAAAGTATAACAAAATTAATATACAAATATAAGAATTGGAGAATTGGATTTTACATGAGTGAATTTGATATTGGGATAAGGTTTAGGATGAGATGGAAAACAAGCTAAAGGCTAGGACGAGGTTAGGATTAATAACTCTAAATTAGAGGATGAAAAACATTGGCTTGATGATCTACACTTGTAAGGACAAATTTGTTGGACTAGATGGTCGGGGGTTGATTGTAACAATTCATCTTTTGAATGAGTGAAGGTTTAGGTTCAATCATTCAAAAGTGGGTTAAGATGCAAATTTTCCCCAGAAGTTTTTATTGGGGAGCAATATTACTCTAAAAGATATTTTACGTTCTATGTTTCTTTGGAAGTGTTAAAATGGATAATATTTCCCTTTTCCATTAAAAAGTTAACGGTCAACATCATTTTTCAAAGGTCAAGGTTAGATTTTTAACAGTATGGGGCAACATTGCTATGTTTTGAAACTTTTGGGGTGACATTGAACTTGAAAAGACTTTCATGACTACATTGCTTCATAGCAAAAACTTTCAGGAAAAATTTGCACCTGAACTCTTCAAAAGTTGATTTCCCCAATCATCACTCAATTAGCTAGCTCAATGAATTTTTCCTTCCAAACATAGATCACCTAGCCTATATTTTTCATCATATAATTTTGACATCTTAATCATTAAACCATCACTAGAAACTCCACCTAGTTGGGTAGCTCCTTATTTAAAAAATTAGTTAACTTAACACCCAATCCAAGAGTCGTTGCATTCGAGGTGGCTCGTGATATATACCACGTATCAATAGCTCCCACACGTCAGGGATAGAATTACAAGATACACTCTCATCAGACACTTAATAACAATCTAAGCCCTTTCAGGGTGGGGAATCCAAACAAAAAAAATTGGTCAAAAATAAAAGGCATGGCAAACAAGATTCAATTAATATACATATATGTAAACTTTTGTCCACAAAATTTGTGATGATTGGATTTGTGAAACTTGCAAGTATGTGAATCATACAATGAAATTGCAACATTGTCATAATCCCAAATTTTCCAATTTCAACCATAATGAATTTAATGGACAAAAATTGACATACAAATATTGCAACACATGCTTAATTATATATACAAATGAAGACACACACTTCCAGTCACCTATCAAACTAATTTTTACATTCTGATACTAGTCCTTTAAAGTTAGGTCCAACTAACTATTAACATTTAGAATAGAGTGGAATTAAAGTTTTCGGCTATGACTCAAATGTTGAAAAATAAAAGATGGACTTACAAGTATTTCATGAATTTAATCTGCCATATATGAAGACCTTTTTGAAATGTATGTGGCCTTTCCACTATTTTCTCTAGAATCCATAACCCTCCGTTAATTGATTTAGGGTTATCCTTCACAAGGATATTCTTCGTGGGCTAAAAGAACAATTGGAATCATTAGTTTTCGGCTGAGCTTGCAAAAACTAACTTATCCAATGGGTTGATTTAATAACAACATCTCCATGTTTTTCTTAGGTCATTAGGTTACAACACCTTGTCACTTAGTATCACATCACTATGTGATAACCTGGCACCTTTACCCTCGATGTATAGACTCGACTAAGCTTGCAGACTACACGTCTAGTCTAGCACAAACCATCATCCTAAGTGTCATACACTTCAAATGGCACTGCTACCCTTCAAAATAAATAGGTCTTAGGTGAGATAAAGAGCACTACCATGTCGAAAGGTTTTTAAATACCATCGATGATAGGAGGTAAACAATTGCGTTAGATAATTTTGTGAGGGTTCCTTTTGGTTTAATACTAATTATCTAACCAATAGCAAATTGTGTTAATTTTATCTTGCATGCATAATTAGACATACATTTAAAGCAACTATCATATAGTTCATTTTTAAATGGCTTATATCTATCATGCATGTTAGTCGTATGGTGATCGCATTTACTATTACCATACATACTAGTTGTACTAATGCTATGCATAATAATATATACAATTACTTTGTGGATGATCATGGTCCCTTCCAATATCACTTCCAAAACATTTTCATGTCTCAGATTGTTGAGGACTTCAAATCTTCTTTGTCCTCTCATCATTCCCAAATGATCTCTTGGTAAAGGTTTCTCGTAAGGATCCATGATCTTAAATTATACATTTTTACTCATTACAATCCACTATGTAATATTCGATTGGGACAAAACAATCCCATTTACCAAAAAATAAAAATAAAATAAAATTTAAAATTGGGACCAAACATTCCCGTTTACCAATACAACTATAATTTAAATAAAAATTTAAACATTCATTTGAGGTACCATGACCATCCTTTTTCTTGTACCTACAAAAAGGTTAGAAAAACACATGCAAGCATTTTTCTGCAAATCCTCAACTCTCATTGAATCAAATTCAATAATAGTATCCATGTATTTTCAATAACGAGCCCAACTCGATATCACTTGTTGGTTAAATTTTGGGTCTTTTTCGACGTAAAAGCGCAAAACTCATGAGGTGAAGAACAAAATATTTATTCTTCAACAATTGCAACAGAATTTATAATTTATAACCGTAACTTTTTACAGTACTCATGAGAACCTGTAACTCTTACGAAAGACATGGATCTAAATATCGAGATAAAAAAAACTATATAAATTAATATATGAAAACCCGTAACTCTTTACAAGCACTCATGTAGTTGAAGATCATAAATAATTAATCATTATGAAAGCCCGTGACTCTTTATGGGTGCTCATGGGAACTCATAACTTTTACGGTACTCATGAGTAATGATTTCAATTATGTCTTCATACTTCATAAGCATTTTGGACCCCATAACTCTTTACGGGATCTCATGAGTTTTCCCAAATTAAACGATGAAGTAAAAACTTAGAAATATTGATCATGTGATTCCTATAATACTTTACAGGAGCTCATTGGATATTCTCAAGATTTATTCATTAAAATACATGCGGGGTTTTAAGGATTACCTTAGATTATTAAAGACCTCAAAATGTATGATGTCCTCTAATGCTGATCCACATGGCTATCTCCCAATTGCCTTGAGAACTCATTCTCTTTGATTCCTCTCTTTCCTTGGATGCTTGCTAGGCGACGGCAAGGTTGAGGACTCAAGGTTCTTGGGTTTTCTTTATCTCAAGAAGATTAGGTTTCTTGAGATTAGATTGAGGACAAGAAGAACAATATTGGATTACTTATGGATGGCGCCTCTTGCTTCTTTTCTTGGTTCTTTGTGTTGGAAATTATGCCCTAGGGGCAAGTCATTGTTCTCCATTTAGTTATCATTTAATTCGCATGTTTATAGTGATAACTGTATCCTTGGATATATCTTATAGATTATCCTAAATGTCCCTGGTCCATCATCTACGTAGGAGCGAAGATGAAATAAGACCAGTATGACTTTGATGAGGTATGGAGATACGAATCAAAGTCATAGGCACTTGTAAAAGTACAAGGTGCTAGACCAACCCACTATGAGAAAGCTGCATGGATTTAGTCATAAGCTTATCTCATGTATAACCGTGTCACAACGCCCTCTGATCTAAGATCATCATGGATTCTTACATGATGAGTTGCTGATCTTTGACCTAGTCAAAAGTCACCTTTGACCAGGTGATGATAAAGGCTTGGATCAGGATAAGTGGTTTTCATGCAGACGAATGCGAATGGTCAAGATGGAATTTTTCCCTCACATTTGCAGAGAGATAATACCGGGCCCCTCGATGAGTGAGTTTGAGAAACGTATGGCCATACTACGATGGGAAGGAGTTTCCATTTCAATTAGACTACTCAAGAATCGAGAAAGTAATGGTCAAGAACAGGAAGTTGACATTATCCATGCCTCATCCTTGACCAAATTATCACGTGACAAAAGGGACGTGACATGGTTGTATGATAGGTAGTATTGTATCATCGATTCTCACATGAATTGGGTAGTCACAATGTCTTGCTAGAGGCTCCTTGCGACTTATGGGCTGATACAAATTGTCCCGCTGCCAATCTTATGTGGGCTTGTAGGCTCACACACAAGAATAGCCCAACACGAGCAACAGTGTCCAGATTCATTGAATCTTAGATGTGTCTAAGATTTAATGAATACCATATTTAATCTAGGATGAATGTATATATATATTAAATTCAAAAATAATAATGATATTATTTATAGATAATAATATTATTATATATAGTATTTAATTTATTTGATAAATTAAATAAGCGTAATGAATTGAGATATAGTATCTCAAATTTAATTGAATTGAGATATAGTATCTCAAATTTAATTAAATAGAAAGATATCATATCTCGATTTAATTTATAAAGATAAATTAAATCTGTAGACTCATAATTCGGATTAAATAAATATATTAGATTAGATCTATTGATGATTTAATTGATATATTATTTTAATTTAGATTCGAATTTCAAGATTAATTAGATTAATTTTGAATACTTTAATATGGCTTATTAGGGTTTTAGAATATCTAGAAATAGATATTGATCTAGTCGTATTGAATGGACAGATGAATTAGAGAAGCCGCAAGAAACCCTAGAGAAAAAGGAGAGACGTGAGAGAACATTGAAGGCGCTAGCACGCCGCCGTCCATGTTCAAGGCTATTCATATGGATACCGGCAGAGGGAGGCGATTCGTAGAGCCGACTTCTGTTGATCAAGTAGGTAGTCCACATGTTCAAATCGAACGAGACACACACCAGTTCGTATAGGTATGATTCGGTTCCTTTCTACCTTGATTTAAACGCCATTGATAGATCCTCCGATGGGATTCATAAAAGTTTTATAATTCCGCTGTGTGTATGGATTCCAACACTTTGGCCAAAAATCTTTGGTTCAAGAGAGCACAATCAATTTAGCCAACACCCTTAGGGTTTCAATGTGTTGGCCGAAATTTTCAAGGCTAAAATGCCGTAAGAATTTTTCAGCCATCACCCTAATAATGTTTAAATAAAAATAATAAAACTCAAGTAAATTTAAAGATTGATAGATTAGCTAACATATCATATTAATTTCAGTGATATGACATGCGTTTATTAGTCATAGCATAAATGATATAGTCAATAGGAAGAATTGTGGGACTATAACACAAAAAATGGACAGATATTAGCTTTGGTTAATAGTAATGACAAAATTTGCTACCTCTTGAAATGATTATGTTTACTTTTTCACCTTTTAAAATAATAATATCTACTTTTATACCCAACAAAACATAATTGTGTTGGGTACTCATAATGAAAAACTCCATCACTAAAATTGCACCTTTACTCTTTTATCTATGCATTGAAAGATATGTTATCTATGCAACTCAATCTTTCAATGCATAGAGTAAAGAGATATAAGAAAGATAAGATCTCCTTATCTAATGCCTCATGACTGCATGAATTTTGAAGAAGGGCCTTCATTTCAAAGAACTCTCATGTAAGGTGTGGTAATAGGAGACTATATTATTTTCCTGAAGTAGTCACTGATGTGAGTCTATCAAAAGCCTTCTTAAGGTCAACTCAGATAGCCACGAAACCTCTCTTGTTTTATTTATGTTTTAAGGTTCAATTTTGTCTTAGAATTTTTTCGAATAAGAGCTATGGGTATAAGAAAATTTCCTTTGGATCAATTTTACCCTCAAATTGTTGAAAAAGAGTAATAGCAATTGTGGGCATTAAAAATATTAATAGTCAATATTAGTTTTTTAACGGTAACTATTTAAACACTTTTGAGGTGACATTGATCGAAAAAGAAATTTATGGATACTCACATCTCCTATGTGAAAACTTCTATGGAAAAATTGAACTCGAACCCCTATATTATTATAAGCAATATGACATTGTCACTGCTTTTGCCTTTGCTGAATGAAGCTATATTGGTTGTCCCAATGAGGGTGTTCATACAAACTACAAAGGAAAACAAAGGAAGGAATACAAGCAGGTAGTTATAATTTCATTGATAGGTTCTAGCTTATTGAAAATACTGTTAGCAAATTGTAAAAATTCTATCTTTGAAATCAACCTAATATGTCTTAATAAAAACACCATCCAAACCATTTGGCACTACAAAAAATAAATAATTTTTTGTTGCGGTTAAAAAGAAGCATTTGTAATGGTTATAACCATTACAGATGACATGTGTAGTGGTTTAAGCAATCACTACAAACTTCACCTTAGCAAGCATTTTTGTAGCAGTCTTCTGGAATTGCTACCCATTCAGTCAAAACGACACTACTTTTCCGTGATTTGCAAAATTGTGGTCAAGCTGCTATATATTAGTAGCAGTTGACTTAAAAATACTATAAATACCTACATTTGTAGTGGTTTGAACCGCTTCAAAAAACTGTTTTTTTGTAGTGAGGTTAGGTGCTTTAAAGACATTAATATTTAAGGCGTTATTTTTATCTCTCCTTCCGTAAATTGAGCATGTTTGGTATGACTTTTCGAGAGCCCATCAGACTTATGCACTGTTTGAATTGGACTTATAGGAAAATTCATGTTTGGTTAAGAAGTTGTTTCAATCGGACTTATAGATCAAAAGTAACTTATTTGAAAAGTTACTTTGGGGAACTTTTGTTCCAATCAAATTTATGGACCAAGATCATGAGGTACTTTTTTAGTACTGTTCAATATATGAAGTATATTTTTAGTACCATTTAGTATCCTAAAAAATATTTTAGGGAACTGATCGATACTAAAATTAATTTTTTCAATATCCTAATATAATTTTTCAAGATTATGAAGTATATTTTTAATACCGTTCAATATATTTTTAGTATCATTCCGTACCTTAAAATATATTTTAAGGTATGATTTGGTATTTAAAATAATTTTTTCAAGATCATGAAGTACCATTCAAGTATCTTGAAGTATATTTTTAGTATCGGTCAAGACTCTAAAAAATATTTCATTATAAGTCTAAATATCAAAAGCTACTTATACTACCACCAACTCAAACATAAATCACATTTCACAATCTAACTTTTACCCAATCTTACTTTTCCATAAGTCAGATTGACTATAAGTTATTTTTCCTATCGGTATCCCAAACTAGCCCAATCTATAAATGAGAGTGAGTTGGTCATTCAAGAGATGGGAAAGCTTTTTTCAAACTTTCTTGATATAAAAAGTGTAAAACATGAAAGAAACTCATTAAAACTAGCGTTAAGTTGCTTATGACGTATTCCCAAATGTGAAAATATGGTGCCAGGTGTACATTTAAAAGGGAAAATTAAAATAAAGGACCTAGAAAAAATAATATTTATCATAAAGGACCATAAAAATAGTAATTACTTAGAAGGACCAAAAATCATAATATAAATTTAAAATCACTAAATTATCCCTAGTCAAACTCCAATATTATCTCTTGTATTTATAATCTTAAAAATAATTAATATTAAAACTAAAACTACATATCATGATATAATCGGTTCTTTTTTTAAAAAAATATTTTTAATATATTATTTAATTAACAACAGTTAAACTTATATTTTTTTGGAATTTTTATTTTTAATCAATTTATAGCATTAAATTGCTTGCTTTATATTATCCACGAATCAATTAAGCTCTTTTTATAAAAAATAAAAACTAAACTCATTTCATATTTTTTCAGGATATTAGATTATTTATATTTTTAATTTTATTAGAATTAAATGAATTTTTTAAGCCACATACATTTCTTCTAAAACAAAAATAATTGATATAAACTTTCTTGGTTTGGCATATATAACAAATTATAAAATACCTTGATTTTTATTAAAATTATATAATTCAATCTTTACTTAAAATTTTTGTTGATTTAAAAAAATATAACTTTTATAAAATTGAAGAATGTATAATTGTTTTCCATAGATATCTCATACCTATCCAAATTTTTAAAAATGAAAAAAAGGGAGAAAACTCTTCTTTAATTTAGTGAAACTTAAAATTTTATACTAGTTTTAAAAATAGAATGTCAAAGAGAATTTAGGAGGGAATGCAGATAATTTTATTAGGGTCATTTTAGTATTTTTAATTTTTAATTTTTATATTTGATCCTTCTAAATAATTACCATTTTTATGGTCCTTCTCCATAAATATCTTTTCTTGTAGGTCCTTCATTCTAATTTTCCCTTGTTTAATATTTCATGTATAATTTAGACCCTAACCTTAGTTTGAGTTTCTTTAATGTTTCAGAAAAGTGAATTCC
Organism: Acacia acuminata; assembly: GCA_019022655.1. Taxonomy (NCBI): domain Eukaryota; kingdom Viridiplantae; phylum Streptophyta; class Magnoliopsida; order Fabales; family Fabaceae; genus Acacia; species Acacia acuminata. The sequence continues at coordinate 435,154 of JAFJYI010000333.1, forward strand.
GAGTCTTAAATTATTCTCTCTTATCCAAAGCAAAATCGGGTGTGTTTGGATTGGGGGGGGAGGGGGGGGGGGGAGGGGCTATTCTTTTACCCTCTCTTTACTAAATTGCCCCTAGAAATTTTTTAATATTCCAAAAACATATTCTCAACAAAAAGGAATATTCCTTTCATTAATGGCAATTTGGTCATTTCCTTATTTCCCTCCCCCTTCCCCTCCCTTCAAACCAAACACACCCTTAAAGTATGCACTCCAAACTTGAAAGTGTTAGTGGAGGCGGAAAAAGAAAGGTTGAGGCAAAAAGGCGTCCAAATTAAATGGAAAGCGCTGAAACTTATGCTACTGTCCATAGGTTTAGCGGTCTTGACTGAAATGATCGTTCCCTCTTCATACATCCATACATGGACGGATAAACATTATGATTACTTTTTGAAAAAATATTTCTTAATCAATTTATCTAATTCATAAGTAATTCAGTAAAATTCATATCATTATATTTCTTATATTTTTTATAAACTATAGTAGTTCAGCACACACATATATTCGAGCCCAAAAAAAAAAAAAAAAAAAACACACACACACACACATATCCATATCCATGATGATAAATTGCATATTTTGAAAAGTTAATTTGTTAAAAAAAATATATCTAAAGCTAAAATATATTTTTAGTCCTTCAAGTTTACATTATGTATATTTTTGGTCCTATAATTCTAACATCGTTAATGTTGCTAACGAAAAACGCTAACGCAACAAATTCAAGTAATGACTGTATAAGCTTAAGTCATTACTTGAGTTTGTTATGTCAACATTTAATTTTCCATTAGCAATATTAAAAGTGTTAGAAATATAGGACTAAAAGTATATTTTATAAAGTTAATGGACCAAAAGTATATATCATATTAAAATTAAAGAACTAAAAGTATATTTTAACCTACGTGTTATTATTGTTCACACAATATAATGTATTCATATTTTAAAGTATAAATTATTTTTTATTTTATCTTTGTCTTATTTAATTTATTTTGTACGCCACATATAACTCCAATAATCATGTGAGATTGGTGGCATTATTGCTAAATCAATTCTCTACTTGTAATACTCCCTTTGGTCCTTATTATAAGGTATCAACTAGCAATTGTATTTGGTTCTTTTTATAAGATACTTGCTTATTTCCAAAGTGCATTAATTTTTTTTTTTATGTATGCCAATAATTAATAAGGGTAGTGGGTAAGAGTAATAATTAATATAATATTAGAGTTTAGTGCTGTGACACCCTTACTTAATATGCCTATATTTATTAGAGTTATAGCGCACAACACATCGAAGTAGTTTGGATAATTTAATTGCAGAATAAAACTTCTCTTAATTTAACTTATTTTGAAAACATGAGGATAAATTTTTCACTACTCGAATTTATCCCATTGTAGGATATTAATACATTAATCCAAAATAGAAAAATAATAAACAACAAATATATTCCAACTACTTATACTATCACAAAAATCCCTTCTGTTGTATCCTTTACAGCTGCATCTTTCCTCTTGATCTCAATCTATTACTTGTTTCTTTCATGCAATTTGGAGTTCAAATAAATGAACCCCAGGGGTAACAGTTAATCTTATATGCAAGTATGAAATATAAATGACAACATATCACAAGGTAAGCATAGAATAATTTGCAATAAATAAGTCACACCATAACCACAATTATCGGCCAAGGACTGCAACCCAATTTTAGGACACGCAGCCCTAATCCATAGCTAGTATACAAGTATGCAAATTATCTAGCAAACATGATTAGTTATACATGAATACATACAAGCTAATAAGATAACAGTTACCCACCTCAAACTTGATTCTTAATCTAGTTGAAGGTGCTGGAATCAGTAGAGGTGTTAAGGTATGCCTATAAATGTTTATCATTGTCATTAGTTAGTTCTGGCATCGCAACATACCCAACTACATGACTTAATAATAATACCCTTTTTATATGGTCGTTCATACCTACATAAAAATGTTTATCGAATCCATAGAGGATGTCGGGTTCGAGATATGGTGCATGGACTAAGGAGGTGACGATTTAAGGGAGATTGCCAAGTTCATGATGGAAAGTATAGGTTAAGGTGGTGACGGGCTATGAGAGGATACTGGGATCGTGTTAGAGCGTATGGGTTGAGGTTATGAGTTAAGTGGTTGCCGGGATAGTGATTGGGTGTATGGGCTGAGGTGATGAGTTCAGTGGTTGTCGGGATAGTGATTGGGTGTAATTGCTGAGGTGATGAGTTAAGTGGTTGCCAGGATAGTGATTAGGCGTATGAGCTAAGTTGATGAGTTGAAAGTGGTTGCCGGGATAGCGATTGGGTGTGTGGGCTAAGTTGATGAGTTGAAGGTGGTTGTCGGGATTGATTGGGTGTTTGGGCTAAGGTGGTGACGGTTTAAGGGAGATTTCCATGCCGGGTTCATGATAGAGTGTATAGGTTAAGGTGGTGGATAGAAAAAAACATATATGTTGTAAATATAAGATTTTAAGGAAGAGAATACGCAAACTGTGATTTATCTTGGTTCGATCCAATCCGCGATAACCTTCTTCCAATCTCCAAGATCCTATGATTTCGAATCCACTATATTCCTCAAGGTTTAACTGGGTACTTGAGAACCACAATCTCATAAGTTTAGCCTGGCACTTGTGTAGCCGTTTACAAATTTCTCATTGAGATGCTCCCCCTTATACCGTAAGCATACAACCTTTGTGATGAAGGATTACAATCAATCTTCTTTCTCAAAAGTGAATATGATGAACACGAAGTACATTGCAAATAATCTCATTCTATATCGTAAACTATATGATCATTGAGAGAACATAGAGTACGTGATATAAGTGTCAAAGTATTGGCATTTTGACAGTGAAAGAACAAACTCTTGTCATTGGCTTCGTTGATGTTTTTCACTCGCTCTTTCTATATTGAATAAGTGTCTATTTATATTCTATGAGGATCATATGACTGTTAAGTAAATTCTTCCCGTTGTGTGTATTGGTATATGATCATTGGAAGTAGCTATTGGGATGTCTATGCATTCTCTCTATTTAGTCTGCCACTTCATTAAATGACCGTTTTGAGTGTTCAAACTTTCCATTAAAGAGATGAAGTTTTCCACTAGAGACATATTGGAGTTATTGACAGAATTCGAGATTGAGTCGTTTTCGCTTTGTTGTCATGTATCTATAGACGACATGCCTTTGGCCTGCTCTAGGATTTCTCAGGTTGGGTCCATTTCGCTTTCACCGGAGTAGGTGTCTTAGAAGATGATCATATGACCTACTCTAAATTTGCTTGCTTCGGCTCTGTTTTTGTTCTCGCATTTAATGTTTTGACAAAAATCTTGCTTTTTGAGGATTTTCATGTAATCCTCCATCTAATCATTTGAAACTCACCAATAAATATGTTTACATGTATTGGAAACAATAATGACTATTAATGATAATATATAAGATGATAATTAGTGAATTTGAATGTACAAAGATGAAGGTTCAGTGAAACGACAGATGACACTTGAGTGTTGTATATCCATACTCGAGTGTCACACTCGAGTGTTGTTCCTCAACACTCGAGTATTGATAAACTTGTTCTCTGGAAGAAGACTTTTCAAAAAACAAATTTCAATTGAAAATAAGTGTTTTCTTCCAGACACTTGAGTATTATAAATCCACACTTGAGTGTGTTTTATCCATACTTGAGTGTTGATGCTTTATGTGTCTGATAGGATATTGTTCAAAAGATAGAGATTGGAAAAGAAGTATTGATCTCTAACTAACACTCAATGTTACAAAGTCACACTCGAATGTCAATAATGACACTTCAAGTATGCCATAAAGCTTTAGTCTATCAACGAGTATCATGCACTAATCTTGGGAGAAATCACCTTAACACTCGATTGTTGATGCTCACACTCTAGTCTTAGCAGTGTTGATTCCAAAATGAGTATGAGTGTCAAGTATTGATAGTGTAAGTATTGGCGCAACACTTGAGTGTTTACTCAAACACTGGAGTGTCCAACATCATCTCTATTATAGAAACGAGTGTCAGACACTTTTCTTGTCATCTTGAGGCCCATACTCAAGTGTTGAACAGTAACACTCAAGTGCCTATATCAGACACTTTAAAAACTGACTTTCTAATTCAAGTTTTGGTTTCAATAACTGTTGTACACTCGAGTGTTATTTAATACACACTCGTGTGACTTGAATCATCAAGTCCATATTTCATTGCAAGTGTTTGTTATCATGAGAACTTATAATATGAGAACTAACATCTAAAACAAAACATACTTGACACTTAGTCTGTTTGAACGAAACCCACTAACATCATAACCTAGTACTCATATTGTCTTTTGCGGCCGTCGAAAGTCATTTTCAGTCGAAACCCACCAACGTCGTAACCTTAGCACATCTAAGTGACATCCGCACTAGTGAATATCATGACACTTGTCTCAGTGGCTGCCACGCAAGTTGCTTTTGTTTATCCTAACTTGCGCTTTTGTAGTTCCAGATGTCTTGTCATTATAAAGCATTCAAGGTGACATTAACTTACTTTTGTGAAATTATGTTGTTTTGGAAAACCTATTATATCTTTGATCGAATGTTCATTTCATGTTAAAGGAAGTTATCAACTCATTACTTTGTCTAAAGTTTCCTACTTTAGTGATCTATTTTTAGGTAACTTCAGGAAATATGGTTCCTTAAGCAAATAAATCTTCTTTTTTGAAAGTATCCATATCTCTAAGAGTTTCTTCAAAAAGTTCAGTAGGGATGTGATGAAAAAACTAGTTCAGTTATTATGCGTCATGCATAAACAAGTGAATACTTGTAGCATTTGTGAAGTCATGATGTATAAAGCATTCAATATGACATATTGACTTATTGCTTTTGTAAAGTATTTTTTTAGAAATCTCATTATTGCTCTAACTGAAGGTCGTCTCTTATTTTCTATTGAGCGTGTGACACCAAGTTAAAAGCTATAAAATTCAACATTGTGATCAGTCCTAGACTCTTCAATGTGAGTTTCTGAGTTACTTGGTCTCATCTCTATATATGTAATAGGGTAGTACTTTCCGCATCATATAGCCATACCATTTGGATAGGCTAAGATTTTCTAGGTTTTGTGGCTAGAATCAATTGTACTCCTGATCTATATATATAACAATGTAATCGTTCACCTATGCTTTGTGTCTTTTGAGTAATTAAGCTTGGAAAGCAAAGGAAGATGGGGGAAAACAAATATCCCTATCAGAAAGGGCGCAGGGGTTATGCAAACCCTTGAGTTCAAGGGATTGTATACCTATCCACCCTTTTTGATAGAGGTATATATTTTTCCTCAAAATCCTTTTCTTTCCAAGGGTTAATTCTTGTAAAGTGACACAATTATATATAAGTCATCAGTAATATTATCATTTATATACATCGACAGTTGCCATTAATTTTCCCCACAAAGCGTGGGATGAAGGTACTGTTGTTCTATTATATATTAGAGGAGAGCGACTAGCTCAGAAATTCTCAGTTGAGAAGTCTTATATATATACATAACGGTTATTATATAACAATCATCATGTATTATAGAAATTCATTTATAAACCGTTATTTAAGTACTTAATACATAACGGTTGTCTGCTTGAGATATTATTAATTTTTGTTAAAAGTCAGGGTTTTTACATAACAACCATTAATATGTTATTGAATAAATAAGGTTTGTAAAATGAGACCGTTATGTATCATGGAAGCATTACCATATATTATTAGAGCTAGGAATCATGGCCGGTCCGGCCCTACAGGGTGGGCCCTTGAAGGGCCAGGCCTAAAAGGGTCGTCTCTTTTAGACCCAGGGTAAGAAAAAAGTCTATTTGCCAAGGCCCGGCCTGAGAGCATGTGTGTGCCAAGGCCAGCCCTACAAGGCTTGAAAACATTTTTGTGAATTAAAATTATTTTTCCTGTGTTTTTTTTGAAGAAATATAACTAGTAAAATACAACAATTAAAGTTTTAATTTATCAAATACATGTTGTCAACATTAATGTCTATACAACACACTTAATGCATAAACAAACGCAGTCACCAATTTATAATCAAGAGTAAACTATTGTCCAAAAGCAACTCACACAAAGCATAACAAGCCTACTGCTAAGCAACATGAATACGATGACTATCCCTTTCTTCTTTTTAACCACTATCATCAATTTCAAAGACATTTGATTGTGCTCCACTTCGAGTAGTAGACTATGTTTCAAGGGTAAAAATATCAAGAACATCTGCTCTCACATCATGAATACATCCATAATCTTTATTTGTAACAAATATTAAACCAAATCATAAAATTAAAGTATAGTTATTATGTATTTGTAATTAAATGGATAAATAACTCTATAACAAATATAAAATACATATAAATTAATAAATTAAATGGTCAAGTCAAGTTAATGAAACAAGAAAATAAATAAATAAATGGCCTAACGGGCTAGCCCTTAGCCCTGTAAGGCCAACTTCATTTAAAAGCTCCAATTTACAAGCCCAGCCCTTGAAGGGCTAGGGCTTAAACGAGCCAGCCCATCTGGCTCTATATATTATGACAGTTGTTTACCTATGCCTGTTAATTATTATCACAACAATGGACATATCATGGCTTCAACGAGCCTCCATACATAAAAGGTGTTATATTATAACTGTTATAATAGGTCGGGAATAAATAACGGTTTGGAACCGTTATATATGACTGATAATAACCGTCATATATCGGGAGTTATGTAGAAGTATTAAATCAAAACATGAACATAATTTAAATTATTTATTTTGTATATTTATTATGAGGAATATCAATATTTTTAATAGTAATTTAAACATAACAAAATACTCCTCTTATCATATTTATAGGACAAAGGGAGAAGATATTTTATGGTCCTATTTATAAAGTACTTCATTAAAATTTTCAGGTGAATGTACAACGTAACCCTCCATTTGTTACTATGTTGACTTTGTTTTCATGTGTTATTATGTATATTAAGTAGGGGTAGAGTTGGAAAGTTGTTGGATTTTATGGAAGAGTTAATTATGTTTAAATTTTTCCTTGGTCTATATGAAAAATGTTGAAATGCCCTATAAATAAGACTAAAAAAGTATCTACAACTTATTCACATGAAAGTAAATTCCAACATTCAACAAGTTAGTTGGATGATGATAGGCCTACTAGAAGCACCATCATCATAATTCAAGCCCCAATGTTCACACTGGAAAGTTTGAAAATGTTTTGGTAATGATCAAGGAATAAAAAATGATGGGATATTGAAAATTCACTGGTGGAAAAAAGGCTTTAAGACCGCCTCATCTAGACAGGAGTAATGACGCACCGGTCTTAATAGTATGACTGGTGGCAATTTTGTAAATATAAAGAACTTCTTGGACCGCATCCTAATGAGCATCGGTCTTAATAGTATGACCGGTGGCAGTTTTGTAAATATAAAGAACCTCTTGGACCGCATCCTTTATCAATGAGTCTTAAATATATTATTTAGACCGCTTAACAAAACAAACGGTCTTAAAGGAAAGTTCAAATTTCAAATTTCTTTATAGAGAAATCTCGAACAGGCTGACTTATATTTTCTACGGTCCAAAATAATGAGGAAAAAATTAAATAAACTTTTAAGACCAGATATATATAATAGACGGTCTTAAAGATTATACTTTTTAGACCGGACATAAATTGTGACCGGTACTAAATAGTTTATTACTTTTAAGTTCGGAGTTTAATAAACGGCGGTCTTAAAACTTAACATTTAAGAACATCTTTTTAGTTCATAGGTCTTAAAAATAAAGCGCCAAATATATTCTTCTTTGCGCGAAACGTTCCTTACGACTTACGTTGTCCTCTAAACTCTGAAACCCCTCTTCTTGTTGTGAAACCACTCTTCCTATTGCATTACCTCTCTTCCTCGCCCACACGAAACATTACCTTACGACTTACGTTGTCCCTCTGAACTCTAAAACCCCTCTTCTTGTTGTGAAACCACTCTTCCTGTTGCATTACCTCTCTTCCTCGTCCACGTACCATTAGCCTCTGTTATACTCTCATTTGCTCAGGCATTCCTCTCTCCTGTCTCGAAAATGAACGGTGAAAACGATTCCATTCATGTTTCGGGAACGCCAGTTACTAGTGTGAGTCAGAACGAACCCTCTTCATCTGACAATGTGCCTCGTAACCGCCCAGCACGCCGTGGTAGAAGAGGCACAAGAATGATGGATGTAACCCTAAGTCGGACTTCTGGGTCAAAGCTGGAGATTCAGTTTGATGAAAAGTTGCAACCTTTCGGTCCTAATAAAAGCAAATATACTAGTTTTGTCGGCTGTCTTGCACGCAGCAAGGTTAGCATCTTGACTGATGAGTGGAAAAATGTAGACTTCGGCAAAGTAAAGCAACCTATTTGGCACACTCTCTGGCTTACATACACTATCCCTGACTCTGAGAAGTTGAAAGACAAGACATTGTCTTATTGTGCTGATCGGTGGAGGAAGTTTAAGACCTCTCTCGCTAACAAGTATATTTTTGCCGAGGTTCAGCCTGACAAAGGCCTTGGGACAAGTACACATTTATTGATGAACAAACTTGGCAACAATTTGTTCAGCTGCGGACCACTCCTAAAACTCTGGTGAGTTTATATTTAGTTTTTTTGCCCTTTTGTTTGCTTATTAACCTGTGCTAATATGTGAATGTTATTGTGTTCATCTAATCCTGTTAGTTAAATTGTTTGGTGTGTGAATAGAAGTATACATTTCCTGCCTTTGTCTATGCAAGTTTGATATGTAAACCCTGAAAAGGTAAAATACTAAGAAGGTAATAATTAGGGAAATAATAATGGCATAAGAGTCAAGCCATTATTATAGTCTTAGTTCTGTTATAGTAGGTAATGGCTAGACATTGCTGTTAGTTCTGTTACTATCTAATGAGGACTGCTGATCCCATTTGGTTGCCTTAAAAAGGATCAAGTTTGTATTATTCGTAAGCATAATTCTCTTTTGTTTTTTAACCTATCTATCTAGCAGTACAAGACATAGCTCCAATTTCTTCTACAATTCTACATCTTCCTTACATAAAATGTTGAAACTTGATGAAGTGAATTTGACTAGTGTTTGAGGTTCATATCAAGCAGAAGTTCTCTAATTTCTGTTAGTGAGATGGCTGGAATTCATAATTAATAGTTGTTTTCAATTCTGATTCACAGGAAAGAAGGGAACGAGCACAGGAGATAGGGAGAAAGAATGATTGCCCGCATAGGGCTTCTCACGGTGGATATGAAAAGGCTAAAAAAGAATTGATGCCGGCCAAGCGGAAGAGATTGGATGATGAAGCAGAATCCAATCCTTCTGCGGTACATGATCCGCCATCTCCAATACGTCGCGAGGAGTTGTGGTTGCACATTTGGAAAAAGCCAAGCGGCGCCTACAACAGTGAACAAACTTGTGTAGTTGCTGAAAGAATTGTAAGTATCGTTATTGTTATTTTTTAGGTACTAAACATGATTCATTACTAAGCTTCTCGTTATCTGTATCTTAGAGGAAGATTTTAAAAAGAAAGAAGCAGAAGGATCTTTTGTGTCGGACGGGAGGAGTGATGTTCTTACCGTTGCGACCGAAAAATTGGATCATGGTGGGCGTGTAAGGGGGATTGGAGGATGGGTAGGCCTGAAGGAATACTTTGGTAAATCCACACGCCATAGACAAAGTATGGTTACTCGGGAGGAGATGGGACAGACGGTGGCCAAATTAAGTGAGGATGCAGCGGCTAAAGAAGCAAGTATCAATCCGATATGAGCCAGCTGAGGGAGGAATTGAATCGAGATGAAGCGCTTTTGAGCAATCGTCCGAGACCAGTGTTCCTTCACACATTCACTCGCACGTGTGTAGCGACCTAGAGGGAGCTGCATTGTTGGACAGTCAGAGCAACCTTGTGACCTATATGTGTAGGATCGTGATCGTCCTGCACGATTAGTTGCAAAAGGGACTATCCACAACTTATTGGTATCAACTGTACACCACCAACAAATGGCTGATGATGAAGTCAGAGTGTTAGTTGAAAAGGTGATCATTGATGCACCTCTCCCTCTCCCAACTGATCAGCTGAAGCTTGTGAGTGATGTCAAGGGAACCTTCATCTCTTGGCCAGTGAAGCTTGTACATGTCTCTACTGGTCCTCAAGCTTCAACTCTCCTCCTCAAGTTCCACCCCCTCGTCAAGCTCCATCCCCTCCTCAAGCTCAATCCCCTATCGCTAAGTTGATGCGCCACGAGAAAAAAATATCTGATATGGTGAAGAGTGGATATTTTAAAGATAAATCGTGGCCTATCAATGAAGTAGTAGGCATCCCTCATCCTCTTCCCGTTCAAGTTGACACCATTGATGTTGAGTCCCTGGTGCTTCCTCAACAGGAGCTTACTGATGCAATTGTTCAAATTTTTATGAAGTAAGTATCTTCTTCTATGAGTACATAATTTAAATACATCGTTTAGACACACATACATATATACTAATTCCCTGATCGATGTCATTATTGTAGGTTCTTGCATCAAGAATTGGTTCAAAAGGGCAGAGCAACGATTTTGGATTCTTGTGCCTTGTCTATTCAAGTCAAACATCCATCGAGGAGAGACAGGAGTACATATCAAAGAGGTTGTGTGAAGTGAGAAGAAAGGTGTACTTGTTGCCATTCTTCCACAGGTACATATCACAAATCTTGTCTGCAATTCACTTAATTCTGCTACATATATCCGGGTATACTTTTCTTTGTGAATTTTTAGCCGTCATCGCGCAGTTGGTCCTCATGTGCATGGAGGAGCATAAAGTTATCTTCTTATGCTCCACTCACGGTGAGCTAATGCCTTCGTTGGACGAGACCGTCAACGAGTAAGCATGTCATTTTGATTCTTTTGTCTGAAATCTCTGCTGTGAATTTTCAGTGAACATTATTGATAAATTTGTGATTTTGATGATAGTGCCATGAGGACCTTCCAAGTCGAGGTAAAGAAAAGGCGTGGGTATCAGGCCAAAGACCCCAAATGGGACACACCAGAGGTTGGTACAATATTTGTACACTGGCACACTGCCTTGTGAACTTGGTCATTAAGCTATATATGCTCTTATATATATTTCTTGTTCTTTTTAGACCCGTCGGCAACCAACGGCATCCAACTTATGTGGCCAGTACGTCATGAAACACATGTATGATATTATCACGCAAGGAAGGACTAAATTAACTGCAAAGGTAAATGTATTTGATGTTACATATTATGAACGCAAGTTAATTCGATTAATGAACCGGCTTAATATTACATATGAAATATGCACGCAAGTTAATTCGGTTTTCTGTCTTTGATGTTACGAGATGTTTGACGCCCGATCCCTTTTTCGATGATGAACTGGAGCACATACGCAATTTGTTTTGTGAATATCTCGTATGACCTGGTAAAGTCGGGAATATAATTAATGTCCTAAATTCATTTGTAAATATATCTGTACAACAATAATATTACGTAAATTTGTTTATTTTTCCGAACAATATTAATTTGTAAATATACATAGGCAATGTAAAATTCAATAAATAAATTTGTTTAATTTTTTGAACAATTTTCTTGTGTCCATTTTGGGTTTCTGAATGTATTGGATGGTGGATAAAGCTATTTAGTGCTTGAAATTTGAGAAAGATCTTGACTTTTAGGACCGTATATTAATTAAAAGTCCGCATAATAAACATCCGGTCCTAAAAGTGTTCGTTTTAAAAAATATGACATTTTTAGGACCGTATATTAATTAAAAGTCTGATCTTAAAAGTCCACATAATAAACATTCGGTCCTAAAAGTGTTCGTTTTAAAAAATATGAGACTTTTAGACTTTTAGGACCGTATATTGTAAACATCCGGTCCTAAAAGTCTTATGAGACCATATATTATTTTACTAAACGCTCCTAAAAGTCCTCTTATTTTTATTTTAGAAAGTTGGCTTAACCTTTAGGACCATGTAATTGTTAAATGTCTGGTCTTAATAGTCTTCCTTTAAATAGAAATGTTCACTCGCTTTTCGAGACAAATCATTATGGTTCGAGACAACCGAGGTTCGGCGTTCGCTCAAGCTAGGTCCTTCATTGTAGTGATGTTACCTCTCCTGATCTTGAGCAGCATTATCGGTTTCCCTTTTCTTTGTCTCTTTTCTTTTTGTTGGAAAAAGAAGGAAGATATTGAAAAGGTACTTTGTTTCAAATCAGGGGAGGTAAAACCGACGACAACAACGGTCCAACCTTGAGAAGAATTGTCACTACGTTTGTTTTTATTCAAATAAGGTAAAATATGTTTTTTGTTTTTGGTATGTTCTTAACTGTATTCTATGAATTTCTATTGTTGATTTACACGAGGACAATGTTTTGTTTGTTTCCTTTTTGTTGGAAAAAGAAAGATGATAATGAAAATGACAAGGCGATCGAATATGGAAACCAAAGCTGACAAAAAATGGCAGTGCTTTTAGGACCCTCGATTTACTAAGTGTGCGGTCCTAAAAGTCTTCGTTCTTTCATTTTAGTTTTTTGAGTCTGTCATTATCCATCTTTCATAGTTTCCTTGTTTATTGCTTTCCAGGTTCAGATAATGGATAAACTAACTAATTAAAGTACTAAACTCGCATGACAATAAAAAGAGTCCATAATATTTTATCTAATAATTTTTATCGCAAAAAAAAAGCAACAAAAAAAAAAACTATAAAAAAACAACTAATCCTCTTCGTAGTCAAAGAGGGAGGGGGAGCCGGAGTTGTCGGAGTGGGAGTCATCTTCAGCGGGATCGTACTCCACGTCATTGGCGTGAAGTACCATGTTCAGCTTGTTGTTCACGTTATGAACAAGCTGAACCAATTGGCCCAAGCGTCGATCGATTTTATCGACGCGGGCCACCAATGACTGCACCAACTGCTTAACAGTCGGATGTGGAGGAGGCAATGGCCGAGGGGGCTGAGGTTGAAGAGGAGGAGGAGGAAACGGAGGACCTGGTGGAGCAGCCATTACAGTGGAGGCTAGGCGGTGGAGGAGGCCGTGTAGAAGTGATGGAGAAGAATGTGAAGAAAGTACAAGAACAACGGGGTTTAAATAGAGAACCCATCCGAACAATGTGAAACGCCGAAAACTTTAATGAGGAGACGCATAGTTCATCAGAATACAAGGAGATGCCTAGTTGGGAAGTTTATCTGGAAGCCAAAGAGACTCTGAATCATTCATTTGAACAGAGTGTAAGGATACGACTCTGCCATCTGAATTTGAAAAGAATGAATTTTAATACCGGGTAAATGATGAAAGGTCGATCTTAAAAGTAATAGAATTGATTTTAAAAATAAATAGACTTTTAGGACCAGACATATTATAAAAGGTCGGTCTTAAAATAAATTGAATTGAAAAAATTAAATAATAGAATTTTATACCGCGTACCTATAAATCCCGCTCTTAAAAGCAGATCATTTATCACTTGCGTCTCCGGCTCTCTGCCCTTATTAACTCCTCATACCTCTCTGTCCTTAACTCCTTATTAATTCCTCACTACCTCGTAACTCCAAACTACGTACATGGCTATCCGAGAACAACTCTCGCCTTCATTAATTAACTCCTCATACCTCTCTTATTTGCTCAAACCATGGTTAGATACAAGAGAATCGCTCGTAGGGGTGCTCTTACTCGTGATGCTCGTGCCTTCTGTCAATCGTTATATGGTGCGCCTCCTCCATCGAGAGTCCGTCCTATTGTGACAGAAGAGTCTCGGGTCGTTGGACCCATTGTTATTTCTTTGGATGATGAAGAGATTGCTGCAACCCCTACCCATTCTTCTGACAATATCCCCCAACCTCTTGATCCCAATGACCCTCTCCATGAGTTCCTTCGTCTTGTAGACCATGAAGAGGTTCCCGCTCCCCTTTTCCAACCTCTTGGCCCCACCGCGACTACTACTGACCCCTCTCCTCTTTCCTCTAATGATGCATTGTGGCTGATGCGAGTAAGACAGGAACTTGCTGATCTTCGGCGGGAAATTAATGCTGTTCACATCGATATCACCAAGGATTTGGAGGATAATAATCTTTAGGATGTTTAGTCAGATTCTTGTTTTTGATAATTTTCTGCTTGTTTTTCTCTCTTAATTTTCTTGTGGACGTGCATATTCTCCAGTTATGTATGAAAGTAAAACTAAGCTTGTGTCTTTCTAATATTCATATTCTCCAGTTTTCCTTTAATTTATTTTATTAACTCGGTTTACGCACTCGCTAAAGGCAAACCTCTTCTTTTTTTTTTTGGTTAATTAATAAACGAAATACTTTTAGGACCGTAGTTCTTATAACCGCCGGTCTTAAAATTAAATGAATACGAAAGTTAGGACCGGAGTATTCTTAACCGCTGGTCTCAAAAATTAGTTAATAAATATTTGACTTTTAGGACCGGACGCTTTATAAATCTCTGGCCTTAAAATTAAATGAATACTAAAATTTAGGACCGCAGTATTGTTAACCTCCGGTCTTAAAAATTTATTAATAGAATTATATCTTTAGGACCGTATACTATATAATTAACCAGTCTTAATAAAATCTAAAATATTAAGATATGTCTCTGTCGCGGGGAAAATTAAATTTCCCTCTCAGAACTTCTCTTGTCACGCCGAAAGTGATTACACAGGTTCTATCTCCAGTGTGTGTTGCGTTGTCGCTGCTTCGCATTCCTTTCTCGAGATTAACTCTCTGGTTCCTTAGCTAAATGTCTGCTGTACGAAGTGTTTCGGTTATATAACTTTATGATTTTCCTTCTAATGGTTCTAGGTTTTTCATGGGTTGAACGAAATTGATGAAATGTTATTGTGGGTTTCTCTGTTGTTAATGAATATTGTATTTTGAAGATTATATTTGCACTTTAGACCTACCCAACCGACCAAGAAATGTTTTTAGGTTACTTCTTGTCATCCGCAACATCAACGTTCGTGGCGGGAGAAGAAAGACTCAAAGAAACGCATTTGAATTTATATGGTACAAAGGTGAGTCCACAAGACCTTCATGCGATGCATTTAATTTCCTCGTCATGTATTTATTTTGCTTCTTGGATTCACCGTGATACATTTATGACCAAAAGTGATTCTTCGTTATGCATTTAATGGGCAAGTTTCTCCGTAAAACAAAAAAAAGACATCCATAACCGACATTGAGCATAAATATGCATTTGGAGTTGGCTTATTTTATATGCAAGTCTCTGCCTTTTTCGGATTATGTATATGTTAAATCTTTCCGTCTATAGGAATTCTACTATGTTGGATAAATGCTTTACGGATGAGTGTTGAATATCAGAATGGGGTGAGGGACTTTATTGAATTTGCTAAACAAAATGCCCATGATGATAGTGGGAAGTTTTATTGCCCTTGTGTAAAATGTCTGAATGAGAGGTGACTAAGTGTTGAAGTTATACACACACATTTAATTTGTGAAGGATTTTGTAAGACTTGTACAAGTATGGGTATGGCATGGTGAAAAAATACCAAGTGGGTCTCAACATGGGGAAGTGGCCTTTGATGATAATGACACGGATATGGATGATCGCATAGAGGACATTATCCATAATGTAGGAGAAGAGGCTTTTCATCAATCACATGCATATGGTAATATGTGCGGTGATGCGAGACCCCTCTCGTACCGTGGGTGTAAAAAATACCAATTGTTGAACGCCGTATTGAAATTGGTAAGCTTGAAGGCACGTCATGGATGGAGCGACAAGAGTTTTTCGAAATGCTTGAGGCTTTTAAGGACATGCTTCCGGATGATAATGTGTTGCCGCATCGATACTATGATGCTAAGAAAATACTTTGTCCACTCGGGGATGGAGTACAAAAAGATCCATGCATGCCCGAATGATTGCGTGTTGTATAGAAAAGAGTTTGAAGAGAAGTAGAATTGTCCGATATGTGAAACCCCAAGGTACAAGTCAAATAAGGGGCCTGCAAAAGTGTTGTGGTATCTTCCAATCATACCAAGGTTCAAGCGGTTGTTTGCGAATGAAAATGATGCAAAAAATTTGAGGTGGCATGCAAATGAGAGGATTTCTAATGGAAAGCTTCGACATCCGGCCGATTCTTCTCAATGGAAGAAAATCGATCAATTATTTCTGAACTTCGGCGAAGAACCTAGGAATCTTAGGCTTGCCCTTAGCACAGATGGCATGAATCCATATGGAAGCCTTAGCAGCATACATAGTTCATGGCCTGTACTACTGATTATTTACAACTTATCTCCAATGTTATGCATGAAACGAAAGTACATCATGCTGTCTATGTTGATTTCGGGACCAAAATAACCCGGAAATGACATTGATGTTTACCTTCAGCCCTTGATCGAAGACTTGAAGGAGTTGTGGGCAGAAGGTGTCAATGTTTTTTACTCTTTCAAGAAGGAGGTGTTTAAAATGCGAGCCATGATATTTTGTACTATAAATGACTTCCAAGCTTATGGGAACTTGTCAGGGTATAGTGTAAAAGGCCATAAAGCATGTCCGGTTTGTGAAGAAGGCACACGCTACCATCAACTTCAACATGGAAGAAAGACGGTTTATCTTGGACATAGGAGATTTCTTAGACGGGGCCACCCATATCATCAATTAAAGAAAGCCTTTTTTGGTGGCCAAGAGTATGAAGATACTCCGGTGGCATTGACTGGGGAGCAAGTTTATGAAAAGGTGAAAAATATCAATGTCGTCTTCGGTAAAGATCGCAAAGAGTAGAAAAGAAACAAATATATGGAAAAAGAGATTTGTATTCTTCGATCTTTCATATTGGCGCAATCTTGATGTGAGACACAGTATTGATGTCATGCATGTGGAGAAAAACGTATGTGATAGTATTGTTGGCACGCTTCTCAACATACAAGGTAGTTCCAAGGATGGTGTGAAGGCAAGATTGGATTTGCAAGCAATGGGAATACGCGAAGAGTTACATCCAAGGCCACATGGGAAGAGAACTTATTGTCCCCCGGCTTCTCATACTTTGTCTAAAGATGAGAAACGAAGTTTTTGTGAGTGTTTACATGGCACAAAAGTTCCCTCGGGGTATTCTTCAAATTTTAAGAGGCTTGTATCGATGAAGGACTTGAAATTAGTAGGCCAAAAGTCTCATGATTGTCATGTCTTGATGCAACAGCTACTCCCAATAGCTATTTGAGGCATCGCCGAATATGATCTTCGAGTCGTTTTGACTAGACTTTGTGTCTTCTTCAATGTGCTTTGTAGTAAAGTTTTCGAGATTGAAAAGTTGGATGAATTGGAGAATGAAGGATATCTTATCTTGTGCCA
Source organism: Acacia acuminata (assembly GCA_019022655.1). NCBI lineage: Eukaryota > Viridiplantae > Streptophyta > Magnoliopsida > Fabales > Fabaceae > Acacia > Acacia acuminata. Next base: position 452,530 of record JAFJYI010000333.1, read on the forward strand.
CCTTGAGAAGCTTTTTGTTCCTACATTTTTTGACATCATGGTTCATTCATCTAGTGAGGGAGATAAAGATGTGTGGCCCTATCCATTTACGGTGGATGCACCCAATTGAAAGATCTATGAAATTCCTAAAAGGGTACGTGAAGAACGCATACCGGCCAGAAGCATCGATTGTTCAGAAATATGTTTTTGAAGAAGCCATGGAATTTTGTCAAACTTATTTGGCCAAAGTAAGACATATTAGGCTTCCAAAACATCAGCATGCTGAAGGGGGTAGACGAGGGGCTTCCTAAAGAGTGTGGATCTTGATGAATTGTCACAAGTCCACTTATACACCTTGAATAATGTTGATGAAGTTCAAGCCAGCATAGCTGAACATAAAGAAGCTGTAAGGAAATAAAATCATCGAATGACTGAACAAAGGTTGATTAGGGAGAATAACAGAACTTTTGCAAACTGGTTCAAACAAAAGGTCAAGGAAGAGGAATGTGTTTATGATACAATCAAATGGTTAGCACGTGGTTCTAAGGTCGATGTCATAAGTTGGAATTCGTATGTGATCAATGGTTATACATTTTACATGAAGTCCCTAGATGATACGAGCACAGTCCAGAATAGTGGTGTTATGTTAGAGGCTGAATCTATGCACTTCTCCAGTTCGAAAGACAAGAGCCCTTTATTGGCAATCATGCCATATTATGGGGTTATTGAAGAGATTTGGGAGGTGGACTATGTGAAAATTAGATTTTCCATTTTCAAATGCAAGTGGGTCAATGTCAATAATGGTGTTCGGATCGATCGGCTAGGATTTACGTTAGTCAATGTCCATGGTAGAAGTTTTGGAGATGAACCTTTTATTATGGCAGACTGTGCAAAACAAGTGTTCTATATCACCGATCAAGAAAATAAAATGTGGTCTATAGCTCTCCAAGGAAAGAGGGTCATTGATATTGATGAGGAAATGAATTCGAATTATGGTATTCTTGAGAGTATTCTTTTTCAAGGGGTCTACCTGGGACATAAACGAAGAAGATGAAGCGGATAATGAACCCGGCATAAGAAGTGATCATCAAGAAGGGATATGGGAAGATATCACTTTATAAAAGAGTCAATTCATAAGGTAATATTCATATGCAGATTTCTTTGGAAACTTTAAGGTTTTAACTATATTATATTCCTTCTATGTTCATAAACAATGTCACCGACTATGAAGTTTGTTCTTGTTTTATTTTTGTGGCGAGGATCCGATCCAAAGGGGCATGTTATAAAAGAGGATGTTACTTTGTTGGGTGGGAATTAGATGAAGGCATGGTGAATATTATTTTGGGCATGTGTGTTGTATTTGTAACTAAGTTATCTTATTGTATGAATTAATTTGGGTGTTGTAGTCATAGTATAATCATTAATTACTATATCACCGATCAAGAAAATAAAATGTGGTCTGTAGCTCTCCAAGGAAAGAGGGTCATTGATATTGATGAGGAAATGAATTCGAATTATGGTATTCCTGAGAGTACTCCTTTTTCAAGGGGTCTACAGGGACATAAACGAGGAAGATGAAGCGGATAATGAACCCGCATAAGAAGTGATCATCAAGAAGGGATATGGGAAGATATCACTTTATAAAAGAGTCAATTCATAAGGTAATATTCATATGCAGATTTCTTTGAAAACTTTAAGGTTTTAACTATATTATATTCCTTCTATATTCATAAACAATGTCACCGACTATGAAATTTGTTCTTGTTTTATTTTTGTGGCGTAATCCGATCCAAATGGGCATGTTATAAAAGAGGATGTTACTTTGTTGGGTGGGAATCGATGAAGGCATGGTGAATATTATTTTGGGCATGTGTGTTGTATTTGTAACTTATTGTATTTGTAAGTAAGTTATCTTATTGTATGAATTAATTTGGGTGTTGTAGTCATAGTATAATCATTAATTAAGAGGCCAAATAACTCATGGTGAATAATATTTGTATTCTTTTTCCAATTCAATTTATTCAAATAATTATTCATAGCTTACAGCTTAAAGTATCGACTTTTATATGCTGGATTGGGTGGTGGATTTTGTGTAATACAATTAGGAAGAACAGAACAGGGAAAAATTCAGGAAAATTTACACCGCAAATAAATGCGCCGGTCTTAAATGGTGAGTTTTTAAGACTGGATATATTTATATGTCCGGTCTTAAAGGTAAGCGCCCGGTCTTAAAAGTTGGTCTTTTTAAGACCGGTAAATTTATACATGCGGTCTAAAATAAAATTATTAAAACCGCATTTATTTATCATCCAGTCTTGAAAGTCAATCTTTTAAGACCACGTATAATTAGTCAGGTCTTAGAAGCCGCTAAGTTTAAGACCGTATTTATTTTTGTCTGGTCTTAAAATTCTATCTTTTAAGAGCGGCCTAATTATTAGCCGGTCTTAAAAGTTGAGTTTAAGGACCGAACAAAAAGTATTTCAGGTTTATTTTAGTACGACTTTTAAGACCCAATGTTTTAAATATCCGGTCTAAAATATTTTCTTTAAGACCGGTTGTAGTTCGGTCTTAAATGTAGACTTTTAATACCGCTGGAACAAGACCGGTCACGGGTCTGGTCCTACGATGCCTCTTTTGTCCAGTTTTAAAAGCCTTTTTTGCACTAGTGATTTAATAGGAAAATGATAGAAAAATACCATTTTAACTTCAAAATTTTGTTGACAACAATAATAATGGGATTAACAAAAACAATAAAGCAATGGATAACTCATTTTGTTGGGAAATCACCTATTTGAGATTTTGAAATTCAAATGGTATTTTCTTGGGATTTTCCAAAATTTAATAGTTGATAAGATATTTTCAAATTTAAAATGATGAGTTTAATTTTCAAAATATAATAATTGTTTTGAAAAATCAGCATTTAAAACAGACTAAAAATACATTTTTAAAAATTAAGGGACCAAAAGAAATTCTATGTATAATTTAAGGCCTAAAAGTTCACTTTTACCTAAAACAAATTACAACTTGTGTTTCATTGAAACTCATCCTATATGCTATGATTTAAATTTATTGTAATTAAATATACTTTCCCACAAATATCCATTATATAGTTTTTTTTTTTAAACTATCAAACAATGAGTCCACGTCATTTTTTTATGAATGACCCACATCTAGTTCCATCATCATGTCGTTTGGGATAGCAAGTGGTAGAAGTGATTTTTTTTCTAGATGGGCTTTTATAAATGGAAGATAGGATAAAAGATATATTTTAGATGTAATTTGTATTTGAGATAGTGGTGATAGAATTGATTTTTTCCCCAATGAGCTCTTGTTTGAAATAGCATTTGAAAAGTTATTTGAGATGAAAAATAACAGAAAATGACATAAATCTTATTGAATATTATGTGTGTGTGTGTGTGGCACGTACGCGTGCGTGCACGCGCGCACACACATATATATGAGATAAGTTATTCTGTCTATTTTTATTTTGTCTACCTTTTCCTACCTCTCTCAATACCATAAGATTATAATCTCATCCAACAGTAAAGATTTGAGGGATAAAATAAACCTTGTTACCCCTTCCTCTTTCCCACCGCCTCCCACCCTAACCAAAATCAAAAGTTTCATCATCATTTTCTAGTTTCTTTCACCGAACTTCGGCTTCACACTCCCTTCAGGCTTCAATCTAATTCATTCGGTGAAGTGACGAAGTATTGAAGCATCGCAGATACTCCCTTTCAATATGATCCACCCTAATATGCTTTCTTCTGCTTCTGCAAGGTACTCCACCAAATTTCCTATGTTTGCTATTTGTACTTTCTTTCTCTCTTTCCCTTCTTCCCTTTCTCTCAAATGTCATCTTCATTCCCATTCCCCAAATCCCAACAACTTCAATGACGCTTTTGCTTCACTCAATTGCATGCTTCTCATGCGTCCACCACCATCTATACCCCAAATTATAAAGAGTTTAGGATCCATGATGAAGACGAAACATTATTCTCATGTTATATCACTCCTTTCACAGGCCGAGTTTGAGGATTCACGCCTGATCTAGTTACCCTGAATATCTTCATTAATTGCCGCTGCCATTTAGGTCAGATGGATTTTGCTTTCTTTTTATTGGCGAAAATTTTCAAGATGGGATATCGTCTAGATGTGGTAATTGTGAATACAGTGATAAAAGGATTGTGTTGTAATGAAATGGTTGGCAAGGCTCTTGATTTCTATGATCAAATAATGGCTTTTGGTTACAGGAATCACTTGTAATTTTCATTTAGTTCAATGTATCTATATCATTGTAATCATCCCAGGCTTGTAACAGAGCAATTGCCATATCAATAAAATTATTTTCTTTCAATAATTGTATTCTGTCAAAAAAATATGTAATTGTCGACATGTTTGTTTTTCCATTGATAGAAGCCTTAAGACAAAGCTTTACACCTTATGTGCAATGATGATGTATTCCTCGATTTGATTTCACATACTTCACCAACATTGCTTGTCTTCGGTGTTAGATAACCTTTTCTAGTACATGTTAGCTTCATGTAATTCTTCTTGGTTTTCCATGCTTGGATTCCGAAACCCTTTGTCATACCAAATGCTTTGTACAAGTCTATTACATCTTTCCTCTCAGAAAATTGCATTCCAACCTCAATTGAAATATCAATATTGTTTGTCAGTGTCAACGGAATGATATGATCCCCGAAAGGAAAGGATGATTGGATCAACTAGGAATGGAATTTCGCGCTGGAAATTCAGCCTACAACGCGTCTGAGAAGAACCGAACGTATCTCACGCTACAGACCTCGAAATTGGGTCGTTCCAAAACGAGGTGAAAGTTCGCTTTCTAAAACACGATTTTGGCTCAAGAAACACCGAAGAAGGATAAGGGAATACGGAGATAAGAAACCAAGAAATTTCGAACGAAAACTGGTAGGCGCCACAATTCCAAAGAATTGATAAGCCCAAGAACGCCACAAGGATTGATGCCCTTGATAAGTTCAGAGATTCTCAAAAAACCCTAGAGAAGCTTGTCTCTCACCAAAAAGGTTAACTCTGAATTCAAATCTGCCGTCTCAAAAGCTATGGTGTTCCCTTATATAGTGGACAACATCCATATTAAGTTTAACCTAAATATGCTTACACACAAAGCCCAATAAGCCAGTCCAATAAGCCTTATTACAAAACTTTAACTAAATGTAAGAAAGATAAAACTAAGTGCAGAATTTGGCCCAAGTAAATTGAACCTTCATGCATATCCATTGAGGCTTATTCTTCAAGGTCTTCAATCTGAATTAAGTGTATCATTTCGGCCTCTTCTTCCTTTAGACTTGGGCTTGTTTCAAGTAAGGTGGTCACCAGGAGATTTAGGGCCTCTTTAGCCTTTTTAGCTTTTGCTCTTGTCATTGGGCCTCCAAGACCTTGTATGTCCTCCAAATTTGTTGCCTTGGTCATGCCGCCTCCTATGTCCTCATCACGGAATGACATTTGGCATAGTACTAATTAAGTTATTCTGCAAGTGGTCTTCCCTTTCATGAGGCATGTCATACTCAATCTCATTACTAAAGTCAATGTAATTTGTTGGATCCTCATCAATATCTCTAATTGTATAAAATTGGTCCCTATATCATCCATCTGGGTAAAATTGAATTGTAAATATTAATATTTGATTAAAATTAAAATAAAAAAGGAGAAGTATATAAACATGGATATAAACACTAGAGTAAATAGAACAAGCTGAGGGCGAACACTAATAAAAATCTCCCACTGCAGATAAGAAAAAAAAATGAATCAGTGATTGAGGTCAAACATAACATTTACCAATCTAGGCTAATGTTTTAACCACAATCCTTTAGTAACAAAAAACATGACACCAAATAATAAACTTGAACCAAAAAGAGAAAAAAAAAAACAGAGAAAAATAGAGATAGAAAGAGATGATCATTGAAGATACTAATACCAGATGTAGGCTAATTAAAAAAACCTACACAAAGGGAGTACTATTTGCCACCACCTAGATGAAAATTTCTAATCTTTCCAAACCCAATTAAAGAAAGAATCCATATAGCACTACAATATATATATATATATATATATATATATATATATATTAAGGGTTTACTATATAAGTGAATTAAAAATTTAAAGCCTGGGATGCTTACAACGAGATAAATGGCAAGGGCTATTGATCAAGATTTCAAGGTAACTAGATCAGGTGTGAATCCCTCAAACTCAGTCTATGAAAGGAATGAGATAACATGGGGATAATGTTTCGTCTTCATCATAGATCCTAAACTCTTTATAATTTGGGGTCTAGATGGTGGCGGACGCATGTGAAGCATGCGATTGAGTGAAGCAAAAGTGTCATTGAAGCTTTTGGGATTTGGGGAATGGGAATGAAGATGACATTTGAGAGAGAGGGAAGAAGGGAAAGAAAGAAAGAAAGTACAAGTAGCAAACAGAGGAAATTTGGTGGAGTACCTTGCACAAGCAGAAGAAAGCATATCGGGGTGGATCAGATTGAAAGAGGAGTATTTATGAAGCTTCAATACTTTGTCACTTCACCGAATGAATCAGATTGAAGCCTGAAGGGAGGGTGAAGCCCAAGCTCGGTGAAAGAAACCAGAAACTGATGATGAAACTTTGGATTTTGGTTAGGGTGGGAGGCAGTGGGAGAGAGGAAGGGTTAAAGGGTTTATTTTATCCCTCAAATCTTCACTGTTGAATGAGATTATAATCTAATGGTATTGAGAGAGGTAGACAAAGGTAGACAAAATAAGGGTAGGCAGAATAACCTATCGCTATATATTAGTTGTATATATTGTGATAATTAAAGATAAAAATTTAAATTTGATTAAAAAAAACTCTAAAGTACTTAATTAAATATATTCTAATGGATAAATTAGAATGCATACAAATGTGTATTTAATAGTATATTGATTATTGGATCACCTATCACTAACATTTTTCTCCATAAGCTAAAAAGAGTCGCTCCAGAAATGAAAAAAAAAAAAGTCTTTTATTAGGAGCCACTTTTTTACAATAAGTCCATCGACCATTGAAACTATCCCAAACAGTCCAAATTAGTTTTTCCCCCCTTTCCGTTAGACCTATTTTACTGTTTGATGGATGGACTTTTTTCCCCCTGTTTGAAGCTATCCTAAATAAGTCTTGTAATCCATTTATATGGACAATAAATAGAATAATTTTTATGAAAGATGACTACCTGAAAATTACGTTTTTATTTTTAAGTATATGAGGATACATAAAGACGAGAGATGTACATGCAGCACTAAAATAATTGGGTGTCTCTAGGAATAAGACAAAAATAGGCTCGTAAAATCAAGAAGCAAGTACGAGATTAACTATTAAAAAATTGAAATATAAAATAGATACCGATGTCTTACAACTGTTATATATAATACCGCACAGTTTTTGTTTTTTGGTTTTTTGAAAAGAAAAATATAATTAACTTACAACGGTTATCCTTCTTTAGATGTCTCTTCTTTTATAAAATTAAGTCTACACGAGATATTTGTGAATTTACGTTGCTGATTATTTTAGGTAGAGATGGTTGATTAAAAAACGTAAGGGTATTTCATATTTTATGCTTCTGGTTTTTCTCAAATAAAATACTGTAATATTAAATATCAATAATTTGTCCGGAAGAAATTGTTGGCAAAATCTGCAAACAAACAAGAAAATATTTGATTCAGTCGTATCCAACAATACTATTCAGAAGAATTCCACAATCCCTTAGTAGCTAGGAGGCCGCGCTCTTCGGGCTAAAGAAATCCTTCCTACAAGGATATATGGTAATAGAATACACCTTTTCAATTAAAAATTCATAATAATCTGTTAAATTTTTAAACCATATTGATTCATGAACCAACAGCACAAATCTCTTAATTTATGAGGCATTTTTTCATTTTAAAATATTTCAATAATATTAGAGAGACTCTTTTTTAACACCCCCATATACAATATTTACAACAGGAAAAAAAAATCTTAGTTTCAAGATTCCTTTATTTTTTTAATTTTGGATTAATATAATATTTGGTGCTTATAATTGCCTCTCATTTTGACTTGGGGTTCCATCAACTTTAATTACGTGGCATGCTTACTGCGCAGGCTAAGAAAAATCTGATCTAATGTGTAAAAAGAAATTACAAAGTTATTTCTTCAAAATGTCACGAGTATATAATAAAAGTTTAAAAGTGTTGGTTAATTTTGCCTATTACATGACTTTCATACAAAGTATCATCATGAGGTTGAAAATAAAACTTTTGTTTAATCGTTGCAGAAACCCCGTAACTACCTACGGTCCTCATGAATTATTAACCTTAACTTATTACGTTAATTAGTTAATAATTATTAATCCCTAACTCTTTACAGTGCTCATGAGAATTCATAACAATTTATAATATTCATGAGCTTCAGAATTACTCGTTAAAACAACTATTGGGGATTAGGATAACTTGATAACACAATTATTAGAGATTATGATTACCTTAGATCATTTGAAGACCTCAATGTTGTATGTTGATGTCCTCTAACGTTGATCCACACGGCTATCCCCTGATTGCAACGATAACTCCTTCTCTTGAAAACTCTCACTCCTTGGATGCTTGCTAGGTGAAGACAAGGTTGAGTTTTGGTTTCATTGGGTTTTTATCTTTTCAAGAAGATGGTGGTTTCTTAGGATTAGGTTAAAGATAGGATGAACAAGGTTGGAACCTTACACTTTTATGGATGGTGCATTTTCCTCTCTATACCATTGGTAAAGACCTAAATTTAGAGAGCATAAGGATCTTGTTTTTCTCTTAGAAAAATGTGCAGGAAAAAGGCACACCAAAAATAGCAATTTATAACAGTCTAATCCTAATTTAAGTGCTTACAAAAAAAAGGCCCAATCCAAGCTTAAATTGGAAAATCCAAATCACAATGAATTAAATTCATATCTTGATTGATTGATTGAATTTAAGATGATGAATCACATTCATATCTTGATTGATTGATTGAATCAATCATTTAAGATGATAGATCATATTTATTTCCTTTTTTGTTCAAAAAAATCCATAAAAAAGGGCACATAAAAAATCAGCACTTTATAAGAGTCTAAACCTAATTTAAGTGCTCACAAGAAAGACATAATCCAAACTTGATTTGGAAAATCCAAATCATAATAGATTAAATTCATATCTTGATTGAATAATAATTTAAGATGATGAATCACATTCATCTCTAAAACTAAAATTCAAATTCATTTTAATCAATCCTCATTTATTATTTCTTCTATATTCATCCAATCACTATTGGATCTTAATATTATATATATATATATATTAAATAATTCAGAATTATCTTTTATAACCTAACCTTTTGAATTAAAATTTAAATTTAAATTTTAAACTTAAATTCAAAATTCGAATTCCAAATTCAACTTGGTCTAAGACCCTGTTGGGTCTTCCAACACATTTAGGCCCTTTTGTGGAGAAATTGATTTACCACTCGGGACCATATATGTGACGCCATTTTCCTCCTAATTGGGCTTGGAGTCATACTCCAAACCAATTACACCTTTACTCTTAATAAAGCCCAATAACAATTTTGGCCAACTTTGCTAATTTTAAGCAATCAGGAATAATTTTTGTGTGTGACCCATTAGGCCCAATTAGTCACTGACATAAATAAACTTGGACCAATTAAAAACCCCTTTAATGGGCCCAATTTATTTGATGACCTCATAAGACACTAGCAATGCTATGCGGCCCCAGAACTAATTGAGTTGATCAAGTGATCTACCTTTCATATTTGGATATCGTGGAGGCATCATCCCTCACATCGTCATTCACATTTAGTCGAGAGCAAAGATAGAGTATTATCTCTCTTAATTGACTAAATGTAGCTAATTCACAGAACTAGGAATCTTCTTATATTAACTCTATAATAGATCATGACTCTTTATGATCACTTGCTGTGCGCATAGACTCTCGAGTTAATTGGAAGCTTTCCAAGCTCTACCCATCTTGTGAATAACTAATCCCTTGTAGGGGACTGTGAGTCCTCTTGGCATGTCCATCTATACTCATGCATTTGAGTTATACCCAAGAGTACATTGTTCTCCCCATTTTCAGGTGGATAAAGTTGTATAGTCAAAGTATAACCCTAGGACATACTGTTCGATGACATCCTTAAGTCCAGGATGATCCGTACTATCAAATGATGAGGGACTTTACATATCCAACGATACTCTCTACAATGAATATTTGTGGAGTGTCTCGATAGGTCGGTTCGGTATTATCTATTCTCTAACAGATCTACCCACGACATCAGTTAAGGCATCTCCATGCCTGTATTCCATGAGGTCCCTACCTTGTATCTCTATACAAGTAGATGATGTCGTACTAGTCTTATTGAGATCATCGATGCCCTTTCTTGGTGATTCAAGATTAGGAACAAGTTTTAGGTAGTAGATATACAGTGTTCTCGAGTCCTCATGATCATGATCTCTATCATTGATCCTTGAGATTAACAGATATTCTATTCCTGGGGCTTTTATCTTCAAACACATATTTACTTTAAAATAAAGGTGAGACATAAATATGATAAAAATAAAATATGCTCATTTATTAATAATGAAATACTACAACGTAGAAAAAGGTGCTGATCTGTCCTTACAGATTGTCTCTAGGACACCTAAATACTAACAAACCTATCCTCCCTAAATGTATATGTCGAAGGTTCAATGGGATGTGATGAAAAAACTAGTTCAGTTACTGTGCATCATGCATAAACAATCGAATACTTGTAGCATTTGTGAAGTCATGACGTATAAAGCATTCAATATAACATGTTGACTTTTTACTTTTCTAAAGTGTTTTTTCAGAAATCTCATTATTGCCCTAACTGAAGGTTCGTCTCTTATTTTTCTATTGAGCGTGTGACACCAAGTTAAAAGCTATAAAATTCAACGTTGTGATCAGTAGACTCTTCAATGTGAGTTTCTGAGTTACTTGATCTCATCTCTGCATATGTAATAGGGTAGTACTTTCCACATCCAGTAGCCATACAATTTGGATGGGCCAAGATTCTAGGTTTTGTGGCTAGAATCAATTGTACTCCTGATCTATATATATAACAATGTCAGCGTTCACCTATCAGAAAGCAATGGAAGATGGGGGGAAAACAAATATCTCTATCAGAAAGGGCGCAGGGGTTATGCAAACCCTTGAGTTCAAGGGATTGTATACCCATCCACCCTTTTTGATAGAGGTATATATTTTTTCCTCAGAGTCCTTTTCTTTCCAAGGGTTAATTCTTGTAAAGTGACACAATTATCACTAGTGCGAAAAAAGGCTTTAATACCGAACGAAAGAGGTATTGTAAGACCGGATCTGCGACCGGTCTTGTTCCAGGAGGTCTTAAAAGTCTGTAACTTTTAAGACCGGATGAACGACCGGTCTTAAAAATTTAGACCGAACTTTTGAAATATCTGGTCTTAAAAGTGTTTCAAAATAATTATAAAAAAAAATAAAAAACCCAAATGAAACAACCGGTCTCAAATCACCAGATCTAGCAACATTTTGAATGTCCCTCCGTCATCAGCGACGGAGAACCAAGAGAAGATTGAAAGCAACACTAACAAGAAAAACAAAAAAGAAGAGAAGATTGGAAGCAACACTAACAAGAAAAACAAAAAAGATGAATACAAAGTCCAGAAATAAGAAAAAATAACAAGAAATAGAAATCATTCACCATGGAAATCGAATTTGAATCAATATAAAATCAGAGGTGAAATTGAAGTCCAGATCTACAAAGAAATCACAAACTTAAAGCAACCAAATTTGAGCAGGATCCTCTTGTCAGTGCTGGCAAAGCTTCAAGCAACCAAAATCAAAGTCCAGATCTGAGCAGGAGCGGCCAAGGTAGGAGCAAATAGACTTAAGCAAGAAGAGATCTGGGTTTGATTTTAAGCCGGATCTATGCGAAGGTGGTGTGGGAGGAGCCATAGATCGAAGAGGAAGGAGCCGCCGTCATCCAGAATCCTCGAAGTAGTACGCTTGCATCATTACTGAGGATTGGAGTTGATGCCATCGCAAAACCCTCGAAGCATCTCACCGCCAACGTTGCCAAGGATTTGATTGTGTGGCTCTTAGGATGACTTACGAAGATTGCAAGTAGGTTAGAGAAAGAGGATGTCATTCTTGCTGAGGATTTGACTCGTGAGGCTCTTAGGACACTCGTTGAATCTATAACTAAGCAAATGTTAATCACCAAGAAGACAAGCACGCTCACGGACTTAAAGAGTTTAGTGAATTTAGTTTTTTTTAACACTTTTAAGACCGGTTGTTAGTAAAAACAGGTCTTAAAAGTATATTTTTAAGACCGGATCCTTTATAATCCGGTCTTAAAAGTGTTTTATATATTTATGAAATTGCCACCGGTCATACTTTTAAGAATGGATCCTTTATAATCCGGTCTTAAAAGTCTTCAATATATTTACGAAATTGCTGGTAGTATATTTTTAAGACCGGATCCTTTACAATCCGGTCTTAAAAGTGTTATATATATTTATGAAATTGCCACTGGTCATACTTTTAAGACCAGATCTTTTATAATCCGGTCTTAAAAGTCTTCTACATATTTATGCAATTGCCACCAATCATACTTTTAAGACCGGATCTTTTATAATCCGGTCTTAAAAGTCTTCTATATATTTACGCAATTGCCACCGGTCATACTTTTAAAACCAAATCTTTTATAATCCGGTCTTAAAAGTGTTCTATATATTTGTTGGAAATTCATATTTAAAATGTTAGCATATACGATTATATTGTACAATTATCTTAATTAAGTTGTTAGAGAGATTTTAAGAATTAAGTTAGCAGATCATGGTTTTTTGAATTTTGTAATTATATTCCTGATTGTAATCCCTAGATTATAGGAAGCGCATTTGTGTCGAGAAGATTATTTACTTATTAGCATCTCAGTATATAATTCCAATTAAGCAAAGGAATAAATCATCGCATTCTCGGACTCATCTCTGATCAGGATCTTCTCATAATATTTACGAAATTGCCACCGGTCATACTTTTTAAGACTGGATATTTTATAATCGGGTCTTAAAAGTGTTCTATATATTTACGAAATTACCACCGGTCATACTTTTAAGACCGGATCTTTTACAATCCGATCTTAAAAGTGTTCTATATATTTACGAAAGTGCCACGGTCATATTTTTAAGACCGGATCCTTTATAATCCGGTCCAAAAATTTCTTTATATTTACGAAACTGCCACCGGTCATACTTTTAAGACTTGATTTTCTATAATCCGGTCTAAATGAGGCAGTCTTAAAGCTCTTTTTTGTACTAGTGTATATATAAGTCATCAGTAATATTATCATTTATATACGCGACAGTTGCAATTAATTTTCCCTACAAAGCATGGAATAGATGGGACTGTTGTTCTATTATATATTAGAGGAGAGCGACTAGCTCAGAAATTCTCAGTTGAGAAGTCTTATATACATACATCACGGTTATTATATAACAATCATTATCTATTATAGAAATTCATTTATAAACCGTTATTTAAGTACTTAATACATAACGGTTGTCTGCTTGAGACTATTATTAATTTTTATTAAAAGTATGGGTTTTTACATAACAACCATTAATATGTTATTGAATAAATAAGGTTTGTAAAGCGAGACCATTATGTATCATGGAAGCATTACCATATATTATTAGAGCTGGGAATCATGGCCGGTCCAGCCCTACAGGGCTGGCCCTTAAAGGGCCAGGGCCTAAAAGGGTCATCTCTTTTAGACCCAGGGTAAGAAAAACATCTGTTTGCCAAGGCCCGACCTGAGAGCATGTGTGCCAAGGCCAGCCCTACAAGGCCTGAAAACATTTTTGTGAATTGAAATTATTTTTCCTGTGTTTTTTCAAAGAAATGTAATTAGTAAAATACAACAATCAAAGTTTTAATTTATCAAATACATGTTGTCAACATTACTATCTACACAACACACTTAATGCATAAACAAAATAGTCACCAATTTATAATCAAGAGTAAACTATTGTGCACAAGTAACTCACACAAAGCATAACAAGCTTACTACTAAGCAACATAAATACGATGACTCGTTTTCATCTTCTTAACCACTATCATCAATTTTAAAGACATTTGATTGTGCTCCACTTAGAGTAGAGACTATGTTTCAAGGGTAAAAATATTAAGAACATCTCCTCTCACATCATGAATACATCCATAATCTTTATTTGTAAGAAATATTAAACCAAATCATAAAATTAAAGTATAGCTATTATCTATTTGTAATTAGATGGATAAATAACTCTATAACAAATAGAAAATACATAATAAATTAATACATTAAATGGTCAAGTCAAGTTAATGAAACAAAAAAAGGCCTAACGGGCCAGGCCTTAGCCCTGTAGGGCCAACTTCATTTAAAAGCTCCAATTTATAAGCCCAGCCATTGAAGGGCCAGGGCTTAAACGGGCTAGTCCATCTGGCTCCATATATTATGTTAGTTGTTTAGCTATGCCTGTTAATTATTATCACAACAATGGACATATCATGGCTTCAACGAGCCTCAATACATAAAAGGTGTTATATTATAACCGTTATAATAGGTCAGGAATAAATAACGGTTCGGAACCGTTATATATGACTGATAATAACCGTCATATATCGGGACTTGTGTAGTAGTATTAAATCAAAAAATGAACATAATTTAAATTATTTATTTTGTATATTTATTATGACGAATATCAATATTTTTAATAATAATTTAAACATAACAAAATACTCTTCTGATCATATTTATAGGGCAAAGGGAGAAGATATTTTGTGGTCCTATTTATAAAGTACTTCATTAAACTTTTGAGGTGAATGTACAAATTAACCCTTCATTTGTTACTGTTGACTTTGTTTTCATGTGTTATTATGTATATTAAGTAGGGGTAGAGTTGGAAAATTGTTGGATTTTATGGAAGAGCTAATGATGTTTAATGTTTTCGTTGGTCTATATGAAAAATGTTGAAGTGCCCTATAAATAAGACTAAAAAACTATCTAAAACTTATTCACATGAAAGTAAATTCCAACAGTTAGTTGGATGATGATAGGCCTACTAAAAGCACCATCATCATAATTCAAGCCCCACTGTTCACACTGGAAAGTTTGAAAATGTTTTGGTAATGATCAAGGAATAAAAAATGATGGGATATTGAAAATTTAATAGGAAAATGATAGAAAAATGCCATTTTAATTTCAAAATCCTGTTGACAACAACAATAATGGGATTAACAAAAACGAGTAAAAGCAACGGATAACTTTTGTGTTGGGAAATCACCTATTTGAGATTTTGAAATTCAAGTGGTATTTTCTTAGGATTTTCCCAAATTTAATAGTTGATAAGATATTTTCAAATTTAACATGATGAATTTAATTTTCAAAATATAATACTCCCTCCAGTCCTAATTATAGGAACATATTTTTGGATTTAGTTTTGGTCCTAATTATAAGACCAAGTTTTAACTTTTGTCAATTTTTTCCTAAAATACCCCTTTTGATATTTTCTCAATAATAATTAAAGACAATAATAATTTAATAATACATCTATATATTATATAAAGTAATGTTTACAACTCATTAATGTCATATACACTTCAATTATACTTTTATTTATAAAATAATTTTGAGCAATTTTTGTTATATTTTTCCCATAACAACACGTTTATATTCTATCAAGTTAGAGATTCTACTTTATTTTTTTATTTCTAAATAAAATAATTTTAGTATTCCTTTGAAAATATTTTTTTGTAACTATCCGTCCAAAGTGAATAATTTTTTCCCCTAAAATAACCTAATAAGACATTAATTTCATGATCTTTTTTCCAACAATAAAAAAAAACTTGCATTTGTATTATGCCCAATTAAATAGATATTCTCTTGATAGAAAAAAAAAATTCTTCAAAACAATCCATGGAAAATATACAAAAAATTATTTATATAAATGTACAAATGGAAACGTTCAATGATTATCAATTGCGTGAGAGTCGGAGAAACAATTGTGCGGGGATACAGAGCTCAGTGATTATCATTTGCCTTGATGTAATTTTCAATTTTAAGCAAGGGTATTTTCAAAAAATAATTATAATTAATTAATTTAACTTCTCTCCTTAATCTCTCCAAATTTGATAAATAGTTCCTATAATTAGGACCGGAGAGAGTAATTGTTTTAAAAAATCATCATTTAAAACAGAATAGAAATACATTTTTAAAAATTAAGGCACCAAAAGAAATCCTATGTATAATTTAAGGCCTAAAAGTTCACTTTTACCTAAAACAAATTACAACTTGTGTTTCATTGAAACTCATCCTATATGCTATGATTTAAATTTATTGTACTTAAATATACTTTTCACAGATATCCATTCAAACAATGAGTCCACGTCATTTTTTTATGAATGACCCACATCTAGTTCCATCATCATGTCGTTTGGGATAGCAATACGCAGTAGAAGTGATTTTTTTTTTTTTTTTTTTTTTTTTTTTTTTTTTTTTTTTTTTTTTTTTTTCAGATGGGCTTTTGTAAATGGAAGATAGGATAAAAACTATATTGTAGATGTACTTTATATTTGAGATAGCAGTGGTAAAATTGACTTTTTTCCCCTAATGAGCTCTTGTTTGAAATAGCTTTTGAAAAGTTATTTGAGATGAAAATAACTGAAAATGACATAAATCTTATTGAATATTATATATATGTGTGTATGTGTGGCGCGTGCGCGCACACACACACACATATATGAAATAAGTTATTCTGTCTACCCTTATTTTTCCTACTTTGCCTACCTATCCCTATATATATTAGTTGTATATATTGTGATAATTAAAGATAAAAATTTAAATTTAAATGTGATAAAAAAAACTCAAAAGTACTTAATTAAATATGTTCTAATAAATAAATTAGAATGCATACAAATGTATATTTAATAGTATATTGCTTATTGGATCACCTATCCCTAACATTTTTCTCCATAAGCTTAAAAAGAGTCACTCCAGAAACTAAAAAAATGACTTTTATCAGGAGCCACTTTTTTACAATAAGTCTATCGACCATTGAAACTATCCCAAACAGTCCAAATTAGTTTTTTTCCCCCTTCCATTGGACCTATTTTACTGTTTGATGGACTTTTTTTTTTTTTTTTTAATCTTGTTTGAAGCTATCCTAAATAAGTCTAGTAATCCATTTATATGGACAATAAATAGAATAATTTTTATGAAAGATGACTACCTAAAAATTACGTTTTCATTTTTAAGTATATGAGGATACATAAAGACAAGAGATGGACATGCAGCACTAAAATAACTGGGTGTCTCTAGGAATAAGACAAAAATAGGCTCGTAAAATCAAGAAGCAAGTACGAGATTAACTATTAAAAAATGAAATATAAAATAGACACCGATGTCTTACAACCGTTATATATAATACCGCACAGTTTTTTTTTTTTTGGAAAAAAATATAATTAACTTACAACGGTTACTGTTATTTAGATGTCTCTTCTTTTATAAAATTGAGTATGCATGAGATATTTGTGAATTTACGTTGCTGATTATTTTAGGTAGAGATGGTTGATTAAAAAACGTAAGGGTATTTCATATTTTATGCTTCTGGTTTTTCTCAAATAAAATACTGTAATATTAAATATCCATCATTGTCCGGAAGAAATTGTTGGCAAAATCTGCAAACAAACAAGAAAATATTTGATTCAGTCGAATCCAACAATACTATTCTTAAGAATTCCACAATCCCTTAGTAGCTAGGAGGCCGCGCTCTTCAGGGCTAAAGAAATCCTTCCTATAAGGATATATGGTAATAGAATACACTTTTTCAATTAAAAAGTCACAATTATCTGTTAAATTTTTAAACCATGTTGATTCATGAACCAACAACACAAATCTCTTAATTTATGAGCACATAACTTCTCATAAAACATTTTTTCATTTTAAAATATTTCAATAATATTAGAGAGACTCTTTTTTTGACACCCCATATACAATATTTACAATAGAAAAAAAAATCGTAGTTTCAAGATTCCTTTATTTTTTAATTTTGGATTAATATAATATTTGGTGCTTATAATTTGCTCTCATTTTGGCTTGGGGTTCCATCAACTTTAATTACGTGGCATGCTCACGGCGCAGGCTAAGAAAAATCTGATCTAATGTGTTAAAAGAAATTTACAAAGTTATTTCTTCAAAATGTCACGAGTATATAATAAGAAGTCACGTTGGTTCGCCACTGCCAGGCGCGTCGGTTCACCGACGAGACTCCATCTGATCATTTCATTGTCTTTAAATAGACATGAGTGTAATAGAAAAATTAACTCGTTTTTCAACACTACACTCTCATACATATAGTTTAATGCATTTTGCTATAAGTCTCATCCATACGATTTTGAAAGAAGACTCGTTGTGTTTGCTTGGGCTTCTGATTAAGAGTGTCATCATTCTGAAGACGAAAAATTCGCTCTATCCTAAGAGACAATTGTTCATTAACCTTGGCATCCAAATAAAGGGAACAAATTGTCTTAAGGAGACAACGTATATTAGGCTCGGATTTCATCAAAGTTCGTTATTATATTTCGGTAGTCTTGTGAGTTTTTATTGGTTTTCTTCTTGTGCAGAAGTTGTTTGTTTACATATTATGTCTATTGATTACACAAATTCTGACCCTTATGAAAAACCTACTTCTAAAATATTTTCAACAACAATCTTAAAAGATCAGTTTGATGAATCTCTGTCTCTCATGTATGATTATGAATGTACTCTTGATTTTGAGAAGTTACAGTTTTTAAAATTATGATTTCTAAAAATTATGCATAAAGGCGGTGATATATACACACACACATATACATATATACATATATATATATATACACACACATATATGTGTGTGTGTATATATCCTTGTTGATAACTAAAGACTTAGTTTCTTAGTTCTCTGGATTTCTCATATGTTATTGAGTTTAAGTACGAAGAAATATATAAGGTAGATGAAGTTTGGTATAGATTATATTCTGCTGGCAATTGAACTTGTTTATGCTAAATATAGATTAAAGTATTGGGAAAGCCGTAGCATATTAGAACCCTAAACAGTGGGAAAAAAAACCATCATGAAGCCATTATTATATTCGGCTGTCTTTGGTTATTTGATCCGGGTCATTCCGAAAATGAAACTTTAGGCTGATTAATTAGTTCATACCATGTTGTAAAAAATTAGTGTAAAAATGTAAAAACTTACGTTTTTTACTAGAGTGATACGTGTTAAAACATAAATAAAAACTGGTAAAAATTATGTTTAAAAACTAAAAAATGGTAAAAACGTAAGTTTTTACTATTCTTATCGTTTTTACATAAAAACAAAAAACAAAAACCCCATTTTCATTTCTCCAAAATTAAAAGAATATGAATGATATTGTTTTGTGATAGCCAATTCAAGATTGGGCAAGAAAAAGGAAGCTCAAAACTCTCGTGCATATAATTTTGATGATCTTTTATCGGATGATGATTGGATAGTGGACAATGAAGGAAACTTATCAGAAACGCGGAAGCGTATCGTACCACGCGATGTAGGAAAAGATGAAACCTTTCATCGTTTTGCTTACCTGGATATTGAAGAGCTATATGAAAGATTCTCCACGAGCAAACCTTGTCTACGAACGGTCCTCGTATACGAACAGTCCTCGTGCGATCTATGATTGATCTTCCGGACTATCTCTCGAGGGGGATGAGATGGTTGTGTGGGCAACCGTTCGGATGATGAACGTCCGCCTCTAGGTTTTTGTTTCGATGAGAGCCTCCTAACTATTTGTGCGGCCGTATCTTTTCAAGCGATCGAAAGTTAGTTTATATGCTACTATACCCAAGGCCTAACCCTAATCCACATGGGCCTTAGAGTTCTTAGGTTGTAGTCTCAATTAAGCCTTATTGGGCTTAAGTGACCAAAGAGCACATTAACCCAACAATCTCCCACTTGCTCTTTAAGATACTAACTTGAGTTCGTAAACCCAAGACCATATAGCCCATAAGCCATCATCATCGATAACATACCCCATCCCTTGTCTCAAGCTAGCACGGGGACCCACCATTTGTCATTCATCAAGGCTCATGATAATCTACGAAGATTATCTAGTTGGGTGCTACTCCACTAAAAGCCCGAACGTGATCTCCAAGAACAATGACACTTATAACAAGAATATGCACGCCCCTTTATAGAATGTCTATAATTTGATTGACTAGTTTTCTCGTAACCCAATCAATTATTTATTCCCTTGACTTTGACAGTTTCTCTAATGGATTACATGCACGGCCAAGTGTCTTCAATATCCAGTACCGAAACATATCAAGGGGACATTTCCTATAAATTCCATGTTGTTTATCTCATAAACACCGATAACCAAATAGTCTCAATCCCAAAATACCGAGTTGTTGGCCGTCATATAGATCAAACCTCACCCGTTGGTAAATCAAAGAATGAAAACTATTCGACTACCCGTTTAAAATAAACTCGGGATTAAGAGCAACTACATAACTATAGTTATCGGAGATTTGATTCCTTATGACGAAAGAACAAGCTTAATCAAATCTCTCCTTGATCCATTCAATGTGAGCATTAACTCACACCAATGTTTTATAATGATTCGGACAAAACCATTTCATAAAACATTGCAGCCTAAATAAAGTGCCCAACTTAATTTAATAGCTGTGAATCATTTCATCAATTGTGAGAACCTATGACCATGTCCTCTATGAAAGTATTCATATGATCATATACTCCACAATTGATCCGGACCTTAGAGTTTGTAAATAGTGTGCAAAATAAATGAAAAAGAATACTCCATTTATTAACATTCGGAAAAGAAATGCAATGTCATAATGTCATGCTCAAAAGCACAAAATAACAAAGTAAAATAACAAGCGCCTAAAGCTATAGCAAACTGGAATCCTCCTAAGACCCATAGATGAAACATGCCTCTCGAACACATGCTCGGCAAACTCTTAGTAAAAGGGTCGCGAGATTCTCGTCTGATGCTATCTTTGCTACCATTGTATCTCCTCTTTTAATTATTTCTCGGATCAAGTGGTATTTCCTCTCTATGTGCTTCTGTCTCTTATGACACCTTGGTTCCTTGGACTGCGCTACCGCCCCACTGTTGTCACAGTAGAGTGTGATAGGACAATTTACACCTGGTATCACTGAAGGTCCGTTAGGAACTTCTTTAACCATGCAGCTTCCTTTGCGGCCTCGAAGCGCGCTACATACTCGGCCTCGTGGCGAGTCGCCACACATGTTTGTTTTACACTTCTCCAACAAATGGCATCGCCATTAAGGGTGTACACATATCCCGAGGTGGATTTTCTTGAGTCAATATCTCCTTGGAAATCGAGTCCGTATAACCAATGGTTTCAAGACTCCCACTTGAGTAGACCAACATATAATCTCTCGTTCTCCGTAGGTACTTGAGTATATGTTTAACCGCTACCCAGTGTTGCTCTCTGTGGTCCGATTGGTACCGGCTTACTACTCCCACCGCATAGCGAGATATCTGGTGCAGTACATAGCATAGCATACATGAGACTACCTACCTTTGAAGCATAAGGTATCCTACTCATGCGTTCTCTCCGCTCGGGAGTTTGAGGAGATTGCTTCTCGAGAGAGATGAATCCCATGCCCGAAGGGTATAATTCCCCTCTTTGAATTCTCCATGCTAAACCCGGCAAGTATTTTGTCAATGTATTGAGCCTGGGATAATGCCAAAACCCTGTTCTTAGGTCTCGCAAGAGTTTAATACCAAGAACATAATTGGCTTCCCCAGGTCCTTCATATCAAAATGTTTGCTCAGCCAGGTTTTTATGCCCAACAATACCTCTGTATCATTTCCGATAAGGAGTATGTCATCCACATAAAGTACCAGAAAAGATACCGCATTACCTTGGATCCTTTTATACACACACAGCTCATCAGGACTTTTCTCAAAGCCATAAGACTCAATGGCTTGATCAAATCGATGTTCCATGATCTGGATGCTTGCTTAAGTCCATAAATGGACCTCGCAACTTGCATACCATTTCTTCTTGCCCTTTGGCTGTAAACCCTTTTGGTTGCTGCATATAGATTTCCTCTTCCAAATTTCCATTTAGAAAAGCAGTTTTGACATCCATCTCGCCAAATCTCATAATCAAGATTGGTCGCAACAACTAAGAGAATCCGAATAGACTTGAGCATGGCAATCGGCGAAAAGGTTTCATCATAATCCACTCCTTCTCTTTGGGAGTACCCTTTCGCCACCAATCTAGCTTTGAAGGTTTCAACCTTCCCGTCCGATCTTCTCTTTCTCTTGTAAATCCACTTACACCCAATGGGTCTTACCCCTTTAGGCGCATCTACAAGAGACCAAAGCGAGTTGGAATACATAGAATCCATTTCACGATTCATAGCCTCGAGCCATTCCCGAGCATCAACATCTCCTAGTGCTTCGTCATAACTCGTGGGATCACCATCTTCTGCGATGATGTCATCCGATTTGACTCACCCAACAAGAGATATCTTGCGGGTTTACGAATCAATCTCCCACTATGACTTTGTCGCACTTGATGTCGTGCATCTACAGGGGGGTCCACATTTTGTGGGTTGACAACTTCTATATGAGGACCCTCATTAAGTGGATCAACTAATTCATGATTTTGTTCTTCATTTAGTTGAACATCATGCTGAACTTCTGGTTCGTCTCTCGGTTCTTGTGTATGTTCGGATACATTTTCCCCTCTTTGAACAACCACGGGAACAAAAGCTGGAACCCCTTGAGGTTGAGGTGAAACTTGATCTGAGACTAGCTCATCAAGAATAACCTTACTTCTTGGCTTATAGTTTGTCATATAGTCCTCCTCTAAGAAAGTCACGTGAGTGCTCACTATGACCTTCTTTTCTCTTGGACTATAAAACAACCAACCTACGGTTCCTTTAGGATAGCCTACAAACATGCATACTTGACGCGAGTCCATCTTGTCGGTTTTGTTTCAAGACATGTGCCGGAGCACCCCAAATTCGAATATGATTCATGGTGGGCTTACACCCTTTCCACAATTCTATTGGTGTCTTTGAAACCGACTTGGACGGAGCTAAGTTCAATAGATACATAGCTGTTTCTAAGGCATATCCCAGAATGAATCGAGAAAGTGATGAATAACGAGCATAGATCTTGTCATTTCTAAAAGGGTTCTATTTCTCCTTTTAGCAACTCCATTCTGCTTTGGGGTGTCCCGGAGAAGATAATTGCGAAACTATCCCCTCCTTGGTCGGGTAAGACCTGAACTCTCCGGATAGGTATTCACCCCCTCGATCGATCGAAGAGTCTTGATTTGAACACCTAGATGCTTTTTCGCTCAGACCTTGAACTCTTGGAATTTTCCAAAAGCTTCGGACTTGTGACGCATCGGTACACATGTCCAAATCTAGAGTAATCATCAGTAAATGTGATGAAATATGCGATACCCGCCTCGGCATGGACATTTATTGGTCCACATACATCGTATGTACCAATTCCAGTGAAGTGTGGCACGTTTTCCTTTGGCCTTGAAAGATCTCTTGGTCATTTTACCCTCTAAACAGGATTCACACA
This sequence comes from Acacia acuminata, assembly GCA_019022655.1. Classification (NCBI taxonomy): domain Eukaryota; kingdom Viridiplantae; phylum Streptophyta; class Magnoliopsida; order Fabales; family Fabaceae; genus Acacia; species Acacia acuminata. Next base: position 476,223 of record JAFJYI010000333.1, read on the forward strand.
CTTTGGTATCGGCTCAAAGTTCAGGGATTTTAAAATCCCACTTTTGACCAAACCTTGGATCTGTTAGAGTTAATATGACCCAATCTCAAATGCCAAAGATAAGTTTCATTGGAAACTTTTCTTTTCTTTGACAAATTGATATGCTCAACATTTTTTAATTCAACATGATTAACTTCACGGGGAATAGGACTAAGGAAATAAAGGCCATTAAACTTTACACGAGAACAAATAAAAGAAGATGAACTTCTTATTGAAACCGAGGAATCAAACCTGAACTGTCAAACCATGTTTATCTAAACAACTAACGAAATTAAATTCCTCTTAAAATCTGGAATAAATAAAAGTCTTCTAAAACCAAAGTTCTATAATTATTAAAAGATAAAAAACTTGTCCCACTCGCTAGTGGACACAAGCTGCCCCTGTTCCAAGCTTCAAATCTCGTTGTCCTTTACTCTTTGGCAAGCTTTGTTTGAACCACCGCAAAGAGTAGCAAACATGGTTAGTGGCTCCTGAATCAACGATCCATTTGTCATCGTGATTCTCCACTAAACAAGCCTCAATCACATTTAAATCACCCATACCTGGTTTTTTCATTTGTGGGCAATCTTTCTTCCAATGCCCCTTTTGTCCGCACTTGAAGCACTTGCCTTTTGGCGCTTCATTGCAAGCATTTTGGCAACTCGGAGTACCCGATTTCTTCTTTTTCTTGTTCTTGTTCTTTCCCTTGGGTTTCCCCTTAGGTTTCACAGAACTTTCACTAACAAACAATGCACTTCCTTGCTTGACTAGAGTCTGCTTTCGCACTCTCAAGCTCGTGCATTAGTTGAGTGAGGTCAAGATTCATTTTGTTCATATTATAATTCATCTTGAATTGGTTGAAGTATTCAGTAGTGATTGTAAGAGAAGGTCAACTTTTACTTCTTGTTCAAACTTGATACCATGGTCATCGCCTTCTTGAAGTTTGCTATCATTGTTAGACAATGATCCCAAGACACTTCCTCCGACATGATTTGTCTTGGTGATCGAATTCAGCGCATTTTGCCTAGCGAACCGCTAGGTGTAGCAAACATGGCATCAAGAGTCCGGAGCATTGTTGCTCCACTCGAATTATGTTCATTTGCTCCGAAGGTGATCGGCGAGATCGGCCAAAATGTAGCAGCTAACCGACACATTCGCCTTCTCCCATCTTTCCTTCTCCCGCTGAAAACGAGTCCAAATTGCATCGACGACGCATCGCACGGCGGTAGCGCGGCATAGGGGTAGTGAGAACAAAGTTGAGCTTTTCATATTGAAGAACAATATCTAAATTGGTTCTCCATTGTTTGTAGTTTGTACCATTCATAGGTTTTTGGCTCAAGATTGTAGCTAAAGGATTGAATGAAGACATTTTTCGAAATTAAGGAAAAAGCACACTAATTACAAACTATAATTAACAACAAACGAGATATAGCGCTAGTAGATTCTAATAACTACTATTCGTTTATTGTTTAACAATCCATTAGTTATCTTTACAAGGCTTACGATGGGCAAGATTCTTGTAAAACTAATATTGTTAATTTGGGCCTTCAGTTCCATTGCGAGCCTCGATGGGAGGGTTAACAATTTTACCAAAGTTGAATGTATTTAACCATAGTTTACTTTCAAAATTATCTTTAGTGTCTAAGTGTTGCCGACGATGGGCCGTACAAAAACTTTACTAAAATTTTGAAAATATTAAGGTTTAATCTAGCGAAATCCGATTATCCTTATCCGATGGGGCTTCGGCGATAACCATTTCACTAATAAACCCACAATGGGGCCCGTAGGTTTTATAATTAAAAGCTTAATTTAAAACCTTCACCCATTCAATATTTTAAGTTTAGAATTTTTAATTTCCAAGAATTTGTTCAATTTAGAGTAAATTATTAGGTATCTAAAATCTAGTCATGATTAGCGAGTGTGTGTCACATGACCATTTTAAATAACCCACAAATTACTCTAAAAGGCACAATTCTCTTAGGAAATTTCCTGGATTATTTGTCTAGACCTTAATTCCACAATTATTATTCTAGATTTTAATTTAAAATCATAATAATTGATAATTAATGTCTAGATTTTAATTCCACAATTAATTAATCTAATTATTATTCTTGATTTCAAAATCATAATAAATGATAATTAATATAGAGTTTTTAATTCCACAATTAATTAATCCAATTATTATTCAAGATTTCAAAATCATAATAAATGATAATTAATGTAGTGGACAATCTAAATAATCCCTCATAATAACTATCATACTAGTCGATTGAAAACATAATAGTTATTATACTATTATGACATGTGATTATGCAACAATATGGCATCTTCCTATTCTATATGGCATGTTATTATACACATCATGGTAATCGTAAATATAATTCATACAATTCAATAAAAGCTTTAAATAATAAAACAAATAACTTTAATCCATGGTTTTCCTAAAAAAAATTTTAAAAATTTTACAACTTTGGAATTTCTCTTTTGTCCCGCCCATAGGATTTATCTGAAGCCCCTTCAGGGTATCTATGAGCCCAAAAGCCCAAAAACCCAATCCTTGGCTAGAAGCCCTAGGACACAAAAGAGGAACCCTAGCCTTCGCCCGCCACGCAAGCGGCCGAAGTCATCTCAAAGCACGAAACTCCGGGGAAGCACCGGCACGGAGAGACGATCAAACGGCCGCCGGAAACACCCCAAAAAGGTGGCCCACACGCCCTCACGCGCCGGCTGTTTGCCGGCGCGTGACGGCCACGCGTAGCCACTTGTGGAGGCGCGTGGCGGCGCGTGGGTTGCCCTTTGGCGGTGTTCCGACCGCCAAGTTGTTCGTCTTTCCGTCCTCTTTCCATCCATATATGGTTTGTCCAAATCCGAGATCCAGAAGTCCACGAAAAGTGTCGTACAGTGTTGTTTGCTCATATTCTTCGCGTTTCTTGATCTCCAACTTTTACAAGAATTCGAAAAATACATAGAAATTCGAAAGGAAATCATAAAAACAGCAAGGAGGAAACCTAATCATATGGGATTAGCCTCCTTGTTACAAATCAAGAATTACACGAGAGAATCTAACCATGGATTAAAGTATTCATATGATTTATAAACGATAACTACTATGATTCAAATAACAAATATAGAAACGAGATGCCATCCTTTCAAAAATTATTTTGGAAGATAATCACATGAAATTTCAAAACTAGGTTCTTTTCCTCATCGCTATTGGCTCTGATACCAATTGAAGGAAACTTATCAGAAACGCGGAAGCGTATCGTACCACGCGATGTAGGAAAAGATGAAACCTTTCATCGTTTTGCTTACCTGGATATTGAAGAGCTATCTGAAAGATTCTCCACGAGCAAACCTTATCTACGAACAGTCCTCGTATACGAACAGTCCTCGTGCGATCTATGATTGATCTTCCAGACTATCTCTCGAGGGGGATGAGATGGTTGTGTGGGCAACTGTTCGGATGATGAACGTCCGCTCTAGGTTTTTGTTTCGATGAGAGCCTCCTAACTATTTGTGCGGCCGTATCTTTTCAAGCGGCGAAAGTTAGTTTATATGCTACTACACCCAAGGCCTAACCCTAATCCACATGGGCCTTAGAGTTCTTGGGTTGTAGTCTCAATTAAGCCTTATTGGGCTTAAGTGACCAAAGAGCACATTAACCCAATTGACAATGCATATAATTTTGAAGTTGAAGTGAGAGAACCTATGAATTGTCATGATTTGAATATTTCAAGTTTTGCAAATAAATTTGTTATAAGAGCAAGAGAAGTGCACATTGAAGATATGCAAGTTGATGTGTGTTTGATTTAAATCAACTGGTATAATTTAGGAATTGTTAAATTTTATTCTTTTGATGTTTTGGAATTTGGTTGTAGGCGTTGTTAAACTGTTTATATTTTATATAGTTATATGACTTATATCTTTTAAATATGAAATTGTTCATTAAAATTTGAATAGTGATTTATGTTTTTTTACATGCATATATATATATATATATATTATATGTATATATATAAATGGATATGTATATATATGTGTATTGTATATATGTGTGCACGTGTGTGTGTGTGTGTGTATTTATATAATTTTGTATCTTGACCTTAATTGGTAGAAACTTTACGTTTCGTGTCATTTCTACTATTTATGTCTCTACCACCTTCTTTCATTTTTACGTAAAAACTCGATTTTGACAACATTTGTTCATACCATTGTGTATAGAACGGAAAGAAAAAAAAAAAATATATATATATATATATTAGAATTTGATGCGTATCTATTTTGATTGATGGGTTAGCTATTTAGATATTGCATCAGTGAGATGTATTTTCTTTTTGGAATGATAAAATAATATATTTTATGGATAAAGATTGGGCCATAGGGGTGGAAACAGGTCAAACTTCACCCTTAAGAGGCCTGTTTGCGTACAAAGTGGCTTGAGCCTAGCCTATGGCCTGTTTCAGGCATAGGCCAAGCCAGGCCACAGGCCGAAAATAGGCCTACTTTAAACAAACTGAAAACATGCCAAACTACATAAATTAATACTGACGATCTAAAATATATCATAAAATATGAAACCAAATAAAACAACATAATATTTTACAATTTTACCCTTCTAACAGGCCAACCTTACAGGCCTAAAAGGCTTATTAGAAGGCCTAGGCCTAACCTATTAAGAAAAACAGGCCTTGAAATAGGCCTTCGTTTGGCCTTTTAGCTTGACAGGCCAGACTTGATTAGGCTTCAAATAGGCCAGGCTGCAGGCCCTTGACAAGCTGGCTGGCCTATTTCCACCCCTATTGGGCCATCAAGAATCTAATTTAAAACGCCATGAAATTGGCTTCATGGATAAAGTTCTTGAAACAAAGAAGAGATCGATATAGGAGCAAGCGAAACCATCGTCGATCCGCTGGATTAGTGTAACCGGTTGGAGGTTAAGGACGGTCAAGTCGTTTTGATTTAAACGGTGTGTTCACTTGGGGGTAAAATAAAAAAAGAAATGTCACTTCCTGTGAAGTGGCGGATTGAGAACACATCATTATATTAAGCGATGGTTCTTTTAGATGGAATGATGTGTTTCATTATTTAACATTTTTTTTTAATGTTGAGAAAGTCTGGGCTACATGTTTTTTTTTTTGGGGTGGTTTTTGTTACTAGACATTGAGTATTAAAGAAAAAATATATGATGGACTTGAAAGGATAGATTCGAAGTGTATGGGCCTCTAGATTGTCCCAAAAAAGTGGGCAATTGGGCGAGAGATTGGTGTTGGGTTCTTCGGCTTAAAAAATGTTTGGTTGTACAATTTTTTGGGCTATACATTTTTTTTAAAGAAAATTCTGAGCTCTAATTTTTTGGGGCCAAATTAAAAATAAATAAATAAATCTATTTGGACTCAACAAAGTTTGGATATTTGAAGGGTAAGTGGGCCTCATTTAATTATTGAATGATGTTTCCTTGCAACTATAGAATAAACACAAGTTTATTATGTCTAAGACATGGGTACCTTAAAAAAATTATTATTTTGATAGAAGAAAATATATTGAAAATTATGAGATTGCCTTGCACTATGATTTATTCAATGAAGACTTTGTTATTTGCTATTGAAAGCAAATGTTGTGAATTATCAAATATTTTGTGTGACAAGCATATGACAGTTATATAAAAACTTAATCATTTATCTGGTGTACAGATAAATGTGCTCTAATTTTTCATAGTATTATTATTTCTTTTGGTATAAGTATGCATGATATCGTGACATATTGGTGGTGGAATCAGATGAAGTTAATTCATAACATTGATGTCTAGGAAAGTGGTTCAAAGGCTAAGCCTTGATTTAGTGGTTACTTAATTAGTTACATCGTAATAGCATGGAGAGACTCCCACTAGATTTGCATACCTGGCCAATTGATATGATGAACATAGTTGATTTCATGTATTGGTATAAATGCGATTATATCCTTAATTTTATAATTATGATGATTTTGTGGCTATATATTTTTTAAATAGCGTGAACAACAATTATATGAATGCTAAATATTTAAGTTTTGAAATTAAGTATGGTGGATTTATTAATCACCAAAGTGGGGAATTCTTTATGAATATTTTAATTCCAAATATTATGGTAAGAGTATGGTGATTTGTTAGTCACCAAAGAGATTAATTCTTTATGAATTATTATAGTGATTAACCATAACCTTGATGCTATGATGCTATGTTTGTGTTGTGGGTGAATTGAAATTTGTTATTATAGGGTGTTTATGGATCAACCAAAGGTTGATTATTTGTCTTTATAATTATTGAACATATAAATGTTGGTAGTTTTATTTAGACACCCAAAGATGATAAATATTTCTAGTTGAGTATGTATCACTACCAAATTATGTGAAATCTTTATAGCATCATTATGGCTGAATGTTGCATGCAATGCTGATTATGTCCTCTTTGTAACATCCCTAATTTAAGGATTTTAAAGTTTGAATATTATATGGAGATTTATTATGAAATTTTGGCATCAATATTTTAGAGAGTACTTTAAGGCCCAAATATATTGGGGAAGAAAATCTTTAAAAAGGAATTAAGGATTTAATTTTAATAATTATCCAATACTTGCAAAGATGAGTCTTGAAGAGGATCAAGTGGGGTAAATTTTAAAGTAGCCCAATACATTTAGATTAGCCCAACAACAAAGCTCCAGCCCATTTGATTAGCACCAAAACGTAGCAGTAGAAGTAATACCCATTAAATCAGTTTTCTCTTTCTTCACTGCATACTTGAGGCTGATCACGTAAAAGACGTTGAGTACAGTCAGCAAATCAGCAAATAGTCATACTTCACCAGCATGAATAACTCATTCTCTGAACACGTAAGGCCAGCGGTGCCATGCTTCTCCAGAACTCTACCATACGTTTCGAATTCAGCACCATTTTATCTCTAAATAATTCTAGTTGGACTGGACCCTTGAGTCTTTATATAAGTGTTGTTCTTGGAAGTACATTTATTCACCTTTCTACAACCAAAAGCGAGAGTTAGAGCGAGAGAGTGAGTGAGAAAGAAAGAAAGAGAGATAGCTGTGAAAGATCATCGTTCATCTTTCTCTGCATTTTTTACCAAAAACAGTGGTGAGCGATTCCAATGAAGATCGCAACGTGCACGCGAGCAAACTGAAGGTAAGCATTGAGTCTTTCTTCCTTCTAGTTTCTATTAGTTTCTAGCGTAACTTTTGAGTAATAAACTGAAGGAATGAACCCAAGAAGTTTATGATTAAAAAGATCCATGGAAGCCAAGCCATGAGAATCCTTTGTTGCATAAACTATAAATCTGGGGCTGAGTTGAAGGGAGATAGAAATTGTTTCCAGAATACATATATCAATGTTGTATATGCATGATAAGGAAAGGGAAACTTGGGTAGTATGCATATATGTATGGAAATCAAGAGCTTTGTGGTGTATTGCCGACATCCTAGTAAAAGCCACACACTTAGGAAAAACATGGGAACGACTCTGACATCCTCTATTAACCCATCTCTCAAACCACATCACCACCACACACACAAACTCTATCCTAGCAACGACAACTCAACCACAACAACACATACACCCAGACTCAATCCCGGCAACAACAACAACAACCACATTAACCCATATACACAAACTCTATCCCGGCAACGACAACACAACATCAGCACATATACACAAACAAAATCACGACAACAACAACTCAACATCAACACATAGACACAAACTCGATCCTGACAACAACAACTCACACATCAACCCATACATACAAACCCGACCACGGCAACAACAACTCACCACATCAGCCCATACACACAAGCTCAATCCCGGTAACGACAACTCTCAACATCAACACATACACACAAACTCTATCCCAGCAACAACAACAACAACTCAACATCAACACAATTACACAAACTCGATCCTGACAACAACAACCACATCAACCCACACACACAAACTCTATCTTGGCAACAACAACTTACCAACTTAGCTCACACACACCATCACTATCCCAACAACTACCCTTAACTCCACCTCAGCCTAACACGATCCTGGTGCCCCCTCATAGCTGTTACCTCCTTAACCCATATGCCATTTCTCGAACCCGGTATCCTTTAGGGATTCGATAAACGTTGATATGTAGGAATGAATGACCTTATAAAAAGGTAGTGACTAATGATAGTGATATATGTTTATAGGCATACTTTGACACCTATACTAATCCCAACAATGTCGACCGGATTAAGGATTCATGTTTGAGGTGGGTAACTGTTATCTTATTAGTTTGTATGTATGTATTGCATGTATGACTGATCATGGTTGCTAGATAATTTTGCATGTGTGTATCCTAGCTATGGATTGAGGCTGCGTGTCTTATAAGACTGCACGTCTTAAAATAGGGTTGTGTGTCCTAAAAGGCTGCGATCCTTAGCCGTTAACTATGGTTACGGTGTGACTTATTTCATTGTGAATTATGCTATGCTTATACATGTTTTATACTGACAATTACATTACGTACCTGTATATGAGATTAACTGTTACCCCTGGGGTTCATTCATTTGATCTCTAAATCACATGAAAGAGACAGGAAGTGGATCGGGATCAAGAGGAAAGATGCAGCTGTAGCGGATACAGCAAAAGAGATATTTTGGAGATAATATAAGTAGTTGGACTGTAATTGTTGTTTATCATTTGTCTATTTTTGGATTATTGTATTAAGAAACCCCGTATGGGATAAATCCGAATCGCGAAAAATTCATTTTGATGTTTTCAAACTAAGTTATTTTAGGATATTTTATTATCAAGTCGTCCAAATCATCTCGATGCCTGTGCGCTATAACTCTGATAAATAAAGGCGCATAAAGGCGTATAAAGTAAGGGCATCATAGTCTTTAACCATAGAACTTATGGGAGAAGCCATTTAAATGGCTAATTTTATAATTGATAAGAGTGCCCACAAAAGGATAAAAAGCGTACGATACGAAATATGGAAAGGAAAGAAACCTTCCTTGAAATATTTGAAAGTGTGGGGGTGCTTGGCTAAGGTCGCGATTCCTAAACACAAAAGGTTGAGAATAGGACCTAAAACAACGGACTGTGTATTTATGGCTATGCACTTAACAGTAGTGCATACCGGTCTTTGGCTTATTGTAGAACAGAATATAACCAAGGGGGTTGAATTGGGGATTTAAATATTCTTTTTAAATGCCCCTGAAATAGACGCACTATAACAAAGTATAACAGAGAGAGAGAGAGAGAGAGATAACTCGACAGATATGATTTATGGTGGTTCAGTCTCAATTCTTGACCTACTCCAGTTCCCAGACACTTTGGGATTTCCGCTATGACTTCAATCGATTACACACTCTGTACTCAAAAGTAATCATTTCACTAGGATTCACTTCCCCTTACGAGTTATAATCAAATAACCCAATCTCAAAGTCCCAATACTTTGAGATTCTTACAATGATTTATAATAAAAAAATGAACTCTGTAAAAGAGTAAATAAATAAACATTGAAGATTATAAATATCCAAAGATATCACACAAATGAGTGAAACAATAAATGCATATTGATTGTTTGAGCATTTTTTGTTTTCGGTACTTATTGAATGCTTTAGCTTATATATGGTGAGGGCAATAAATGACCGTTGGAAGCCTTCAATGCATCATTGAGAGTCATGAATATAGCCGTTGAACGTTGGTGTTCTTTTGTTAATCTCAACTTCGATTCATTCACCAACGCCACCATTCTTCATTGACCTTCCTTAAGATATTCCAGTTGGATGATCTAGTGTCCAAAAGATGAAAGAAACCATTAATGCCTTTGGAATGTGCAGAGAATGATTGACCAAATTCGTGCTTTGTTTCTGGAGACGCATTTAATGCAGGTGATGTAATCATTTGCTTTTTGATTAATCCTCATTTAATCATTCATTTAATCATCTAAAATTCATTAACAAACTGATTAAACGTAGTTAGGAACAATAATGAGAGATGATGTGAAGTATATAAATCATACTCAAAGATTTAGCATTTACAAAGACAGTGATTGTAAAACAAAGATAGTTTGTACTCAAGTTGAATTCAACCAAAATGGAGCAGATGACTTAAGTTAAGCATTTTCTGCTCAAGTCAAAGGATCATCTTCTTTAAAACTAAGTTTGAAGTTTAAATGAAGATGTCTCTGTATGACCTAGGCTCGAGTTTCAAATGTTTAACTCAAGTGCATGACTTGAGTCAATTAAGGTTAGCTCGATTCAAGTTCTTCTTTTTACAATGCACTTTGAAATAGCTTTCTGGAAAGGTTTGAACTCGTGCCAGCTCAAGTCATTGAGTGATGATTTGAGCTAACTCAATTCATTTGAAAATTGATTTTAAAAAGCATGCTCGAGTTAGGAGACATAAAATCGAGTCAAGAACTTCTGAATTTGAACATAATTTTGAGTTCTCAAAGTATGACTAGAGTCAAATAGCATAGGCTTGAGTTAACTTCATTTCATAAAATATTTCAAAAGAGCTTATAACTTGAGTTAAGCATGACTAGCTCGAGTCAATCTAAGTTTAAAATACTTTGATAGTTCTCTGCCTTGCACTGGCTCGAGTCTTATAACTTGAAACTCGAGTCAAGTTAAGTTCAAGTATTTTGACAACTCTCTGTCTTGTGTTGGCTTGAGTTTTACAAACCTAAACTCGAGTCAAGTTTGATAGTAAGTTACTAGTTAAGTTTGAACAAGTTAAAACATTTTTAACTCAAACAATTAACTTCATTTTGTTTACAAATTGTCAGTTACCATCAAAACATATAAAGAACTAACATTCTCCCCCTTTTGTTGATGATAACACTTGTAAACCATTTGTCAAATTTTCAAAAAATTTGAGCATATAAGGGAAGAAATGAACAGATTGCAAAGACATATATCAATTTATCTGATTCAGAAGCTCATATAACATTTCATTCAAAAGAAGCTAAGTACATCATAGTAGTATTCAGGAAACATAGTACATAGCAAATACAATAGCCAAAAATAACTGAAATACTGTAGGCTACAACTGATAACTGATATAGAAACAACTATGCTCAGCTACTATACTTCTCTCCTTCTCCTTTGTTATCACTCAAAATGGGTGGATTAGAGGGGGAAGTAGAAGGTGGAAAGGGAAGTGGAGAATAATGAGCCACTGTGAGGTAAGGTGGGGCTGAAACAGGAACCTCTGACTGAGGTGGAGGAGTGGAAACAGAAGTGTCTATCTGAGTGCAGGTGGAGGAGAGTGGTGAAAGGTAGGTGATTCAGGAGGATAAGTAGAAGATACAGAGGACTTTTCATCAAACATATCAGTAGTAGATCCTGATGAAGCAATCCTCACAGTGGAGATTTAGAAAGGGGGAACTAGGAGAGTATTTGGTGTAATGGTGAGGATAGGTGTAATGAAAGTTAGAATAAGAGATGTAGGGATAGGAAATGAGATAATGGGAGTGAGAGGAATAGGTGAAGGAATGAGTGAAGGTAAAGTAGTAGGAATGCTGAGACTAGGGCCAGCATGAATAGGTGAAGAAACACCAAGACTAGCTGGAGGTGGAGTAGACTGAGCTTCATTCACTCTGGATTGAGGTTGAGATGCCCTAGATCTAGAGGGGGCTCTTGATTGCCCTGAGCCTTCTTCAAAGGATATCCTCATCATGTTGAGGTGATGCTTCCCAAACATCTGAGGCTTCATGGATCCTTATTCAAGGCTAGGTGCCAAGTCTTTTCGTGGAATAAGATAATAGACACAAGATTTGGAAATGGGATGGTAGAGGTCTTTTTAGAGGCAAATCTAAATTTGGCCATCTCTTGAGAGACCCAGTGGCCTACATTGTGAGGGACCTTGTCTACTAAAAAAGCAAAAATAGGGTAATCCCTTCTTGCAAAATGAGTAAAAATTTTACCTTTTTGCATGAGATTTCTAGAATAGATATTCCAGAGAGCTCTATGCAATGAGGGCATGACAAAATAAGGGAAAGATAAAGAATCTAATGGCCTTCAGATACAGGCTCATCAGGTCTTAGAATTTGAAAAATTTCCTTTTTGTCATAAATTAGCACATCAACAGTAAGGGGATTTGGAATTCTTAACCGAGAATTTATAGAATTTGCAGAGATTAAAATTCTCTAACCCCTAACATGAGTGACAATTCTTTCCTCAATAAGATTACCTTCACCATCCAAATGATTGGCTAAGGTTATGTTAAAATAGAAAGTCCTAATAATGCTAGGACTATAAGAGGTATGAATTGACAAAAGATTTTCAAATTGCTTAAGCTATGGGGAAAGATCAAGATTGCAATCTTCCCAAAGCTTAGCTAAGTTCACATAGACTATAGGACGAAAGTTCCTATTGCCATAGTGTTCTTTATATTGTTTTGCTTCAGAATTAGAAAATAGAATGGGGTTGCAATAGAAATCAAAAGGAGGGGTAGGATAAGAGTAAATCACTTGAAGAGCATTAGGTTGAACAAATATCTTAGAGCTAGATTGCTCGTGAGTATGAGAAACAAAAGGACCTTTAGAATGAGAACCTTTGAACTCAGAGGATGTAACAATGGTCTTCTTCCTATTTAGCTTAGGAACCTCAATAGATGGTTCCTTATCCCTACATTTAGCAGCCTCAGAATCAATGGGCTTCCTCTTTGGAATCTTAGGAGGTTCTTGCATCACAACCTTCTTCGTTTTCACCCTTAGAGATGGTTCATTAGCAGCTACCTTTAGTTGAAATCTCTTGGGCGTGTGTTTCTCTCTCTTAGGTCGTTTCAAAGTTAGAGGAGATGATGATTGAGTATCCTTGAAGTCAGAATCAGAGTCCTTAGTCTTGGAGGAATGTTTAGGAGGCATTTTTGAGAAATGGGCTTGAGTTTAGTGTAACATCCTGACTTTTGGACCCTGAGAATTAAGAATAAGCCTAAAGGGGGTGGACGACTAAGGCTAGTTCGGGAAGAGTCCCAATGATGTCAAGAGTTAGGAAGCCTCTCTGGGACAAAGTAATTCAGCTATATGGGTCAGTGGACCTAGTATGCATAAGCTGTGGAATTAAAGTGCCAATGAAAAGGGGCATAGAAGATCTATATGGTGTAAATCTGGGGGAAAAGATGCCACCTAACTATGTCCTAAGGTATAGGACAATTAGTTGAGCGAAAATATACCGGTATAGGTAAGTATATGGCATTTTCAGGGAAGTCATGGATGTCCTGCGTTTTTGGAGGAAATAAGAAGGGAAGAGTATTCAAGAAGCCAAGCAAAAGTCAAAGGTAATATGATCTGCAAGACATGTGGCGTTTCGGGGTCAGAAGTCAGATTTTCAGTAGCACGAAGTACGAGGTAATTATGAGATACTGAAATATGAGTTTCTTGCTCCCCAAGGCATTGAGTTTCAGCCACTTATGGTCAGGGAGAAGAGACAGCTAGTCTGGCCCTACACAAGTCTGATCAGGTAGCCCGAGTAGTAAGAGAAAGTGTAACCGGCAAAAAGCAGCTGAGCGAGACGGTGAGGGGTTTTTGGAGACTGGCCCAGACCCCTAGATATAGGGAAAATGGCGCCACATGGTGGGCCAGGAGAGAGAAAGTAATGACTTGGAGAGCAAGGTAAAAGTCACATCAAGTAATAATGAAGAGAGAGAAAATAAAATAATAAGAATTAATCTATACCACACATTTGAATCTGATGGGACAAGAGGAATGACATATAATTATGACCCCACATGGACATAAATGACATCATTTTAGGGCTGCCAAGTGGGTCCCACTATCTTGAAGAAAAAGTAATCCAAAATGACCATTTTACCCTCAAGGCACTATTTTAACCACTAGCTAAAAGTGTGCACCTAGTAAGTCTAGAAACCACCATAAAGGGCAGCCAAGGAATCTGATTTCGGGGACCTATATGGTGCCACACATCTGCCCAAGAAGTCTCTAGAATGCTTGGAGGGCAAGACAAAGAATTATATAAAAATCGGAAGCATCCTTCTGACCATTGGATAATAGCAAAACTTGGACAACTCCTTTAACCCGTGGAGTCTATTTAAGGAGACCCTTTGGCCATTTTTTTGCTACCCTAGGTGTGCTCAAGGTGTGGAAGGAGAGAATGTCCATCCAAGTCTTGGTCCAAGGAGAAGTAGAAGTCATACGCAACCGAAGATTCAAGGTAAGCCCTCAACCGACAACTTAGTGTCTCTTGTTTTGAGTTTCTACCCTATGATGTTAAACATAGAGTTAGAGTGGGATTTTTATATTTTTGAGGTTTCAATTGAGTCCAAAAATTTATTTTGAATGAGGATAAGTAGGATCACCTTTTTCCGAACCCAAAAAGCCCAAAGTCGTGAAACTACTCAATCTAATGATTCTAGTGTTTTCAAGGTAGTGTGTATTAATCAGATGATTTAAAATAGTAAATGAATTAAAATTTCTTTGAAATTTTACATGGTGAAATTAGACATCCTAAGGATGATTTTGATATAGGATTTCATGTCTTTTTGGTTTTCCTACCGAGAGTTATTTATTGTTGAAAATGACCTTAAATACTTGGATTTTGTCTCGGACCAGTAGCTAAGGTTTGGAAATAAGGGAAGGATTCGAGCCCAGATAACATTGGGAATTATTTTTACTGTAAACTAAACATTCTAAGGGTCCCATGGATTCTGATTTCATGTCAATCTGATTAAGTCGGATCAAAGATTCTGGAAAATTCTAGTGTTAGGCGAAATTTATGGAGTTGGAAATAAATTATGTATTTGTGATTGAAAGCATGATATTTTGTTGTATCTAGGGCCGTAATACGTGTGGGACATATTTCTAACACCAGGGGAAGAGTTTACTATTTTCAAGGAGTGCCAAGTAGTAACTATTAACTCGCATACTCTATGTTACTCTCGCATGTGTGTTGTATCATGATTGAAGATTTGGGCTGTAGTACCTAGGGGATTGTGTGTCCTTAGGTTACTACTGAAGTCCAAGGTATGTCAGGCTGTAGTACCTATGAGACTGTGTGTCCTTAGCTTGATGCTGAAGTCTGAGACATGTAGGATTGTAGTGCCTGAAGGACTGTGTGTCCTTGGCTGCTGTTAAAGTCTGAGGTATATGAGGTAGGTAGAGCCTATTGGACTGCGTGTCTTTAGGTAGCTACTGAGGCCTCTTGGGGTAGGTGGTTAGGGTCTGTAGCCCTGACTACTGAGGCTTCTTAGCACTATTGGTTCCAGGGGCTTATCTTGACCAGGCGGTCTTACAGATTGTAGTACATGCTAGGTTTATTTTTCTTGATTGTGATTTGCATTAAATGCATTGCATACATATTGTATATGAGTTTAACAGTTACTCTGGGGTTCAATTTTGAACTCCAGAACATTTTGAAGATACAGGGGTAAGTTAGTAGCGGCTGGAGAACTTGAAGAAGGTGGGACTTGATGCGGAGAGATGAAGAAATAGGGGATGCTATATCATGTTTGTATATCTCTATATTTGGGATGACTGTATGATTTATACTCACTGTTTAGTATTTGTTTTGGACGATTGTACCTTTAACCCTAGGGGATTACTATGTTTTTGTATGTACCTTTACCAGTATATTGTAGTTTTCCAAACCGATCATATGCTTTGCTGCGTACACTCTGATATATGATTAAAGTGACTAATTAACAAAGTAAAGGTAATAAGTGAAAAGGATCCCTCTAACCTGCCACCTAAAAGGACGAGCCTGGTAGGGGTGTAACATTTAGGGCAAGAGAGACGAGAGGATTTTAGAGAAATTGAGGTTCAAACTCAAGAGAAGAGAGAAGTGAAGAGGGTCAGTCGAGATTTAGTATATATAGAAATCTCTCAACTCGAGTTTCCACTTAGTGACTCGAGTTACCTACTCGAGTTATGAAGAACATGCTCGAGTTGACATAAAAATACACTAACCTGGACTTCAAGTGTACATATGAAAATGCTTGAAAGATTCCGTTGACTCGAGTGTGTCATTTGTTCACTCGAGTTTGGAAGTTGCTTTGTTCTAGGTTGCTCTTTGTCTTGACTTGACTCAAGTTTGATATGTGTTGCCTTGAGTTAAGTCCTCTTTTTAAAAACTAGGTTGCTCTCTATCTGAGCTCCACTCGAGTTTGTCACATCTAGGCTTGAGTTAAGTTTTCTCCAAAACTTGGGTTGCCTCTGACTGAAGGTGACTCAAGTTTGAGGTTGTCAAACTTGAGTTAACTTCTTTTGATAGCAAACTTCTGCAACTTTTCAAGTTCATTAGATGTCTTGCAAAAATTATGACTAGACACTCCAAAGCTTAAATTAGTATCTATTGATCATCAAAAGCATAACTAACATTAATTAGAGATTACTTACAATTCATTGGGATTTACGATTCCCAATTCTCTTCTAATGAATGTGAATTGCGCCTTAGCTAATGGCTTTGTGAATATATCAACAAGTTGGAGATGAGTGGGGATGAACATCACTTTGATATCCTTCTTCTGAAGATGATCTCTGATGAAGTGATGTCTAACATCAATATCCTTGGTTCTTATATGTTGAATAGGATTCTTTGCCAAGCTGATTGTGCTAGTGTTATCACACAGAATTGGTATCTCCTTGAGATGGATTCCTAAATCTTAAAGTTGTTGCATGAGCCACAAAACTTGTGCAGAGCAACTTGATGCAGCAATGTATTCAACTTTGGTTGATGATAATGAGATCGTAGTTTGCTTCTTACTAAACCAAGAGACAAATGAATCACCAAGAAATTCACATTGGCCACTTGTGCTGTTTCGGTCAGTCTTATATCCAGCATGGTTTGAATCTGAATACGCCACAAGATATTCACTTGTCCTTTGGGAAATCATAATCCAAGACTTTTTGTGACTGCAAGGTATATGAAGATCCTCTTCACATAAATTTCCTCTTGGGTAAAACCATTTAGAAAATTAGATTTCACATCCATTTGATATAATTTGAATCCCTTAATACAAGCAAAGGCTAAAAGAACACACATAGCTTCCAATCTTGCCATTGGAGCATACGTTTCCTCATAATCAATTCCTTATTATTGATTATAGCCTTTAGCCACTAATCTTGCCTTATTACGGATAATGATTACAGATTCATCTCATTTGTTCTTGAATACCCATGTAGTACCAATAACCGGATGGTCTTTAGGTAGGCCTAGGTACCAAGTCCCAAACTTGATTTCTTTCAAACTGATGTAACTCCTCTTGCATTGCTATAACCCTATCATTGTCTAAAAGGGCTTCATCAATCTTAGAGGGTTAAACCTCTGAAATGAAAGCAGAGAAAGTTACTTCATTCAAAGTACTTTTTCTAGTTCTCACTCCTTGATTTACATCACCTATCACTTAGTCCAGAGGATGACTCCTACTGTACCTCCAAGATTTAGGTTGAGATTGATCAGCATTTTTGCAATTGTTTTCAACTTTAGGTTCTGTGTCCAAAGGTTTTTCAGAATTTTTCAAAACAGAAGAAGTTTTAGAAACAGATTGACTTTGAGCAATAGGTTCATCATCATCCAAAGACTTGTTAGATTTGGCTTCATAGAATACAACATGTATTGACTTTTCTACAACACAAGTATGATTATTAAATACTCTATTTGTCTTACTCCTATTAGACCAGCCCAGAAATATACCTTCATCTGACTTGGGATCAAATTTCCCTAAGTTCTCCTTACCATTATTGTGCACAAAGCATTTGCAATCGAAGATGTGAAAATGTGCTAGGTTGGGCTTTCTTCCTTTGTACAACTCATAGGGACTTTTGCCAAGCTTATTCCGGAGGTATGCCCGATTTGAGATGTAGTAAGCGGTCTCATGGCATCAGCCCAAAATACTTGGGAGGTTTGGTTCTCATTCAGCATTGCCCTTGTCATTTCAGTGAGAACTCGATTCTTCCTCTCCACAACATCATTTTGTTGAAGAGTCATTGGGGCTGAGAAGATATGGTCAATCCCCATATCATCACAAAACTTTCTGAAAGCATGATTCTTGAACTCACCACCACGATCAATACGAATTCCTCCAATAAAGAAACCTTTTTCATTCTGGCCCTTCTTGGCAAAAGCAACAAACCGATCAAATGTTTCATCTTTAGAAGATAAAAATATAGTCCAAGCAAATATAAAGAAATCATCAACTATGACCAAAGTGTATAAATTACCACTAGGACTTTTTACTCTAAATGGTCCAGCTAAATCCATAAGAAGTAGTTGAAGTGGTCTATTAATTGAGATTTCACTTTTTGATTTGAAAGATTATTTGGTTTGTTTACCCTTTGGACAAGCATCACAAATCATGTCATTTTTAAAATGAAGTTTTGGTAAACCAATGACCAAATCCTTTTTCAGCAACTTGTCAAGTTGAAACATATTAACATGAGCTAATCGCTTGTGCCATAACCAACTCTCATCCAAGTTACCAATAAAACATTTTTCAGAAATAGAGCTATTGCTAGGAAGATTTAAAATATAACAATTACTTTCTCTAGGAGTCCTGAATAAGGCTTTAGACTTAATATTGTCCAACGGCAGATCTTCTTTGCTAACAATCAGACATTCCTCAGAATTGAAGATAACCAAGTTACCTTTATCTATACTTTGGCTTACACTGAGGAGGATGTGGCATAGGCCTTTAATTTGTGATCCACCTTTGCTTTCAACTTAACCAATTCTAGCAATCCTTCCAAATTGATTTCCATCAAACGTCACCTTGCCGCCATCCTTTGGCTTGATTGTAGAAAACTTGGATTGATCTCCCATCA
Source organism: Acacia acuminata (assembly GCA_019022655.1). Lineage (NCBI taxonomy): Eukaryota > Viridiplantae > Streptophyta > Magnoliopsida > Fabales > Fabaceae > Acacia > Acacia acuminata. The sequence continues at coordinate 495,040 of JAFJYI010000333.1, forward strand.
TGTGTCTAGAGCATCCACTGTCAATGTACCACGTGTTGGATTTAGATGTTCTTAGACAAACCTACAAGAAAGATCAAGTCTTAGGTACCCATCTTTTCTTGGGTCCTTTTAGGTTAGTTTGTGATTTAGGAACCTTATAAGATCCCTTAGGCACCTATCTATAATTACCTACAGGTTTACTCTTTCTTTCCTTTTTATGAAAACAAGAAGAAGTAGTATGTCCTTTACGATTACAATAACTGCAGTGGCCAAAAGGAATAGAAGAATGAATTGATTTTTGAAAATAATTCATATAAGTCTTTTCTCTACATTTCTTCTTTCCCTTCTTTTTATGAAAATCAGGTTTATAACCAATTCCTGATTTGTTATTTGTAAACCTTTGTTATTTCAAAATCACATTGAGCATTTCACTGCGTTGAATGAACTTCTCAAGCGTTTTAATGAACTTCTCAAGTGTTTTAGTAAGATATATATTTCTTTTCTCTAAAACACAATAGGTTTCACAAACTTTTTCAGAAATATTTTCACAAACGAAATTGGAGGAGAGACATTCGAACTTGTTCTTCAAGAAATTTTATTTTTCTTTTTGAAGCAAGAAGTTCCTTAGCTAATTTTCGAAATTCTAGGTGAAGTGAATTATACTCGCGAATAATTCATCAAATGAAGGTTGAGAATCATTTAACTCTTCATTCTCGAACTTGTTCTTCAAGAAATTTTATTTTTCTTTTTGAAGCAAGAAGCTCCTTAGCTAATTTTCAAAATTCTGAGTGAAGTGAATTATACTCGGTGAATAATTCATCAAATGAAGGTTCTTAATCATTTACTTCTTCACTCTTAGATTCTTCTTTTTAAGCCACAAGACAAATGTTGGCTCTCCCTTCTTCATTAGCTTCATCTTCATTAGATGAGCTATCTCCCCAAATGACTGAGACATTGAAAAGGAAAAACTTTACAGCCTATAACTTCGCAAGTATACGAGCCGTATCAAGTAATAAAGTGATAAGAAAAATATTGTTCCCACCAAGACTTAGTATCACAAATTTCAATTAAGCATTAATTTTTCACTTTCATTTAAGTTGAGCAAAACAAATTGAATTTAATTAAGAAATTAAAAATAAAATTAAAAAAATTAAACTACCACAATAACCGAACGAGCAATCTACGGTCACTAATTGTTTGTTTCTTAGATTTTATCCCTACTAAATTAATTTTGACTTAACTTAATCAGCTAATCTAGAGTATTAATGTATATAAATGCCTTGCGATCCATTTATATACCTATCTTAATTAATTATGTAATGCCTCACACAACTAAATAAGATGCATTTTAGATCGGGTTCACTCTAATTTGATTATGCAGAGCTTCTAGGTATATGTCTATCCTAGACGCAAATTAGATTAAAACCTAATTCTACATTATTTAATCCTAAGTCAATTTAAGATTTCCTCTTCCAAGTTCAACCCTAAATCCCCAAAACATGCTCAATGATAGCCAACCAATAAGCAATAACAAATAAGACAAGATTAAATAAACTGAAATAAAATTAAGCAAAACTAATCTGTGGGAATAATATCTAGAACCCAAACAAGTTTATAGGTTCTCTAGGTTGGAAAGAAAATTTAGTCACACATGACTAAAACCAAATCCATGAAAGCAAATAATGTTTAGATTCAAACAAGAAAGGAAAGGAAAAGAGAAATCAACACTCTCAAAGAATCTCTCAATGCTCCTTGTTGTTCGGATCCTTCTATTCACTGTTGTCCAGTTTTGTGCGTGTTGCTTACGGCACCAATCCGTGTGCGTTCACTGCTCGGCTTCTTCCTGAATTCCTATATGTATGTATATCTTTTAGGTCGTCTGCTCTCAATTAATCCTTCAGGCTTGGTCCACGTTTTTGTGTGTGTTGGGCCGGGTACCTTGGTTGCTTTTTCTCTTTTCATCCACATAGGCCCCGTCATCAATTCACAATTCATCCAAATTGATTCCAATATGTGATATATATCTTTGACTTGTTGAATTTCCTCCAGATAGCTTTTCTTTTTAGTGTGTGGGGTCTGCATATCCTTTTCCTTTTAATTTTCTTATGGATATAATATCTCTGCACAATAAAATAGGATATGAATAGATTTTGTCATAGTATTCTTTTATTCTATATTTAATTAAAAGATAGATAAATATATAAATGATAATTAAATAAGCATAAAATATTAATAAATTCAATCCAATATATCTCGAGAATCTATACTTATTTAATTATAAAATATATACTTATCGGGCATAAGATTTCTTTTGAACTTGTTGAATCTTTTCTTTTCTTTCTCCTTGTTCTTCAATTGGGAGCACTCGAGACTAGATGTGGCTAGGTTTTTCACATTCGTAGCAGATAATTGGCTTTTTGGGCTCATTGCTGGAGCTACCCTTATGAAACTTCCAGAATCTTTGATCCTTCTTGTAGAAGCTCTTAAATCTCCGAACCATCATCCCAACCTCTTCATCATCATCTTCATCATCATCATCTGATTCCTTGTCTTCCTTGACAATTTTAAGGGCAATTACCTTATGCACTGCTACTAATTTCATCAAGTCCTCTTTTGAACTTGATTTTTCCTTCATACTTAGACAAGCTACCAAATAGATCTGCCATTGACTCTCCGCGAGCTTCTTCAATCGTAGTGACTTTAGCTTCCCATTCCTTGCTGAGAATGTTCAACATTTTCCTTACTTAGATTGGTTGATCATACTCTTTTCCCAAAGTCACAAGTTGGTTAATCATATGAGTGAATTTGAGCTAGAATTCGCCAATGGATTCTTCAGACTTCATAGGAAGTAAATCATATTCAGTCATCAAGGTATTTACTCGATTTTCCTTGATTCCAGTTGTCCCTTCATGACCAATCTCAAGCACTTTGCACATATCTTTTGCAGAAGATAGTGTGCAAATCCGAAAATACTCCTTATGACTTAAAGAACTTTAAAGCATAAGAATGGCTTTGCTGTTGAGAGTGATTTGCCTTCAATCATTCTCTTTGTATTCTTCTTCAAGCTTAGGAGTTCTAACTCCATCTTCCATGTAGATGGATTATAGTTGCCTTTCTTGAACACATTCCATAAACCATACTCAATAGCCATTACAAAGACTCTTAATTTTGCTTTCCATAATGAATAGTGTTCTCCATTAAAATCAAGGCATCCATTGATAGAAGCTCCATTTGGTAGTATTCCATCCATATTGATTTTCTCGGGATGTTAAGCCTTTCTAAGAAGTTCTAGCTCTGATACCAAATGTAAAACAGAATATCACCAAGAGGGGGTGAATTGGGGATTTAAAATTCTTTTCAGATGCCTTGAAACAGACACACTATAATAGAGTATAACACACACACACACACAGAGATAACTTGACACATATGATTTATACTAGTTCGATCTTAATTCTTGACCTACGTCCAGTCCCCTGACACTCTGGGATTTCCACTATCACTTCAATCGATTACATACTCTCTACTCGAAAATAATCCTTTCACTAGGATTCACTCCCCCTTACAGGTTATAATCAAATAACACAATCTTAAAGTCAATACTTTGAGATTCTTACAATGATTTATAATCAGAAATGAACTCTCTAAAAGAGTAGATAGATAAACATTGAAGATTATAAATGTATGAAGATATGACACAAATGAGTGAAACAGTAAATGCGTATTGATCATTTAAGCATTTTTTGTTTTCGGTAGTTGGAATGAATTGAATGCTCCAGCTTATATATGGTGAGGGAAATTAATGACCGTTGGAAGCCTTCAATACACCGTTGAGAGTAATGACTATAGTAGTTGGACGTTGGTGTTCTTTGTTAATCTCAACTTCGATTCGTTCACTAATTGTCGCCATTCTTCATTGACATCCTTAAGATTTTCTATTAGATGATCTAGCGTCCAAAAGAGGAAAGAAACCATTAATGCCTTTGGAATGTGCTGAGAATGGTGGACCAAATTCGTGCTTCGTTTCTGGAGATCTATTTAATGCAGGTGATGTAATCATTTGGTTTTTGATTAATCTACATTTAATCATTCATCTAATCATCTGAAACTTATTAACAAACTGATTAAACATAGTTAGGAACAATAATGAGAGATGATGTGAAGTATATAAATCACACTCAAAGATTTAGCATTTACGAAGACGGTGATTGTAAAACAGAGATAGTTTGTACTTGAGTTGAATTCAATCAAACTGGAGCAGATGACTCGAGTTAAGCATTCTTTGCTTGAGTCAAAGGATCATCTTCTTTGAAAATAAGTTTGAAGTTTAAATGAAGATGTCTCTGTATGACATAGGCTCGAGTTTCAAACATTTAACTCAAGTGCATGACTTGAGTCAATTAAGGTTGGCTCGAGTCAAGTTCTTCTTTTCACAAATGCATTTTGAAATAGCTTTTTTGGAAAAGTTTGAACTCGTGCCAGCTTGAGTCATCAAGTGTATGACTCGAGTTAACTCAATTCATTTGAAAATTGATTTTAAAAAGCATGCTCGAGTTAAGAGATATAAACTCGAGTCAGGAACTTTTAAATTTGAAAATAAGTTTAAGTTCTCAAAGTATGGTTGGAGTCAAATAGCATAGGCTCGAGTTAACTTCAATTCATAAAATATTTCATAAGAGCTTATGACTTGAGTTAAGCAAGACTGGCTCGAGTCAATATAAGTTTAAAATACTTTGATAGCTTTCTGCCTTGCATTGCTCGAGTTTTATAACTTGAAACTCAAGTCAAGTCAAGTTCAAATATTTTGACAACTCTCTCTCTTGTGTTGACTCGAGTTTTACAAACCTAAACTCTAATCAAGTTTAACAGTAAGTTACTAGTTAAGTTTGAACAAGTTAAAATATTTTTAACCTTAACCATTAACTTCATTTTGTTTATAATTGTCAGTTATCATTAAAACATATAGAGAACTAACACTTATAAGTCCGATGTATTAGATATCCAAGTTAATACGGTTATTGTGTCAAGAGACGCTATGTTCTTTGAGAATGTATTTCCATATATAATAAGGGAAGTAAAGCAAGTGGTAATAATGATAACAATACTGTGATACCATGGGATACTACGACCAATGATGATACTGTAGAGGAAGAACCTAGACGTAGTACAAGACAAAGAACCAGAATATCCTTTAGTCCCGATTTTCTAACCTTTTAATGGTAAATGTTCCTTGAACATATGGAGAGGCTATGGGATAAAGCACCATTCAGGGTAAAGGCTATCAATACTGAAGTTGAATCCATTATGTCCAACCATACCTGGGAATTGGTTAACCTTCCTCCTGACAATAAACCTCTAAGAACTAAGTGGGTATTCTAAAAGAAGATGGAGTTATTGATAAGTACAAAGCTAGGCTGGTAGTAAAAGGCTTCAGACAACGTGAAGGCCTAGACTACTTTGATACTTATTCACCTGTTACAAGGATTACATCCATTCAGATGTTAATTGCGTTAGCATCATTGACTGGGTTGGAAATACATCAAATAGATGTAAAGACAACTTTCTTGAATAGTGATTTAAAGAAAGAGATTTATCTAGAACAACTTGAGGGATTTATAGTCTCAGGACAAGAATGGCAAGTTTATCACTTGATAAAGTTTGTTTATGGACTTAAGCATGCCCCGAAAATATAGCATGCGAAATTTTATGAAGTTATATTATCAAATGGCTTTAGTATTAATGAATGTGACAAGTGTGTCTATATTCAAAATATTGAAAATAGATTTGCTGTAGTCCATCTGTATGTAAATGACATGTTGATAACGGGTAGTAATAATCAAATGATTAAAGCTACTAAAATGTTACCTACCAGTAAGTTCAACATGAAAGATATGGGTCTAGCAAATGTGATTTTAGGAATTAAAATCCATAGAACATTTGAGGGGTTGGTTTTATCACAAGCACACTATATTGCTAAAATTCTTGAGAAATTCAAGAGTTTGATCATAGCTCCTGTTATGAACCCTATAGATTATAGTCTTCGACTGTTGAAAAATACTGGCGAAGCTGAAAAGCAAAAGGAGTATGCTCAAGTACTGGGTAGTCTTATGTATGTTATGAACTGCACTAAACCTGATATTGCCTACCAAATAAGCATATTGAGTCACTTTACAACTTTGCTTTGCATTATAAGAAGTACTCTACAGTGCAAGAAGGGTATTGTGATGCAAATTGGATCACCAGCTCTAACGACACAAGATCCATGAGTGGATATGTATCCTTGGTGGAGGTGCTGTGTCTTGGAAGTTATCCAAGCATATTTGCATTGCAAAATCAACTATGGAAGTAGAATTTATTGCTTTAGATAAAACTGGTGAGAAAGAAGAGTGGCTTCATAGTTTTCTTGAGGACATTCCTAGTTGGCCAAAGTCGGTACCGGTAGTGTGTATACACTGTTATAGTCAAGCAGCTATTGGTAAGGACAAGAATGTCATGTACAACGGTAAGTCTAGACATATACGTTGTATACATGATACCATTAGACAACTACTCTTGAATGGAATCATCTCAATTGATTATGCAAAATCAAAAGAGAATATAGTGGATCCATTGACTAAAAGGATTCCTAGAGAGTTAGTTAGAAATTTCTCCAAAGGAATGGGTTTAAGGCCAATCCATTGTTGATTATTGTGGTGACTCTACCTTAAAGAGTGGATATCCCACAAACTAGGTTCAAAGAGACAACTAAGTTATGATCGACTGTAAACACTGCGGAGCTTTAAACTCATACTCATTCCTATGACAAGACAGTGCATATATATAAGGGTAAACTTTTAGGCTTTTAATGGTCTCTTAATCTGATGTGTTCAAATGATTTATGTTGACTTACATCACAAGGAATCACCAATGTGAGTGTGAAGTGTGGGTCGCTTCTATAAGAATTTAAAAGGACCGATTCTCTAGAACACTCGCAAAACCAGGCAAGTGTCCAGGGCCAAAATGGACATAGCATGAGAACCAACGATGCTAGAGGAGCAACTGTGTGACTCTTATTGTCTTGGTATATACTAAAAGGTCAACGGTTCAAGACAACGTGTCCATTGATTGACCAGTATATCCAATAGGTTTTTATTAGAGAAGGTTTAAAGTAACCCCTACCTTTCTTGATGCAGTTGCTTCTCATAGAGGAATCGCACTTTGCATAGATATTCATTTGCACTTGATCAGGATGGATTGACTTCTTATTCATGTAGGGGATTGTTGGATTTTGTGTCTAAATCCCATGGGTTATGAATAAGAAGTCACATCGGTTTGCCACCGCCGATTGCGATGGTTTGCCGACGGGATTCCATCTGATCATTTCATTGTCTATAAATAGACATGCATGTATAATAGAAAAATTAACTCATTTTTCTAACAATGTGCTCTCATACATATAGTTTAATGCATTTTGCTATAAGTCTCATCCGTGCGATTCTGAAAAAGCAAACTTGTTGTGTTCGCTTAGGCTTCTAATTGAGAGTGTCATCATTCTAAAAATGAAAATTTGCTCTATCCTGAGAGACAATGTTCATTAACCTTGGGCATCCGAATAGAGTGAACAAATTGTCTTGAAGAACACCTTCATTGAGGCGAATGACATAGAAGAAGACTTCGGATTTTAGAATGTTCGCTATGGCGAATGGCACAAAATCCAAACTAAATATAAATTAAGTCCTGTTTGTGATTCGTTCTTGTGTGAGGATATCAATCGTCTGCTCATTATCATATCAAGAGAGAAATGTTTCCATTAATTTTTCTCCCTATTTTCGCTCTGTTGAGTGTATGCACCATTAGATCAACTATTAATTGTTAAAATGTAATATTATACAGAAATACAATAGTAACATTAAATATAATAAAAATTTGTCATGATAAATAAAATAAATCACAATCATTAAAACTTGATATAATGTTGGATATAAGAGAGAAATCAATAGAGATATTTTTTTGCCCATCAATGGTATGCCTAAGACTCTAATGTTATATCTTTGAATTTAAATAGACATTTACTTGAATTACCACTCGAATAGGAAATTCTTAATAATTTTTGCTTGTCGGGAAAAATTCGTAAAATAAAGAAGGATTTGGCGTACAATTAAAGAGAAAATCTAATCCCAAAATTGAAGTAATAAAAGAGTTCAATGTAAATATTAATTGCTACCGGAAACAGCTAACAAATTTTCCAAAGTTGTTTGGGAAATAAAGGTATGACAAAAGTAGGTGTCAAACATACACGCAAATATCTTCAGTCCTATCTTTATGTCTTAATTAAAAAGGTAACACTTTCATGCTCATGCTCCTCTCATATTATCATAAATTTCCTACTTTGCCACAAAAAATAAGCATTCAAATTCCAAGATTCTTTCAAATTGTAGATTTGATATCACTGTTACTACTTTATATGATATTCAAAAAAAAAATCGTTTAAAATGCAATGAATTGTATTATATACTACCTCCGATCATAATTATTGAACAAAATTTGTAGTGCAAAATTTGTTCTATAATTAGGACTAGAAGGAGTAATACTTTGAATTTATTTCTTAAAAGTGAATGAAGAAATATTCCTCATTGTACTTTGTCCAATTATATTTCTTTTTGGGAAAAATTGAGGAAAAGTCCCCATTAGAAATTTAATTGGTAAGAAAAATCTGAAAAGTTTTTATATAAATAGAATTCTTGAATATATTCAGTGAGTTTTGTAACCACTTAGTACTAATATTGTGATTTAGGTCCTCATCACCAATTAATTTTTTAATGAACGACATTTTCCCAATTTTTCCTTATTTCTTGAAAAGTCAGAAGTTGAGCAGAATTTTCAATCAACTTTTAAAATTTATATATTTATGTACAAATATCTAATTACAATGATTCCAAAGGCTATGTTGTGACCTTTATTAAGTCTAATTTTAGCGAAAAATGCCTCCCATTGTTAAATACATGCATACTGTTACATAATTATATGACCTATCCATATGACTTTTGCACGAAAATAAGAAAGTAAAGGCAATTGGTAGTAAAGTTAATTTCAAAGGGTTAAGATAAGTACTTGGAGTTAATGTAGGCCCTTTGCCTATATATTGGGTTTAGTGCAATAACATTAAAGATAACCAACCCAAGTATCTTGATATACTAAAGAGCTTATATAAGTAGTAACTCATCTAATTTAAATGAAAAATGCCTCCCACTATTAAATACACGTACACGGTTACAGAATTATCAATCCTCAATAGTTCAGAAAACGTTCCAGATTCAATACCTAACTTCAAAAAATCAGAACTCATAGTATATAGATCCAATTGACCTATATGACCTATCCAATTAAAGCTTGACAACATAATTTTTATTTTAGAAAGTTTCATAGCCATTGGATATTATTTTGTCAGTTGAAAATATGTCACAAATAAACTGCCTTTAAGGAACCCAATCTAGAAGCACTATAGCAAACTTCCATTTTCCATTCTAATCTTTCCAAAATTTCTTTCTCATCTTTATCCTACACTATTTTTCATTTTATACTCATTGTAAGCATCAAAATGGACAAAATCTCTCTCCTTTTCACTGCCCTGTTTTGGCCGAAATTAGGGTTTCAAACAACAATTCAATAGTTTATAATTTATTCACTAAACTAGGTTCATATGCCTCCAAAACATGATACAACCACATGTATAGGAACAAAACAACATGTATCCCTAGGAAACCCAAATGGCCAAAATTTTAGGGTGTCTCAAAACATTCAAAAGATCAAAAACTCCAATTGTCCACCTGTCTAGGGATGATAGGCCATACTAAATCTCAACTTCGTACACAAAGCTTCATGTAAAGCTCTCCAAAACCGGGATGTAAAACGAGGATCTCTATATGAGACAATACTCTTCAGTGTGCCATGGGGTCTAATTATCTCCCTCATGTAGATTTCTGCCAACTTCTTAGGAGAATAATTGGCACTTATGGCATAAGAAATAATATTGCTATAATCAAGTAATATAAACATTAACATGGCACTAATGTGTCAGAATGACATAAAACCTAATATAGATCCAAAAAGATATAGTGTCTTGAAAGAAGTAATATAGAGAACCAAAAGAGCTAATGGAACAAGAAATAATATTGCCATAAACAAAAGCAAAAGAGACAATTGCCACTTGATCTTAAGGTTAAAATTGGAAAACAAAATGAAGGGATAACATTTGCTCTTGGAAAGTAAGAGTAATTTGAAAAAGCAATCAACTCCCTCCCCTTATGACAGTAGAACATCCAGGAGGGCCCAGTATGCGTAGGCAGTAGGATTAAAGTGTTGGTGCAGAAGGGCACAGGACACATATATGGTGCCATTGGATTGGTAGAAAGATGTCACCCAACTATTCATGAGGTATGGGATGATTGGTAGGGCAAAAAGTGTGCATATAGCATTTTCAGGGCAGACATGTAACCCTATGTTTTTGGAAAAGACACCAGTATGTGGCACTATTGGTCGATTTCCCTTATGGCAAGTGAACGAGTCGAACAAGTAATAAAGATTGAGTAAAGTATCGTCTCGCAGAGACTATTGATATCGAAGATGACACTAGTTTCTAATGATAAGTGTGTCATGTGAAAAATTGTATTTCATTTGTTGATTTAGCTATTGCTAATGACAAGAAAAAAAACAAGTGATAAGTCAAAGGAAGATATTAGTTTAAAAGTAGGCTGAGCTCGAATTTCATCCTAAGTTGTGTCATTCCCCCAGCTTGCACATAATGCATTGCTGAAACAATTATGCTGCATAGATTCCACAATGCTACATCATAACCGCCTTTCGCAATGTTATCTAATTAACCAACCACACTATCCTATACAGAAGCTTCTGTAATCCTGTATGTACAATCCTTTATCAACTCTCCCATATTCCTGTGGTGATTTCAAGTTTGGTCTATCGGTTTAAACCTACGTGCTCCTAGTTATGAGTGGTAAATCTATTCCAGGCATCTACAGTTTAGGTTGAGCCATGCACGGGCTTGCCCAACAAACACTGTCTAACAGAGGTCTGACCTTAATCCCTTCCAGTAAGCCAAGACCACTGGGATAGCCCTTAGCGTCTGCTAACCGGCTATGAATTAAAGCACTGTTAAACATTGGATTTATTAAATGGAAAACTATCAAACTGGGTTCATTCTACCACTTAGAAATTTATCCTCACTTAGCCAAAGGAAATTTAGTTCATGACTGATGAGGAACAAAGAAAGCAGAATAGCAGAGAACAGCCTATGGCAGAATTACAAAAATAAAATAACAAAGGAAAATCAAGAAAGCTCGTCGAAAGGTTGACGGCGTAAGAGGTGTCATGTCACGCGACACTCTACGTCTTCTATGATCTGTCTTGCTTCAGGGAAGAATTTGAAAGTAGAGCTAAATCATCAAGAGGGGGTGAATTGGGGATTTTAAAAACTTAAAACTTTGCTCTGTTTTGGTGCTGCAAAAACAGAGATAAACAGAGGAGAAGAGAGGAGAACAAGACACACAAATTTATACTGGTTCAGTCTAACTTCTTGACCTACGTCCAATCCCCAGACACTCTAGGATTTCCACTATATCAATTGATTACACACTCTGTACTCGAGTAATTCTCTCACTAGAACTTACTCCCCCTTACAAGTTGTAATCAATGAACCCAATCACCAAGTCCCCAGACTTGTGATACTTCACAATAAATGATTTACAAGTAGAAACTTTCTCTAAGAGTAGATAAAGATAAACACTGAAGCTTGTGTATCAAAAGATACAATATAGATGAAAACTGAAAGAATGAGTGTAAGACTTGAATGCAATTCATTTTCAGCAGTTGTGATAGTTGAGAAGACTTGAATGCAGCTCTCTTTATACAAAGAGAGCATTAAATGACCGTTGTAATCTTCAATATAACCGTTGCCTTCATTAGACAAGGATTAGCTTAAGCTTTGGTCTTCTTCTCTTTCTAATCTTCACTTAATCCAGCTTGGCAGAAGTTCAGAGTTGACTCTCTGTAAATTAATCCGTTGGAGTAGCAGCTTCTGGATGTGGAAAACATTCTTTAGTGATTTGCAAACGTGTACAGATGGATTACCCAAAAGTATGCAACTTTCTGGGTTTTGCATTTAATGTGCTGACATCACCTTTTTGCTTTTGCTTTAAACCTTCAATATTCATTCTCTAAACAATCTGAAACTCACTAATAAAGTGGTTAAACATAGCAGAGAATAGTAGAGAATAATTCTAGAAAGTATTAAGATCAAACAAGAAGGATTTGCAAATTCGTGAAAATCGAATTTCAAACTTAGCAATGGAAACTCGAGTTTGTTCATCAAAACTCGAGTTTTCAACTATGCACTTAATTCCAAACTCGAGTTTCAAAACGTTGAAAAATCTTAAGCTCTCTTGTTTGAGTAAAACTCGAGTTTTGAAAACAAACTCGAGTTTCCACTTAAGTGTGAAAACATGTGAAAACGTTCAAAGCTCATCGTTCGCGTAAACTCGAGTTTGCAAAGCAAAACTCGAGTTTTCATTTTAGTGTGAAAACGTGAAAAAGTTTGAGCTCTTGTCGAGCAAAACTCGAGTTTCCAAACCAAAACTCGAGTTTTCATTTAAGTATGAAAACTTTGAAAAATCTTAGAGCTCTCTCACAAAGGCCAAAACTCGAGTTTTCATTTTGAGAATGAAAACGTTGAAAACTTGAATCTTCTCTGACTGGCTGAAACTCGAGTTTCCAAAGTGAAACTCGATTTTTCATTTTTAAATGAAAACTTTCAGAATTCTGAGCTAGTTCATTTTCCAGGTTTCAAAAACGTGTAAAGCATTTAAAATACTCAGTCAAGTCAAAACTCGAGTTTTGAAACCAAAACTCGAGTTTTCTCTTAACTTAGAGAAAACCTTGAAAAGTCATGAAACATTGAAAGTTGAGTTCAAAACGTCAGAGACTCTCTGTATGACCAAAACTCGAGTTTTAAAAGCAAGACTCGAGTTTTGCCTTTTCAGAAAACAACATGTAGTCTCTGTGAAGATCAAAACTCAAGTTTCCAAACTGAAACTCGAGTTTGCCTTGAAGTGAAAACTTGAGTGCTCTCTGTAAGTCCCAAAACTCGAGTTTCCTCATGGAAACTTAAGTTTTGTCATTTTTAGAAGAATTGAGCAACTCTCTGTCAAACCCAAAACTCGAGTTTTGAAATCAAAACTCGAGTTTTGTCTTGAAAGTAAGTTTTTCAACTTACCAAGACAAAACTTTAACTTGTGTTTACAATTGTTGGTGATCATCAAAACACATAGAACTAACAGAATTCGATCTGATCTACTATCATCTCGGTCGTTCTTCTCTTTCAACAGATTGGAATTGTGTTGACTGCTTAACTCTCATGACTTCGACTACTTAGGTTTTGTCATGCTTCCCTTTTATAGTTAGGCCTTCTTGCGCTGCATCCAGTGAGTTGGGCTTCCAAATCTGTTAGGTTTAATTTCATAGATTTGATTGATTGATCCTCCTTTTAGTACAATGGGATTCTTCAAATCTCTCTCTCGATCCTCTGCATCTTCTGGATTCAACTTGATTCAATCATCGTCTTGATGTGGGTTTTGATGATCTGTCTTATTTTCCTAAAAATTTATAGGAAAAGGTTAGAGCAGTGTAGCGCATAATTTTGCCTCACCTACAGTGCTACAGCATAGCGGTCGTATTGTATTGCTAGCGCATATGTGACCATACCCTATGCTATAGCATTGTATTAGCTTCGTTATGCGCTTTCACGATAAACCATAAAGTGGTCCTTTTCTTATGTACTTGAGAAAGAGAATGATATGAATGCAACAATTTGTAAGATCTATCCTCTATTTCCCTATATGCATGAATTCACAAACATTCTACTAGATAACACACATTAAAGCTCAAATTTGTCATTCAAAACAGTCAAAACATAGGGAAAACATGATATAAATACTATCATCAGGCACCATGTGGAACCGCGCACACGTACACACTCTCTAATTGGGCGTCATTTGTTAGGTCTTGATATGCATGCTTGATAAGTCTTAATTCTGCTATATATTTTCATTATGTTGTTACTGATTTTAACTGAATTTATGTGCTCAAACATGTTTGATATGATCAATTGTGATAGATTTCATGCATTAGTAGAAATAAGGATTGGAAGAGCTGAATGTATGCAGAGAAAAGACTTAAAATGATATATTTATGAGATGACGTATCAATGTTTTCTTGATGCTTTGTTATATAGATATTTTATTAAGAAAAATATAGAAGATAATTGCAACTTGGACTAGACGGTGAGTGGGCTTGAAAGCTAAAGATAGACGAAAGAAGGGCGCTTGCTTGAAGAGGAAGGAAATCAAAGACAATGGAAATTTAGGAAGATATCTAAACAGAATCCTGCTAATTTAAAAGAGAATCAATCAAAACAGAATCTTCTCACTGGGCCCGACATAAGAGGAAAGCCTAGCTCATTAACGGACTAATTGGACATGTGGTGCAAGAAATCTAACGATAAAATGGAAAGATGGTCAACCCTAAAAAGAGAGTTCACAAATTAAAAGATGGATATACACAGACGCTTTCGAAGAAGATTGAGACATGGTGAACATGGAGAGGATGACAGAATAACTAAGATAGGAAGTTGTTGATAAGAAGACGACATAGCGGCGTTAAGTAACAGATGGTACCTATCGTTGTCGAATTCCTTTGATGGATCTTCTTCTCCTTAGTTTTTATCTCTGTATTTTCATGGATTACCTTATGATAGTTTTAGTTGTATTCTACGCGCAAGCCATGAACTAGTTTTAGATGTATTCTACGCGCAAGCCATGAACTAGTTTTAGTTGAATTCTACGCGCAAGCCATGAACTAACTTCTTTTTTGGCTAAGTGACGATGTATCCTTAATTTTTATCTTGGAACCAGATTACTAAGTTTTAATTAAGATAATTGAGTTTGTTTAATATATACATGTATGTCAACATCGGTCTTGTACGTTAGGTACCCATTGATAAGCAAGAGTTGTGACCTTAACTTACTGGAAATGAGTTAGGGTTTGACTTCCATTAAACATTGTGTGTTGGTAAAGTTAGTGTATAATTCTATCTAAAGCATAAATACAAGAATGAGTTTACCGCACACAACTATACACCTAGTTTAGTATGTTATTCCAAGCTTCAAAATCTGCATAGAAATATGATAGAATTAGATTAAGTAATAAAAATATAAGATTGTTACAAAACTTCTGTATACATAAGAAGTGAGTTAAGTGAAGAAATTTGCTATATCATCGTTGTAGCATTGTAGAAGCTGCTGGAGCTTTACTATAGCATTGTGGTGGCAATCTGGATAGGAGTTGCAAAATAAGGTGAAATTTAAGTTTTGCCTATTTTAATCCTAATATCTCTCAATCATATTCACTCTCGATTTGTTTCTTTCGTTTTATAGAATTAGTATTTGACATCAACACTCACATCTATAATCTTTTTACCAAAATCATGTGACTTTTTATCACTCTCTCGCTACATAAGTTAGTATTATAATCTCTGTGGGATGATACTCTACTTATCACTTTATTACTTGTTCAACTGGTTTACTTGTCATAGGGGAATCTAACCAACAGTGCCATAATCCCCAACAGAATCCCAAGTAAGCACTGATAAAGTAATATATTAAAATAGCTTTAATAAAGTAAATGATTAAGAGATTCTATTATATTCTCAAAGCATTCAAGCAATATCCTTAAATATTCCCAAAGCATTGCTGACTATGCAGCATTAATCACAAGGTTCATACTTTCATGTATTGGAATCATAGTGCAACCTTAGTCACATTTTGACCTAATCACTATTTTAGCTTAGATCAGATTCAAGCCTATCCTCAACCTTTACCATATTCATTCTAACATTCTCATGGCATCCCTAAGGATCACCATGTTTCATACCTCAAGGAAGTCAAGATTTAAATCAAGAGGTTCCAAATTTTTATGATACTTCTTAGGGGGTCACCTATCTCGAGATTTCTCTCACCTAAGCAAGTTTAATCTCAAAGTTCCGATAGGATTTGGGGTATTAGTGCAGTACAAGTCCATATATCATTGGGTATCAACAACTCATATATGTATTGATCCTAGTACAACATATATGTCTCTCCCAAAAATGCTAAATATTGTCCCTACAGGGAAACATAAACAATATCAGCTTCTTGGTACAACTCCCATATGTATTGTTGCAAATCCGGATAATCTAAATCATATCCTAACTCAATATCAAGAGCCCTAAAGTTAGCAACAGAATCCAAATCCTGTGCTACCTCATCTATCTTTAAAGCCTCAACTCACCGAGCATGAACCCTCTTCCTCAAGGTATATATCATTACTGCTCTATTTCTTTTCTTTGTATAGACCCCTACCCCTTCCTTCTACATGCTTGTTAACAGACAGGGGTGGTCTAACTCTTTGGATTCTTTTGCTATCTGTAAGTGCCACAACTCTTGATTCGGTTGTAAATCATGCATCCGTGTAGAGTTTTGGCTCTACAACTAGTAACAGAGTCTGGATCTGACTTTATCTCATCTTTCTATGGTTGGTTGGTAACACCCATTGATGAGTCTACTAATTGGGTCAGTCTAGGATGAGGCCCAAATACTAACCTTGATTGTACTCTCTTCCTCAGGGTTCGCAACACTTTCGTACAGTGGAGGAGCTAGAAATTTTCACGAGGGGGTGAAAATAAAAAAAATACTCTATCCATTCATATTTAAACTAGTCCTAAAATTTTAAAAAATACTACTCATATAGTCCTATTTTATGAATCCTAGACTCTAAGGTGTGTTTGGTTTGAGGGGAGGGGAAACTAAAGTTATAGGTTAATATTAACTTCTAAGTTTAATCTCCCTCCCTCCCCTCCCCTAGCAACAGACAAGAGTCCAATGATAAAGAACAAATCATCTGCTATGAATGTGAGAAGCTGGGACATATCAAATCTTAATGTCCTCAACTGAAGGATAAAGAAAAGGAGAAAAAGAAAAGATTCAATCATTTCAAGAGGAAATCTTACGTATCTGCCATATAGGGAGATTCTTCAGATGAAGAAAGTGACGAAGAAGAAGTAGCAAATGTCTGTCTAGTTGCTGAAGAACAAGATGAAAATGACAATGAGGTAAGTGACTCTGAACCTACATATGATGAGCTACTTTCCGAATATATTGAACTGCATTCTAAGTTTAGGAAAATTGCTAGAGAGCTTATTAATTCAAGGAAGAAAATCAAACTACTTGAGGAACAAGCTAAAGATATTCCTCTAGCTTGCAAAAACCGTTCTTGTGAAAAATGTCCTGATCTTTAAATGAAAAACATTAAACTCACACAAACTCTTGAGAAGTTTCACTAAAGGCAGTGAAATGCTCAAAGTTATTTTGAAAGCTCAAAGATTTACAAATGATCGATTAGGTATAGGATATAATCCCATTTTTGACAACAAGAAAGGGAAAAAGAAAATTGGAGGAAAATCTTAAACTACTTTCAGAAGTCAGTTCATTCTTCAAATCCCTTTGCTCACTGTAACTATTGTAATCGTAAGGGTCATAATAATTCATCTTGTTTTTATATGAAAGATAGAAAAGATAAACCTATTGGTAATTATCAATGGGTACCTAAAGGAACCTATATATTTCCTGAAGCTCGAATTAACCCAAAAGGACCCAAGAAAAGATGGGTACCTAAGGCTTGATCTTATGTGAATGATAGGTATGTCTGAGAGCATCAAAGACCAATAAATGGTATATTGATAGCGGGTGCTCCAGACACATGATGGGAGATCAATCCAAGTTCATGACGATGAATACAAGGGATGGTGGCAAAGTAACCTTTGGGGGTAATCAATCCGAAAAGATTGTTGGAATTGGTGAAATTGGTGAAAAAGGAAAACCACTGATCAAAGATGTATATTATGTAGAAGGATTATGCCATAATCTACTTAGTGTAAGCCAAAGTGTAGACAAGAACAACTGGATCATTTTTGAATGAAAGTTGGCTATGGCATAAGCGTCTGGCTCGTGTGAATATGTTCCAACTAGACAAGTTGCTAAGGAAAGATTTAGTTCTTAGATTACCTAAACTACGTTTTAAAAATGACATGATTTGTGATTCTTATCAAAGAGGTAAACAGACTAAATCTTCTTTCAAAAACAAGTTTGAAATCTCAACTAATAGACCACTTCAATTACTTCACATGGACTTAGTCAGACCAGCAAGAGTTAAAAGCCTTGGTGGCAGTTTATACATTCTAGTTATTGTTGATGATTTCTCTTGATTCACATGGACTATATTTTAACCTTCTAAAGATGAAACATTTGATCTATTTGCCAAGAAAATACAGAATGAGAAAGGTATGTGTATTTTAGGTATACGGACGGATCATGGAGGAGAATTTGAAAACCATGCCTTCAGGGAGTTCTGTGATGCTCATGCTATTGACCACAGTTTCTCCGTTCCAAGGGCACCACAACAAAATGGTGTGGTTGAAAGGAAGAATCGTGTTCTCACTGAAATGGCTCGTGCAATGCTAAATGAGAACAAGACCTTTCAAGTCTTTTGGGCGGATGTGATGAGTACTACATGCTATGTATCAAACAGAGCATATCTTAAAAAGAAGCTAAACAAGACTTCATATGAACTTTATAAAGGAAGAAAGCCAAACCTATCTCATCTACGTATATTTGGATGTAAGTGTTTCATCCATAACAATGGTAAGGATAACTTGGGAAAGTTCGATCCTAAGTTCGACGAAGGTATCCGACGAAGGTATCTTTCTTGGTTACTTCAATAGAAGTAAAGCTTACAGAGTATTTAATTTACGAACACGTATTGTAGAAGAATAAATTCATGTTGTGTTCTGTGAATCTAATCTTGATAAATCTCTTAATGAAGATGAACATATTTTTCAAAATCAACCAATTTCAAAAACTCCTTCCGTTCCTGAAAATTCAGAAAATATCCTAGAAGTTGAACCTGAAAATGTTTGTGAAGATCGTTTTCAATCTCAACCTCATGCCTGGAAATACAGTAGAAGTCACCCATTAGATCAAGTAATAGGTGATGTGAGTAAAGGTGTGAGAACCAAAAAAAGAATTTTAAATGAGGTAACCTTCTCAGCTTTTATCTCAGAAATCGAGCCCTCTAAGATTGATGAAGCCCTATCAGATAATGATTGGGTCATAACAATGCAAGAGGAGCTCCACCAATTTGAAAGAAATCAAGTTTGGGATTTGGTACCTAGGCCTAAATACAATCCAGTCATTGGCACCAAATGGGTATTCAAGAACAAATGAGATGAATCTGCAATCATAGTCAGAAACAAGGCTAGATTGGTTGCCAAAGGCTATAATCAAGAAGAAGGTATTGATTATGAGGAAACATATGCTCCAGTAGCTAGATTGGAAGTATATGAGTACTCTTAGCCTTTGCGTGTATCAAAGGATTCAAACTTTATCAAATGGATGTTAAAAGTGCTTTTCTTAATGGTTTTATTCAAGAAGAAGTATATGTAGAACAACCTCCCAGTTCTGAAAGTGAATCTCATCCTGATCATGTTTTCCGATTGAAAAAGGCTTATATGGTCTTAAACAAGCTCCTAGGCTTGGTATGAAAGATTAAGCAAATTTCTTCTTGATCAAGGTTTTGTCAAAGGAAAAGCAGACACAACACTTTTTATTAAAAGTAATAAACTTAATGAGATTTTAGTTGTGCAAATTTACATGGATGACATAATCTTCGGTGCTACTAATGATACCTTAAGCAAGGAACTTTCTAAGATTATTGACAGAGATTTTCCGTAATCTCCCAAAATAAGCAGATTAGAAAAGGATTTGCAGTATAATGTAACCTGGGTCGTTTCCCAACGAATTCGTGATCGGTTTAATTTGAACAAAGCAATAAAACAAAGCTTGATAAAATCGGGGTTTTTGATTCGAAGAGATTGAAAACGGAAATATGCAAAAACAAAACAAAATAACACAGATTAAACAGAAAACGAGAGGATTAAAGGATTAACACGGGATTCGGATTCCACCACTTCCCTTCCTCGGACGAAAATAGATTTATAACCGAACTCGTGATCGACTCTGGACAAACCGAAACTCTGCGTTTGTCCAGAAATTCCCTCAACTGAACAATCGTTCAGAATTTGTTCGAATAATTGGCGCACCTCTGTACGATCGCACGGTGATACTTTAACCTAGTCCGAACTACGTCCTTGGGAAATGTCGATCCGGGTTTTTAATCAAAAACCCAATCCAAATCCAAAAATCGAATCCGATTAAAGAATGCGAAACGAGTTAGACGGTTACCGATTAAGCGCGAATCCTCTAGATAGTGGATGGAATCCTCATCGTTGGGTTAATCTCAAAAATTTAGCCGAACATAATTAAGAAAGACGAAAAACAGATGAAGAACGCGAAGAACACGAAGAACATTGCAGAGAATTTGAAAACTACTATTTTGATCCATTGAAATCTAAAAACGTGAATGAGAATGTGTTTGCAGCTGCTGCCTCACTTAACCTAAAATGGCAAAACGAAATGGGGCTCCAATCCACAATTCAGGCCCAAAATGGAAAATAAAATAAAATGGGCTTTAATTACAAAATTCGAGCCCAAAAATACATATGACGTCGGCTCCAAAATCGACCGCCCTCTTGTTCGAATTGGCTCTTCATGTCTTCATAACAATTGTAGCTCTCTGAATCATCTGAAATATGAGACAAAAATGAGGCAAATACGATGTTTGGTTCAAGAGTTATGGTAAAAATGGTGAAGCAATGTAAAACTGAAATTTATTATTAAATAATGGCTAAAATATAATAAAAGGCCCAAAGCCCAAATAAGTATAAAAACCATTATTTATTAGCTAAAGAGTCCTAAATTATAAATCAAAAAACAAAAATTAGTGTATGAAATATTCAATTATCAAATTCCCCCACACTTATCTTTTTGCACTCCTGAGCAAAATTCAAAGAAAAAGACCTAAAGGAGAAACTCTTTTTTTCTAACAATTTCTAACAATGCAAAAATTGAACAAGGGACACAAATCTCCAAAAGATCAATCAATCAAGACCACAATCCCTTCATCTCAAATTACAATTCATGGTAATCTCAATCAATGATGCTAATCACAAAAGATGGTCTCTCAAATGATGCACTCAATAAATCAATCTCTCAAGTGTTTAAGGTAAATAAATGTATCGCTCAAATTCTACTCAAGAAAATTGTCCTACCATAAGCTTGCTCAATTTCTACGTCTCCACTACTCATAACACATGCATGCACAAATCAAGAGAGCTTGTTATGAAAGGTTGTAATGGGGTTAGGGTGAAGGTAGGTAATAGTATGGAATGAGAGACTAAGCACCAAAGAAATTAAAAAGAGCACTAATTAACACAATCATTCTCTATGTAAGGAAATTTTTATTTTACTTGTATATCTCCTTTCTTTCTATGTATTTTCTTTCTTTATTTCTTCTCTCTTTTTTTTTTCTTTTTTTCTGCTTTCTTTCTTTTCTTTTCTTTTTTCTTTTGCTTTTCTTTCTTTCTTTCTTTCCTTTTTTTTTTTAGAAAAACTATACTGTATACATAATCACAATGACAGAAGCAAACATCCCCCCCACACTTAAATTGTTGCACTCCTGAGCAACCCCCACACTTAAACACAAAACCAAGGTGAAACCAATGCTAAAAAAAAATTCAAGGTGCGGAAGAAAATGGTGTTACGCTTAGGCTTGTAATGTGGCTTAGAAAAGAATGAGTCAAAAAGGCACAAAGGGCTAGCAAAGGAATCATAATGCAAGGGAAAGGCTATTTGGCCAAAGTGAGGAAAATAAAAGAACGAAAACAAGCTTCCATCATACTTATGCACATAAGTGAAAAATGTAGTTTCAAAAAGAAAAGGAGCAAGTTCTAGAGAACACAAATCATAAGTAGATGCACACATGAAAGAAAGAATGGCAAAAGATGAATTCCATTCATGCAGGCCCAAAATCTCACAAGGTCAACACCAACTTAAGCAACCAACATCACCAAATCAACTACCAAGATATGTAATCGAGTCAAGAATGGTAGACCCAACAGAATGATCCTTTAAAACCAAAATGTCCTAGTTCATAATATGTAGCAATCATAGAATGAGAGACTGTATTTATTTTCAAAAAGCAAAGTAGAAAAAGGAAAACAAATAGAAGAAAGAGGGAGAAAGAAAGAAGAATAATCCCCAAGGGGTTTATGGAGGATAAGTGACATCAATGAGGAGAATCTCTGCTTCCTCAGGCTGCTGCTAGGATCCCTCATGAAATGGCTTGAGGCGATGCCCATTGACCTTAAAGGTTCGTCTGTGGGTGGTCACATAGCTCAACAGGCACCAAATGGAAAAATGTTAGTGATCTCAAAAGGGCCATCCCATTTAGATCGAAGCTTACCAGGCACAAACCTCAAACGGGAGTTAAATAGAAGAACTTTCTGGCCCACAGAAAATTCTTTCCTCAAAATATGCTTATCATGGAATGCCTTAGTCTTTTCCTTAACTGCGAACTCTCATAGGCATCCAATCTAAGCTCATCCAACTCTTGCAATTGTAGCTTCCTCTCCATCCCAGACTTAGCCAAATCCATGTTGCACTGCTTAATGGCCCAATAGGCTTGATGCTCCAACTCAACCGGAAGATGACATGCCTTACCAAAGACAAGCAGATAAGGAGACATCCCAATCGGAGTCTTGTAGGCGGTGCGATATTGTTACACCCCTACCGGCCTCGCCCTTTCAGGTGGCGGGTTAGAGGGATCCTCATCACTTATTATCTTTCCTTAGATAAATTGTCACTTTAAATTTATATCGAGTACGCGACGAGCATTGGATCGATTTGGACAACTTGCATTATACTGGTAAAGGTACATACAATTACATAAAGTAGTCCACATAGCGTTAAGGGTACATTCGTCCAAAATAAAGACTAAACATTGAGTATAATTATACACTCGTTCCAATTATAGAAGTACAGGAATTAACCGGGTATCCTCTATTTCTTCGTCTTTCCGCTGCGAGCTCTATCTTCTTCAAGACCTCCAGCCGCTACTAACTTACGCCTGTATCTTTTAAGCCAGACTGGAGTTCAAAGTTGAACCCCAGAGTAACTGTTAAACTCATATACAATATGTATGCAATGCATGTAATGTAAATGACAATCAGGAACTCAAACATAAACATGGCATGTACTCCGCAGGACCGCCTGGTCAAGACAAGCCCCGGATCCGGCGCGCAAACGGGCCTCGTAGTCGTGAGCGAACCCAACCCCTAGCCTAGGGCCTCGAGAGGATACCTATAAACACACAGTCATATAGGTTCCACCTAGCCTCACATACCTTGGGCCTCACCTTCACCCGTGAACACACGTCACACGGGATCCACCTAGCCCACATGCCACGGGCCTCACCTTCACCCGTGAACACACGGTCACACGGGATCCACCTAGCCCACATGCCACGGCCTCGTAGTGCCTCTACCGCTACTACCTAGCCGGCATACCTCGGGCCTCGGTAGCCACCATAGGACATGAGTCCCATAGCTACTACCTAGCCTACATCCACAATCATGATAACACAGAACATACAAGAGCCACATAGAGTATGTAAGTTTACAGTTACTACCTGGCACGCCTTGCAAAATAATGTACTCTTCCCTTGACGTTTGAAAATATGATCCACATGTGCAAACACCCTAGATACAGCAAAATACCACACTTTAAATCACATATTCAAACTTTACTTCAAGTTCCATAAATTTCGCCTAACTCCAGAATTTTCCAGAAACATTGACCCAACTTCGCTGATTTTTAATAAATTCTAGAAACTCATATCGACATGAAATCAGTGTTATTTTAACCCTTAGAATGTCTATTTTACCATAAAAATAATCCCCAAAGTCATCTGGGTTTGAATCCTTCTCAGATTCTTAAAACTTAGGCACTGGTCCGAGACAGAGTCCAGGTTTTTAGGTCATTTTAAACTTGCACTATATCTTAGTTGGAAACTCCAAATGACACAAAATCTTATATCAAAATCATCCTTAGGATGTCTAATTTAACCATGTAAAATATCAGATCGAAAGGAGTTCATTTACTATTTTAAAACCACCGATCTATCTTCGCTGCCCAGAAACCGTAAGAACCGACAGATTTTCGTATAAGAAGATTTAGGGTTTTCAGAGTTCCAAACGAAGTGATCCAACATTTCCCCACACAAAAAAACCTTCTGGACTCAATGGAAACCTCAAAGATACCAAAATACTACAGAAACTCAACGAAAATCACCATAGGGCAGAAGCAAGAGTAGCTAGGTTGCCGGTTAGGAGACTTACCTCGGGATTTCGGTTGCGGGTGTTTTCTTCTTCCTTGGAGCAAGACCTTCAGCTGGACCTTCCTCTCCCTTAACTTGAGCACGAAATAGGCTGATCCAAATGTGGGAGGAGGGGTCCTATTTATACGCTCCAAAAGGTTATGGCTTGTCCCGTAATTAAAATAACACCCTAGGGGTAAAATAGTCATTTTCCGCTAGATTTTTCCAAAGATGCTCCAGAATATTCTTTTCTAGGGTTCTCTAGAGTCTTCTTGTCCAGGACATGTGGCACCATCTGAACCCTCCAAATCCAAATTCCAAGATTGCCCCTGATGGTGACTTTGGGTAGGTTTTAGGTCCAGGGGTAAAACAGTCATTTTGCACTGCTAATCTTCCAAAGCAAGGGGCCCATGAAATCAGACCTTCTAGAAGGATTCTAGGGCATTCCATGTTCAGAAAATAACGTTTTCCCATGCCAAAAATAGGTTTCCAGTTTTGCCCCTAGGTGGCCTTAGTTGTAGGTTTAAGATGTAGGGGCAAAATGGTCATTTCACGTCGTTCTTCTTCCAAGGCAGTGGGGTCCACGAAATCTGCCCAAGATATGCCATAATTAGTCATAATTACTTGTCCTTCACCTTGTCACATCAGATTCAAATATGTGGTCCAGATTAATCCAGATTATTTTATTCTTTCTCTCTCTTCATGATGGCTTGATGTGACATTCTCTCTCTTCATAATTACATGACAAGATATTTTCTCTCTCCTCTGGGCCCACTGGAATTTCACCCCTATCAGTGTCCTGGGCCTGGGCCCGACTCCGGAAATCCTGTCCGGCCCCGTTCAGCTCCCGGTTGCTGGTCCCACCTTACCTCGTGATGTGTGCCCTTCAACTGGACTTGTGTGGGCCCGGATCCTCAGTCACTTTTCCCAGACCACAAGTGGATGGGGCATACTACCTTGGGGATCAAGAAACCTTTATTCCAGCACCCCAGATCCACCTCGTAATGCGTGTTACCCGATAATCCAACTTCTGGCCCCGAAATGCCACGTGTCCGACGTAGCACTTCTACTACTAACTTTTCCTTCCCTTCTGGGTCCAGATACACCTTTTCTCTCTCTTCCCTTCTTGTTTCCTTCAGAAACGCAGGGCTCCCAAGACTACCCTAAAAATGCCGTATACTTACCGTCTTGGCATATTTTTGCTCAACTAAGTGTCCTATACCTCGGGACATAGTTGGGCGGCATCTTTCCGACCGGACTTACACCGTATACATATTCTCGTACCCATTTTATGTTAGTACCTTTGTTCCACGGCTTCAAGATACTATGTCCACGACCCGTATGGTCGAGTTACTTAGTCTCGAGAGGCTTCCTATGCCTCGACCTTCTTGGGACTCTTCCCAAACTGGGCCTAGTCGTCCGCCTATTTCAGGCTTATTTTCACTTCTCAGGGTCCCAATATTCGGGGTATTACAGATATGCCCACAAAGCATCCTCTAATCCCTTACTCCAATCTTTCCGGGTAGAGTTAACAGTCTTCTGAAGGATTTGCTTAATCTCTCTATTTGAGACTTCAGCTTGACCATTGGTCTGAGGATGGTATGTTTTGGAGACCTTGTGAAACACTCCATACTTGCGTAACAAGGCACCCATGCTTCGGTTGTAAAAATGGGAGCCTTGGTCACTGATAATAGCTCTAGGAATGTCAAACCTACAGAAAATGTTAGACCTAACAAAATCCACCACCACAGAAGAATCATTAGTCTGGGTGGATTTTGCCTCAACCCATTTCGAGACATAATCAACAGCTAGCAGTATGTAAGTATAACCAAATAAAGCAGGAAATGGACCCATAAAATCAATACCCCAAACATCAAAGATTTCACAAAACAATATAGGGTTCTGGGGCATCTCATGCCTACGGGAAATACTCCCTGCTCTCTTACAGTTATCATATGACTTACAAAACAGATGGGAATCATGAAACAATGAAGGCCAAAATAATCCACTGTCTAATACTTTCCTAGAAGTTCTTTGGGGTCTAAAGTGACCACCATAGGTAGAAGCATGAGCAAAATGCAATATAAAGTGAAACTCATGATCAGGCACACATCTCCTAACTACTTGGTCACTACAAAATTTCCACGAGATAAGGGTCATCCCAAACATAATATTTAGACTCACTCTTTAATTTAAGGGTTTGGGCCCTAGTGGAATCTACAGGCAAAACACCAGCTACCAAGTAGTTAACTAGATCAGCATACCATGGAAGCTTACCTTGCAGCTGTAGAAGCTGCTCATCAGGGAAATCATCCCGACTAGAAGAGGGGTCAGAGGGAGAATGAGTGATGCGACTCAAGTGGTCAGCTACCTAGTTTTGTGCTCCACTTCTGTCTCAAATCTCAACATCGAACTCTTGGAGCAATAACATCCACCGGATGAGTCGTGGCTTAGCATCTGTCTTTTTCAAAAGAAACTACAAAGCAGCATGGTCAGAGAAAACAATTACTCTACTTGCTAGCAGATATGACCTAAACTTATCAAAAGCAAATACAATAGCCAACAACTCCTTCTCGTAGTGGTGTAATTGGATGGGCGGGATCCAAAGTCTTGGAGGCATATGCAATCACATGAGATGCTCTTTCAACTCGCTGTGCCAAGATAGCACCAACTGCATAGTTGGAAGCATCACACATCAACTCGAAGGGGAGGCACCAATCAAGGGCTTGGAACACTGGGGCTATAGTTAGGCAACGCTTCAAATGATCGAAGGTTGCCTTGCAAGCATCATCAAATACAAAGTCAGTGTCCTTATGCAGAAGGTTGGACAAGGGTCGGGCAGTCTTGCTAAAATCCTGAATGAAACGCCGATAGAAACCTGCATGACCAAGAAAAGAGCGAACTTCCCGCACAGATGCGGGGTAAGGCAAAGCAGTAATTACATCTTTCTTAGCAGGATCTACCTCAATCCCTTTCCTAGGCACTATGTGTCCCAAGACTATACCCGACTCAACCATAAAGTGACACTTCTCATAATTCAGCACAAGATTAGACTCAATGCACCTATGCAAAACTATAGACAAATTAGCTAAGCATGCATCAAAATCAGACCCATATACAGTGAAATCATCCATAAAAACCTCCATGCAGTCCTCTAGAAACTCAGAGAAAATGCTTACCATACAACGCTGAAAAGTGCCAGGTGCGTTGCAAAGGCCAAAAGGCATCCTTCAGTAGGCATATGTTCCAAAGGGGCATGTGAAGGTCGTCTTGTCTTGATCCTCAGGAGCAATATGGATTTGGAAGTATCCGGAGTAGCCATCCAAGAAGCAGTAGTGAGACTTACCAGCTAATCGCTCTAACATCTGATCAATGAAAGGTAGAGGGTAATGATCCTTGCGAGTGGCTTGGTTGAGTCTCCTATAGTCGATGCAAACTCTCCAACTATTATGAACTCGAGTAGGAATGAGCTCATTCTTCTGATTGGCTACCACGGTGACTCGGATTTCTTAGGAACCACCGGATCGGGCTAACCCACCGGCTATCGAAATGGGATAGATGATACCAGCTTGCGAAGCTTAGTGACCTCTTTCTTCACCACATCAAGGATAAGAGGATTAAGGCGTCTCGGGGTTGCCTCATAGGCTTAGAGTCCTCTTCCAATGAATTCGATGCATACACATGGAAGGGCTAATGCCAATGATGTCAGCTAATGTCCACCCAATGGCTTTCTTCTTCGCCCTCAATAAGCTTAGCAGCTTATCTTCTTGGTCAGGAAGAAGATTATTTGCCACAATGACTGGCAACTACTCATCCACCTCCAGAAATGCATACTTCAGGTGATCTGGAAGGGATTTCAACTCAAGCTTGGGTGGTTGCTCAGTGGGGGGAAGAAGCTTGGGTGGTTGTTGCAACAACTTTGATGTCATCACACTGGAAATGCCTGAAACCACATTCAAAGAAACAGAAGAACTGAGTCTATACAGCTCAATATTAACATCAGAATCAAGCTCATCAAAATCAGAGTTAAGCTCATCAAAATCAGAATCAGGATGCACATTAGGATCAGGATGAAGGTCAAACTCAGAATCAATATCAGAATCCACATGTAATGTAGAATCACCAAGCAAGTTAGAATCACCAAATAATGCAGCATTAAGCAAATCAGTGCAAACAGAGCACCATTCATTATCAAGACATGCGCAAATGGGAGAATCACTTTCAGATGCAAAATCGGGATAATCAAGACACCAATCAGCAATAACATCATCCACAACATCATCAATCACATCAATGCGAGAAAACAGAATGTTCTTCCCTAGGATGTTTCATGGCATCAAAGATATTGAAATTCACGGATATATCGAACTCCATGGAAAGAGTACCAGAATGCACATCTATCTTAGTCCTAGCTGTTTTCATGAAAGGCCTCCCTAGAATAATAGGTGATCTACTACTGGGAGACTCATCCTCCATATCTAAGATGTAAAAATCAACAGGAAAATATCAATTCATTAACCTTGACTAATACATCCTCAACTAAACCAGAAGGATGAACATTACTCCTATTAGCTAGCTGAACAACAACACCAGTAGGACGTAAAGGACCAAGACCAAGAGATTTATAAATAGATGCAGGCATGACATTAATAGAAGCACCTAAATCTAGCATGCAATCATCAAATCTATAGTTACCAAAACAACAAGGGATAAAAAAGTCCCTGGATCCTTGCACTTGCGAGGCATTGTAGGCTGGATGAGTGCTGATACATTCTGGTTCAAACTGACTCGTTCACTCCCCTTCAATCACCTCTTGTTGGTGCACAACTCCTTCAGAAACTTGGCATATTTAGGAATTTGTTTGACCGCATCTAAGAGAGGAATGTTGATCTCTACTCTTCTGAATGTCTCAAGTATATCCTTTTCTTGTTCTTTTTCTGCCAACTTCTTGGATTGAAATGCTCTCTGAGGGAAAGGAAGAGGAATAGGGATGTCTTCCTCTACACCTTGCTGCACTGCCTTTTTATTTTTAGAGTCAATCTTCACATTTTCTGACTCTCTTTCTAATGTGGAAGTCACATCTGCAGTTGGTTTAGGTTCCTCCAATTGCTTGCTAGAACGAAGGGAGATAGAACTCACATTCCCCTTAGGATTTGGAATTGTTTGTGAAGGAAGAGTGTTGGATCCCTGAGGTTGAAGCCGGTTCAATGATGTTGCCAACCGCCCAAACTGTGTTTGCAAACTCGAATGGAAGTGTCGGTTCTTTGTTGGACTGCATATTGGCTGTAACAAATTGCTTCATCATATCTTCAAGTGAGGAACCACCACTACCACTACTACTAGCCTGCTATTGTGCTGCCTGTGAAGGTGCACATATGGCTGGTCGAGGAGGTGGTGCTAGCAAAGGCAAAGGAGGTGCAAATTTGCTGGAAATTCGTGGTCTGTCATCGCCTCGTTGGTAATTCCCACTCCGCGATATTGGTTATTTTGGTTCCAACGGAAATTAGGGTGATTTCTCCAACCAGGATTGTAGGTATTGGAGAAGGCATTATTCTGCTGGTACTGTGGCTTTCCTAGAAAAGCACCCACTGAAGCTACTGACTGGTCTTGATAAGTAGGATCATGCAAGGTAGGGCAAGAGTCAGTAGAATGGTAAGGGTCAGAACAGAACCCACATGAGTAGCCAATCTGAGGAGGAGAAGATTGTATTGTCTGTGTCACTGCCAGCTGCCTCACCAGAGAGGTCAGATCATCAAGTCTATTCTCTAATCTCTCGAGAATCGTCTTGGATGGAGGTGTTTGCACATGGTAAACATGAGTACTATTGGCCCGGTGCCAAATTGCCGAGAGTTGGCCGCCATCTCGGATATCAATTCTCGGGCATCTTTAGGTGTCTTGTTACGTAGAGCCCCACCGCTAGAAGCATCCACCAAACCTTTGTCTACCGGTAGCGACCATCATAGAAATGGGTAATCAAGAGTTGCTCGGTGATGCGGTGGTGTGGACAGCTTGCACATAACCTTTTGAACCTCTCCCGTACTCATGCAAAGTCTCCCCATGGCTCGTTTAATGTTGGCAATTTCTTTCTTGATCGCAGTTGCTCTTGAGGCGGGTAATATTTCTCCATAAATAACCTCGAACATCAGTCCAGCTCCCAATAGATGAGGTGAAGGTACAACAACCAGTCTTTGGCTCCACCTTCCAATGAGAAAGGAAAAGCTCTCGGCTTGATTTGATCTTCATCAATGGCATGTGGTTTCATTATGCTGCACACTAGATGGAATTCCTTCAAATGCTTAATGGCACACTCACCTGAAAGACCATGAAACTTAGGCAACAAGTGTATTAGACCAGATTTAAGCTCAAAGTTAGCAGCAAGGGCAGGATATTGAATGCACAAAGGTTAATAATTAACATTAGGTTCATTCAATTCCTTTAAAGTAGGCCGATTTTCCTGTTCTTCTGCCATAATTTCTGAGTTAGGAAAATTGCTACTAGAATCAGTGAAAACAACAAGACTATCGAAGTACTATCGAAACACAATCAAAAAGATCAACGAGAATGAACACAATCGAATGGTCGGACTTAAGTTCAATGTCCAATTCAGTATTAATCCCACGACTTAGCCTAACAACTCTTCTAACAGTAAGAATTATTCTTTCTATTTTAGGATCAAATGGCAACAAGTCTTCTGGATTGATAGTGCTCCTAGTACTCATGCAGCATAATCACAAGGCAGAATTTTCAGAAAATTAGAATTACGAAAATGCCACCAGCCAATCAGAATTACGAAAATGCCACTAAAAGTGGTAAAAAGGAGAAAAACACTAAGACACACAAAAGCAAACACAAAAACAAAAACCTATGGTAGAAATTGACCTAAACAAGTCCAGAAACACTATCAAACGATTTTTAAAATTTTTGGGACTTGGACAGGGCAACTCCTAAACCATTGGGGAACCCAAAAATGGAATAAAAAAACTTCAAAAATTGAAAAAGTGGTCTAAACGATGGAATTTGGCAAAACGGAGCTTAGCACATGGAAAATCAAAGATTTTCGATGTTCGATGTGTCATGTGAGATAGGCCATTTTCTATCACTCGTACCAAATTTCAGCCCATTCGAGATACTCCGAAAAAACCGACTAGTAGAAATCAAAAAATCAAAACTTAAAACAAAGCGAAAAAGTGGTCTAAACGTTGGAATTTGGGGAAAATAGGGTAGACCTCACTCCCTACTTAGGAGTGACTCTTTCTTAGAATGCCCAATTCCTTATGAATAAGACCTAGTTTGAGTGATCCGGGTCAGAAAAATTTAAATCCGCCCCCCACCCGAACCACCTAAACGACGCTATTTACACTATCGTTACTAATCAAGCCGATGCAAATTCCCCGGCAATAGGCGCCATATTTTGACAGAGATTTGCCGTAATCTCCCAAAATAACCAGATTAGAAAAGGATTTGCAGTATAATGTAACTGGGTCGTTTCCCAACGAATTCATGATCGGTTTAATTTGAACAAAGAATAAAACGAAACAATAAAATCGAGGGTTTTTCATTTAGAAGAGATTGAAAATGGAAATATGCAGAAATAAAACGAAATAACACAAATTAAACAGAAAACAGAGGATTAAAGGATTAACCCAGGATTCGGATTCCACCACTTCCCTTCCTCGGACGAAAACAGATTTATAACTGAACTCGTGATCGACTCTGGACAAACCGAAATCTCTGCGTTTGTCCAGAAATTCCCTCAACTGAACAATCATTCAGAATTTGTTCGAATCAGTGGCGCACCTCTGTACGATCATACAGTGATACTTTATCCTAGTCCAAACTACGTCCTTGGGAAATGTCAATCTGGGTTTTTAATCAAAAACCCAATCCAAATCCAAAAATCGAATCCGATTAAAGAATGAAGAAACGAGTTAGACGGTTACCGATTAAGCGCGAATCCGGATAGTAGATGGAATCCTCATCGTTGGGTTAATCTCAGAAATTTAGCCGAACATAATTAAGAAAGACGAAAAAACGAGATGAAGAACGCGAAGAACATTGCAGAGAATTTGAAAACTACTATTTTGATCCACTGAAATCTAAAAACGTGAATGAGAATGTGCTTGTGGCTGCTGCCTCACTTAACCTAAAATGGCAAAACGAAATGGGGCTCTAATCCACAATTCAGGCCCAAAATGGAAAATAAAATAAAATGGGCTTTAATTACAAAATTCGAGCCCAAAAATATATATGACTTCGGCTCCAAAATCGACCACCCTCTTGTCCGAATTTGCTCTTCATGTCTTCATAACAATTATAGCTCTCTGAATCATCTGAAATATGAGACAAAAATGAGGCAAATACGATGTCTGGTTCAAGAGTTATGGTAAAAATGGTGAAGCAATGTAAAACTGGAATTTATTATTAAATAATGGCTAAAATATAATAAAAGGCCCAAAGCCCAAATAAGTATAAAAGCCATTATTTATTAGCTAAAGAGTCCTAAATTATAAATCAAGAGACAAAAAGTAGTGTATGAAATATTCAATTATCAATTATACAGGGTGAATTTGAAATGTCCATGATGGGTGAGCTCAACTATTTTCTTGGTCTACAAATCAAGCAACGTAAGAATGGCATTTTCATCCCCCAGACCAAGTACCTAAGAGATTTACTAAAAAAGTATGGTCTTAATGAGTGCGATGGAGCAGACACACCAATGAGCTCAACTGCTACCTTAGATGCTGATGAGAAGGGTAAAGATTACAACATCATAAGATATAGAGGAATTATTGGGTCATTATTCTATCTAATAGCAAGTAGACTCGACATTCAGTTCAGTGTTGAGATGTATGCTAGATTCCAATCAGCGCCTAAAGAGTCTCATGCTGAACATGTCAAGAGAATATTCAGGTATCTAGCTGATACAGAAGAATTGGGATTGTGGTTTCCCAAAGATCAACACGATCATCTCGTTGCATATTCAGACACAGATCATGCCAGATACAAAACAGATAGAAAGAGCAAAAGTGGTCAATGCCAATTCCTTGGTGGCTCACTTGTCTCCTGGTTTAGCAAGAAACAAACAACCGTCTCTGTGTCATCAACTGAAGCTGAAAATATCGCTGCATCAAGCTGCTGTGCTCAAGTACTTTGGTTAAAACAACAACTTCAAGACTTGGGTATCAATCTCAAAGAAATTCCAATTTTGTTTGATAACACTAACACAATAAGCTTAGCAAAGAATCCAGTACAACATACCCGAACCAAACATATTGATGTTAGACATCACTTTATAAGGGATCATGTTCAAAAAAAGGATATTAAAGTGATGTTTTTCCCAACTCATCTTCAACTGGCTAATATCTTCACCAAACCGTTAGCTAAGGAGCATTTTTCATTCATCAAAAGAGAATTAGGAATGGTGAATACCAATAACTTGTAAGTAATGTTAATATACTATTCAAGTTTTAATGATTATACATTACTAACTTAAGCATCAGAGTATCTAGTATTTTGTTTTGCAGGATGCCTAATGGTTGGAGATGATCTGAGAATACCCAAGTATCTAACACTGATACTCGAGTAGTGTTATGAATGTTGAGTGAATTTCAGGTGACCATACTCGAGAATGCCACTTACATACTCGAGTAATATCGAGTTTCTCTCTTCACTGCAAGGAGGTATATATCAATACTTGAGT
The DNA here is from genome assembly GCA_019022655.1 of Acacia acuminata. Taxonomy (NCBI): domain Eukaryota; kingdom Viridiplantae; phylum Streptophyta; class Magnoliopsida; order Fabales; family Fabaceae; genus Acacia; species Acacia acuminata. Next base: position 529,130 of record JAFJYI010000333.1, read on the forward strand.
ATCCTGGAGACATACTCAAGTACTGGCAAGGCAGAGACACAATGGATTCTGTGAAATAGCTCATACCGAGTATTCACAAGTAATACTCGAGTAATATCAAACTGAAAGAGCTTCTGCTGATGGGTCATCAACACAATACTCGAGTAGGTAAGTACAATACTCAAGTACTGATCATTGTCATTTGACAAACTCATCTCTGAATCATCTACCTGATGCACAATGATCCATATTCACATCAAAGAGATTCAAGTGTTCACAATACACACTTGAAATGAGGTATTTCAGTGGTTATTTTTGGTTGATTAATTTGCTTCTGAGTATTGCATACTTAAGTATTGACTAATAATACTCAAGTAGTGGAGCAATACTTGAGTATTCAAGTGGAATACTCGAGTATTGACGGGCCACACCGGTGCTTAATTTCTTCTGCCGTCTCTTTTTTTTTTTTTCACTCCGTCTCTCACTCACTCACTCTCAAACCCTAATCTCTTTCTCCGTCATCTTCACCATCACCTCCATTAAATCTCACACCGGTGGGTAAAAGCCTGGTGGTTCATTCCAGTCTGGTCCAACCTAAACTGGTCTAGTCCGGTCTAATCCAATCAAAAGAGAAACATAATGAAATCAAACCAGACTAACTGGTCAGGTTGAATTGGGTTCCGGACCAGGGGACCAAACCACTTCGACTAGTCCAGTTTAGTCTAGGTCAATTTTTAAAAAAATATTTTTGTATTTTAGATGTTACTTTTTATTTTTTATTTAATGTTGTTGGAGTTTTTTTAGGATTTATAATTAATTTTTATTTTTTATGATGCTTTTTATATGATTATAGGCATTTTTTTTATCTTAATTGTATTTATCATGTTTAAATATATTTTCTTCCAACATATTTTTTTTTATTGTTGTTGAATGTTGTTGGATATTCTTGTATATTTATGATATTTTGATTTTATTTGACATGTTTCATATTATTATAGGTATTTTTATGGTCCTAATTGTATTTAGTAGGTTCAAATTTTTCCTTCCAAAAAGGGAAATAAATAAATAAATTTAGGTCCTAGATTGCTTAACTGCAGACCTGGTCTGGTCTAGCCCAACCTTGGGCTGGTGCCACGGGTTACGTTGTATAGCTCGAGGTCATTTCTAGACCGAACATCGGGTATGTCAAACCCGATTCAACTTAGTCCATGCCCATTCCTATTTTAGGTTTTTTGTGCTTTGTGTTATGGTGGTGGCATTCCTCATGCAAGGCCATAAGATTGATTATTGTCATTGGCTTAGAGTCAAGCAGAGCAATATCAAATACCCATCCAACAGTGTGGGCGTTTTGCAATTTTCTGAGGAGGGAGATATTTTTGCAATGGTTTACATACTCATAATTAACAGTAAGAAAATAATTTAGTTGATAGTAGCACATATTGTAATTGAGTACTTAATTATATATTCAGTATTTGTCGTTCCATTTATTCTTTAGGTCTTTTTTTCCAGCCCTCCAAATTAGGTCAAAAAATAGGAGATTCTGAGTTTAATAACAAGAGGGAAACCAACTACGAAACGAGAGGATTTTATAACCACATCTGTTAATTGATCAACTAAATAAACTCACTGAGAGAAAAATATTTTGATCAATTATTTTTGAGTGGAATAAACATTTTAATTTAAAATCCCTTAGAAATATTGACAATTCTGAATTACAGTAACTCCTTCATCCTTGATTTAGGGAATAAAAACTTTTGTCTATTAGAAATTTTGGTCAAATGCACATTTAAATATATATTTTTCCCCATAAGATACACACTTAAGTTTAAATAAATGAATATCAAATAATTATATAATTTATTATGATTATAAATAAATATTTCTTATTGGGCATGCAATAAAAAAAAAAAAATCCCATTCATAAAGACTAAATTATATAATAAATATCGCATGCCTCATTAAATAATGCTTTAAATCAATATTCTAGGGAAAAAAAAGGTTTTAAATCAATAAATCATTCTTCTGTGCTAGCAAAATATTTTGAAGCTCAAAATGTTATATAAGGACTTTCTCATTCAACGCATGGGTAGCAATATTTGTATGTATGTGTGTCAGATATGCCAAAAGATTATTTTGAATGAAAGCTTTTTTTAATACTAATTCTATTTTTTTATAAAACTTATTTAATATATCAATAAAATTAGTTGATTTTTTTAAAAAAATTACCCTATATTTCCACAAAATATCTTTAGTTAAATGCTCTTGTTTCTCTCACTATTATTCTTAATTAATTGAAAACAATATTTTTGAAGAAGTGAATGAATTAATATTGATAACAGTATTGTGTGAATGCATGAGGACGCAGGCGTAGACTTTTGAAGAAGATGAAGCCATAGAAAGGCAAGCTGTTCTGTTCTGAAAACAAGATTTATCGGACTTGACTAGGACCCAAGCCTAGGCCCTACGTACCCTGTAGAGGGATCAAAGTCCACGTAGTTCGAGACACACACAGGCGTTTAGCCAAGGGGGTGGGGTGTGTGCTCGTGTGACTGAATGTAAATAGTCTAGGATTAGAACGTAGAACCTGTAATCCCCGTACCTTAAGGCTTGACCTTTGTATTTATAGAGTGTACCTTAGGTTGATATGGCTTGGGCCCTGTGATTCGAGGCCCCAATATCATAGCTACCTGATATAGATTTAGATATACATGGATCGTAGATAAGATTGGATCCTCCTTTATTATTAGTAGATCCTGATATGCAATATACTCCTTGCTGGGCCATATATTGAATATGGGCCTTATCCAGATCCGTAACAGTTGCCCCCAGCCTGGTAGTTCAGGCTTCTGAGCTGCCGGGATGTATTTTGCCCCCAGTCGATCTTACTAGACGAGCTTTGCTGTCTTGAGCTTTACACTGCCGAGTTGAATTACGTTGATCCTGGCTATCAAGGCGCCTACTTTGAAGATCTGAGGTCTTGTCTCAAAGATCCTGAGTAGTGCCGAGATGATTCGTCTGCATTTGAATCCAGGTGTTGATCTCGGCTATCGAAGTTGTCTACTAAAAAGATCCGAGGTAATGTCTCCAGGATCTGGGATAATGTCGAGGCGGTTTGTTTGGTTTCGAGGTCGGGTCTTTCGTATTCGAGTTGTTCCAACTTGATTTGCTTTTTGTCAAAGTCTTGACTAGTTCGGATTCATTCGTATTCTGCTACCAACTTGCCTATTTAGGCGATAGGTTTTTTCCAAAGGCGGGGTCTATTCCCCTTTCCCTCGTTCTTTGTTTTTGCTTACCTCGACCTCGATTGATGGGGCATTTGTTGCATTTGAAAATTCAAATAACCCCGTGAGGGCTTCTGTTAGTTCTTCTCACATCGTCGCCAACTGTATAGTAGTTGCCCCCCAGCATGGCAGTCAAGGGCTCTGAGCTGCCGGGGTACATTGGCTATTCAACCTGGATCCATGTCCGAGGTTAATCTTCATTCCCTCTAGCGAGGTGGTTCCCTCAGATGATGCCACTCCTCCGAGTGCGCCCGTCTGCAGGACGCTCTTGCTAAAAGCCTGGATGCTGTGAAGGCATTGCAGAAGCAGCACACTGACCTGCCCTCGCAGCTGGACTCGACCAAAGACGCTCTTGTCGCGGAGCAGCAAGCCCATGTGGACACCACTGACTCGTTGAAGGAGACAGCTCGTGACTGCTTCAAGATGGCTTTGGCGCAGATCAAGTATTTGAACCCGACCGTATCTTTGAACCTTGCCGGGTATGACTACCGGGCCTATATGAAGGACGGTGTTCTGGTTCCGCCACCTCCGACGCCCGATGATGGGTCCTCGTCCTTTGAAGACAAAGAGCTAGAGGAGCACAGAGGGGGGGTGAGTCAACATACTGAGGCTACCCAGGAAGTATACCCAGAAAATCGTGACGACGGAAATTAATCGGTAAAACAAATGAAAACCAATAACGAGTCGCTAGGTGTCCGTAGGCAATGATGGCGAATGCGGAAAGTCCTTCGCTTTGAAAAAGACTGAAGCCATCAGTAACTAGCCCGGATAGCCGAGACTACCTCGGGCGAGCCACATATATCTTGATCGCAGACAGACACGTCACGTGAAGACGGCCTCGGCACACGGGCCTGAAGACGCTAGCTCGGATCCTAGAGTGGTCACCTTGGACTCTCGTGTAGGTAACCAAACTCGGTCAATAAAGCCGACTGGGGGCAAAATACATCTCGGCAGCTCAGAGGCCTGACCTACCAAGCTGGGGGGCAACTATTACGGACCTGTACTAAGGCCCAATGTCGAGGCGGCCTAACTAAGTAAACATCTAAGATAACAGCATACCTATAATATAGGAAGATCCTATATTATAGCGGATTCTAACCATCCGCATTATGGGAGTATCCGAACTATATTTGCGTGATGTACTCATGGAGATCATGCCCAACCACGATGGAGATCATGCCCAACCACGATCTCCTCCACGGTGACCTCTATAAAACAGAGACCAATTAACCAAGTTCTAGGTTCTAACTACTACTCTTTACATTCAGTCACACTGTGCATACACACCACCCCCTATATCGTGTACAGTGACCCCAGGCTCCCTTGAGTATTTGCTCCATAGATATTCAGGTCGAGCCCAACGATCCAACGTCAAAGTACAAGCCCTGGGCTGGACATCTGTGTTCTACACCAGAACACTAGTGCTTCTCATATCCAAGAGGTATAGACTTTCCATACTTCTGCCCACTTCAAGAAGGCTCTCAAGGTTCATATAATTGATCAAATGATGGCAGAAATTCCAAAAGATAATGATCCCATGAAAGAAACTTCAATGCACTTGGAAGAGAATTAAGATTATATGCAACAGATGAACCTTGCTCAAATCAAGTTGAATTAAAGAAATGAAATTAGATAACCATTTACCTCCACCACCTTGATCACCGTGGCAATCTTCAAGTTTGAGAGCAAAATAGAACCCATGATCAAAAGCTTTCAAAGGGCTGATTTCTATCAAGTTTTTCATGAGAACTATCAAATCCCACATTGCTTAAAGAATCAAAGCAAGAGAAAACTTGGATTGTCGTCTACTATATTTTCCCTTCCTGTTATTAAACATAAAAGATGCCTCCAAAAGGAAATCCACAAAAAAGAAATTCTTCCACTGCCTTCAACAATATCCTTTGACAATATATGAATTGAGAAACGTAACATGAATGAGGAATCATATTGTTTTATAACTTGCCCGTTAGAAGAAAATAGCATTTTATCCCTAAGGACACCAGTTGCTACAGAAGTTCAATTCCAGTGGTCTTTGACTGACGCATCTTCAGATAATGTGTTAAAGAATTATTTAAAAAGTTGGTTCTTGAAAAAGAGAGAATCAAAATCTCATGCCACATGGGCTTGCAAAGCAAAAGATTACGGAAGCAATTGTTCTACCAATACAACAATGCTCAATGGCCCAATTGAAAAGGAGTCAATATTAGCCTTATTGCTCACACCTATTTCCTTGATCAGAAATAAGAAATATAAAGAATGCAATTCTCACAAATGCATAGTTTTAAGTGGGAGTAATCAAGGGATCAAATAATAAGAATTTATCAATAAGACTGATATGCCTTACGATAAAATATATGTGAATGAATAAATGATACAACACAATTAAAAGTCCAACTCCAAAGTTGAAAAGAAATATCCTTAACCATGTAAAGTAGCCCAACTTGCAACTTATGGTTTTCAAGCAAATTTCCAGGAGAAACAAGCAAGCGTGCACTTGCTTTCCTTGCTCAAGAGGTGTCATACCAGAAGATCAATTGCTACATGCTTATAAAAACACTAGAATTTTCCAACGTTTTTTGAGGAAATTGACCAAATCAACAAAAACAGAACCGATATCCTTTATATCCTGTAAAGTGTATACTTTGCTGATAAAAAACTTAGACGCAATGGAGAAGAGAGCACCTGAATCAGCGGCGGAAACCAGGAAAGATCATGGGTACCTCGGCCCCCAACCCAGAAAAATTATGGGGACCTCGGCCTTCAACCAAAAAAAATCATGATCCTCAAAATGCTTTCGAATCAATTGATTCTGTTTTCTGATCAGTTGAGAGAGATTAATCTGTCAGTTTAATATATGATTCTGAGAAAAGTTGTATGCTTTGTAGAAAAACTCCATCATAATCTCAGTCCTTCCGCTTTTTTCCCAACATTCTGTATAGCTATGCACAAACTTTGAAACTCAGTTCTGCTCCATCCCGGGATAACATTCAAGATAAATATGAGCCTCAGTTCTGCTCCATCCCGGACATTTCGTGCAGATGATCTCAGCCACTGTGTGAACATCTCGGCACCATGTGCATCTTGGCATCAGTAATAGTAAAGCATGTCGGCATACATCCTTATCCCAAATCCACATCTCGGCCACTCATCATCTTGAACTCACCACCTCGTATCTCGCCATTCGAATCTCGGCGTCTCCTGGAATCTCGATATCTTCGGAAAATAGATGGAAAACCTCGGCTGCACCCGAAATTCCTATAGGGTCAATTTGCCTGAGGCTAAGATAAATGAGCGCATTTGATGGCTGAGGTAATCTTTGCTTTGAGAAGAATCAACAAGGACATTGTGTACGCTGAGATAATCCCCGGCTGAGACTGAGGCCAAGATAAGCGTGTGCACTCACGACGTTGGCGGTGGAGCCATCACTGGGTTGTTCGCCTGTGTTATCCCCATGAAAGTTGTTTCAGAGATGGATAGGGTCCACAGATTTGTCGGAACCATCATCGTTCTGATCTGCATAGCCCAAACCTGGACCTTGCTGCTCATGCTGACTTTGCTTCTTTTTATCGGGAGGCCGGGGTATGAAAATTTGTCTCGGCCCTGAAGATCTGCATGCCGACTTCAATTACCTCGGCTTCGTTATCTCGCTTCGTCACCCATTGGAATTCCATCAGTTAGTCTTTCCTCCTCAAAATTGGCGTCGGCCTCAAAGTACTTCAAGGTCGTCTTCTTGGCCAACGTATCCAATCCAACAGCACCACTTCATTGAAGATCGACGATATTCCTTTAATCCCTATGGGTGCTCATCGATTAAATTATATGTGCAGCAAAACGGGCTTCTCACGACAAGAGTTAGGGTTTTCCTTCAAGTGCAAGCCCGTGGAAATTTCTGTCTGCATCACGCCTTCTTTGTGAAAAGCTTCTCCAGTAGATTGACGATTGTTCGTTTGGCATGCGGGAATTGAAATTATTGACCATCTTAGGTCGCGGGAATCGAAATTTACGGTTCCCCACGGACGGCGCCAATGTTCTGTTCTGAAAACAGGATTTATCAAACTTGACTAGGAGCCAAGCCAAGGGCCTACGTACCCTATAGAGGGATTAAAGTCCACGTAGTTCAAGACACACACAGGCGTTTAGCCAAGGGGGTGGGGTGTGTGCTCTATGTGACTAAATGTAAAAAGTCTAGGATTAGAACGTAGAACCTGTAATCCCCGTACCTTAAGGCTTGACCTCTGTATTTATAGAGTGTACCTTAGGTTGATATGGCTTGGGCCCTGTGATTCGAGGCCCCAATATCGTAGCTACCTGATATAGATTTAGATATACCTGGATCGTAGATAAGATTGGATCCTCCTTTATTATAGACAGATCCTCATATGCAATATACTCCTTGCTAGGCCATATATTGAATATGGGCCTTATCCAGATCCATAATACAAGCTAAGCGTGATTACTGTTTTTGAGTTTGAGAATTTGAGAGCTGCTGAAAGTATAATGTGGAAGACACAAACAAAGACAAATATATAAAAACACTTTCTACGTACATACTGATGACTAATAAAAACAACCAACAATTGGTGTAAAAAGAGACTTTCTTCTCCTCTTAACCTAACAACTTTTAACTCATGCACAAAGTCGTTATAAAAACAAAAGTCTTTAAGCTTATCTACATATGCTACTGATTATATTTTTAATACCGTCCGCCATAACAATTGGTGTAAAAGCGTAGAAATACTATTCTGCACTGTTGATCAAAATTTAATTAAAATTATATTTATTGTTTTTTTATCATGATTTAGAAAATTACGTTTCAGACTTCAGTAGTTAGATAAATACCCTAAAAATGTGTGTGTGTCCTTTAATGCAGGTTGAGAGAACACTCAAGTCATGAGACAGGCCTATTTGCTGATTAAATAAAAAGGGAAAAAAAACAAGAAGAGGAATATTTGTGAGAATGATAGTCAACAATGTTTAGAATATCATAATTAATTATGGTATACAAAACATTGCAAGAATAAACTGATTCAAATGACATGAAAATGTTATTGTATCTTTAGCGATGTAAGAATGAAAAGAAAAGGTAATCAAACCACTACAATAAATACTTCATTAACAAATATTTTAATTTTATACTATTATTATTTTCATGAGTTAAGGTGTTAAAATAACCTTCAACTTTTATTAATAGTGCAACAATAACTCTAAACTATTTTTTAGAGCAAAGTAACTATAAACTTTTAAAATTGAGGTAAAATCATTACTGAATATATAACAATTTAGAATCATCATATATGTTACTGACTATATAAAAGTTAGAAACCGTCAAGTATTTACGCCGAGAATATATAACGCCTTCATTCATAATGGTTCCGAACCATAAATGTATTTAGGAAAATAACCATTAAATATGAACTTTTTTATAATAGTGTATAGAGAGTAAATATCATGTTGTATTTTTTTCCTTAACTAAGGCCTTATTTGTTACATAGAATTGAGGCTTGTCCAAAGTTCCCTTAAACGTGGGAACCTTCAATCCATCCCAAAGTGGCGGGAGAGCTCAAATGTTCCCGGGAGAGTGAAATAATGGGACAAAAATGCCCCTTTAAAAAATTTGACCTGTTTAAAAGCATGAGCTACTAAGGAGCTTGACGAAGGATGTGGTGAACAAGGTTGGAACAACAGTCGAAGTTGGAGGCAAACGAGAAGTTCCACCCAGGCGAAACTGAAGCTGAAATTGAGGTTAGTGGCAATGGATATGCATTAATGTTGTAATATCTTGAATTTTGGGCCTAAAGACTTGAGAATAAACCTAAAGTAGGTGGACAACTAAGCCCAGTTCAGAAAGAGTCCCAAGAATGTCAACAAATAAAATAGCTTTCAAGGGCTAATTAACTTGGCCATAATGGTCAGTGGATAGAGTATGTATATAAATTAAAGTGTCAGTGCAGAAGGGCACAAAACACTTATACAGTGTTAATCGATTGGTAAAAATACTATTTTGCTATGCCTTAAGGTATGAGACAATTAGCTGAGCAAAAAAGTGCTAAAATAAATACGCACATGACATTTCCTGGACTGATAAGGTTTTCCTACATTTTTGGACGAATTAAGAAGCAAAGAGTATTCAAGAAGATTCACACATGTTTAAGTCAAAGAAGCTTACATAGGAAGATAACAAGAGGCTTGCTTGAGAAGCCAACTTTGAATTTGGAAGTAAATTCTAAGTACATGCTTACATCATCCACATGACATCATCATCATAAATGCAAGAGATTAAGAGTGTTCTTGAACGCACTATTAGCTTCCTAAACAAGCCACAATTTCATATTTCAAGAAGAGGGAGGAAAGAATAAGTGACTTATGGAAGAAGCCAATAATATCTAGAAGGAGCATATTTATCACATGTTTATAAGCAAGAATCAAGAAGAAAAGTCTAGAACCAGCCACTTGTTATTTTGGGGAATTAAGGAAGGCCTACAAAGGAATATTTTAAGACATAAATTTGTGATTTTTGTTGACCTAATCCTCCCCTAATCAGCTCTTAATTGTTTCTCCTCCACAGACGCAAAGGAGGAAGTGTATGAGGCAAGCCAAAGACTTCTCTAGAAGCTATGAAGAGAAAGTCAAAAAACTTGTGAAAAAAGCTATGCTAAAGGAAATATTTTGGGGGCATTTTGGTCAATTGCTATGAGGGACACATGTGCATGCAATTAATATGAAAATATGAATCCAAAGCTTCTTTAATAAGCCTCAAATTCGTGCAAAGCAAGGGGGAGAAAAAAGTCGACAAAACTTGCAAAATAAGCCAAGTTTAAAAGATATTTTGGAAGGGCACTTTAGTCATTTGATTTGGAGGATTTTTAAGTGTCTTCTTGACATATTTTTATACAATTTCCACTCCTTTTTGCATGAATATTTTGACCAAGTCAAGGGCCACAGAAGAGCAAAAGAAATCAAAGAGAAGTGTGTTGGAGAAGCCACAAAATTATCCAGAAGCTTGTAGAGAAATTGAAGGAGAATCTGCAAGAGGAAGCCATATATTTTCTTGGAGAGTAAGGAGGCTTGGAGGTTATTTCAAGGACTCATTTCCCTCCTCTTTGGCTGCTGAATTTTTGAAAATTGAAGGAGAGATAAGAAGCTACTACCAAAGAAAGCACAAGAAGCTCAAGAACACAAGACAAAGCCAAAGATCTAGCCTAAGTTAAGGGTTGTGAATTTTTTCTACTCTACCTTCTACCATATGTTAAGACGCTAAATAAATCACTCCCTCAACTTGTTGGAGGATCTAGGACGAAAGGTAGTAGGGGAATACAAGGAGGGCAAGTTGCTAGAAGATCGAGCATCCAAGCCAAGTAAGTTTATATTTCAACCTCCTTGTGATTTCTTAATTGTTTGAGCTTGAAAATAGTTATCTCCTTGAGCATCTACATATATATTGGGTCTGATCGATTAATGAAAAGAATGAATAAAGGTTTAAAGTTAAGATTCATGGCTTAGAAAGGTAGATCAAACATGATATAAGAAAGATATGTTGCTAAAATGAAATTTTGAGTTGTTGGTAGTTTATGAATTTCGTCTAGCTGCTTGACCTTGAGGATCTGATTAGATTTTGAAGATTTTGATGGTTTTAAATTGTTTAAAATGATATTTTGTATGAGGATGTGTTGGTTATACTTAGTTTTGATGATGTCTTAAACAGATGCCATTCTTATAAGCAAAAAGATTGAGTAATATAGTTATCTCCTACATTGACTAACTACTATGTTTAATGTAGATTAGCTCAAGTTGAATCATAGAGGTTAATCAAGAAGAAGAGGAGATATTGAAGAAGATTAGTTCAAGTTGAATCATAGAGGAAGATCAAGAAATATTGAAGAAGGTAGGAGCTGCAAAGAATTGATGAGCACAAGTTAAATGATGAAGAATGATCAAGTTGGGAGATGGAAGAAAGAAAGAGTTGATTTATGAAGAATGATCAAGAGAAGAAGAAAGAAAGGAAGATCTTGGTAAATGGAATGAAGATATCATTATTCAAGCTCTAAGATTGATGCTAGAAGTCTTCAAGGTCATATGGAAGTTGCAATGGCTCAATTTGAAGTTAAAATCAGCAAAAATTAGCTTCGAGGATGAGAAATCTCGAGTTTGGGACTCAATACTCGAGTATGGAAGTGTATACTCGAGTAAGGAAGTGTCTTCAGCACCTCTGGCGTCTCTGGACAAGGTTTACTCGAGTATGGAAGTGCTTACTCGAGTAAGCAAGTGTTTACTCGAGTAAGAAAGTGTTTACTCGAGTATGGAAGTGTTATCAGCACTTCAGCTCCACTGTCTCACGTTCAGCACGGGCGACCTCTGGTAATTCGATGATATCTCTCAAACCAGGAATCGGATTGACACGAAACCAGTGGCTTATGAAACTAGACATCAAAAGCGTCATTTTGATATATAAATCAAGTCCAAAGGTGTCAAGATCAAGGAGCTATGATTTTTACAAGTTGCCACAAGAATCAACGTCACAGTCCAGACCCACCTTTGGTATTTTGAGTGTAACTCACAATCTAGAAATCTGATTGAGCTAAAATCGGTGGCATATGAAAGTAGACTCAAAGAGCTTTCCATCAAGAGTTGAACGGACCAAAACGGAGTTCAGACCAGGGAGATATGGCCCTCGAACGTTGACAGATAATCCCAAGTTTTTCTAAACTCGTGCATACTCGAGTAAAAGTTTTCATACTCGAGTAAAGAACTCTTAAAATGATTTTCAACTTAACTCATGTTCGTGATTACTCGAGTAAAGGTATCCTTACTCGAGTAAAGGACTTCCAGAGAGAAAAAATATCTTTAAACTAAGTTGCTTACTCGAGTAGATGAATCCTTACTCGAGTAAAGGACTTACTGAGAGAGCTCCAAAGACTTTATAACTATTGCTTACTCGAGTAGGAGTTTATTAACTCGAGTAAAGAGCTCTTAAACTGATTTCCAGACATGACACTTGTTCTTGCCTACTCAAGTAAAGACTCAAGTATTGAATACTTGACTTACTTACTCGAGTAAAGACTCAAGTATTGCATACTTGACTTACTTACTCAAGTAAAGACGCAAGTATTGAACGCCAACTTCGAATTTCAAATCTGACGAATTTGCAATGCCTTCTTGTTTGATCTTAATACTTCCCATGATTAATCTCTAATGTTTCTAGATATGTTTAACCACTTTATTGGTGAGTTTCAGAGGATTAAAACGAAGGATATCAGATTTGTGCAAAAACATCAAAAGCGTGCAAAAGCTCTAACGGCTAGTTTCTAACGGCTATAATTCTTTATCCAACAGTCATTGAATATTTTCAACGGTCAAGAATGCTTTCTTCATCAAGTAAACTCTTCCCCAACGGGCAAAACTCCAAAGAGCCACTTCAGATCAATTAATCACATGGATTAGTTGGAGTTTAGAGAGAGAAGCAGACCACACTTAATGATAATCAACTACAACGGTCTGATTCATCCTACAACGGTCATAAACGGTCACGAGACCTTTCTCTATCTATAAAAGTCATGGACACAAGCGAGAAAAACGTGGAGATACAAGATTACAATGCCAAAATGCTGATACTCGCTTCTACATCCTTTTCACTGTTTTACTTGTCTAGATAGCTTAGAGAGTGAAATGAATTGTGTTTGTACTTCAGTGATTATTTATCCATTCCTTTGAGAGGAAAATTATTGTAAACACATTATCTTTCGAGAGTTACTCAAGATTGGGGAATCTTGAGTGGGATATACATTGTGTTGATTACAACTTGTAAGGGGGAGTGAATCCTAGTGAGAGGATTACTTGAGTACGAGTGTGTAATCAAGCGGTGTGTTGATTACTGATTGTAAGGGGGAGTGAATCCTAGAGAGGATTGCTTGATTCTGAGATCGTGTAATCAAGAAGATTAAAGATAGTGGATTGAAAATCCCAAGTGAGGCTTGGGGATTTGGATGTAGGTCAAGGATAAGGCCGAACCAAGTATAAATCTGTTTGCAAGCTCTTCTCCCTTATCTCTTACATTTCCAAAGCATTTACATTTGAATGTTTGTCAATTGGTTTATAACTCACTTCTTTTATACAAGTTGAATTTACTGAATTGAGAAAAGATTTTCATAGAATCTAAATTTTTATACTTCACCCAATTCACCCCCCTCTTGGGTTCAGTAGGTACTTACATTTGGTATCGAGCAAGGCTCTTGTTTAAAGGACTTAACCGTCTCAAGAGTTTCAATGGCTGATTTCGGGTGTTCTTCGTTTTGAAGGTTTTGATTATACCATTCCACCGTTTTTCAAAGATATTGATTTTTGGTTTTGGAAAGCTAGAATGACTAGTTTTATCAAAGCAAGCGATTTTAATATGTGGAATGTTTTTACAAACGCTTTTGATTTCAAACCAAGAAAGGATTGGACGAGAAAAAGAAAAGAAAATGTTTTCTTTGAACATTAGAGCAATGAAAATTCTTCATGATGCTTTAACTGAAAATGATTTTGAGAAAATCAAGTTCTGCTCTAGTGCTAAAGAAATCTGGGATACTCTTGATTCTATGTATGCTTCTACCAATTGTGTTGAAGTTGAAAGTGTTGACAATTCATCGAAACTATAAGCTGCATATCCACAATGGATGAACAATTGGAAGTGGAGAATGAAGAAGGAGAAATCATTGGATACTTCCATGATCCAGTCAACACAAAAGAACAAGAGGAAGAGGATTCCCAAGAAGAGCTCATGGACGATTATGATCAATCATTATCTAGAGCTCAAGATACACATGTGGTAAACAATTCCAATTCTTCTTGTGTAGTTAAGAAAAATGATTTTGAACAATTGCATAAAATTGTTTTTCAACCAATCATTGATTCGATTTGAAAAGCAAGAAAGTTTGGAAACAAAATGCTTTGGAAAATCTATTGGGAAGAATGAATGTTCAAATGAAGATTATTTGAAGTTTTACTCTAATGACCAGCACAATACTTGCAAAAATGTTCATAGTAAGCATCACTCTATTATTTGCAATTATTGTGGAAAATCTGGGCATATTTCTCATACATGCTATATTAGGAGAAATTCTAATGTGAGAAATAATCTTGTTTGGGTTCCTAAAGGACAATCAAGGTCCAATGCTAATGATCAAGGACCCAAGTATAAGTGGGTACCAAAATGTCCATCTAGTACTCCATGTGTGCAGGATGATTTGAATATCAATGGACATCAAGGTACGAGAAAAGAGGAAGAAGAAGCCAAGAGTTTCTCACGCACCATTGAAGAAGATCATAGCATCTATATCAAGCAAGAGAACTCTCGGGGCACCCATTCTTTGGAACTACATGGTTTAAACATCAAAGGAAGCAATGGATACAAGCAAGAAGAGTATCATCTACCTCAAGAATGGATTACCACAGTACCATTCAACTATCTTGAGGAGAACAAGAAAAGAAGGATCTCTCAAGTATCAAACAGAAGATTCTGGAAATCTATATCCTTTGAGAGAACTTTGCCAACACCCGTAAGAAAATATATGAAGAATCAATGGGTGAGCAAAGGCAATCCTCCCAGCACCTAAGGTTAAGGTATACAATGGTAAAACCTCCTATGCTATCATCTGAAATTTTCTTTGAGGTTTTATATCTTGTAGCCTTAGGAATGAACATTGCAAACTATTTTCTTTAAAAAGCGAGTTCTCACATCGATCTATTTTTGAAAGAAATTGTGATGTTCAATAGTCTAACTCTTTATGCATACATGATGATTTGAAAAGAAGGTATTTCTTTTATGCATAAACTCATGATTAATTCACTTTGCTTAGCTGATATGAGTTAATTATATTTATAAGAGCATGTGAATTTTGGTTCCTACAAGCTAACGATGATTGGATCCAAGGTTGGATACCAAGAAAGAAAAAGATTTATACAGTTCCGTAGGATCAATTGAAGCTTCTCAAGAATGTAACATAGAGAAATAATCCTAGTCTTGAGAAAGCTAAACAAGCTATGCTTAATGTTGATGGTGAACACCGAAAAAGGAGTTATCTACACCAATCCATCTCAACCAAGCAAGCTTCTATGAGGACAAGAGGAATTACGGTGATATCTAATCCTTACCCCATATTTTGATTATATGAAATTCACTTTTGGGTAATGAATACTTGTCCATCATTGCATTCCTTTGGCAATCAATCATTTATATTTTTCAAAATGTTTTCAGATTGCTAAATGGTCCATAAATGAATTTGTGCATAACTTTCTAAGTTCATGTTTTTGAAATGCACAAGTGTAAAATTTGTTTGGATTTCAACTCACATTGTTTTTGAGAAAATGCATACAAATGCTTTGAAAACATATCCATACTTTGATTGCATTCAAATAATGTTTCAAATTGGAAGTTAACATTGTATATTGAATGTTGGATATGCTTCAAATTTGTCCAATTGAGTTTTCCCTATCATTCACACATTGATTTTGGAATTAAATGTTTTTGCTTGAACTCTTTAGTTTCATCATCTAACTAGTTGGACCTTATGTCTAACAAGTTAATCACATATGAGTTTCAAGTTTATCTCAATAAGAGAATTCAATTTGTGAAAATCTCATGCTTATTGGATAAATTCTTATTGGTCAAGTTACTCCAAGAATTATGAATGTTCATTAATGCATTAAATGTTAGTGCATTAACCATTATATGGAATAACTTACTAGGATAGTATTTTTGGAACTTTAGTCATTTGGACTAAAGAGTTTGTGCTTCAACATTCATGAATCCTAGTACTCCCTTTACTCAAATACATCAAATTTATCTACATCCATACTTTGAGTAACTATTTCGTATACCCATATTCTTGCCTTAAATATTCTTATATTTCAAGATTCTATCCTAAAAAGGCAAGATTATTTCTTGGTCAATAGCAAAGTCATTAAGCTATATTGTGCTAAGCATGTCTTGATAATGCTTTACTTTCATGACTTTGGCTCTTGAGAAAATTCTTCAACATGTTAACTTTAATGTTCAACATGTTCTCTTAATCTTGAAGCACTCGATTTATTCTTTAACATGTTGACTTTCACCATGTTTTAAAATGAACATTGCTTTCAAACATGTTTCAAAAATGAATCTTTCATCCCATCAAAATTTTGATTTCATAATGAATTATCACAGTTTGAAAGAACATTTGAAATTTGAAACATTCTCGCATATTTCATTTTTAGAAAATCTGATCTCATTCATAAACTATTAGTTGATAAATGCTTATCTTTATGGATAAGATTTTCTATGTTCAAACTTATATGTATTTTATCAATGACATCTTTTCTGCATAAAGTATATTTACATCTTTGTCATTGAGAAATAGCATATTTGGTATCATTTATTTGTTACCCTTTATGATTCAATGACATGAACTTATTCGATTGGGCAAAATTATGTTCTTAGTCCTTGATTGACTTATTATACTCTTTGCTTCAATAAGATATGATTAAATTATATAAGAGCATAAGAGTTCATATGTCTAATCTTGTGTGGACCCAAGAAACATCGGGTACCAAAGAATATATGTTTGTTTTGCGAAGTTGACCAAAATGCTCGTTGTTGAATACAAAGAACATAGGCAAACATATTAGATCATCTCAGTGGCTATGTCTACAAATTCTGTGGCATCACTTGAGTGACATTTCATCACTAGCAAGAGGCTTAAACCAAGATGATAAGGAGCAAGCTAGCTTGATGAGAAGCTATGAGCAGAAACTAATTTGAAATCCTATATAAAGCTCATTTGGAATTTCAGCTTCTAAGATGCATTCAAAACAATGGATAATAGCTATCTAGTAATGCATCTATGGACTACAGAGGATTAACTTGAGTAATTACGATATTATTCAAGTGAGGTATTGTCTTACGTATAAAACATAATCATCTTTGGGCTAACTTGATTTCATTCCATTTCATTTCATGAAGATTAGCCTAAACAAACCCGTTTTTAAAATGATCCTTATGCTTTAAAACTCTTTTATCATCATAAAAAGCATAAGTGATTTGTTTCTAACAATCTCAAGTCCACCCAAGTGAACTTGAAAGTTTTTCAATTACGAAATATCATGATGTGGGCAAAGACTTTTCCAAACCTTATAACATTTGGTGTCATACTATTATTTGGTATCATTAAAGGAAACTTCATATTTTAGTCATGCATTCATTAAGGGGGAGCTTCACATTCATATGTGTTTTATACTCTATAAGCTCTTCTCTTTTATTTGAGGAAAATTCTTTTAAATATACTCATCCACAATCACTATCTTTTATTAGTTTTGATGATGAGTTAATTTCACTCTTGAAAATATCTTTTCGAAAGGAATACCTTGATATCCGGTTGCACTAATAAATCTCTTCTAGAAAGGATGTTTTTTAATTTGTAGCAGGAGATTTGGTTATGTGTTACAACTTTGGTGATCAATCTTTGAAGCTGAGATATGCTCGCATGGATGATCTATAAAGGAAGATCAAAGGATGGAAGATATTCATGATCTTGCTATTGAGCCTTATCAAAGAATCTCATACGACAGCTTCATTTTAGGCCAAATCGTTCATCAATTTGCAAAACCAACATGAGCATTTCTAATCCCTATCTTTTTATATTCAGTAGAAAGTTTGCACATGTTTGGTATCTTTATGCTTTATTTTTGAAAGTTGTCTTGAAAATCTCTCCAAATTCTCTCAAATCTGCTTTCATAAAAACATTCTAAATTGCATCATATTTAAAATGAAAGCACTTTCAATCGGGGAGAGAAAATCAGTTTCTTTGACTCTTTTAATCTGGTTTCATATGTGTTTTTAAACATGCATAGGGTGCATAGGTTCTAGGTGTTGTGTCTCATTGCATTTCATTGTATTTTGCTGATTTTGTAGTAATTGGTTACGATATCGGTGATTTTCGAGTGTTTATCCTTTTCGGTATCGGTTCGCTTGTATGAAGTTTACTCAATGAATATATTTCTAGTTGTGTATGATCTTGATATGTTTTGCTGCTGCCATCCTCTTATTAACTTGTGTTGAAATGCAAAATTGGTCGTTTTCTGATATCTTAACTTTCAACTTTTTGCTAATGACAAATAAGGGGGAGAGAATGGCAAGAAAAACATGTTGCATCTAATGTATTCTCATACTCATAGAAAAACATGTTGCATCTAATGTATTCTCATACTCATACATATTTTTCTTAAGGTATTTGCCATCATCAAAAAGGGGGAGAATGTTGGTTATACTTAGTTTTGATGATGTCTTAAACAGATGTCATTCTTATAAGCAAAAAGATTGAGTAATATAGTTATCTCCTACATTGACTAACTACTATGTTTAATGTAGATTAGCTCAAGTTGAATCATAGAGGTTAATCAAGAAGAAGAGGAGATATTGAAGAAGATTAGTTCAAGTTGAATCATAGAGGAAGATCAAGAAATATTGAAGAAGGTAGGAGCTGCAAAGAATTGATGAGCACAAGTTAAATGATGAAGAATGATCAAGTTGGGAGATGGAAGAAAGAAAGAGTTGATTTATGAAGAATGATCAAGAGAAGAAGAAAGAAAGGAAGATCTTGGTAAATGGAATGAAGATATCATTATTCAAGCTCTAAGATTGATGCTAGAAGTCTTCAAGGTCATATGGAAGTTGCAATGGCTCAATTTGAAGTTAAAATCAGCAAAAATTAGCTTCAGGATGAGAAATCTCGAGTTTGGGACTCAATACTCGAGTATGGAAGTGTATACTCGAGTAAGGAAGTGTCTTCAGCACCTCGGCGTCTCGGACAAGGTTTACTCGAGTATGGAAGTGCTTACTCGAGTAAACACGAGTAAGGAAGTGTCTTCAGCACCTCGGCGTCTCTGGACAAGGTTTACTCGAGTATGGAAGTGCTTACTCGAGTAAGCAAGTGTTTACTCGAGTAAGAAAGTGTTTACTCGAGTATGGAAGTGTTATCAGCACTTCAGCTCCACTGTCTCACGTTCAGCACGGGCGACCTCTGGTAATTTGATGATATCTCTCAAACCAGGAATCGGATTGACACGAAACCAGTGGCTTATGAAACTAGACATCAAAAGCGTCATTTTGATATATAAATCAAGTCCAAAGGTGTCAAGATCAAGGAGCTATGATTTTTACAAGTTGCCACAAGAATCAACGTCACAGTCCAGACCCACCTTTGGTATTTTGAGTGTAACTCACAATCTAGAAATCCGATTGAGCTAAAATCGGTGGCATATGAAAGTAGACTCAAAGATCTTTCCATCAAGAGTTGAACGGACCAAAACGGAGTTCAGACCAGGGAGATATGGCCCTCGAAAGTTGACAGATAATCCCAAGTTTTTCTAAACTCGTGCATACTCGAGTAAAAGTTTTCATACTCGAGTAAAGAACTCTTAAAATGATTTTCAACTTAACTCATGTTCGTGATTACTCGAGTAAAGGTATCCTTACTCAAGTAAAGGACTTCCAGAGAGCAAAAATATCTTTAAACTAAGTTGCTTACTCGAGTAGATGAATCCTTACTCGAGTAAAGGACTTCGAGAGAGCTCCAAAGACTTTATAACTATTGCTTACTCGAGTAGGAGTTTATTAACTCGAGTAAAGAGCTCTTAAACTGATTTCCAGACATGACACTTGTTCTTGCCTACTCAAGTAAAGACTCAAGTATTGAATACTTGACTTACTTACTCGAGTAAAGACTCAAGTATTGCATACTTGACTTACTTACTCAAGTAAAGACGCAAGTATTGAACGCCAACTTCAGAATTTCAAATCGGCGAATTTGCAATGCCTTCTTGTTTGATCTTAATACTTCCCATGATTAATCTCTAATGTTTCTAGATATGTTTAACCACTTTATTGGTGAGTTTGAGGAGGATTAAAACGAAGGATATCAGATTTGTGCAAAAACATCAAAAGCCGTGCAAAAGCTCTAACGGCTAGTTTCTAACGGCTATAATTCTTTATCCAACGGTCATTGAATATTTTCAACGGTCAAGAATGCTTTCTTCATCAAGTAAACTCTTCCCCAACGGGCAAAACTCCAAAGAGCCACTTCAGATCAATTAATCACATGGATTAGTTGGAGTTTAGAGAGAAGCAGACCACACTTAATGATAATCAACTACAACGGTCCGATTCATCCTACAACGGTCATAAACGGTCACGAGACCTTTCTCTATCTATAAAAGTCATGGACACAAGCGAGAAAAACGTGGAGATACAAGATTACAATGCCAAAATGCTGATACTCGCTTCTACATCCTTTTCACTCTGTTTTACTTGTCTAGATAGCTTAGAGAGTGAAATGAATTGTGTTTGTACTTCGGTGATTATTTATCCATTCCTTTGAGAGGAAAATTATTGTAAACACATTATCTTTCGAGAGTTACTCAAGATTGGGGAATCTTGAGTGGGATATACATTGTGTTGATTACAACTTGTAAGGGGGAGTGAATCCTAGTGAGAGGATTACTTGAGTACGAGTGTGTAATCAAGCGGTGTGTTGATTACTGATTGTAAGGGGGAGTGAATCCTAGAGAGAGGATTGCTTCGATTACAGATCGTGTAATCAAGAAGATTAAAGATAGTGGATTGAAAATCCCAAGTGAGGCTTGGGGATTTGGATGTAGGTCAAGGATAAGGCCGAACCAGTATAAATCTGTTTGCAAGCTCTTCTCCCTTATCTCTTACATTTCCAGCATTTACATTTGAATGTTTGTCAATTGGTTTATAACTCACTTCTTTTATACAAGTTGAATTTCTTGAATTGAGAAAAGATTTTCATAGAATCTAAATTTTTATACTTCACCCAATTCACCCCCCCTCTTGGGTTCAGCCGGTACTTACAGGATGAACTTAGATCAAGATTTTGGAAGCCATAGAGAAAGTTTTCAAAACATCGATAAACTGATTTGTGTAGATCTTGTGAAATCAGTCGATTTGTACAAGGTTTTTGGTATAGAAAATGAACTCCTAAAATTAGGAAATTTTACAGGCATAAAGTATACATCTCAAGGATTAATTTTATTGGTAATTTGTAATTTTTGAAGTTCTGGATTGAGAGAAGTGAATTTTTGAAAAATGACCCTGAAAGTGGAAAATGTTTTGGACTAGCGGTGATATTTTGGGCTATGGTTAAATTTTAGCTATGACTGGTCTACAATGGTATTTTTGGTTAAAATAGACATGATAAGGGTCAGTTTAGTTTTTGAACCATCTCAATTGGATTTGTCTAGAATTAGTTATGAATTTTTGAAGTTGAAGCATAAATTCTAGAAATTTCTGGGTTATGCTCGAATTTTATGAAATTAAGAGAAGAGTTCTCATTAGCGAATAAAATGGAATGTATTTACTTTGTTCAGGACAAGTGCATATCCGGAGTAACATTCGGGCATCAGGGAAATTTTATTAATTACAGATTAACTATAAGGTAGTAACTGTTTACTTATATACTCTATGTGGCTTTTGTATGTCTATTTTGCCATGATTGTGGAACAGATCTCATGAGTGGGACATGCGTTTGGGTTGTAGGGCCTAGTGGACTATGTGTCCTTGGGTCGCTACTAAGCCGGTGATGCATTTAGTGTAGCTTGGGTTTGAAGCCCGGCTACTGTTGTTTTCCTAGCGCTAAGGAATCGGGGCTTATGTCAATAGGTTGTTCGGCATTATTGAGTGTACTGAATGTGTGTGGTATGTATTGCCATTGTTGATATTGTGATTTTCTTGATTATGGTTGCATGCATGCACTGAATACATATTGTATTTGAGTTTGACAGTTACTATAGGATTTAATTTTGGATCCCAGATCATCCTAAAGATATAGGTGATCCTCATTTAACTGATCAGGAGTGTAGAGGTAAGGGGCATGGAGCTGGTGGTTGAAGAAATAGGGAATGCCCTATCATCTTTTATACTAGTATGATTGTAGATGACTGTATAAGTTTACTTACTGCCAGTATTTATTTTGGATAACTGTACCCTAACACTCTGGGGACTATTTACTATTTACTATGCGTATTTTACCAGTATTATGTATTCGTCCAAACCGATCATATGCTCTGCTACGCAACACTTTGATAAATGTTAATAAGGAATAGTTAACTAAGGTAAGGTAATAAATAAGAGGAAACCCCTCTATTCACAACTCGAAAGGGCGAGGCCGGTAGGGCTGTAACAGATGTCTAATTTACTGGTTTTTGTATAAAGCTTGCCTATGCCTTGTTGCTTCCAATTGGGTACATAAAGACAGAAAATGCATTCAGAAGCAACAAGGGTGACCTTTTTAATGCATGTCTGTGAATGGGTATTTTTGTGGGGTCTGTCATGGTGAGTTTGGAGATGTAGTGACATACATAGTGGGAATAGGTGATGAAAATGTTGTTTTTTCCTATACATTGTGTTGTGGTTTTGCATTAAAAATGTTGTTTGTTACTTTATAGTGTGTTTTGGTTTTGCAAATGATATATGTAGCCATAATGTAAACTGTGTTAGATATGAAATTGAATGTGTACATACTGCGGTAGAGGAAAATTGAATGTTGGATATGTAATTTGTAATATGGAATGAAAAGACAATTGGGTTTTAAATATGTAAGCGTAAATTGAAGACGAGAAAGCACAACCCCTGAATTGCAAAGTTAACACACTTGAACTATAGAATAAGTGGGACGTTAATTTAGTGAAGTGTGATGTGTCGTGTTGGGTCATAAATGTGATGTAAATTGACAGGTTGTGATGAAATTTAGAAATGTTTGAATGTTAAATAGCAGTACTTTGTAAAGAGGAGTAGTAGATCTTGATGAAAACGAAATCAATATGGAAAAAATTGTGCAGGTATGGAGCCAGTGTCAGAGGAAATGGTTGCAATGTTGGTTGGGTGTTTAGCTTTGCTTCTAGCAATGAGGAGCTTGCTTGTGACAATGATAGTATCAGTTGGAGCAGTTAGACTGAGGCACTTACCATATAGGTCATTTAGATTAGATTTTCATGCCAAGAGAGAGAATTTGAGGGTGATGATATAGTAGTGCCACCACTTGTTTCAACCAGATTAGGATTTACTAGGCAACGTTTGATAAATTGTGTCACATGTTAGACACAATTGGTGATTTGAGAGAAATTAAACATTTGCTAGTTGATGAGCAAGTGGCAATGTTCCTTCACATATTGGCGCATCATGTCAAGAACAGAGTCATTCTGTTTGAGTTTAGAAGGTTAGGGGAAACTATTTGTAGATACTTTAAACTTGTGCTCAATTTCAATCGTTGCTTCTGAAGAAACCTAAGCTAATTCCAAAGGACTAAAATGATAATCATTAGAAGTGGTTCAAGGTACATACATCATGTTATTGTCTGATTAATTTAATTTACTATACAAAGTGTTGTTTCACCTAAAGAAGGACAATGCTGTTGTTTTTTAGGGGTGCTTTGGTGCATGGATGGTATGCACTTACGTGAACAAGTCCCTGCAGAACACAATGGGAGGTACCAAAATAGAAAAGGAGAGGTAACAACAAATGTCCTTGGCGTATGCTCACCGGATGGGCATTTCATATTTGTCTTGCCAGGGTGGGAAGGTTTAGCTACAAATAGGAGGGTGTTAAGAAATACTATAAGGAGACCACACGAGCTAAGAGTACCGCAAGGTAAGGGTGTTAGGGTGTGCTAGTTAGTTACAATTACGTAATATTTGTGTGCCTTAAATTGTTGGACAAGACTACAAATGCATATGCTTTGTTTGTGCAGGGAAGTACTACTTGGTGGCTACAAGGTAAAGTAATTGCCATTTTTGCTCCTTATAGAGGTCAAAGGTACCACCTTAATGTGTGGAGATAAGGATACCAACACCAAACTTCTTATGAGTACTTCAATATGTGACATTCTGCTGGCCGAAATGTGATAGAAAGGTGCTTTGGCATACTGGAATTACAATGGGAAATACTGAGGAGCGCATCTTTTAACCAAATGAAGATTTAAAACAGATACATCGTTGCATGCTATTTGCTACATAATCATATTCGTTGGGAAAGTGTTCAAGATCCCCCTGATGAGTAGCTTGAGTCATTCCAGACTGGACCTGCAACGACTGAGAACATCCATTGGTCCCTATGGAAACCAGTCATGTGTGGAATAATTTTAGGGAAAATGTTGCAAAAGACATGTTCGCTACCTTTGTGGCACATATAGAAAATTTATTTTGTTATAGACTGGTACACCTCCACCGGCCTCGCCCTTTCGGGTAGTAGGTTAGAGGGATTCCTTTTAAAGATTACATTTCCCTTATTATTAGTCCATTTAATGATAAATCAGAGTACGCGTAGCGGAGCACAGGATCGGTTTGGACAAACTACGTACTTGTAAAAAGTAAAAGTCAACAAAAAGTAAAGTCCCCGGAGGGTTAGGTTACAGTCATCCGATAGTAAATGCTAATATATAAGTACAATCATCCCCAAAAATAAAAGTACAAAATATGATAGGGAATCCCCTATCCTTCATATGCTCTGCCATCCCTACCTTATTAAAAAGGCCTTTATAGCTTAGGCACGCTCCCCTGTATCACCAAAAACTCCTGGAGTCCAAATTTGGCCCCCCAGAGTAACCGTCAGTACTCAAATACTAAATGTGTAGTGTGTAGAAGGTAACCATGCTAGATATGAAAATAATAGTAACAAGCCAAACATGCCACATATGCAAACAGAAACACAAACATCACCGACGACCATGCACTAGTACAAAAAATGATTTTAAGACTGGATAAAAAACACCCTCTTAGACCGGATTTGGAACCGCTCTTGTTACAGGGGGTCTTAAAAGTTTGGATGTGCATCCGGTCTTAAAAAATGTATTTTTAGACCGGATAAGCAAAACATCTGGTCTTAAAAATGTGTCAAAATAATAATAAAAAACCCCCAAACGAAACAACCGGTCTGGGAATCAGAAATTTCTCATGAAAGGGTTTTTGAACCGAGATCTGGATCTGGAAACATATTTGAATGTCCCTCCGCCATCATCAGCAACATATATGTAGAGGATGATTAATGACTAATTTTAATCAGTTTGGATTTATCATTTGGTTGTCTTATGATTTTATAATGAATGTCTCTTTTAAAAAAATAAACTATAATAGGTTATTTGCTTACCGAAATTGAATCATATCTTTATGTTTTTTTAAAATATTTTTTCGGTTCATATTATATTTCTTTTGTTTTCTCGAATAGTTTTGTTTTGGGGTAGGTGGAATACATCTCTGTAAGTGTTAATTTTATTAAATTTCATTATATACATTGTTATTATGATTGTGTTTGTGATATCTTTAGGATAATGTTTGGTTCATTACTCATTGAGTTGGAAAAAAGTAAAATTCTTGTTTGAGATACCTATTGAGAATGTTATCATCTTATATCTTATTTTGATTTATAATTGTCAGTTATTATTTATTTGTATTTTTAATGTTATGCGATATTATTTAATAAATATTTCAACATGTTTATTTTTTGGCCCGGGCTAAAAATATTTTCTGGTTCCGCCACTGTTTACGACATTGGAAATCTTGGAGGGATTTAGGCTAATAAATATAAGCTTAACACAAATGGTTGGATGTACATGAAAGGCTACATAAATGAGGATTCTCACCTATCCTCCATCTCTACATTTTTCTCTCGGCTTCTAATATATGTTAGTTCTCTATGTGTTTTGATGATAACTGACAATTGTAAATAAAAGTTGTAGTTTGTCTTTGGCAAGTTGAAAAACTTACTATCAAAGGAAAACTCGAGTTTTGGTTAATGAACAAAGCAAAACTCAAGTTTTCATAGGAAAACTCGAGTTTTTGACTTATAGAGAGCACTCAGTTTTCCACCTTGAGACAAACTTGAGTTTTGACTGGTAAACTCGAGTTTTGCAATATACAGAGACTTCTCATTGTTTTCTGATGAAGACAAAACTTGAGTCTTGATTTGGAAACTCGAGTTTTGCTCATACAGAGAGTCTCCAATATTTTGAACATATGCAAACTCAGTTTTTGATTCAAAACTCCAGAATACACTTTGCTATGAGTTTTCTAAGTTTTCTCAAAGTTGTGAGAAAACTCGAGTTTTGTTTTGGAAACTCGAGTTTTCCCTTGCGAGAGTTTTCAAGTTTTTACTTAGTTTTGAAAACTCGAGTCTTCATAGAAAACTCAAGTTTTGAGTTGGCATAGATTTCTCAAAGTTTTTCATACTTAAATGAAAACTCGAGTTTTGTTTAGGAAACTCGAGTTTTGGCCAACCCAAGAGCATTGCATTTTTTCAATGATTTGAAAACTCCAGTTTTGGATAAAAACTCCGTTCGATGTTTTGGACTAAAATTCATACTTCATGTTAAAAGTCCAAAACTCGAGTTTAGTTTTGGAACTCGAGTTTTGAGTTTGATTCAAAAATGTGTTTCAAAGCTCAAATCGTGACTTTCCTCTCTAGAAGGAGGAAACTCGAGTTTGGTTATTGAAACTCGAGTTTTGCCATTAGTGCACAGTTGAAAACTCGAGTTCAGGAGAACAAACTCAAATTTGCATCGCAGAGTCTGAAATTCAAATCTGATGAATTTGTAAAACCTTCTTGTTTGATCTTAATACTTCCTATTATCATTCTCTAATATTCCTAGCTATGTTTAACCACTTTGTTAGTGAGTTTCAGATGATTTAGAGAATGTTTATTGAAGGTTAAAAGCTAAAGCAAAAAGTGACGTTAGCACATTAAATCCAAAACTTAGAAAGTTTGCATACTTTTGGTAATCCTTCTACACACGTTTGGAAAGGATTAATGTCTGCTTTCCAGTTCCAATAACTACTATTCCAACGGATTAATATTCAAGAAGTCAACTCTAAACTTCTGTGCAACTGGATTAAGTGAAGAGTAGAGAGAGAAGAAGACCAAAGCTTAACCTAATCCTTGTCTAATGAGGGCAACGGTTATATTGAAGATTACAACGGTCATTTAATGCTCTCTTAGTATAAATAGAGCCGCATTCAATTCTTCTCAACCAACCAATCTGCTAAAAACGAATTGCATTAAAGTTTACCAGCTACTCTTTCAGTTTTTCACTTGTAAAGTATCTTTTGATACATTGATCTTCAGTGTTTATTTCTATCTACTCTTTGAGATAGTTCATTGATTGTAAATCATTTATTGTGAGTATCTCAAGTCTGGGGACTTGGAGATTGGGATATTGATTGCAACTTGTAAGGGGGAGTAAGTTCTAATGAGAGAATTACGCTTGAGTTATAGAGTGTGTAATCAATTGAGTTAGTGAAAAACCCAGAGAGTCTGGCACTACTACAAAAAAGAAAATTAATGTCCTGAATTAGAGGCAATTAACGCCCTTTTACAGAGGGACATCTGACTAGGGGTAGTTGTATTTTAAGATTTTTGGCGTCCTATGTTTTATTCAGGATGCCTTTCTATGTCTCATTCAGGACGCCTTCAAAAAGGCGTCTTGTGTCTCATGAGGGACGCCTTAAAAAAGGCGCCATGTGTCTCATTCAAGACGCCTTAAAAAGGAGTCCTATGTTTAATTCAGGACGCCTTTTTCCTGGATTAAAACATAGGACGCCTTTTTCCCGCCACAGGATTAGTTAGTGAAGGCGGGATTTTGGGCGTCCCTATTTTAAATCCATGACGCCAAATATTAATTTTGTGCGTCCTCAATGTATAATCAGGACGTCAAATATTGTCATAAGGCGTTCTAGACTAAATTCAGGACGCCTTATATATATATATATATATTAAAAAAAAATACCACCTTCTACAAAAAGACCACCTTTACATTTTTGTTTTGGTCGAAAAGGATACTAGTATTACCAACAGCAAGAGTTCTACAACATATCAGATACAACAACAAAGGAAAACTAGGCAAAGCCAGCAACACACAACTAAACAACATAGCCTATAAAAACAAAAATGCAACAGCGAACAACTAAAACCAACACAGCCAATAAAACAAAAATACAGCTAAGTAAAAAGACCAGCAAGCTGAGGTAATCCCTGTTGCGGCAAAAGGAGAAGCAGGAACATAGGATAACAAGAACCCAACTTTGGTTACGAAGAAGCAAATAATTCATGAATGAGACTTCTACACCTTCATTCATATAAAACAACAGATTTAGAATTCACTTGAGACACTAAAGAAAGATAATCAGATTTGAACACCGCATTGTCGTGCCCCAGATCCACAGCGAGCATCATCGCCTTTTTGAGAGCAAGTGCTTCCGTCATGAATGCCGATATGGATTTAATTTTATCCACATAGCCCCACCAGAAGGAGCCCAAATCATCACGACAGATCACTCATACAGCAGCAGTCCTACTACCTGCAAAGAAAGCTCCATCCAAATTAACTTTCAGCCACCCACGATCAGGAGGTACCCATCTGTCCAAACCAGCTGACGGAGTACAGGTGGAGCCCATAAGAGATGATGATTTCTCCCAATGATGCCAAAAGTCCTCATTACACCTGTTAGCAGATGCAATCACCACGTAAGGGTCAAGCTCAACATGGCTAAACACTTTCTCATTCCTTTGCTTCCAAATTAACCACATAGTCCAGCAAATGAGGGAAATATCTTTGGTAGTAAAAATGAACATATTATTAATCGACAACCACCAAGCATTAAAATTAAAGATCCTAGAGCAATCAAATCTAGCCCCAACTGACACCCAAACCACACACATGGGGTCCAATAACAATGAAATAACAAGTGTTCAATGTTCTCCATAGTAGCCTCACAGATCGGACATATGTTGGTTCTAGAGTGTCTTCAAAAATCCAATAGTCTCAAGTTTTAACCATGCCAGAAGTGTAAAACGTGTTACATTGCTACGACACATATCGTCAATTAAATGGAGGCATAAAGGCGGACAAGGCAACACATGATGTACATATCTATATGTGTTGAAGAAAATTTGCAGCCAAAGTGTTTCGAACTGTATCGATGTCTTCCTCCGAGCACGGATCCAGACTATCAAAAAGCTATAATTGGAAAACTGGATATAAGTTAAACCAATGAAGTGAATGAAATAATTAACTCAAGTACAACAAAAAATATTATCATTTGAGAATCACTGAGCAATTACGTACGTTTTGAAAACCTGTAGTACGTCCACTCTTAACAATGGTATACATATAATACATAACGTAGTATCTGCACTCAGAGTTTCTTGGTTGTCGATGGCACTATAAATCAAAAGCAAATTGTTAAAATGAATAAAGGCATATCGAAAGCTACTGTGTCAATAAAATAACTTGAATTGAAACTACTTACTTTTGGATAAGACGACTTCGGTCCACCCTGCTCTTGTGCTCCAGAAATCGATCTAGCCGCCTTGAATGCACTATTATTAAAATGGAAATTAACAGACATGAAAACAAATCATATAAATGAAGAATCAATGATTTAGACGAAAATTTACTTACTTGGCAAACATGGATTTGATTTCATCGTTTGGCCTGCCACCTAAGGGATCCAACCAATAACATACGTTCTTGGAGGGACAAACAACACACAGGGTTCATTGACCACTACAACATATACATTTTAATATTAATTAAGATAAGAAAGGAATTTATTCTTAAAAATCTTAAATAGACAAAACTAAAATATGTACCCTTCAAGTATTGGGGCTAGATAACAAGGAAAATCTTCCTCGACAATTGTATAACCAACATAAAGCGTCCTTTTGGTTAACTTATTACGAGTCTTCATCGTGTTTATTGGACTTAAGAGTCCATACAAACCCGTTTGGCCTTTCTGGACGCATATGTCGTTGCAGACACTATGATCGAAATAAAATGATAAGAGTTGTTGAGTATAGAAAACAAAAAAGATCAATGCAATAATTAAAGGGGGAAAAAACTTACATTATCGCAACTTCAAGAACGACTAAATCTAAATCCTCCATATGCATAAATTGTTCTAGATCTTTTTTGTCAACTGTAAAGTCATATGTCTTTTCTCTGCCGACAATGCCCGCATGCATCTTGAAGGAGAGATAGCTGATGGCCTTGTACATGTCTTGTAGTTGTGCTAAGTAGGGAAATTTTCTCACAGCTTGTTCATTCTATGAAAACATAAACAAACATATTATGAGTGGGTTACCAATGAAAAGCAAGTTCTAGTAATGTATTTCCTACCATTGGAGGTGTCGTTGGCGCCATCTGAATAAGATGATTCGACCAAAGGATGAACGGTCCTATGGCCCGGCCTAAATCAGGAACCTCGTCATCATCAATCGGGATGTCTGTTTTTTCTTCCCCTTCTCGAACACATTTCACAGTCACCCTACGTAGGTCTTTTAGAATTTCAATATTATGGTGGGTGGTGTGATCTATGTAAATAAGAGCATCGGCAACAATACGCCGGTGTGGGACATCCAAATAGAGAGTGCAAGGTTGTCCTCCTTGTGGAGTGTGAGAAGGTTCACCGAGATCAACATCCGGAGGGTTAAAAATCTCTTTACTGCTGGGGAAGGCTGGGAATTCACGGGTTGTATGTTCTGTATTGTCCCTCGAATTTATCATAGTTTTCACTTCAGATCGTACCTGCTACATGATTTCGTCAAATAGTCCCGCCCGAATTTTGGCTACAAGCTGAGGACTAGGGTTGTTATCATCATAGACCCGAGAACACCATCCAAAATATTTTGCGGCAGTAACTCCCCTAGTCTCCCCTCGAATGTGATCAAGGTAATCCGGGTTCCCAATCGCCGTTGACAAAATGTCCATCTGTGAACTTGGCGTAAATGAACCTTGGGAACTCTACTCCTCAAGTGCATCCTGTATCATAAGATGTTTCATAAATAATAACTAAACCCTATAATATGAAACAACTGAGGATATTTAAAACGTCTAATTTAACTACTTACAATCTTTGAGGCAACCTCAGCAACATCTGCATTTATGTATTTGTCGCCCTTCATCCTCGTAGCTTTCCATTTTTTGTGATGAGGAGGACGTTCAGGGGGCAGGACAACAGTGGAAGGATTGGATTGGGCAGCTTCCTTCATTCTCTTTAACTGCTCTTCCATCATTCTCAGTTCAAGCTTTCTATACCCACCATGAGACATGCAATGCGGATACTTATTTCCTGCTTGCCTCTCTTTATTGGCTTGACTTATTTCCTATGACACAAAAACAAATAAAACTGAGCCTAAGTTGTCAAGTAGATTCAAATAAAAGATATGATATGAAAAAATTTTACAAGAAATTCTGGATTTTGCCATGACACCACAAACTCTGTCCAGACATTAGGAGAAATATAAGAATATTTCTAACATGGATCCTCGTTCTTCCTTTCCCCTCAAATAAACCTTTTAGTCAGCTTGTTCTTAAAGTCTTTCCAACGTAGATGGACTTCCCCCATCCAATGCTTGTACATTGCTGTATTGTTAGGGACGTCATACGTTTGCTGCAAGGTAAAAGGAAAGATAATTAAATTTCAAGTAATAAGACAAATGATACAAATGCAGATATATCAAAAGTGACGAACCAAAATTTGTGCCCAAATCAACTGCTTCGTTTTCTTGGGAAAGAACTTCCAAGCAGAGTAAACAATGCGAACTTTGCTTCGAGCCAGATAGCCTAAATAGCTAATGAAATTGTCTTTCTCTGCACCAATTGGATTCATATTGTCATCAAAGTCCACATGTAGCCGCCTTTTTTGATTGTCACGATGGGCCACTAGCGCATTCATCTGTGTGGCACCTCTACCCCTTCTCACAACGGGCTCGTCAACTCTCTCACCTCCTGACTCATCAGAGCTAGACATGTTCCTGTTCATCAAGGACAAATCAAGGTTAGATAGGTTATTAAATAGTAAACAGATTAATAAAGTGAACTAAAATGTTAAACCACCACAAAAATAACGTATTACTAATTTCATCACTTAAGATCTTACTTTATATGGTTTCCCATATTCCTTCACAATGATCTTTTCTTGCAGCATCTTCTTCATCATCTACAAATTCCGCTTCACGTGTTGTAGGGGGATTTGTTGTGAAAGGGGGTGTATAGTCAAGGTCGAAGGATTCTTCACCATACTTCTATTTTTTACTTTGAAGTACAATGGACATTTTTTTATTTGCGGGTCGTAACATAAAACACTTGTTTCGCCCGGCTTGCTAGAATGAATGGCTCGTCTCTATGACCAACTCTTTGAAGATCAACTGAGACAACTCCAAATTGTGGATCTATTACAACAACATTATTGCTAACCCACTTACATTTTAATAAAGCAACTTTGAACTTGTTGTAGCTCATCTTTGATATTTCTTCAATAACCCCATAATAGGCCATTGATGCTAATACCGGGTTTTTGCCTTTCATACTCGAAAAGTGCATGGATTCAGCTTCAACCATCACCCCACTATTTTGCACAGAACTTCTGTCATCTTGGTCTTTTGTGTAGAAAGTATACCCATTTATATCATAACCGCTCCAAGTGATGACCTAAAAAGAAGGCCCCCAGGCTAACCACTCAATTGTAGCCGACACACCGGTCTCGTGTAATACCGTCTCCTGGAACCACTTTATGAATGTCTTCTTTTGCTCATTAGCTATTTGCATGTCATTCTTCCTTGGATTCATATTCTTCAAACTCTTTCTGTGTTTATCAATGTATGGTTGAACTTCTTCCATATTATTCAAGATGTACAGGTGTGCTTGCAACACCTCTTCACGAGGCTTATTCTTCAGTTTGATTCCTCGAGTTCCCTCGGTTATCCCCTCGTCATGCTGAGATTGTATCGTCGTCCCTGATAGATAATCTTTACAAAAGTCCATAGCCTCTTCAACTACATATCTTTCAACAATTGAGGCTTCCGGTCGATAAGGATTTTTAGAATGCCCTTTTAAGATCTTCATGTATCGCTTGAAATGGTATATCCACCTTAGGTAAACTAGACCACAGAGCCTTACCTCCCTTACCAAGTGCACTATCAGATGAACCATTATATCAAAAAATGCAGGAGGAAAATGCATCTCTAGTTGGGACAAAATAATGTAACCCTCATTTTCCAATTCATCCAACTTTGAAATGTCAATGACTTTGTTACAGATAGCATTAAAGAAAATACACAATTTTGTTATAGTGGTTCGCACTTCATCTTTCATAATACCTCTAATAGCTACTGGTAATAGTTGTAGCATCAACACATGATAATCATGGGACTTCATTCCCACTAACTTCAAATCGTCCATTGAAACACACCTTCTCAAATTAGAAGAATATCCTTGCGGAACCTTAATGTCATATAAACACCCACACAAACTTTTTTTCTCCGCTTTTGATAGGGTATGAGTTGTTGGCTCCATGTATGCCTTCTTACCATCTTCTATTATTTGTGGATGTAACCGTTCTTTTATTCCCATATCAACCAGGTCTCACGGGTGGAAAAAAAGCTTTTAAGACCAGACAAAAGAGGTACTGTAAGACCAGACCCAATACCGGTCTTGTTCCAGCCAGTATTAAAAATCTGTAACTTTTAAGACCGGATTCGAACCGGTCTAAAAGAAACTTTTTAGACCGAACATTTTAAAAATTAGGTCTTAAAAGTCGTACCATATAGACCTTATATGTATTTTGTTCGGTCCTAAAACTCAAATTTTAAGACCGGACCAAACAATAGACCGGTCTAAACATATCACATTTTTAAGACCGGATAAATAAACTCCAGTCTAAAAAATATCGACTTCTAAAACCAGACGAATAACTAATCCGGTTCTAAAATTAATTAAATTTAAGACCGGCTACTGAATACATCCGGTCTTAAAAATTCAACTTTTTAGACCGGTCTTAATAAACAGCGGTCTTAGAAGATCAACTGCTAAGATCGGCATAGACCTTTAAGACCGGTGTTATAAATTCATCCGGTCCTAACATTTGAACTTTTAAGACCGGTGTTATTATTTCCCGGTCTAAATTTTCCATAATTTTTCCCTATTCTGTTCTTCCTGATCATATATATATATACACACATCCACCACCCAATCCAGCACAAAAAAGTCGATACTTTAATCTACAAGCTATGAACAATCCATTATGAATAAATTGAATTGGGAAAAGAATATAAATATTATTCACCATAATGAGTTATGTGGCCTCTTAATTTATACTATGGTACAACACCTTAATGAATATATACAATAATATAACTTATAACAAATACATTGATGAGTTACAAATACAAAGCACCATGCCTTCATCGATCCCACCCAACAACGTAACATGATATCCCCTTTTATAACATATATATCGGATCCCGCCACAAAAATAAAAAAAGAACAAAAGCTTCATGATCGGTAACATTATTGTTTAAGAACATAGAAGGAATATATATAGTTAAAACCTTAAAGTTTTCAAAGAATTCTGCATATGAATATTACCTTATGAATTGACTCTTTTATAAAGGGATATCCTCCCATATCCCTTCTTGATAATCATTTCTTATTCTGGGTTCATTATCCGCTTCATCTTCT
This sequence comes from Acacia acuminata, assembly GCA_019022655.1. NCBI lineage: Eukaryota > Viridiplantae > Streptophyta > Magnoliopsida > Fabales > Fabaceae > Acacia > Acacia acuminata. The sequence goes on from JAFJYI010000333.1 coordinate 563,925, forward strand.
TCGTTCATGTCCGGTAGACCCCTTGAAAAGGGAGTACTCTGAGGAAGACCATAATTTGAATGAATTTCATCATCAATATCAATGACCCTTTTTCCTTAGAGAGCTACGAGACCACATTTTATTTTCCGATCGGTGATATAGACCACTTGTTTCGCTTTGGTTTGCCATAATAAAAGGTTCATCTCCAAAACTTCTACCATTGATATCGACTAATGCAAATCCTAGCCGATCGATCCAAACACCATTATTGACATTAACCCACTTGCATTTGAAAATGGGAAATCTATTTTGAACATAGTCCACCTCTCAAATCTCTTCAATAACCTCATAATAAGGCATGACTGCCAATTTAGGCCTCTTGTCTTTCGAACTGGAGAAGTGCATAGATTCAACCTCTAACATAACACCATTGTTCTGGATGGTGCTCCTATCATCTAGGGACTTCGTGTAAAATGTATAACCATTGATCACATACAAATTCCAACTTATGACATCAACCTCCGGACCACGTGCTAACCATTTGATTGTATCAGAAACACATTCCGCTCCCTCGACCTTTTGTTCGAACCAGTTTGCAAAAGTTCTGTTATGCTCCCTAATCAACCTTTGTTCAATCATTCTCTTATTTTCTTTCCTTACAGCTTCTTTATGTGCTTCTATGTTATCTTGAACTTCATCAACATTATTCAAGATGTATAAGTGGACTTGTGACAATTCATCAGGATCCACACTCTTTACTGAAGCCCCTCGCCTACCCCCTTCAGCATGCTGATGTTTAGCAAGGCCAATATGTCTTACTTTGGCCAAATAATTTTGACAAAATTCCATGGCTTCTTCAAAAACATATTTCTGAACAATTGATGCTTCTGGTCGATATGCGTTCTTCACCTACCCTTTTAGGAATTTCATAGATCTTTCGATTGGGTACATCCACCATAAATGGATAGGGCCACACAACTCTATCTCTCTCACTAGATGAACAATTAGATGAACCATGATGTCAAAAAATGTAAGAACAAAAAGCTTCTCAAGGTGGTACAAGATAAGATATCATTCATTCTCCAATTCATCCAACTTTTCAATCTCGAAAACTTTACGACAAACCGCATTGAAGAAGAAACAAAGTCTAGTCAAAACGACTTGAAGATCATATTCGGCGATGCCTCGAATAGCTATTGGGAGTAGCTGTTGCATCAAGACATGACAATCATGAGACTTTTGGCCTACTAATTTCAAGCCCTTCATCGATACAAGCCTCTTAAAATTTGAAGAATACCCCAAGGGAACTTTTGTGCCATGTAAACACTTACAAAAACTTCATTTCTCATCTTTAGACAAAGTATGAGAAGCCGAGGGACAATAAGTTCTCTTCCCATCTGGCCTTGGATGTAACTCTTCACGTATTCCCATTGCTTGCAAATCCAATCTTGCCTTCACACCATCCTTGGAACTACCTTGTATGTTGAGAAGCGTGCCAACAATACTATCACATACGTTTTTCTCCACATGCATGACATCAATACAGTGTCTCACATCAAGATTGCGCCAATATGGAAGATCGAAGAATACAAATCTCTTTTTCCATATATTTGTTTCTTTTCTACTCTTGGCTATCTTACCGAAGATGACACTATATTTTTCACCTTCTCATAAACTTGCTTCCCGGTCAATGCCACTGGAGCATCTTCATAATCTTGGCCACCAAAAAAGGCTTTCTTTAGTCGACGATATGGGAGGCCCCGTCTAAGAAATCTCCTATGTCCAAGATAAACTGTCTTTCTTCCATGTTGGAGTTGATGGTAGCATGTGCCTTCTTCACAAACAAGACATGCTTTATGGCCCTTTACACTATACCCTGACAAGTTACCATATGCTGGGAAGTCGTTTATAGTACAGAATATCATGGCTCGCAATTTAAAGACCTTCTTCTTGAAAGAGTCAAAAACATCAACTCCTTCTTCCTATAACTCCTTCAAGTCTTCGATCAAGGGCTCAAGGTAAACATCAATGTCATTTCCGGGTTGCTTTGGTCCCAAAATCAACATAGACAGCATGATGTACATTCATTTCATGCATAACATAGGAGATAAGTTGTAAATAATGAGGAGTACAGGCCATGAACTATGTATCTTTGTTAAGGCTTCCATAAGGATTCATGCCATCTGTGCTAAGGGTAAGCCTAAGGTTCCTAGGTTCTTCGTCGAAGTTCAGAAATAATTGATCGATTTTCTTCCATTGAGAAGAATCAGCCAGATGTCGAAGCTTTCCATTAGAAATCCTCTCATCTGCATGCCACCTCAAATTTTTTGCATCATTTTCATTAGGAAAAAATCGCTTGAACCTTGGTATGATTGGAAGATACCACAACACTTTTGCAGGCCCCTTATTTGACTTGTACCTTGGGGTTTCACATATCAGACAATTTTGCTTCTCTTCAAACTCTTTTCTATACAATATGCAATCATTTGGGCATGCATGAATCTTTTTGTTCTGCATCCCTAGTGGACAAAGTATTTTCTTAGCATCATAGTATCAATGCGGCAACACATTATCATCTGGAAGCATGTCCTTAAAAGCCTCAAGCATTTCAAAGAAACTCTTGTCGCTCCATCCATGACGTGCCTTCAAGCTTACCAATTTCAATACAGAGTTCAACAATTGGTATTTTTTACACCCAGGTTATAGCGGGGTCTCTGCATCACTGCACATATTACCATATGCATGTGATTGCTCAAAATCCTCTTCTCCTACATCACGAATAATGTCCTCTATGCGATCATCCATATCCGTGTCATTATCATCAAATGCCACTTCCCCATGTTGAGACCCACTTGGCATTTTTTCACCATATCGTATAAGTCTTACAAAATCCTTCACAAATTAAATTTGTGTGTATAACTTCAGGACTTAGTCGCCTCTCATTCAAGCATTTTACACAAGGGCAATAAAACTTCCTATTATCATCATGGGCATTTTGTTTAGCAAATTCTATAAAGTCCCTCACCCCATTTCGATATTCAACACTCATCCAAGTAAAGCATTTATCCAAGCGTGATCCATAGTAGAATTCCTATATATAGACGGAAAGATTTAACATACATAATCCGAAAAAATTGAAACTTGCATATAAAATAAGACAACTCCAAATGCATATATATGCTCAAATGTCGGTTATGTCTTTTTTTTTTTTTTTTTTTTTCAAAGATAAACTTGCCCATTAAATGCAGAACGAAGAACCACTTTTGGTCATAAATGTATCATAGTAAATCCAAGAAGCAAAATAAATGCATGACAAGGAATTAAATGCATCGCATGAAGGTCTTGTGAACTCACCTGTAGCATATAAATTCAAATGTGTTTGTTGAGTCTTTCTTCTCCGGCCACGAACGTTGATGTTGTAGATAGCAAGAGTAACCTAAAAACACTAGTTGGTCAGTTCGGTAGGTCTAAAGTGCAAATATAATCTTCAAAATACAATATTCATTAACAACAGAGAAACCCATAATAACATTTCATCGATTTCGTTCAATGCATGAAAAACCCAGAACCATAAGCAGGAAAATCATTAAGTTATATAACCGAAATACCTCGTACAGCTTGGTCTATAGACGTTTAGCTAAAGAACAAGAAAGTGATTGTCGAGAGAGGAACACGAAGCAATGACGACGCAACACACAAACACTGGAGACAGAACCTGAGTAATCACTTTCGGCGCGACAAGAGAAGTTCTGAGAGGGAAATTTAATTTTCCCCGTGACAAAGACATGTAGTATTTTGGATTTTATTAACACCGGTTAATTATAAAGTATTCGGTCCTAAAGATATAATTTTATTAATTAATTTTTAAGACCGGCGGTTAACAATACTACGATCCTAAATTTTACTATTCATTTAATTTTAAGACAGGAGTTTTATTAAACATACAGTCCTAAAAGTCAAATATTTATTAATTAATTTTTAAGATCGGTTGTTAACAATACTACGGTCCTAAATTTTACTATTCATTAAATTTTAAGACCGGAGTTTTACATACGGTCCTAAAAATCAAATATTTATTAATTAATTTTTAAGACCAGCCGTTAAGAATACTCCAGTCCTAGAAGTATATTACTTTTACCCTCGTACACCTCTTCGTTTATTAATTAACCAAACTAGAAAAAAGAGGTTTGCCTTTGGCGAGCGCAACAGAAACTGAATTAATAAAATAAATTAAAGGAAAACTGGAGAATATGAATATTAGAAAGACACAGGCTTAGTTCTTAATGCTTCATACGTTACTGGAGAATATGCACATACACAAGAAAAAAATACAAAAGAAAAACAAGCAGAAAATTATTAAAGACAAGAATCTGACTAAACATCCTAAATCTTATTATCCTCCAAAGCCTTGGTGATATCGGCGTGAGCAGCATTAACTTCCCGCCAAAGATCAGCAAGTTCTTGTCTTATTCGCATCAGTGCATCATTAGAGGAAATAGGAGAGGGGTCAGCGGTAGGCGCGCTGGGGCCAACTGGTTGGAGAGGGGGAGCATGAACCTTTTCATGGTCTGAAGGCTGGAGGGGGCTGGCAATCTCTTCACTATCAAGAATATGGAGGAACTCAGCATAGACAGGGTCGGTAGAAGGATGGAGGAGGGGTGCTACAACATCTTCATCATCCGAAATAACAATGGCTCCAACGACCTGAGACTCTTCTGTGACAATAGAACGCACTCTCGCTGGAGGAGGCGCACCGTATAATGATCTACGGAAGGCACGAGCATCACGAGTAAGAGTACCCCTACTAGCGGTTCTCTTGTATCTAACCATGGTTTGAGCAGTTGGGGCAGAGAGGAGTTACGAGGAGTTACGAGGTAGTGAGGAGTTAGTAAAGACAGAGAGAGAGATATGCAATTGATATGGTGTTTGTGTTTCTACTTTAAGACCGTCCTTTTATCATATGTCCGATCCTAAAAGTATATTTTCAATTAAATTACTTTTAAGATCATCATTTTATTATATATCCGGTCCTAAATGTCTACTTTTTATTTTTTCAAACAATATTCAATACTTTTAATACCGACCTTTTATCTAATATCCGGTCCTAAAAGTCAATTATTTTTTTATCAATTATTTATTTTTGTAAAGTAAGAATTTTTCCTTAAAAAATATTACTTCTAAGAATTGATCCAGCCGGTATTAAATGTTCAATCACTTCAAAATTACTCAGATAGGATAGCACAGTCGTATCCTTACACTCTTCGGCTTCTGAGTAACTATGTGTCTCCCCATAAACGCCCAACTATGCGTCTCCTCGTATTCTGAGGAACTATGCGTCTCCCCGTAAAAAATTTTTGGCGTTTCATATTCTTCAGGATGAGTTCTCTATTTAAACCCATTGTTACTTTAGTTTCTTCACATTCTTCTCTATCACTTCTACACGGCCTCCTCCACCGCCTAGCCTCCACTGTAATGGCTGCTCCACCAGGTCCTCTTCAACCTCAGCCCCCTCCACCATTGCCTCCTCCAAATCCGACTATCAAGTAGTTGGTGCAAAACATTGTGGCCCGCGTCGATCACATCGACCGACGCTTGGGCCAATTGTTTCAGCTTGTTCATATCGTCAACAACAAGCTGAACATGGTACTCCACGCAAATGACGTGGAGTACGATCCTGCTGAAGACGACGCCTTCGATGCCTCTGACAACGGGGAGGATTAGTTGTTTTATTTTTTTTTGTTTTTTTTGTCAGGGCAGCGTCAAAATTATTAAATAATATTTTTAAATTTTGTTCTCGTGGGAGTTTAGTACTTTAATTAGTTAGTTTATGCATTATCTGAACCTGGAAAGCAATAAACAAGGCAATTATGAAATATGGATAATGACAGACTCAAAAAACTAAAATTAATAAATAAATAAAAGCAAGGCAATTATGAAATATGGATAATAGGATGATATATATATAGTTACACAGTATTTTGTAAATTAATAAAAAGAGCGAAGACTTTGAGGACCAGACATTTAGTATATTTAGGGTCCTAAAAACACTGGCATTTTTTCAAATTAAACGAAGACCTTTAGGACCGACGATTTAGTAAATCTGCAGTCCTAAAAGACTCTAACTTTCAGGACCAGACACTTAGTAAATCTACGGTCCTAAAAGACTGGCATATTTTTATGATGATAAACGAAGACTTTTAGGACCGGCGATTTAGTAAATCTGCAGTCCTAAAAGATTGTAACTTTCAGGAACAGACATTTAGTAAATCTACGGTCCTAAGAGACTGACATATTTTTCCGATGATAAACGAAGACTTTTATGACCGGCGATTTAATAAATCTGCAGTCCTAAAAGACTGACATATTTTTCAAATGAGACTTTTAGGACTGACATTTATTAAATTTGTGGTCCTAAAAGACTGGCATATTTTTCTATGACTTTTAGGACCGGCGATTTAGTAAATCTGCGGTCCTAAAACACTAACATATTTTTCAAATGATTCGAGGATGATTGTTGATACAACATATATTTATGAATGAATTCACAAATCAATTATTTTTCCGACTTTCCGAGATCATCAGATCATACAAATATTCACAAAACAAATTGCGTGCGCTCTCAATATCACCATCAGGAGAGGGGTCAGCACAGTCAAACGTCTGTAGCTACATCAAAGAAAGAAATATATATATATTAGTCGTCCTTCCTTGCATCAAAGGGGTCAGCGAACAGGCAAAGTTATGTAACATGCATTTACCGTTTTAGTGATGGTAATGACTGGTTGCATGACAATATTATACACATGCCTCAAGACGTAATGCCCACATAAGTTAGACTCCTGAAAATTTACAGCAGAGATTTCAGACTAGACAATCAAGATGACATATGCTTACTTGTTCACCATCTGCTGCAATATAGGCGGTGGATCATAGTGAAGAGAGCATAAAAGGACCACTTTATTCTCATTCGGGCAAACCAAGACCAACTGCCAATAGCGACTGAAAATTCACAACAGACAAGTACTCAGTAATATGTAGCAGTATTAAGGGAATTGCAGAAAAATATTATGATATGTACCTATTGTAGTATGGTGCCAAGTACCACTTTCTCTTATTGATGGACAACGTTGATGTTATGTATGATTGTCTCTCCGCTAAGGGTGGTTGACTTATGTACTATGGGCACAAGAATCCAATATCTTGGCTTCTGCCCTGTTGTTCCAATTCACGATGCATGAACCTACAATAATGACATCAGGGAATTAGTATATACGTATGTGAGTGTCTCACATTTATGTTATGTACTCATAGAATAAGATACTTACTTTATAAACATAAGAATAATTGCATCAGTAAGCTCCTGTTTATCAAACAGCAGGAAATTATATCATCTTGTCAACCAAAATCGGGTGCTTGTTTTTAAGACCTACTTCTGTATTGAGAGGCCACTGATTAAGTCCAACTTGTTTATTGGATACCATAAGGACAAGCTTGTCCTTGGCACTCAACTTAGCCATGCCAACCAATTCGGGAGGGGCTGGAGCTTCAGTAGGAGTAGAAACATGTAGAAGTTTCACTGGCCATGAGATGAAGGTTCCAATGACATCACTCACAACCTTCACCTCACCAGTTGGGAGAGGGACAGGTGCATCAACGATGACCTCTTCAACTGACACTCTGAGTTCATCACAACCATTTATTGGTGGTGTACAATTGATCCCAAGTTGTGGACAGTCCCTTTTGCAACCAATCGTCTATCATGATGATCAGGATCCTCCACGTAAAGGTTGCTCTGACTGTCCAACAATACAACTCCCTCTAGTGCTCTGCTGCATAGCTGTAGGTGAGTGTGGCAAGGGAACACTGGTCTCTGGACGAGAGCTCAAAAGCAACCTCATCTGATTCAATTCCTCCTTCATCTGGCTCATCTCGGATTGCCACTTTGCTTCTTTAGCCACTGCTTCCTCACTCATTTTGGCCATCGTCTGATCCATCTCCTCCCGGGTAACCATACTTTGTTTATGGCGTTTGGATTTACCAAAGTATTCCTTCATGCCTACCCATCCTCCAATCCCCCTTACACGCCCCGAGTGATCCAGTTTTTCGGTCGCAACAGTCAGAACATCATTCCTCCCGTCCAACACAAAAGATCCCTCTGCTTCTTTCTTTTTTAGATATTCTTGTAAGATACAGATAATGAGAAGCTTAGTAATGAAACATGTTTAGTAACAAAAAATTAACGATAACGATACTTACAATTCTTTCAGCAACTAGATGAGTCTGTTCAGTCATGTAGGCACCGCTTGGCTTTTGCTGAATATACAACCACAACTCCTCGCGACTTATTGGAGATGGCGGATCATGTATCGCAGAAGGATTGGATTCTGCTTCATCTTTCAATCTCTTCCGCTTGGCCGCCATCAATTCTTTTTCAATCTTTTCATATCCACCGTGAGAAGCCCTATGCGGGCAATCATTCTTTCTCTCTATCTCTGTGCTTGTTCCCTTCTTTTACGTGAATTAGAATTGAAAACAACTATTAATTATGAATTCCAGCCATCTCACTAACGAAATTAGATAACTTACGCTTGATATGAACCTCAAACACTAGTCAAATTCACTTCATCAAGTTTCAACATTTTATTTAAGGAAGATGTAGAATTGTAGAAGAAATTGGAGCTATGTTTTGTATTGCTAGATAGATAGGTTAAGAAACAAAAGAGAATTATGCTTACTGAGAATAATACAAACTTGATCCTTTTTAAGGCATCTAGTAGGATCAAGCGATCCCATTAGATAGTAACAATTGGGTATATAAAGTTCCCCCTTTTAAGACTACTCATTTCCTCCTTTACACAGTTAACATACTAACTAACTAATAGCAATATCTAACCACTACCTACTATAAAAGAACTAGCTAAGAATATAATAATGGTTTGACTTTTATGCCATTATTATTTCCCTAATTACCTACTTAGTATTTTACCTTTGCACAGTTTACATATCAGACTTGCATACAACTAAGACATGCTCCTCTTATGCAGGACAAAGGAGGGAAATATATAGTTCTATTCACACACCAAACCATCTAACTAACAGGATTAGATGAACACGTACAATAACATTCACATATCCGTACAAGTTAATAAGCAAACAAAAAAGGGCAAACAAAACTAAATATAAACTCACCAAAGCTCCAGGAGTGGTCCGCAGCTGAACAAATTATTGCCAAGTTTGTTCATCAATAAATGTGTACTTGTCCCAAGGATTAACTAAAGATTAGATGAACACGTACAATAACATTCACATATGTACAAGTTAATAAGCAAACAAAAAAGGGCAAACAAAACTAAATATAAACTCACCAAAGCTCCGACTGAACAAATTATTGCCAAGTTTGTTCATCAATAAATGTGTACTTGTCCCAAGGATTATGGTCAGGCCTAACTTCGGCAAAAATATATGTCTTAGCTAGAAAGGTCTTAAACTTCCTCCACCGATCAGCACAATAAGAAAATGTCTTGTCTTTCAACTTTGGGTAGTCAGGGACAGTGTATGTAAACCGGATAGTGTCCCAAATAGGTTCCTTTACATTGCGAAGGTCCACATTTCTCCTCTCATCTGTCAAGATGCTAGCCTTGCTGTGAGCTAGATAGCTGACAAAACTATTATATTTGCCTTTATTAGGACCAAAAAGAGCCAACTTTTCATCAAACTGAATCTCGAGCTTTGACCCAAAGGTCTGACTTACGGATTCGTCTTTCATTCATGTGTCACTTCTACCATGACGTGCACGACGGTTACGAGGCTCATTGTGAGATGAAGAGGGTTTGTTCTGACTCACACCGATGGCGGCGTTGAACAAACGGGAGAAGAACCGTTTTCTCCGTTCATTTTCGAGAAAGGAAAGAGGTTGAGAGTGGTGGTGTGAAAGAGGAACGCGAGAGATTTTCCGTAATCTCTCAAAATAACCAGATTAGAAAAGGATTTGCGGTATAATGTAACCTCGGGTCGTTTCCCAACGAATTCGCATGTCGGTTCAATTCGAACGACAATAAAAAACAAGTAAAAAATTGGGGGTTTTGATTCAAAGAGAATAAAAATGAAATAACATAACGAACGAAGTAAACACAGATTAAACGGATAAACAGAAGATTAACCCAGGATTTCGAATTCCACCACTTCCCTTCCTCGGACGAAAACAGATTATAACCGAACTCGTGATCGACTCCGGGCAAACCGAAATCTCGCATTTGCCGAAATTCCCTCAACCGAACAATCGTCCGAATTTATTCGAATCGGTGGCGTATCTGCGTACGATCGTACAATGATACTTTAACCTAGTTCGAACTACGTCCTTGGGAAATGTCGATCGGGCGTTAAATCTAACACCCAATCCGAAAGTAAATCGAATCCGAAATTACAAAACGAAACGAATTTGTTACCGTTAAGAACGAGTCCTCTGGATAGTGGAATCCTCAATCCATGGGTCAATCAGTAGCTTAGCTAGTCATGATTATGCAGAACGAAAATCGAACAGAAATGAAGAAGTTCATCATGAACACGAAGAACACGATGAACGGAGGAAGAACAGATGAGAGAAAATAAAACTTACGTATTTGATTCAAAACTATCTAAAAACGTGAATGAGAATGTGTTTGTGGCTACTGCCTCACTTAACCTAAAATGGCAAAACGAAATGGGGCTCCAATCCACAAGTCGGGCCCGAACGAAAATAAAATAAAATGGGCTTTAATTACAAAATTCGAGCCCAAAAATACATATGACTTCGGCTCCAAAATCAACCGCCCTCTTGTCCGAATTTGCTCTTCATGTCTTCATAACAATTGTAGCTCTCTGAATCATCTGAAATATGAGACAAAAATGAGGCAAATCCGATGTCTGGTTCAAGAGTTATGGTAAAAATGGTGAAGCAATGTAAAACTGGAATTTATTATTAAATAATGGCTAAAATATAATAAAAGGCCCAAGGCTCAAATAAGTATAAAAGCCATTATTTATTAGCTAAAGAGTCCTAAATTATAAATCAAGAGACAAAAAGTAGTGTATGAAATATTCAATTATCAAATTCGAGAGAGAGCGAGAGAGTAAGAGAGGATGGTGGTGGTGGGCGAGGAAGAAAGGTAATACAACAGGAAGAGGGGTTTCGCAACAACAACAGGGGTTTCAGAGTTCAGAGAGAACAATGTTAAAGTCGTAAGGTAAGGTTTCACGGGAAGAAGCGTATATTTGGTGCCTTGGTTTTAAGACCGGATGAAGTAAACAACGGTCTTAAAGGTTACCATTTAAGACCGTCCTTTATTAATGTCCGGTCTTAAAAAAAATTTCAATATTTAGTAACGGGCCTTAAAAGTATAACCTTTAAGACCATCTTTTTATATATATCCGGTTTTAAATTTATATTTAAATTTTTCCTTAGTTTTTTGGACCAACGACAGTCTTAAAGGTTACCATTTAAGACCGTCCTTTATTAATGTCCGGTCTTAAACAAATTTTCAATATCTAGTAACGGGTACCATTTATTCCGGTCTTAAAAGTATAACCTTTAAGACCGTCTTTTTATATATATCCGGTTTTAAAAGTTATACTTAAATTTTTCCTTATTTGTTTGGACCACATAAAATATAAGTCGAAAGTGCATGCGAGATTTCTCTAATAATGTAATTGATATTTCAATTTTTTTAATAACATTTTTAAGACCGGTTGTTTTTTATGTCGGTCTGAATAATATATTTAAGACCCATGAAAAAATGATCCGGTTCAAGAAGTTCTTTATATTTACAAAATTGCCACCGGTCATACATTTAAGACCGGCGTGTCGATACTTTGGTCTAAATGAGGCGATCTTAAAACGTTTTTTTGCACTAGTGTCTAGTCTCGCACTAATTCCATCCTTAGTCTTTCCTGGTATGTGCAAAAGAGTACTGACAAGGCTATCGCAAACGTTTTTCTCCACATGCATCACATCAAGGCTTGTGTCTCACATCAAGACTATGCCAATATGGAAGATCAAAGAAAATTGATCTCTTCTTCCATATATTCTTCTCACCCACAATCCTTTGCTGCTTACCCAATATGACATTGATATGTTTCACCCGACTATAAACATCCTCTCCGGTTAATGCCTTTGGAGCCGTTCTATGCTCCAGTAAGCCGTTAAAACGCTTTCTTAACTTACGATATGGGTGGAACTGATGAAGAAACCTCCTATGACTGAGGTAGACCGTTTTTTTTTCGTGCTTTAGTTGATGGAAGTTTGTGTTCGCTTCACATATTGGACATGCTTTATGCCCCTTGACACTGTACCCTAACAAATTTCTGTATGCGTGAAAGTCGTTTATCATGGTAAAAATCATTGCACTCAACTTGAAGGACTCCTTCTTATATGCATCAAACACATCTACACCTTCCTCCCACAACTTCTTCAAATCCTCAACCAAAGGCACCAAGTACACATCGATATTGTTCCCGGGTTGTTTTGGTCCAGAAATCATCATAGAAAGCATCACATACTTGCGTTTCATACATAGCCAAGGAGGTAAGTTGTATATACAAGGAGAACCGGTCATGCACTATGGGTGCTACTAAGAGTTCGATACGGATTGAAGCCATCTGTACAAAGCCCCAGTCGAAGGTTTCTTGGCTCACTGCCAAATTGAGGGAACATTTCGTCTATTTTCTTCCATTGCGGAGAGTCAGCCGGGTGCCGAAGATATTTTCCATCAAATATTCTCTCATCAGAATGTCATCTCAACTTCTTCGTCGTTGCTTCACTAATAAAGAGACGCTTAAACTGCGGTATTATTGGAAGATACCACAATGCCTTCAAAGGTTGCTTTTTTGTTTTCTGATCTCCATAACCACCATCTTTCTTCACTTTGTATCGTGAAGTTTTACACTTCGGACAATTACTCAAGCCTTCATACTCATTTTTGTACAATATGCAGTCATTAGGGCAATTGTTTATCTTTTTATACTCCATACCTATCGTAGACAAGATTTTCTTGGCCTCATACATATGATTTGGAAGTACATTATCGTCTGGCAACATATCACACAACAATTCAAGCAACGACGTGAAACTACTATCGGTCCACCCACAAGTTGCCTTTAAGTTGACCAAATGTAAGGTCCCAGTCAACCGTGTATACTTAATACACCCAGGGAACAAAGGTGTCTCTGTATCACTCCGCACGCTATCATATTCATGCGGTTGTGCAAAAGATTCGACCTCAACATTATGAATCATTCTCTCTATTCCATCATCATCTACCTCAACTTCATTTTCGTGGGACGCACTGGTAGTAACCTCCTCACCATGCCATATCCACGTTGTGTATCGAAGGTTTATTCCATCACAAATTAGGTGATCCCTTATATCAACAATATCCCGTCGAACCCCATTTAAACAATTAACACATAGACAATAATACAACCCATTTTTTGTAGCCACATTCCTTCTAGCAAATTCAATAAACTCTTCCACCTCATTCTCATATTCTTCACTAGTTCTCAAAGCATTCATCCAACTATGCCCCATTTTAATACCACCTAAGACATTTCCAACAACACTTAAGTGTATAACAAAAAACATAAACGACATGCTTTTTTCTCTATCTTTTTAAAAAATTTCGGCAGCATTTCCCCTTAAAAGTTAGACATCCCAAATTTTCAACAAAAAACAATTTCAGCTTAATTCAACAAAACTTACTAACTAAGGCAATTCAGAACAATATCATCTATTAAATGCATCAATTTCATCATTACAAAATATAAGCATATAGCATACTATAAATTATGGACTTCTAAGCATCATGATTCATACTACAAAGTTTTCCTAGTTCAATGCACATCAACAAAAAAAAACAATATTTAACTATAATTACCTCAACTTTAAATTCCGATGCTTGAAATTTATTTGCTCTATTCAACCTAAAGACAACAACAATAAAGAAAACATTAGAATTATTCAAACTAACATATGAGATGGAATAATTGTATGACAAAAGGAACATGATTACAAGTAGGAAAGATTAAAAAAAAAAGTCACTGACCTAATAAATTGTAGCTTTCCAGCTGATTGATATTGAAAGGTTGGACAGGTGGTTGATTTTGAACCTTAAAAGTGTTGCTTCGGTCCTATATAAGCCACCAAAAAGTTGGTTAAAATTAGTTAGTGCAATAAATGTATGTTTTTAAAATATACCTTTATTTGTGAAGAGGGTGAGTGAGGGAGAGAATGATTGAGAAAATTGATGAGAAAGAATAAGCTAAGTGGAAAAAAGACAGGAGAAACACGTAATTATTTGAGAGCAAAAGTAAGAAAAAATGTGAATGAAATTTTTAAACAAATTCTTACACGTAACTCAATTACCTACAATAAAAGAAGGCTTCAACCTTCACCCAACGGAAAAGGCACAAAGAAGCAAGATTTGAATTTTCACAAATCTGTAATGGCATTGGGAATAATAATGCTGATCAAAATGGAGCAAGAGTAAGGAAAACAAAATGGCAAATAGAAATTGATATTAAACGAAGGAGCATATTCCTAAAATACACACACTTCAATGATATGTGTCACTCAAGAAGGAGATCACTCATGCAATTGAATAGAATGAAGATGCCTATAAAAACAATCCATTTCAACAATTCTACTTAGCCTCAATCCCTCATTATCACTACTTTGCTTGGTAAGGTTAAAAAACCAAATATACTTACAGAGTGACAAAACTTGACTGCTCATCAATTGGTACTGAACATTTTGGAGAATTCGATACTCACATAAAAGTACTAGTAACTACAAATATGCATACCAAGGCCAATGCAGACTTTCTGAGAAAAATGTTATAGGCTGCTCCTTCAGGCTGCAAGAGGTTAAAGCCAATTAAATATCTTATCAAGGGAAAGAAGTTGAACATGGATAAGTTAAGCCAATTAAATATTATGAAATGATATAATGCCTATAGTTATAGTGGTTAGTTATTATGGATAAGTAAACGTTTGCAGCCCAAAAAATCAAAGAGAAAAATTTAACCTCCCACAGAAATATTTTTTGATGAATGCAGAGGGAGCCATGGTGAGATGAAAAGAAACAAAGTCAAGAGAGCAAAGGAGAAAAACTGGGTAAATGGTGTTTTAATCCAGTACCTTTGTCACACAGTAGTATGAATTTCCAACCTCCCATATTCTTCGAGCAATAACATATTCTCGATACTGCAGAAAAAGGGGAACTGCAGATTGGTTGAACAAATGGGGCATGAGAAAACAATATGGCCACAAACAATTTACATAACTAGTACCTTTAGTTCTTCGCCCAGGTTTATCCAGTGAACAATCATGAAAGAACCATGAAAGCAAGGGAAGTACCGTTAGAGATTGTTGAAGATGGTGGGGGACGCGCCGGAAAGAGAGAACAAGAGCAAGACGGAGGAGACGGTGCACAATGTGAGAGGTGGGGGCGTCGGAAACGGAGGAGACGGTGGGGGCGTCATAGGAAACAAAGAATGAGAACAACGGACACCGCGAAGAGATAGGATTGAGGGAGGGGCGATGAGGGCGTGAATCGATGTGTGAGACGAAGATAGGGTTGAGGGAGGCTCAGCTGAGAAATTAAGAGTGTGGGAGGCTAACGTGGCTTTATTTGCAATATTGGCGTCCTGAAAAGTGATTCAGAACGCCCAAAAGAAATTAAGGCGTCCTAAACCACTATCGGGAAAAATTTAATTAAGGCGTCCTAAACCACTATCAGGACGCCTTAAAATTTAATTAGGGCGTCCTGATATTAATTCAAGACGCCAATAATTTTATCAAGGCGTCCTAAAGCACTATAAGGACGCCACAAAATTAATTAAGGCATTTTGAACTTCTATCAGGACGCTAATAAAACAAAATTTTCTCCTCAGATTTTAGCTGGCGGCAAAAAAATTCGCAAAATGGCGCCAAGGCGCTAAAACATTAATTTTTGGTGCAAAAAAGTTTAAATTAGGCGTCCTGAAATTATTTTAGGACGCCTTAATTTATTTTAGACGTTTTGAAACTTATTTTAGGACGCCAAATTTGAGGATATCAGAATTAAGTTTATAAGAATGCCACTACATTCACTTTTAACTTCCTTTTTAAAAATAAGGACGTCTCTTAGGGAAGTAGTTACCCTTTTTTGTTGTAGTGTGGGGACTGGACGTAGGTCAAAGGTTGGACCGAACCAGTATAAATCCTTGTGTCTTGCTCTTCCTCCCTATCTTTGTTTAGCTCTGTTTTAGTGTTAAAAACGAGCACTTGAAAAATATTTTTAAAATCTCCAATTCACCTCCCTCTTAGTGATTAAGCTCCACTTTCAATATCTTGTTTATATCTTTCTTCAATATTTTATAATAAATTTAAGGTCTTTTTGTTTTTCATTAGTATTTTCAAAGGGTTTCAATCCTTTCAAAATCTGCATTAATTTAGCTCAGATTCTAATATTATCAAAAACTGTATAAGTACTATCAACAAATATTTAAGCTCATTGTTGTCAAACTCATGAGTTGACTAATTAAATTTACCGTTTTTATGTTTTTACTTTATAAAATTGTGTCGGGATCACAAGTTAACTCTTGCTAGTTATAAATTTAGATAAACTTATGAGTTTACACTTCAAGTTTACCATTTTTATGTATCTTGACTTTTTCAATTTAATGATGCTCAATGGCTTAATATATAATTTTTATATAATTTTTTTTGCTAAGTATGATAAATTATGAATGTTGATGTATTTAGTTTCAATTATTTGGATTTAAAATATATTTAATCAAATTTTTTGGCATTTTTAATTTTTTAATTATATACTATACATATCTATTGAACGATAGAAGAAAACTATTATGAGTTTACTATTTAAATTTATGTTGGTCACAAATTTAACAACATTGTCTGAGCTTATTGAATTTTTTATTCAATCTAAAATTAATTATTTTTATTATTCCAAAAAGAAATAAAATTAATTATGTTCAAGAAGAGGTAGAGTTTTTTTTTTTTTTTTTTTTTTTTTTTTTTAATCTCAATTAAATCGATTTGAATTAAAACTATTTTTAAGTTTATCTTTCATCTAATAAGGGTCCTCTGACCTTTTGACAACATTTAAAGATTATTAATCAAAAGTATATATGTGGGTTTAATTAGTACTCTATTTTTAATTTCTTAAATGAATGATTAAAAGATTATGGATTTAATAAAAGTTAAAGAGGCCGACAATATCATTATGATTGACGGGCCCCTATGTGCTATTTGCACATGCGGCAGCGCCTTTTTCTTCTCTTAGCAAGACATTCTGCAGCACCTGGACTTGAAAAAAATGAAATATATAATTAATTTCCTAATTAGTTATTCATATTCATAATATATTAAGAACGATTCAATTTTTTTGGAGAAGAACATGTCATATACAAAGATTACTAGTACTCATTGGCTTTTTTATCAAACTAATAAAAAAAAAATTAAGGATTAAAGTTGATTGGAAACATTTTACCAATCTAATGCTGTTTGTGGCGCCCTGTCAGATCACGCTAATAATGGCACAAAAATGGTTTGCGCCACTGACACAAACTGACAATTTTTGTGTCAGTGGCGCAAGAGACCCTCACGCTACCTAATAATTGGGTGGCGTGAGGGAGGCATGCGCCTCTCAATCTCTGAGAGGCGCATGCCTCCCTTAAAAAAAAAAATTAAATATAATAATATATATATATATATATATATATAATAATAATAATAATAAATGATAAAAAAGTGGAATAATTTAAAACTCTACTTCATTTAATTTAGAGTCAAAAGAAAGACCCCGAAATAACTCACTAAGAATGTCCTTTAAAAGATTACTCGGTATAATTTGGTTATAACAGATCCCAAAATAGAGGATCTATATATTTGTTGTTATATGATCCCCAAAATCAATCTTGTTGTTATACAAATATTTGGTGTATATATTTGTTGTTATACAAATATTTGGGATCTGTATAACAACAAATGTATACACCAAATATTTGTATAACAATAGTATTGATTTTGGGATTTGTATAACAATAAATATATAGATCCCATGTTTTGGGATCTGTTGTTATAACCAAATTATATCTTTTGAAGGGCATTCTTAGTGAGTTATTTATTTCCATACTTTCTTTCTTTTGACTCCAAATTAAATGACATAGAGTTTTAAATTATTCCACTTTTTTTATCATTTATTATTATTATTATTATTTTTTTTTTAAGGGAGGCATGCGCTCTCAGAGAGATTAAGAGGCGCATGCCTCATCACGCCACCCAATTATTGGGTGGCGTGAGGGCGTGAGGGTCTCTTGCGCCACTGACACAAAAATTGTCATTTTGTGTCAGTGGCGCAAACCATTTTTGCGCCATTATCGACATGATCTGACAGGGCGCCACAAACAGCATTAGATTGATAAAATGTTTCTAATTTGCTTTAATCTGGTAAATTTTTTTATTTTTATTTTTATTAGTTTGGTCAAAAAGCCAGTACTCATTTATCAGAGAGTTTTAAAAAGAGAACAATACAACTTGAAATTCATAAGAAATGGGGAATTTCCTGGGCTGAAGATATCATTATTATTTATCAGGGAGAAATATTGACCTCGGCTGGTAATTAATAAAACATGATCATGTGATAGATCAAACACATGGTTGGTTGTGTAAGTAATTGAATTATATTCCCACAGAAACATGCATATCCTGAAACAACGGATGATTCCATTTAAACGAAAAGAAAGAAAAAGAAAAAGCCAGACCCAATTAAGAAGCGAAGCTAATTAATTACACATTCTTGATAGCTTGACCAGGTTTGCCCATTTGAACGCCATTGGCATAGTCATCGTCGTCAGCGGCCACATACTTAGCCCAGAACCAATGGGTCTTCCAAACTTGACCCATTTCTTCAATGGGAATACCTTTGGTCTCAGGGAGGAAGTGATAGATGAAGATGGACATGACGAGGACGAAGAAGGCGAAGAAGATGAAGAGGCCGAACTTCATGTGGCAGAGCATTGTGAGGAAGATCTGCGCCACGAAGAAGGTCCAGAGCATGTTGAAGGAAACGTTGACGCTCTGAGCGGCGGAGCGGATCTCCAAGGGGAAGATCTCACTGGGTACCAGCCATCCTAGTGGGCCCCAGGACCAGGCGAAGCCTGCCACGTAGATGCAGATGAAGAGCACCACCACGACGGCGTACCACTTGGGTAAATCCCCAGGGTTGCCGTCAAGCCCGAACTTAGCTCCAATGCAAGCAGCGACGACAGCCTGGCAGATGAGCATTTGGGCGCCGCCTTCCAGGAAGAGAGCCCTTCTTCCCCACTTATCCACACCATAGATGGACACCAGAGTAGCAATGACGTTCACCAGGCCCGTGATGACGGCGGACATGAGGGCTGCGTCGTCTTTGAACCCTATTGAATTGAACAGCACCGGCGCATAGAACATGATGACGTTGATGCCTGTGAATTGCTGGAAGAACGGGATCAGGATGGCCATCGTCAGTTGTGGCCTGTATCTCCTCTGCAACAGCTTCCTCCACGGATGCTCCACTTTCTTGGAGGCTTCGCTCGCCGCCACCAGGTCCTTGAACTCCTCCTCCACGTCCTCCAGCCCTCTCACTTTCTGCAGCTTCTTCCTCGCCCCCTCCTGGTCCCCTCGTTCGATCATCGAGTTTGGTGTGTCCGGCAGCAGCAGCGATCCCACCGTTATGATCAGCGCCGGCACCATTGCTCCGCCCAGGCTCAGCCGCCATCCCCACCCTCCTTTGATCTTCGCGAAGAAGTAGTTCAGAATGTTCGCTATCAGAATTCCGATCGTGATTGATAGCTGAAACCCTATGTTCAGAGCCCCCCTGTATTTGTATGGTGCCATCTCTGAGAGGTAGAGGGGCACAGACTGAAAATGGAACAAAGAAACAAAAAGAGTAAATAATAAATTAATCATTGAATTCGTACGCGTGGAAAATTTAATTCGGAAGGAACGCCCCAAGTTGCACTTAATTAATGCGACTTTCCTTCTTCTTTTTGTTTTTAAATGTGAAAACTTCAAATTTCAATTTCGAAGCGGTGGATAGTCAAGTAAAGAAAAGAGGAAAACGCGATGATGTCACATGCAATTATGCAAAGAAAAAGGATGGCGCCGATAATTTCGCTTTATTAAACAACGGTAAAACGAAATAATAATAATAATAAAGAGGCTTCCATGTTTGTTTGTACCCCAAATTCAACTCTCGGTCTGAAATCCTGGACTGGGGAGGGGAAAGGATAATCCGGTGAGTGAGCGGGTGATTTTCTCGGCAACGAAACAGCCCAAAAGGAAACCGGCTCAACAATGAAATGGATAAGTCTAGTCAACAGTAACTGCCTAGCCTAGCTAGCCAATAATATCTCATAAATTTTAGGTGAAAAAGTGCTCCTCAGATTATGAACGCTCGAATGTTTCAACTTTTTTGAAAACCATATTTTATTTCCCCAGAAAACAGATTTAGGATTGAATTTGAAGGGAGTATGTGGGTAAACAGATCTGGGAACAAGTTACAAAACACGAAACAAGACAAGAAGATAGAATCACATTATGCGCGTAATTTCGTGTCTTAGGGAGGTAGATACAAAGCAAATTTTGTTCTCAAGTTCTAGTGTTTGTCTTGTAGAAATATGTCCGGCTATGTTTGTGTTATCCTAGAAAAACTTTAGAAAAGGGAAATTTATCAGTCCAAGTTTCAAACAAAAAATTCAAATTCCGGAAAATTGGAGATGGGCATACCTGATTGGCGAATCCGATGCCGACTCCGAGCAAGATCCGACCAAGAATCAACATCCAGACGGCTTGTGCGAGCCCATTGATCAGAGCTCCGGCGAAGAACACAACACCTCCGAAGAGCATGGACAATTTCCGGCCAAACTTACGCGTCACGGTGGAGGCCACTAGCGACGACAGGAGTGCCGCCAGGTAGAGCGACGACGTGAACATCGTCAGTACTTGGCTGTCGTACTGGCAGTACTTGTTACTTGTCTGGTCGTGGTGCTTTTTCCGGTACACCGACGGAAAGAATTTCAACAAGAATGGATCCATGGACGTCACGCCACCTGAATAATATACACACAAAGTCAGATCCATTCTTTGGATTTAATTTCCACGGCAAACAAACAAATTAGGTTTCTTGTGATCATACCGGAAATCCCAATATCGTAGCCGAAGATCAGACCCCCCATGGCGGCAACTATACATGTTACCGTCACGAACACGGTGAGGTTGCCGGGGTACTCCCTCCCGCCACCTCCTCCGATCCCTCCGACAGCCGGCATTTTCTCTCCCTTCAGAAAGCTATAAAGAACAGTCAAATACGAAATCAGAACAAGAAGACGATATGAGGTTCTTGCAGAGGCTGTGGCAGGGTCTTTATATAGGCCAGGAGGCTCTTGACATTTGAGCTTCCTAGTTGAGTTTTAAGAAGCGAAAATACGATTAGATACCCCATCTTAGTGAGAATCTTGTAAAAGACCCCAAAAAAAAAAAAAAAAAAAAGATAATTAATTTTAAATTAGGGAAAAGTATTTCTCCATTGGATATGAGTTATCTCCATGATTTTCTAAAACTACGTCGTTTTAAATTAATGAAGGGTATGTTTGTAATTTTGGGTGAATTAATTAAGGGTGTAAAATTACGGAAACACATTTCATTAATCCAAAACGACGTAGTTTTGAAGGTCACTGGAGATAACTTATCTCCAATGACTGGAGAAATCTTTTACCCTTTAAATTATTATTAAAATATTTGAAGTTTATATAATATTTCAAACAGAATAATCAAATTTATTTAAAATTTAAAATTATTTTTTATAACAAAAATTTAAACCGTTTTGAAACTTAAAGCATAGACGAGTGATTGTGATATTGTAACTTATTTCCGTCTGACTTGTTATTTCATACTCCTTATTTGTCAAGCTACAAAATAATTATACGAAATAAGATAATTTTTCCCTGCAATTCGTGGCCGTTGGATTATGTTTTCGGAACAAAATAGATTTTGTAATAAAACTGATGATGTTTTCTTGGAAAAAAAAAAAAAAAAAAAACCAAGAATGTTTGGCTCGGGCAGGAATTGTAATTTTTGAAACTTGTAATGTAATTTGCACCAAGTATGAGTCTTTTAAATAATATTTGCACTTGAAATCACACCAGGCTAATAGCTGTCAAAAATGAGATAATTGCATGATTAATATAATTCATATTCCTATTATTATTAAAAGATAAGAATTTCTATTGAAGATACTTTCTTTTAAAAAATGGGGTGAACTGTCAATAACGTACTAACAAAATACAAACCCTATAACTAGAAATGAGCAAATTAAAATAAATTAAATCCTGGTCACTTTGGGTGCTTAGCTGGCCACCGTTGGATGGGCCGAGACGTATATTAAATATCAAAATCGGATGGCGGGGTCAAAGCCTCGAAGATACTTACAATTTGAAATTGTTTCCGTTCCGTTCATATAAACTGGTCGGTGGGGGACAATACAGAGAGTATGAGAGAAACGATCAGATTTTTATTACACGTCAGCGACGGCTCAGATGGATGCTCTGGAAAGAATGGATAATGCTGAGTCAGAAAGTACGTGAATTTATTTATTGTTAATACTCGTTGTGGGAAGAAAAAGGGAATTGCGATTTTTGGAGGTGATTTGGATAACGTTAGATTGAATTGAACGGTGGTGGTACGTAGCAGGAGGATTGAAATAAAAGGAATGCTGTGAAATGGGATGATGATATATACAATACGAGTATTATTATTTCGTGACTTAGCTTGAAAGGCCCTTACAGCAGAAGAGGGTAACAAAAACAGTTGGACAATGTGAATATTAGTAATAGGAAAGGACGTCAGAGGGGCGCGATATAGAGGATTTGGCTAATCTTTTATGGGGAAAATACTTCTCATATTATAAAAGAAATATATTCTCATGTCACACACACATGAAATGGTGGGATCCACATATATATATAATTAGAATTATATATATATGTGAGTCCCACCATTTCATGTATGTGTATGAATCTTTTTTTTCTCATGCAACATGAGAAGTTTAAACCCCATCTTTTATACCCCTCACTTTTATTTTCCCTCATTTTTTCTTTTCCACCGTTGGATTAAGATCTTAACGGTTCATATTTAACATATTATAAAAATGTTATTATAATTTTTATCTTAAAGATTTAACAGGTTAAATCTGGATTATCAAATCTTAATCCAACATTGGAAAAGTAAAAAGGAGGAAAAATGAAAGTAAGGGGTATAAGAGAGAAGCCAAACCTTACAATATATTTGTTCTATAACTAGGGGAAAACAATTAATTTGCTTCACATTAGGTATTCTTATATTTGGATGCTCTTAATTTTCTTGATTGTGTGCCCTTACTAAAAAAAGGGTTGCTACGTTATACTTAATTTCTCTCCTTTCTAATTAGTAATTGAGGGATTCAAATCATGTTTTTTTCTAATGATCTAATTTTAGTCTTCTTTAGCAAGTAAAGTTATCAAACTCGAAAGTTTACTATAAATCTCACGAGTTTAATAACAATGTGAGCATGTTATGTCATGATGTTATCCTTGATGTGATAAAGGAGCAGCACTTACTTACACACACACACACACATATCTCTATGTGTGCGTGCGTGCGCTCGCTCTCCCTCTGGCCATAATTATAGGACATATTTACTAAACTTTGAAGAGATTAATGATAATAGTTAAATTTGTTAATTATACTTATTTTCCTAAAATATCCTTATTTAAAATTTAAAATGGCTTCAGTAAAAGATTATTGAATCAATAGCCCCATGCGTTCGAACCTCTCCGACCTCACACACCTTCTCCGAGTTCGGTATCGTCGACTTCTTTGAGCTTTCACACAATTTGGTATCGTAGACTTCTCCAACCTCTCACTCGGTTTAGAGAATATCTGTAAATCCATGAGGCGTATGCCTTTTTTTTTTCCCTTAATAAAAATATGTGTTATGAGTGTGTTTATCAACCCCCCCCCCCCTCCACACACACATGTGTGTGTAGGTGACTTCAAAAGTCGAAATCAACAACCCTTGTGCATGTATCTCTCCGACCTCACATGACTTCTCTAAGTCTAACATTGTCAACTTCTCCGAGCTCTCACACAATTTGGCGTTGTCGACTTCTCTGAGCTCTCACACAATCCGACATTGTAGACTTCTCCGAGCTATCACAAATAACAGTGGAATTAGGTGTATTTGGCATTAATGAGTTGCAAGTATTACTTACTTTATAGAACATAAGGTACATTATTAAATTACCGTTGTGTTTAATTATTATTGAAAAAGTATTAATAGGGGTATTTTAGAAACAAATTGATAAAAGTTAGAATGTTGTCCTATAATTAGGATCGGAGGAAGTGTGTGTGTATGTATATCCTCATTTGTTAAATGAATAAAGAATGAGTGGGTTATGGTAAAAAAAAAAAAAAAAATCCAATATGAGTATGTGTCAATATGCTACTGTATGTTACATTTTACTACAAAAAAACCAACGTTTTGTAGTGATTAAAATTACGTATTTGTAGCAGTTTCAACCGTTACAAATGACATTAGTAGCGATTCAAAGGACCACTACAAATATATTGTTGCAAGATGTTTTGTAGCGATTTTTAAAAACCGCTACTCATATAATAAAATCACTACTATACTGATAGTGGTTTTATTTCACCGCTACAAGATGAGATCGAGATGACAGATTGTATGAAAATCTTGTGGTTATAAAACCTCTACAAAATACAGTGCAAAAATTTTAAGTGGCTAGAATGGGAAATTGAGAAATCGGTGCCAATATTATAGAGGTTACCAAAACGCTATTAAGTAGATCCACATATTTAGAAAAAATGGTGGCATACAAAAATTGGATGAAATTTCAAAAATTACGCCAAATTTTTAATTTGAATTTGAATTAAAATTTGTAGTCATTTTTAAAACTGCAACAAAATATTGCAAATGTAAATATTGGATGAATTTTCAAAAAATTGCACCAAATTTTTTAGGTGAATTTGAATTAAAATTTGTAGCGTTTTCAAAATATTGTAAATTATTTTTTAAAAAAACCATAATTTGAATCCATTATTACAATATTGTATTATTTAAGTGATAATCTAAATGATAAGAGTTAATATTTAAAGAATGATTAACTTAAGTTAAATAAATATAAATATTATATAGGTATAATACTGAGAATGTGTAGATAATATGAACTTATTATATTGTCCACTAAATAATATTTGATTATGGAATGAATGTTGATGATGATAGAAGGAATGTTAGGGAAATGTCCTTAAAGTTTTGGATAAGAGAAAAATAGTATCAATATTATAAGAAGGGGAAAAAATTGAAATCAAAGATTTAATTTTTTTTAATCATATTTGATTAGTTTGCTCAGCACTTAACCTCTTCATAAAACGTTTACATATGAGAAAAAATGAGAGAGAAAGGGGTGGGAAGAAATGAAGGGAAGTGTGAAATGGGGTGTGGTGGGGGTATTTATAGGGATCTACATAACATTTGTAGCGGTTATAAAACCGCTACAAAAATCCTTTGGAATTTTTTTTTTTAAAATATAGAGATTTACAAGAACAAATGCATAGTTTGTTTAATCATTCTCCGTCGCCATCCCTACAAAAAATGTGTGGAAAAAATGTTAGTTGTGAGTTTAATGCGTTTGTACAAAAAGTAAACTTAAATTGAGTGATAATAAAGCATAACTTATAAAAATGCATCGAATAGGTAAATTGTCATTGCCTTCAGGGAAGAAGTTTTCAAAATTGGCGGGTTAAATGACTCACTCTCGCAAGCGATGTTATCACCATCATCCATGTCGTAAAGGTATCGCGACATTAAGTGAACTCCCATATTCCAATCCCTATGCCTCTCGTCCTCAATATTATAAATCTGGTGTGCCTCTGAGACAAGAATAAATGGCTCATCATCTTAAGATTGACTAGTGTGAATTAGACAAGAGAAATTTACTGATGTGATGCCTAAGTTGTCAATTGTAAGTCCCTGAGAAGTTGTCGTATTTTCCCTTTAACACTGGAATAGTGTCACAGTGAAACGACATTGGTAATTTAGTTTGACGACATCAAGAAGCTTTCCATAATAAGATACGTTTCTGAACTGCAGATTGCCAATATTGTTGCTCGCATAACGCTTGTCCAAAAGGTGCCATAAATACCAATTTTGGGGTTAGCAATCCTTGATCTCATTAAACCATGTCAAACTTGAAACAATTGACATTGTATGTCGTAAACCTGGTCGCATGGTCAAGAGAGCTGATTGCAAGAGCTCTGAAATCTAGTGAGTGCGAGTTGTGGTGATTTAGTATTCTGCGTGCAAACCAACTTGGGAATTCTCTGTGGACATTTTTGTCAATTTTGGAGGATGTTTGAGTACAGATCCTGAGTTGATGCTTTATACAACTTCTAAATTCCCTGCAATTAATCATAAGATGGCGATCATAAAATGTAGGGAAATATATAGAATAACGTATGAGTGTATAATCCTTACTGAATGAAGGGTTCAACTTTAGTGTAATTAATCAAGATATGTCTATGTGCTTGCAACTTCTCAGTTGCTGTTAGTTTAAAGTTCTCACTTACTCCAACTGATTTACCAACACGAGGGATTAACAACTCTCTTGATGATGGCTTAGGTTTATGACAATGATCTGCACGAGGCGGTCAATTGAAAGACGTCTCATTGTCATCAAAGTACCTTGAACATAAATATAGGACCTCATCCCTTATAAAACCTTCAGCTATAGAATCTTTTGACTATGCCTTACTCCTTACGTAAGATTTCAATTTTTCAAGAAACCTATAAAGTAAAGAAGGAAAATTGTTAATGAATGCTGAAATGTGCAACTAGAAAATTTAGAAAGTAATGTTGATGCACATATGTAAAATGAATACCTCTCAGTAGAATACATCCATCGACATTGAACTGAGCTTGCAATCTTTGTTACATGAACAAGATGGACGGTCAGGTGAACTGCCATCATGAAAAAGGAAAGAGCAAAGATCATCTCCAAATGACAAAGCATAAGAATGATTTTGTGTTGTAGTTGATCGAGCTCCTCAACGATCAAATCCTTCGAACAACTTCCGCAAGAAAGAATGTTGCTCCATTAAAACTATGGACACATCGGGAGGCAACATATTTTTTATTGCCAGCGGAAGTAACATTTTCTTGTTGAAATTTTCATGCTTATCCAGCCATGCATCTTCACAAACTCTTATCGCCTATAAATATTTCCTCAGTTGAAGATGATCTCTTGACTTGCCTGGTTCGTTAAACATTGTGTATAGCACATTGTCAAATACATTGTTTTCAATGTGCATGACATCAAGTTTATGTTGAAGCAAATTTGATTTCCAATATGGAAGAGTGAAGAAAATGCTTATGTTTTGCCATTGCTGAGGCGCAAAAGCAGAAGTTCTAGTAGTCTTCCTCCCAGCTTTTGCTACATCGTCGTGTTTTCAAAACTCGAATTCAACATCTTGAAGCTGCTGTAAGATATTTGCACCGGATAAATTCTGAGAAGGTCCTCATTTTTCCTATTTCTCATTGAATCTGTTGCAACCAAAACTTGTGCTTACCATTGAGAAACCTTCAATGACCCATGAAGCACCACTTCTGACTATAGGGAAGGCATATTAAGTCAGAGTTAAAATTGCTTGTTGGACATGCGTTCAATATGCACATTCCACCTAGATAATGTTTCTAGGCCAGGAAAGTCATTTATCATCCACATCAAGGCTATACACAAGTTGAACAGTGTCTTGTTATACACGTCATATATCTCAAGCTGACATTCCACAAGTCCAACAATTCTACAATAAGCACTTGGAGATATACATCAATGTCATTACTCGGTGCCTTTTTTCCTAGAATGATCATAGACAAAATGAAGGTGCTTTGTTTCATACACGGATAAGGGCAAATTGTAAGGATTAAGACTATAGGCCAAGTACTGTAACTTGTGCTAAGATTCCTAAATGGATTAAAATCGTTGGTTGCCAAAGCATGTCAAACATTTCTTGGGTCCGTTGTGAAAACTAGAAAGTTTGAGTCGAATCCCTTGATGTCTTAATGTTTGAGTCGAATCCCGTTGATGTCTTAATTTACCATATTCATTCTTGTCAACTTCATGCCACCTTATATGCTTAGTTGTTTTAGACGATATAAACAATCCTTTTAACCAGGGATTTAAAGGAAAGTACCTGAGAATCTTTATTGGTTTCTTCTTATATGTCTTTTCCCCTTCTGAATTGTCTTGTCCCTTGAAGTGTGACATCGCTTACAAGTCTCCCTACGAGCATCATCTCCCCACTATAGCATACAATCATTGGGGTATACATCAATTTTTTGGTTGTTCAAGCCTAATATGTTAATAATCATCTTCTTGGCCTCATAGAGCGTTGTGGGAATGTCCTCGTAAGGGAATGCATCTTGTAATAATTTCATCAACATTGATATTCCTTTATCAGTAATCCCAGACAAGCACTTGATATGATACAAATTGATCAAGAAAGATAATTTGGAGTATTTTTGACAACCTTGATACCAAGGACGATTTACTTCATCCATGAGGCTGAAAAAATCCTAAGCTGCTTCATTCATCAAGAAAATAGGATTTGCACCTTGAACTTTTTTTGGTGAAGTTGTTGTCTTGAAAACCAAATGCATAACAAACTACATCATTAATAGGAACATCTTGCCTTACTTGAACTCCTAATTATGAACTTCGAGGAAGATGATCATCATATCTCATACGGGGTTTCTCACCATAACTCCCTAGATCGTATAGCCTTCTTAGAAAGGCTTCACAAGCAAATGTTTCTTAAGAACTTCTTGTGTATACCCCTTCTTAAACTATTATCTACAACATGGACATATGATCTTACCATTACAGCTGGCGTGAGAGAATGCGAAATCCAAGAAATATTTTAAATCGGCCAAATATGATGGAGAATTATGTGGAAACTTGATCCATGACTTATCCATAGCTAGTGAGCAAAGTTAGCAGAGAAGATGAGTGGAGAGAGAATGTTGAGTTTTCTGAATGACATGCGTCGGGACGCTTAAATTCAATTTCTGAAATATCTAACAATTTGTAGCGGTTCAAAAATTGATACAAACTTCATAATTTTGTAGCGGTTATTTGCCGACATTGCTACAACTTTCATCATCGTTCACATTTTGTAGCGATTACATTTAAAACCGCTACAAATGAATGACAATTGGCAGGAAACTTAAAATTCAAAATGACACAATTTGTAGCAGTTTATCTACTAAAATTGTTACAAAATTAATGATTGTTGGTGGGTTATCAAACTTTCAAATTAAAAAGTTTCACATTTTACAACGATTATACTTAAAACCGTTACAAACGAATGACCATTGGAGGGAAGCTTAAAATTCAAAATGACACAATTTGTAGCAATTTCTCTATGAAAAATGCTAAAAAGTAATGACTGTTGGCGAGTTACCGAAAATTCAAATTTCAAAATTTCACATTTTGTAGTAGTTATTGTTACACATCTACAGGCCTAACCTTTTTAGGTGGCGGGTAGTGTGATCCTTTACTCTTATTCAATTTTAAATTACCCACCCAAGTTATTTTACTTCATACATCAGAGTATTAGCAGTAGAGCATGTATTAGTTTGGACAACTATATACTGGTCAAGTAAATAAAATGTTGAAAGGTAAATTCCCTAGGAGGGTTAATATACAGTTATCCTGAATCATAATGCCTAAAATAAATATATTTTTAATACAGTCATCCAGGAGAATCAAAATAAACAACAAAAAAGAGTCACCATTAGTCTCCACCATCAACACTCTAATCTAGCTCCGCAGTTACCTTTATCTCTCGACTCAGTCCTAGAAGTATTGCCTTGGGACTTAAAATGGCTTGGGATTCAAAGTTGAATCCCAGAGTAACGGTTAATCTCATATAGGATGTATATACAATGCATATAAGAAAACCACAAAAAAACACAAAGCCAAAGCCGGAGTTAAAAGTCCTACTAGCACATAGCACCGATTGCAGGGCACGACACATAACAAGGCCCTCAGGGCATGGCAGTCCTAATAGCACACAACACAGACTGCATGGTACGGCACACAACAAGGCCCTATGCTCCTAACACACTCCGGTTTCACAATGCTTGGAAATAAACCACAACTGAATGCATACAATACTCATGGTAGAACATACATACAAGAGACATACAAAGTATATAAGGTTAAGATTACTACCTGGCAGTCGACCACAAATATCAATAAATTTTCCGACGCAGAAATAACAAAGATAGCCCTAGAATAACAAAATATAAATATAAATAAATCATTCTCAATAAATATTTTTCTTGTTGATTTGTAACAAGGCTTTTTC
Organism: Acacia acuminata; assembly: GCA_019022655.1. NCBI lineage: Eukaryota > Viridiplantae > Streptophyta > Magnoliopsida > Fabales > Fabaceae > Acacia > Acacia acuminata. The sequence continues at coordinate 594,405 of JAFJYI010000333.1, forward strand.
AAGCATACATATTCCCTAAATTCCTTTTCTTACTAAGGAATTTATTATTGGTAAAAATCCTTCTTATTTTCAGCCATAACCAGAAAAAACAGAAATAGATGGTACTAATCTTCAAAACTTCAAAACTAATTCTAGAAAAATCCATTTGAGGCGATTCGAAAAGACAACTAACCCTTATCATGTCTATGTTTGAAAAAAAAAATACCCTTTCAGACCAGTCACAGTCAAAAATTCAATTACGGCCAAAATATCACCCTTTGGTTAGATTTGTTTTCCAGTTTCAGGGTCAATTTTCAAAAATTCTTTTCTCTTAGTACAAAACTCCAAAAATTACAAATTACCTGTCAAATTAAACTTTGTGATGTATGATTTATTTCTGGAAAATTTAAAAATTTTAGGAGTTCATTTACTATGTCAAAACCCTTGCACAATGTAACCGATTTCATTTAATTTTCACAAAACAGTTTTTCAAGGTTTTGAAAGCTTTCACCTTTGCTTCCAAAATTATGATCTAAGTTCATCCTCATACAAAATCTAAAACACTTTAAAATCACCAAAATATTCAATATCAAATCATATCCTTATGTTCAAACAGCTGGCCAAAAATCATGATGAAGAAGCAACATACCAAGTTTTTATTTTACAACATATTGTTTCTAAGTCATGCTTGATCTATCTTTCTAGGCCATAAATCTTAACTTTAGTCCTATATTTATTCTTTTGATCAACCAATCAGACCCATATCATAAATAAATACACAAGGAAATAACCATTTTCAAGCTCAACAACCTTGATATCATAAAAAAGTTAGAGTTGAAGCTTACTTGTTCTTGGATCTTCAACTTCCTTGAACCTTTGTCCTTTTTGAGCTTCAAATTCTCTTCGGCCTTGGTCTCCTCCAACAAGATGAGAGCGTTGTTTATTAAGATCTTAACTCATTGAAGAAGGTGGAAGAGAGTTGGAAGAGAAGCTACAACTACTTACCTTGGTCTTGATCTCTAGCTTTCTCTTAAAGTTCTTGTGCTTTTGTAAGATAGCTTCCTTGTATTCCTTTCTCTCTCTATCTCAATTCGAAATTTCAGCAGCCCAAATGAAAGGAATGGGATTTTAAAATACCCCTCAATGCTTATTTGGTCCCCAAGAAAATCTTGTCTTACTCAAGAAGCCTCTTTACACTTGAATGCTCTTGAATCTTCTAGGGACTTGGTTTGTTTCTTAATTAATTTTTCTTCTCTTCTTATTCCTTATTTGACTGAAATATTAGGGCTTGTTGGGAGAAAATTTTGGCCTTCAAGCTCTCTTAATTTAAATGTCTAAATGTCCCTCCTTAATGGTTAAGTTACTGTCTTACTTGTCATAAATTTCCCCTAGGTCCTTCTAGGTATTCTTTAGCTTCCTACTTAAGTCACTTGTCTTTTTCTTCTCTTTCTTGCCTTGGAGAATGAAATGCTAGCTTCTTGGGAAAGATAATTATGCCTCTAAGATCACTATTAATCTCTTGCATTTATGATGTTGATGATGTCATGTGGTTTACCTAAGCATGACTTCACTTGTTTTCAAAATTCAAAGTTAGCTTCTTGATTAAGCGACTTACCTTCTAGATTTTACTTGGCTTCTTGAATACACCTTTGCTTCTTTCCTTTTCCTTATTGTCTTAACTCTTAGCTCATTGGTCCTAAATCCTTGGCTTATAGATGTCATCTTCTCTGATGGCCAAGTTATGTCTTATTTTTCATAAATTTCCTCTAGGTCTTTCTAGATATTCTTGGATTCTTCCACAAGTCATTGTTTCCTTGTCTCTCTTTCTTTCTTGAAAACCAAAATTGTGGCTTGTGAGGGAAGCTAATTGTGCCTTCAAGGACACTCTAAGTCCTCCTAGATAGTCTCTTGAATTTAGGTTGATGATGTCATGTAGATGATGCAAGCATGACTTCATTTATTTTCAAATTCAAAGTTGGTTTCTCAAGCAAGCCTCTTGTTATCTTCCTATGTAAGCTTCTTTGACTTAAACATGTGTGAATCTTCTTGAACACTCTTCCCTCCTTATTTCCTCCAAAAACGCAGGAAACCCTTATCATTCTAGGAAATGTCATGTGCATATTTATTTTAACACATTTTTACTCAGCTAATTGTCCCATACATTAGGACATAGCTAAAAGGCATTTTAACCAACTGATTAACACCGTATAAGTGTTTTGTGCCCTTCTACGCTGACACTTTAATTTCTAAAGCCTATACATACTATGTCCGCTAACCAATATGATCGAGTTACTTAGCCCCTAAAAGCTATTTTATCTCTTGGCATTCTTGGGACTCTTCCTGAATTGGGCTTAGTTATCCACCTATTTTAGGTTTATTCTTAAGTCTCTAGACCTAAAATTCAGGATATTATAATTATCCCTAAAACCGCTACAAATGAATGACTGTTGGAGGAAAACTTAAAATTCAGAATGATACGATACAATTTGTAGCGATTTTATCTACTAAAACCACTACAAAATTTGTAATATCCTGAATTTTGGGCTTAGAGACTTGAGAATAAGCCTGTATCAAGAAGACGACTCTTCCCAGTTCATGAAGGGTGATATTAAATTTTGGGAAACATTATGTGGAATCTTCATAAAGTCAAAAAACTTGTGAAAGAAGCTATGAATAGAAAGTCAAAAAGCTTGTGGAAGAAGCTATGCTAAAGGAAATATTTTGAGGGCATTTTGGTCAATTGCTATGAAGGACACATGTGCATGCAGTTAATATGAAAAGATGACTCAAAAACTTCTCTAATAAGCTTCAAATTCGTGCAAAACAAGGGGGAGAGAAAGAAAAGCTGACAAAACTTGCAAAATAAACCAAATTAAGAGAATATTTTGTAAGGGCACTTTGGTCTTTTGATTTGGGGGATTTTTAAGTGCCTTCTTGATATATTTTAAGACATTTTGCACTCTCTTTTGCATGAGTATTTTGACCAAGAGCTCAAGGGCCATAGAAATTAAAGTGTCACTACAGAAGGGCACAAAACGCTTATATGTTGTTAATCAGTTGGTGAAAATGCCATTTGGCTATGCCCTAAGGTATGGAACGATTAGCTGAGCAAAAATGTACTAAAATAGATATGCACATAACATTTTTTGGATTGGTAAAGGTTTCCTGCGTTTTTGGAGGAAATAAGAAGGGGAGGGTACTCAAGAAGATTCACACAAGTTTAAGTCAAAGAAGCTTACATAGGAAGTTATACAAGAAGCTTGTTGAAGAAGCCAAGAAAAAAATCTAGAAGGAAGAAGTGAAAGATGGAATATCACTTAAGAGGGGGTGAATTGTGTGATTAAAATTTTTGTCTAAATACTCTGTAACTAACTCACAAAACAGAGATAAGCAGAGATGAAAGGACAAAGATTGGACACAACAAATTTATACTGGTTACGTCTAAATCCTTGACCTATGTCTAGTCCCCAGACACTCTGAGATTTTACTAACTCGAAACTTGATTACACACTCTATAACTCTCGAGTAATTCTCTTACTAGAACTTACTCCCCCTTACAAGTTGTAATCAAATAATCTCAATCTCAAAGGTTCCACAACCTTGAGATTCTTACAATAATGAATAAGTTTAAACTCTTTAAAAGAGCAAATAGATAAATGCTGAAGATTATAAATATCCAAAGATATTGCTCAAGTAGGTGAAACAGTAATTGCTAAATGCTGCGAATTGAATGCGCAGAGTTTCGGTGGTTGGAGAATTGAATGTTTCTAGCTTTTGTAGTTGTTGGGAATAAAGATCGTTGAAAAGCAATTCAAGGAGCTGTTGAGAGTAATGAATATATCTATTGAAGTTGAACATTACTCAGTTACTCAGGCTCTTCAGATTTTCCAGAATTTCACCGTTATTCCATGTTGACATTCTTCATTCTATTTGTCCGTTGAGACTCGTTAAAATGTTGGATGGAAATGGCCGGAATGCTTTATGGTTGCTTGGAAGATCATTTTTCCAAAATGGTGTTTCATTTCTGCTTTGCATTAAATGCTCTAGCACATAATTGCTTTATTGCAATTTGGTGTTAATCCATATCAAAATCATCTAAAACTCATTAACAAACTGATTAAAATGAAATTTGAAACTAGTTTGAAAAGGGTGTTTTTGAATTATGTTGTCTCATAGATAGGGTCCTGATGGAACCCAAATTTGAAATTGAATTATGAACCATGCTTGTGGTGGAAGCAATACAGAACTGGAAGAGGCCAGAAGCTGTTGTAGACGTACTCAGTTTGCTGGATCTTGCCAGATGTTTTAAAATGTTCTGAAATCGCTGGCCATTGTTGAAAGATCTTTCGAGGGGATTATCTTTTGAGAAAGTTATACTCGCACCAGTAATGTATGCACCCAATCTGAGTAGTTCGCCTTGTAGGGTTGCGTGTTTTTGCCTTGTTTGGCGGCACCCACATAGGCGTTTGGAGTAGGGCTCTGTGGATGATGATCCTTTGTCTCGGTATGGGATTCCGATGAGTGGCCTGATATTGTATGTGCCAGTGCGGACAATAGGTCCTGGGAAGGCACAAAAACTATGCCATATTGGTCGACAGGTGCGTTGCCACTTCCGTGGTTTGTGTATGAAAAGATTGGGATATGTCGCTATAAGGTTGAAGTGGTGGTGAGAGCTTTTGAATGTTAAATTTGCAAAATGAATAATCCAGCTCATTAATGTGTGCTGATAGTAAATGTTTTCTGAAAATAGTCCGGCAGTGAATTGTTTTCACGAAAGTTGGAGCTGGCAGCTATTGAATTTGAAAATGTGATAGCACTATTACTATTTGTATAGTGCGGATTGTGAAATGTACTGTGACCAAACAGATTTTCAAATATGTCAAAAATTGAAATATTGAGTATGAGACAACATAGTAAGCGATGACATGACTATCATCACTGTTGTATAGAAATGAAAAGCGGTGCAGTTAGTGATTATATTGATACAGGAAAAGAAATTGATAAAATGGTCTACAAATTTGAATTGGTTAAATCAGGCAGTATTTTCCAGTTACTGTGTTAAGCAAGAGGAAAATGGTTTTGACAGCTTAAAATTGAGATGTAATAAATGAGCAGAAGCCCGAGGCGGTAAGGCCTGGTGTACAAGTTTGTATAAGGCGGTGTGTTGAAAATTATGCCCTAGGGGCAAGTCATTGTTCTCCATGAAGTTATCACTTCATTCGCATGTTTATAGTGATAACTGCAACCCTGGATATATCTTATAGGTTATCCTAAATGTCCCTGTTCAGTCATCTACGTGGGAGCGAAGATGAGATAAGACTAGTATGACTTTGATGAGGTATGGAGATATGAATGAAAGTCATGGGCACTTGTAAGAGTACAAGGTGTTGGACTGACCCACTATGAGAAAGCTGCATGGATCTAGTCATAAGCTTATCTCATGTATAATCGCGTCACGACGCCCTATGACCTGAGTCATCATGGATTCCTACATGATGAATCACTGGTCTTTGACCTAGTCAAAAGTCACCTTTCACCGGGTGATGATAAAGGCTTGGATCGGGATCAGTGGTTTTCATGCGGAGGAATGTGAATGGTCAAGATGGAATTTGTCCCT